>CAMAPF010000165.1:0-600000 GCA_945859915.1 Cuscuta epithymum
TCAGTTTTGTTTTCGTTATTATCATATTATACGGAGTAATTACAATTAAAATTATAGAAATAAATATTATAATTATAATTATAATTTTTATAATTATGATTCTAATTATATTTATATTTAAAATATATGTGTGTAATTACATTTATAATTATAGTAATTATAATTGTAATTATAATTTTAGAAATATTCAAATCAGATCATATCAGAAAGATTCAGATCAGATCAGAAGGATTCAGATCAGATCAGAAACATTCAGATCAGATCAGGAACATTCAGATCAGATCAGGAACATTCAGATCAGATCAGGAACATTCAGATCAGATCAGGAAGATTCAGATCAGAAAGATTCAGATCAGATCAGATCAGAAAAATCAGATCAGATCAGATCAGAACTTAAAAAATTCAGATCAGAAACATTCAGATAAGGTGAAGAGAACGGCTTCCTAGATTTGATGAATAAATCTTCCAATGAAAATCCCAGTACATGTTTATTAAGTATATACCGAATTTGTGAGAATATGCTCAAAGGGAAACCTTTCAATGCTCTAAAATCTCAATAGGTTGGGCTAAGTACCTCTTCCGCGATTATGCACCCGCAGCCAGGGAGCGAAGGCAACAACACTGTCTCGTCGGCTGCGATGGAGAGAAGAAGCTGCCGTCGGGTTGCGGTAGATAGTACGCAACCGACTGGACTTCTGGTTTTCGTAGAGAGAAGGAACGGTCGTCTGGTTGTGGTGGATAGTAGGAACAGGGACCAAACTTGTGGTATTTGGTAGAGAGCAGGAAACAGAAGAAGAAACCTCCGTTAATGCTTAAAATCCCGTCTATCACACAAGGATCGAACTGCAAATGTTTTTTCATGAATACAAATCTCGATCATTATATTGCTTGTCCGCTTGTCAAATGTTTATTTGGCCACATAAGCAAGGCACAGTGCCCTAAAAAGAATATGGGTACCATAGAAAGTACCGTTAGTGTATTGAAACACAGGTTTAAATGAGCCATTAAAATTACTTTGTCTCCAAGTTAATCGCTTACTTCTGTCTTCATAATTTCTAAATCACGCACTAAATACTTGAAATCCACAGAAAAATTAGAAAGTCCAAAAGAATATGTTGGCTTAAGGCTTAAACATCAAAACAACAATTGAAATCATAGTTGGATCTGCTGTTTTAAAAGGTTTGGTTTTATTTATTTCAAAATTACTGATTTGCAAATGGAAACAGATTATTAAAAAAAATTAAAGTGAATGTAGAAGAATAAGAATTTGTCATAGATATTAAACGGTCCGAACACTGAAACACTAGGTTTTGTTGGAAAAATGTGTGAAAAATTACATTAAGTGGTAATTTTGGGGCAATTTTTTGAGTGGGGTCCACTTCCGAATTGGGTCGGGTCAAAGTGGTTTCGGATTGTCCTTGTTAAGGGCTACAATTCGATATATGGTACGCTCAAAACGGATAACGGGTGAATGAGAAATTGATTCTCAAAGTTTAACCCGTTAGAATGGAAAAACTGGGAATAAGGATGAGTTTCTAGTATGTTATTTCCCACACCGGAAACCCAAGGGATTTGCAACCCTTTATAAAGGGACCCCCCCCTTAAGGAGTTAAGATTCCTAAGGGTAAAGGCTCTCTCCACGCGCGCGGGGGTGGGGGGTGGGGGTGGGGGTGGGGTGCAAATCAAATCCCGAAATCGGAGAAGAAAAGCTGCGACTTGCGTGCGCGGGCGACCTGCGACTTGGGGTGTTCTGTTGGCTTCGAACAGAACCCCTCGTAGGGCGTTCTGTTGGGGGGTCTTCTGGTCGCGCAGCTGGACGTTCTGAACCGTTACAACAATAAATGTCCAACGTTCTTATCTTTTAATGCAGCATTAAATGGACAGTTCATGGACGATTCAATGCCCAACGGACTGACCATTGATGTCCAACGTTCATGTACATTAATTCACCATTTACACACAACAAATCCTCATATATAATGACTGGCAGGTGGTTTGCAACAACACATATGTTCTTACACGCTAATACACATTCCTCACGTATTTCTTCAGCGAAAAACCCCTCCAGTCTCTCTGAAAATTTTCTTAGTGTTCAGTCTTTGTTCTCGTTCGCTGGAACTTTTGTTTGCGTGCTCAAACACTAGTTCGTAGTCATCGTATCCTGGGAAACGATTGTTGCGACGCTCCTAGCACCGTGGGAGGCAACAAATACGTTTTAAGGACATCGTGCGTAGCACGAGCTTTGGTTAAATTCTGCTCCATCTCATTTCTTGTTTTTCTTTGGTCATTTTAATTAATTTATTTTAATTAATTTTCTTTATTTTCCGAAACACACCCTACAGGTTTATCAGTTTTTCTAATTTTGGCGGTTTGAGATAAAAAGCTAAGAGAAAAAGCTAATTAATCAAACACCTCTATAAGTTGTATATCTGGTCAAAAAACCAAAAAATAATCAAATCGGCCAAAATATGATTGATAGGTCATTAACCAAACTCCCCCTAATCTTTTAGCATTCATTTTTCTCCTTCACCAAGACAGAGACGCCGGATCTGGAATTGGATGGGCACAGATGTGTCAAATAATAGAGTTAGCTTTAAAAAAAAAATGAGTACGAAACATAAGAGATTCCACAGCCTGGTTTAATAATTACGGAGTAAAATTTAAATATTCTCAAACTTTTTAATTTCTGTAAAATCCAAAAATTTCAAATTAAAATTAAAAAAGAAACTATGTAGAATTATTAATTACTTATTGGTCGGGTACCAATTAGGTTTTTGACGGTCTTGGTTTCCACGACACCGATTAGGTTTTCAACCATTACCATAACCTAATAGAAAAATCATATTTTAATTTTTAATAAAAACAAAAAGTAAATAAAAATATTTTAATTTATAATAAAATCGTAAAATGATATTAAAAAATCATTTTTTTCAAAAAAATATTTAAATAAAAAAATATGGAGACTATTGAGGTTAAGCTATGAAGCGCGGATACTTCACCAGGGTGCGGTATTAGCGTATCAAAACGTTCCCGTATCCGATACTCTAGGATACTCGTACCGTACGTTCCCGGATCGTATTTGCAATTTTTAAAAGTTTTCATTTTTTGGTAATTATTTTAAAATTTTGGATACTCGTATTCTGACGGATACACGTATCAACTTTTTTATATAAAAAAAACTTCCAAAATAACTTTTTTAAAAAAACACTCAAAATTTACATAATAAAATGAAAAGCTAAAGATAACTTTTACCTTGCTTTTAAGTGATAAACAATTGATGGGCCTATTCCTAATTCACTCATCCTCCTATGCCTAATTCTAATTATCCGTTGTTTGACTTATTTCTCATTTTAAATTAATGACTCTTTGACTGTATATATATATATATATATATATATATATATATATATATATATATATATATATATATATAGGGAGAGAGAGAGAGAGAGGAATGTTCAGGTCCGAACATTCCCCGTCCGAGCACCGTCCGAACATGGACGTTTGGGCCACTTCCCGGTGGAATTTTTTGATGAAATTTTTTTAGCATGTTCATCAAGTCTAGTTTGTCCATACCAAATTTCAGCTCAAAATTCGATCGGGAAGGCATTCAAATCATTTTTTGAAGTTGTCTGCGTCAAAATATACATATAAAAACGCAGTCAACTTCAAAAAATGATTTGAATGCCTTCCCGATCGAATTTTGAGCTGAAATTTGATATGGACAAACTAGACTTGATGAGGAACATGATCAAAAAATTTCATCAAAAAATTACACCGGGAAGGACCCCAGACGAGGATGTTCGGACGGAGGGTCCTGTCCGAACGTTCAGACCTGATCTTTTTCCCATATATATATATATATATATATATATATATATATATATATATATATATATATATATATATATTTCGGGATGCACTATATATATATATATATTTTTGAGATGCACTAAGTATCTTGAAAATGTAAAATGTTTCAATGCCATGAATAGATAGACATCGGAGGATAATATATGTGCATTTTTTGAAAAACAAATTATTTTTAATATTTATAAATACACCCTTATAACTTTTAATATTTATAAATACACCCCGTAACTTTTAATATTTATAAACATGGCCCTGTATCCGTATCCAACTTTTTTGGGTTTTGTCGTATCCTAGTACCCGTTTCCACATATCCGTACTGGTGCTACATAGAGGTTAAGCGGTTTAAGGTTGGAATATTCATAGCACATACCAATCATTGTTACTTGTGTTAATAATTTTTCTTTTTTTGTTAAATAAAAACAGGTTAAGTAGTTGTAGAAAAAATATTAGCAAAATGTGTAAAGCATATACTGTATATAGTACGTAGTTAATAAACAAAAAAAATTAATCCTTAAAAAAAATAAACAAATTAATTGATGTCCTTAAGAGTAATTTAACAACTTATGAGCCAATTGTAAACAGCTATTCCTTCCGTCCCGCTAAGATTGTCCCAGACACTATTCACTTGACCAACACAAATCCCTCTTAATCTCTTACTTTATATATTTTTTATCAAATTTGATTCAGGTTTTTGCAACTTTGTAAAGTTTTTAATGCAGTTTCAGAATATGTAATTTTTATTTTCTAATTTTTTTTGAGTGCGGACAGGAATTAGTTTGATCCATCGTCAGTCAATGTCGTAAATTGAATTGTTCCAAATATAGTGGGAGGGAGGTAGTAAGTATTTAATAAACAGCTAACAATATTCCCTAATGAGAATTTATCCTAAATAGGACTAAAAAAGTTTGTAAATTCCAAAATAGGACTGCCATGTTTTTAATTCTCCAAATGGGACTAATTACTGTCATGTGTTGATAGTACCAGACTTTAAACATGACAGTATTTTTCAAACTTGGTAGTAATTATTCCTATTTTGGGAATAAAAAAATGACAATCCTATTTTAAAATTTATAAACTTGAGAGCAGGTTTTTTAATCTCTATTCTCTACCAGGCACGCATATCAATCCTCCAATTCCATCCAAAAAAAGAGTTGTAAATTCTTCTCCACATCTACAACACACAGAAAGATCAGAAGACGTGCTGATCCAACCCTCTTCGATCAATGTCTAGAGGGGCGCCTTTACAGAAAGATGCGCCGTGGAGGGCCGCCCCTACCGCTAGACCCATCCCCAAAATCCACCACTCTCCACTCATTCGCATCACTCAAACCCCCTATTCGGACTATGCCCTTTCCGTCATGAAGGTGTGATTATTTAACTTAAGTTCATATTATGTTTCGTTGACTCGTTGTCAGTTGTAGGTGTTTTGAAAAGATTCGAAAAAATGCAGCACCCTGATCCAATTGGGGGTGGGCTAGGAATGGCGGCCATTGTGGAGGCAGCTGGACCGGAATGCATCATCCCAGGACAGACTGTACCCATCAAATTACTTGGTCTTAAGGTCCTTTCTTCCCTCGCTCTTCATTAATAATTCTTTTTACTGTATTTGTCATATTACATATTTAAATTCATATCTGGTTACTTTTGTTGAGTACTGCACAGTTGGCTTTTTATTTGATTTTTTTAAATTCACATTTCAGCTTAGTCAACTTGTGCCTTTTCAGTCTCAGCAGTAATGATCTTTTGAATTAGTCCATTTTTGTACAGTTTTAAGTAATATGGAGCATTAGGCAATTGATTGAAACCTAGTTTAAACATAGTTCAGGTTCATTTTGATTCACATTTTATCTTGATTTGTCATTTTTCTTGAATTGTAAGAGTTAATTAAGAAGCTTCAAATTTTTTCCATTTTCTGCTCAAATAAGACGGTGTAAAGAAAAAACCCATGGGTTTGTGCAGGTATGGCCTATTGTGATGGATTTGAAGTTTATGGAACCCGTGGCGCGACAACTTCACCTAATTGGGAAGGTAAAAGATATATAAGAAATAGCCCTAAATAAGAGTGACATGTTTGCTCATATTTTGGGAAATATCCCAAGATAAATTCTCACTGCTTCCTCAATTTTATGAAGTAGCAAAGAAGATGTTCTAGTGAGGATTTTCCTCTTTCCTTGGGAGGGGGGGGGGGGTGATGAGGTCCAAATAAGCCCACAAACTAGATGGGAGAGTGCAATCAGACCTCTAGACTTAAAAAACTTGAATTGAACCCTCAAGCCTATGAAATCTGTACTTTTTAAAAGGTATACCCTTGTGTTTGCTGCTTACTCAGCGCTGAATAGCTTGCTATGTAGGCATTCAAAGCTGACATGGTTCCCTTATTACTAGATTCTCACCCGTGCGATGCACGGGGAAAAAATTAGTAAGAAATTATGTTTTATAATTAGCTTAGAATAATGATACATGATACTTTTGAAACAAATGCAATGTGTAAATGCATTAAAAGAAAATGTTATAAATATTAAGAACTCATCAATCAGAAAAGTCAAATGATGTTGATAGTAAAAGGATGATGATCAATATAACAATCAAATTGTGTTATCCTAATTACTTGTAGTTATTTTCTTAATTTGTGCATTATATATATATATATATATATATATATATATATATATATATATATTCATTTACAATGTGCATTGTTATCATATGTTATCTTATGTATATGAAACTGGACATATATAGAAATATATGTACAAATGTCTTACTTTATGATAAGATACATACTCCCTCAACTCTTTAAAAAAAGTTACATGTTTAGGAGGTATATTAAACGTTTATAGTCGCATCTTTTGTAGCTTGGCATCTTTTCAGCTAGTTCTAACTTCTAAAAGATAAATCATCTTAATTTACAGATGAACCGGAAGTAGCTTGACAGTTGTTCAGCTGGTTCTGAAGTTTGTTTATAATCAATTATAATAGCAGTAGTAATTATTACTCCGTGTAATAGTATGGGCAGAAATAAAAAAATAAAAGCAACATGTGCTTCCCTAAAATGCTGTCATTTCTTCACTTTTAAATGATATAGACCAAAAACTATGTTTAAGAAACCGGACCAAACCATGACATGTTTAGAGTACCAAGTCACGTGTTAACCGGTTCAACCCACCGGTCACTCGGGTCGATCATATACTCCAGATGTGCCTGCATCCATATGTATTTGGTCGGCAACTGATTTAATATGTATGCATCCGGTTTCATTTTTCTTCCAAGTGGCCCCTCCTCTATCTTCCCAACACACAAGTCCCAACCACCCCCACAGCCCGACCACTTTGAAACTCTTCATTCTCCCAGCCCACAGTAGTATAGTACTACCCACCCACTCCTCACCTCTTCTCCCATTATATCGTCTTCTTCATTTATATTCCTTTTAAAAATCAAAATCAAATTAGAGTTTCAATCGGAAAACCTTAGGACTCCTCATCCTCAATCTACACCTTGCTTGTTACTTTTGGTTCGAAATTGAAAGCATCTAAGGAAAATCAACATCTCCTTCGTCCTGTTTATCTTCTACAACAATTTATGTATGTTTCTCTCTAATCCCTGATATCTGCAAAGGTGCTGGTGGGAGGGGTTCGGAGTTTAGATCCACGGCCATAGATTAGAAAAAAAAAACCATATATATATTGACCTATTCTGCCGGAGCTTGACCAGTTTTACAGGATTTTGATCGGTTTACCGGATTTTGACCGGTTTTCGCTGGATTTTGATTGGTTCTACCGAGTTTTAGCACCTTTTCTGTCATCTGCCACCGTACACTAGTCTCGTGTCATAGCCTATTATTTGCCCATTTTTTGGTCATCCTGTCGGCCCACATCTTTATTATACAGTTACAGTGAGTGCTCCATCCCAATAACCCACATCGTGATATATATATTCTGCCCATTTACCCCCTCGTGATTTAAAAAATGCGTCAAATCTCTTTATGTTATAATTAACCAGGGAAAAGGGGCAAATAAGCCCACGTACTAACCAAAAAAGATCAAATATGCTCTTATTTAGGAGGTTCTGTCCGGCCACCACCATTTGGGGGGTTCCCGGTGGAATTTTTTGATGAAATTTTTTTAGCATCGTATTCATTAAGCCTAGTTTTCTCATACCAAATTTCAGCTAAAACTTCAATCGGGAAGGCATTCAAATGACTTCTTCAAGATAACTGCGCTTTTTTTTTTTTTTTTTTTTTTAATTCCAGGGGGGGTCTGGGGGAGGGGGGCTGGGGGGAGCCTGGAGTAATCAGGGCTGAAACCCACTCCATTGAGTTTCACACCCTTGTGTGCCTAGCGGGATTCGAACTCGAGACCTCCCACTAAGCACGGTAACCTCACAACCAGCTGGACTGGAATGCTTGGTTATATAACTGCGCTTTTAACTGCGCAAATATCTTCAAGAAGTCATTTGAATGCCTTCCCGATTGAAGTTTTAGCTGAAATTTGGTACGAATAAACAAGACTTAATGAATTAGATGTTCAAAAAAATTAATCAAAAAATTCCACCGGGAACCTCCCCAAATGGCGGCGGCCGGACAGAGACTCCTAAATAAGGGCCTATTTGACCTTTTTTGGTTAGTACGTGAGCTTATTTGCCCATTTTCCCTAATTAACCATGTGCAAAATCCCATGTAAGAAAAACTTTAATTGCTGAATAAAAGAAAGACGATTAGTATTTTGTACTACATATAATTTACTATATAGAGGCCTTACAAATTTACTTTCATGTTCAATTATAACAGTAAGACTCATGATTTTCAAATTATTAAATTTGTTGCTTCAAGTTGCTATGTGTATGATTAATCGTAACACAGGGGATTTGACATGTTTTCTGAATCACAAAGGGCTAATGTGCAGATGTTGTATATCACGAGGGTTCGCTAATTAAGCCCTTTAATATTCTACTCCGTACTACTTTTACATTTTCAACGTACCTCCAATTTCCATCTCAGAGATACTTACGGTAATTAGAAAACGTAATATAGTTTACCTGCTAAATGAAAAACAACTGAGCTGTTTCTTTTGCTAATTATGTGTTTGTTCTTAGCACAAGGCATTTGTTGTGGATAGTGGCCCCTGAGGAAAGGCGCATAAGATATCGAAGGGCATCTTTCTTTTATTTTCTGACCTTAGGGACTTTAAGGACATAAAGACATGTGGTAGGCATCTGTATGAAAAAGTGATGAAATATTGGAGGCATCTTTTCTTTTCTTTTCTTTTACGTGCCTCGTGCTGGTTTGGTATAATTATTAATAGTGATGAAAAACTACAATTTGTGGTTGTGGTTTGAGTATATAATAAACTAATAATGAGAAAGATGACATTTATTTTGAGTCAACCCAAAGAGAAAAGTATGACATAAATGTGACGGATGGATTAGTAAAAAAATATACTACACTGCAACATAGGAGCTTTTTTTAATATTACATTGTTATTACTTATTATGCACCTCATCCCCGTTCGTAAAGAAAGTGAAAAATAGGCTGTGAAGCCGTATATAAATATATTATTGCAAAAGGTAAAGTTCAAGCAGTTCCCATATCATCTTGTTAGTAAATGTATTTCATTGGGCAGTTCATGGATTCAGCAGTTGATTTGATGAACAAATCCTTCATTGATCGCTAGAGCTGCTGCTGTTTGAAGGAGTTAAAGCTGATGGAGGCATTATTGGCATTGATTAAATATTAAAAGAGAAATAGGCGCCCCATCCCATCCTACGTTTTGCTAAACTAAAGTATGTGGCGCCATCTAAATTCGGTCTTAGATTTCTATTTTTTGTTTGAAGAATATGTGCTATATATCTATCTAATGACCATTGATGTATAAAGTGACTTTTTTGTTTCATTTTAGGATGTTTTTACTTAGACTGTAATTTGCTGGTCTGGTCTGATATGGTCTGGTCTGAATTGGTCTGGTCTGGTAAGGTCTGGTTTCTTTGTATTTTTATAACTATCCAAGTCTGGTCTGGGACAAATTACAGTCCAAGTAAAAACATCCTTAGTATACTCTTTCTTCTTTCCTGATTTGTCACTTGGTGGAACCCCCAAGTATCAGAAGCTAGAAGCCCAAAGCGTTTGAACAAATTGCTGGCCAATAATGGGAGTATTTTTTTATCATATAATGGGAGTATTTATTTATTTTAATATCTTTGTTCACGATCCTTTCATGATTGTATTAAATATGAATGCTCTTCAGTAGGCATGGACCGGGCCTCGGTCAGGCTTGGCCCCGGACCGGGATTGGGAGGGATTGGGGATTTGGGCTGAAGGCCCGATATCGGCCCGGGTTTGAACTGGGAATGGGCCGGGTTGGGGCATATTTCTTTTAAAAATTAGTCTTTTCAAATTTATTCCTACCCCCCACCCTCCACCCCCGCCAAAACACCTAGCCCAACCTATCTGAGCCGCTTCACTAAAACAAGGTCTCGAAGCCCGTCCCAGTACCGGACCACTAGTACCGGACCCAGTACTGCCCGACGGGTCCACTCAGGCCTGCACAGTGGCGGGCTGGGCCGGGTCCGGGATGGGCCGACCCGTCCCAGTCCATCCCTACCTACAATATTCTAAAAAAACGAGAATAAAAAAGACGGTGGGTTTGACATGTTCAAATCCTGATTGGATTGCAAAAGGGAGAGAGATGGGTTTGACATAGGCTTGGACCCAATTCGGGCCACCCGACCTGGGAACCGGCCCGGTACAGTTTGGGCCCGGCCCGGCCCGGCCCGGCCCAGGAACCAGTAGCGGGTCTATGCTCGGTTTAAAGGGGAAACCGGGGGCGGGTACGGGCTTAGGGAATTGAGAACCAGCTCGGCCGGTTCCGGGCCCGGTTCGGGCCTTTTCAATTTTTTTTTTGGTTTGGGGCTTTGGGCTGGGTTTAAATGGGGTGCATTGGGTGTTTCCGATGGGTTTGTGGGATGGGTGGTGGGTGGGGGGTAGGGGATAAAATAATCAAGAAAAAAAAAAATGGAACCGGACCCGACCTACCCCGGCCTGAGCCCGGACTGGCACCAGTCAACTACCAGGCCGGTCCCGGTTCTCACAGATTTTTTTTTTTACCGGGAACCGGGCCCGGTTCAGTCCATGACTAGTTTGACATTTTCAAATCCTGACTGGATTGCAAAAGGGAGAGAGAGAGAGCCCTTCATATATTTTTTTGTCTTTTGGCTTCCCTCTCAAGTCCTAAAGAACTGGTTATCAAAGATGATTACATGGTGCTGGGGGGCTAGGGCATTAACGTAGCTAGGGTTAACATGGCAGTCAAGAAATACAAGATGATGGGGTTAAAGTCAACCAGTCTGCAGCTTCCGCCGTCGGGATAATCCTCATCTCCTGAATCCGCCACCAACTCAGTTTCTCCATCATCAATGCTAGCGTTCCCTGTAGAAGCAATCCATTTGCCCATTTTGCCCCTGCTGCTGCCAACAAGGACACCAGCATTCATGGTGAGCTGGTCGATGAAATTCACAGTTTTGGGCTCCACACTGTAGGCCTTCTCATATTTGACTTCCACAGTGTCACCTGACTCCACAAAGAAGGCCCCGTTTAGCATTATGTCCCCCTCGCTCCTCCAATTCCATTCTGACCACTCCTCTCTTTGTTATCTGCAAACATCCCACCCTCCCTCTCCTTTATCAATCTATATTATATATGTAACTAATAATCCACACTACAATTCAAATTATCATTTAAAGCTTACCTCTTTGGCGTTACGGTCAAAGGGCGCCATGTAACGATTGCCTTGGCTGTTTATAGTAGGATTACCGCTTCCCCCAATAGCATACATTTCCCACCTCGTGAAATCATTGTTGACGATGTGAATGAATCCTCTCCGACACCTAGGCATCCTTTGCACGAGATTGTGCCCAAAGTGATTGAAAGCAATGGTCACTTGCATCCCCGAATCTGGGGCATATTTGTCACTATGGCCCAACAACATCACCTCATTATGAGATGAAAAATGGTTGTTCGATATCGTGATCCCCGTTGATCCCATCACCACGTCAATTAGGCCATCCTTGCACCTAGACAATGAGCAGTGGTCGATCCATATGTCCCTCGCCCCAAAGATGGAAATCCCATCTCCATCTGATCTGCTTCTCCACCCATAGTGTGTTGGGCTTGACCGCACATTTGCCTCACCCGACTCGTAACATCCGTACACGTGGATGTTGTGGATGATGACGTTTGAGATGTACTGCAACGTTATGCAGCCACCGCCGCTGATGTGGATATCAGCTCCACGCCCGTCAACGGTCTTGTACGAGTTGAAGATGAGCTCTTGAGAGAGGTGGATGCCCATATTTGCCGCGAACACAATCCATAGCGGCTCCTCCTAGATGACTGCGTGTCTAAGTGTGCCGGGACGTGGGGTGACTGGGTCGGAGTCAGATGAGTCTGTCACCACATAATAACGGCCTCCTTTGCCACCTAAGGCGTACTGTCCGAACCCAATGCCACAATCTGCTAATCTCTGGCGGTTCAGTTGCCAGTTGGAGTTGCACCGCCAGCAATCGTCAATGGGGTTGCCGGTCAAACAGGATAAAGACTGGCTGCCCCCTGATAACAACAATCTCCTCCTCCGGGACATGTGTGTGGAGAGTGAAGCGTTAACTTTGCTGCATATATGTGGACGCAAATATTAGAGGCCATCCAGAACAAGATTTATTTCTACACGTGCTCTCCAATTATATATCATTCGGACCATACTTGTAGCTAATTTAGCAAACTACATGTAAAATTAACTGATCAAGTTGGTAAGATAATTACCAAGGAGTTTAGAGAATAATATGTGATCTATAAGAATTTGATATCGGTAGAGGTATAAATATAGGGGAAAACTCATTTTTCAACCCCTCATTTTTGTGCAAGTACTCTCTTTTTATTTTTGCAAATATTGTCCTTTAAATGTGTAATAATTTGTAATTTGATCGCCGCCATTATTAATTCAACAAACTTCATTCCCACGTTATTAACATCAAGGGCTTGATTTACAACAGGTAAAATTAAGGATGTTTTCTTTTGGACTGTTTTCTGTCCTAGACCAGATCAGACCATATCAGATCATACCAGACTTCCGTAGTTATAAAATACACAAAGATCAAACGTTTATCAGAACAGTTCAGATCAGACCAAACCAGACCATCAAATTTCAGTGCAAAAGAAAACATCCTTAATGGTCGATATTAGCGGCATATTGTGTATAATAAAGAGATGAGATTATCACATACTACGTATATAAAAGAGCTTACTACATGATTTACTGAAATTTATAAAAATCAAGGACTGCCTTTCAGTACACGATACTGATATATCTATAATCAATCTATAATAATCTATAATAATAATAATATCTATAATAATAATAATATAAAGTAACAAAATGTTGACCTTGGTTTTCCCGCCCATGCACCATTTATGGTAAATCTATAACCTAATTAATGCACACTCAATGACACAAATCTATTGACATATGTGATTGAACCTTTAGTAGATCGAGGCCTCATGCATCATTCTTTCTGATACATATAAAATGATGTTTCTTAATTAGGTTGATTTTAAATTTGAGATTAGACTAGAGCTGAATTATATAAAACAGATCACACTAGATTTACAAAGATTAGACCAACCTTGAGTTAAATAGTAGTAAAGTATAAACATTCCAAACAAACCAGACCAGACATAGAGAAACATGCTAGAAAATTTCATTCTACATAAAAAATCCCAAGTATCACAATAATTACAATAGTAATGTTATTATTGTTATTTATTTATTGTAATATAAGGATGTTTTTAGTTTGACTAATTTCGCTCACGCAATCAAATCAGACTAGATGAGACTTAATTAAACATTCCAAACTAGAGCATACATAATCAGTCTAGACCAGACTATACTTAGACAATGGTAAAATACATACTACGTATAAAATAGACTTTTATCAGACTACTAAATCAAACCGAGCCAGTTCACATGACACCAAACTAGACTAAATTATACTACGTACCATTGAATTTCATTCTAAGTTAGAAAACCATTTTTATAATCCCCCCCCCCCCCCCTTTCCCACCCCCTCTAGAACATTCAATCCAAAGGCATCTAAATTAAAAAGTTTACTTTCTCAGCAAATATGAGTATTAAGTTACGGAGTACATGGTGTTATTAAATTACATTTTTCATGCTTTTGACAATTAGTTATAGGCAATGTTCTAAAAGGCGCTAGGCGCTAGTCGGGCGCCAACCCAGTGCCTAGCGCCTAGGCGGGCGCCTAGTCGGGGGCTAGTCGGAGACATAGAAATTGCATTTTTATCTATATTTTTGCATAAATATGATAAGTAATATAGTATTTTTGTGTATAAAATACATATATACATACACATTAACAAACATGAATGATAGAATTATCACATTTAATCATACATAGTATATGACTAATCAGTTAACTTCATTATGTTATAAATATAAATTCATATAGGTTTATCTTAATTTACAACTTTATTTCTTTATATCCATGGCTAAAGTTAAAATACATTTACGTTTAGAAAATTAAAATTAAAAAGTGAAGTAATGTTCGGCCAATCTAGACGGCCTAGGCGGTCGATTAGGTACTCTAGGCGGGCAACTAGGCGCCATAGGCGGCCGACTAATTCACCTAAACGGCTAACCAACTAATCGGAGCGCCTAGACGAAAATCGGGGCGCTCGGCCACCGCCTAGCGCCTAGGCGGGGACTAGTCGGACGCCTAGAACGATTTTTAGAACAGAGGTTATAGGTATTGAAATACTCATAATGTGTACTAATAGCATTGCTTATATTGCGCACAAGTACTTTGAACAATTAAGTAAATTATAATCTAAAATAAAAAAAAATTATTTACACATGCATGTTTGATAGACCTAATAAAATCTTTTTCTGTTAAAGAGAATATTATTCTCTTAAGCCAATTTTAAAATAGTAAACTTGACAATAATAATATGTATAATTTGATATTGATTATAAATTTGCAAAACACACATGTAATTAATCTAATTATACTATGTGGAGAATGGAGATGGGTTAAAAACTGGTATCTATTACTCCGTATATAGGATGTTTTCTTTTGGACCGAAATTTGCTGCTCTGGTCTGATCTGAATTGGTCTGGTAAACGTCTGATCTCTGTGTATTTTATAACTATGGAAATCTGGTCTGGTCCAATCTGGTCTGATCTGATCTGGTCTGATCTGGGACTGAAAACAGTCCAAAAGGTGATGTAAGACCGAAAAGGATGTTGCTAACATGAAGTCAGCTTTGGTAGTTGGTTCAAGAAATAAAGGGTCGGGTTGTTAGGGGAATATCGGAGGAGAGAGAAAGGGAGAGGTCATATATAAATTTAAAATAATTTTTACATTTAGAAAAATTGAAATAAAGTGAAGATACACAATAGTACATTTTTTGGCTGTACTTTCTTTTTTTCTCATAGTATTTGTTCTGTTAAATGCCAACATACTTGACTAGCCAGGATGAGTTTTGAACATGTGGTTTAACTAATCATACAGTTATTTGTAGTCTAAAAAATAACAAAATTTAGATAAATGTGTAAAATAAAAAATCTACCCTTCCCTCTCTTTATCTCCAAAATCCCCAAATCAAACAAGCCCTAAGTGATGATGACATATAAGGGGTTAAAAGATAACTTTTGTGCTTTTTTTGGGTGGTAAAAGCCTAAATGATTATTTTTAAACACCGATTTTACTTATTTTTAAGTAGTTTTAAAACAAAAGCTAAAAGTATGGAGAATGGTGCTTTTCATTTAACACTCTAATTTTTACTTTTCCAACTTTTTTTTAAACACCGATTTTACACCAACAAGTACTTTTCATTTAACACTCTAATTTTTACTTTTCAAACTTTTTTTCTTGAACACTATTAACTTTTATTGTTGATCATTTTATATATTTCTTCCGTTCTTTTTTAATTGCAACGGTCTTCTTTTCACATTTACCAACACACAAGTTTGATCATTAAAAATTTCATTTTAAAATTTGAAAATTTTAAAATATTATTAAAAGAATTAAAAATTTCAAAATTTGTGATGGAGTATATGGCCCGGGAGCCCCCGGCCCATAGACTCCTACTTCTCCTGCATAAGCCCATTAAGCCCAGAGGACAACTCAGGCCCAAAAACAACGGCCCAAGCCTCAAGGTAGCCCAGAATACACACTGGGGTGCCTTCGGCATCTTTGGCCGAAGGCTCCAAAAACTCACAGGATAGCCTTCTCTGGCATACGAAGCTACTGGGAGAAAACGGCGAAAAACATGGGCCTTCGACAGAATCAAGCCCTCGGCATCGGGAAGCCTTCGGCCGAACCAAGCCTTCGGTCACACAAAGCCTTCGACTACACAGGGGTCCTTGGCCACATGGAGCCCTCGGCTACACAAGAGCCTTCGGCCGAACATGCTCAATCATCGAAGATTCCTTTTGGAGACAGCCAACCACCGCATTTAATGCCACGTCACATCCGCCAAACCGCATTCAATGCGGTGAACGTACCACTGCCAGTGCCACCCGACTGATGTGACCCCTCGGCCGTCGGATTACTGACACGTGTACTCTCATCGCATTTATTGCTGCTATAAATAGCAGCCCATTTCTCCTTGTAAACGACCCCAACTCCACATCTCGAGTTCATTTAATAAGATCGACTCTCTCTCCTCCTATTTACTCTGACTTCTCTCTAGTTATTCCCGCAATAACCCCTCGGATAGGATACCCCCCGGGTAGACGTCCATCATTTGGTGCTCTCGTTGAGAGGTCAGAACAATCGAGTAAGAAACCCTCCCCCTTTACCAAACTCAAAACACCTACCAAAAATGGGAAGAACAACTCGTGCCCAATCCAAAACCCTTGAGGAGAACCATGTAGCCCCCGGCGAAACCAACGGGGCTGAGGCCTCCAACAGGCTCTTGGTACCCGAGGGTGGTATCATCCTCGAATTGGAGCAGGCTACTGCTGACCTCCGTCAGCAGTTACAGAAGAACGCCCCTGATGCCCGCATTGGCCTTGATAATCGAAGGAGGGATCGGAGTGAGAACCAAGTTCCCCCTCCGGCCCCGGCCATCGATCTTCAGGCTGCCTTTGCGGCCTTTGTACAAAACATGGCTCTCAATTCCGGAGCCCTCGTCTCTCAAGCACCCCTTCAGCCCTATGCTGGAGGGAATGTTATCCAACTACCACCACTCCCTCCTTTGTTCAACAATCCTCCCCCGGGGATTGGCAATGCCGAGGGGGTCATGGCACAGGATACCGCCTCCCAGGAGGCCCAATCCAGGGATAAGCGCCCTATGATGAAGGAAAAGCCCCGAACCTCTGCACTTGAGAGGTTGGGGGGAGTTCCCGGACGCCGAGGGGTCCAAGACCGACTCGGCAAACAGGAAATCAGCAGGCCCCAGAAGAGTGGAGCCTCCGCTTCGGGGGCCGAGGGCATACCTCCACCCCGGAGCGAGGGCAAAGCCCTCCTCCATGCCGATGATGCCAGACACCAAATCAATCAGGCGCAGTCCTTCCGGGCCAACTCCCAAGGGGTTGCCCCGAAGGACCCCAAGGACAAAATCATCGAGGCCCTCCTCCGTCAACTTGAGGAGAATCGTCAGGCACCACCGACGGCTTCCACGGCAAGGCCGGATCCGGAGTACGCTGACCTCCGGGCGCAAGTGGAGGAGATGAAGCGTAAACTAGCCGAAGGCTCTGGCAAGCCTCTCATTCAGCTCCGCACTAGGACGCCTTTCACCCCAAGGGTGCTGGCGGCCAAAATCCCCCATAAATATCGGGGGCAGCCCATCAAACCATACGAGGGGAAGACAGATCCCCAAGAACACTACAGCAGGTATCAGAACAGTATGATGATGATGGGGGCGTCGGATGAATACTTATGTCGTTGGTTCCTTTCAACCTTGGAGGGACCCGCGTATGAGTGGTTCAACCGGTTGCCCGAAGGCAGCATCGATTCCTGGCAGGAACTTGCCCACCGATTCCTCACACAATTTGCCGGGAGGCACCGCTCAAAGAAACACTTCTCCCACCTTCTGAATGTGAAGCAACAGAAGGAGAAAAGCCTTCGGAGTTTCCTGGAACGCTGGAGGCAGGCCTCCCTTGAGGTCGAGGGCGCCGATGACAGAACACTGATGGCCCTCTTCCACACCGTCCTCCGCAACGGTAACTTCTCCAGGAGCCTTATCACTGATCCCCCTCGCGATTATACAAAAGCCCTTCAACGGGGGGACCGATATGCCGAGGCGGAGGAAATCGAGAAGGATCGCCGCAACACGGATCCTTCTCAGAAGAATGAAGGCAGGAATCGGCCCGGGGGGCCTCCCCCTCCGGCCAACCGAGAGGCACAATACAACGATCGCTCCCGAGGTGGCCAAGCCAGATCCGGGGGCGGTTACAAGAACAATCCGAAGGCATGGGCGCAACCCGTCCTCCTCGAGCACCCACGCACTCCCCTGACGCATCCTGTCAGCGTCATTTTGGATCACGCCGAAGAGCGAGGGCTCGTGGAGCGAGACTCCCGCACACCCCTCGAGATTTATGCCATCGGCCCTGATGAGCCCTATTGCCGCTTTCACCGCCACCACGGACACAAAACCGACGACTGCCACCAGCTGAAAACCGCCATTGAGAGGCTGATACAGGCGGGCCACTTGTCTCAATTTATCAGGGGCCCCCCTCCCCAGGGTCCCCCTCATCATCAAGGGCCTCCGCCGAAGGCAAACAAATGGGTGAACCCCAACACCATCCCCTTGGGAAACCCACAGGGGAAGAAACGCGAAATTGGGGGCCTCGATGACGAGGGAGAGGGCTCCCATCAACAATACAAACGCCATATTCATATGATCAACGGCGGCAACACCGGAGGCGATTCAACAAGCCAAAGGAAGAAGTGGGCACAGTCCCTTTACATTGGGGAGGTCAATCACATGCCCCCAACTAAAAGGCCGAGGGCGGATCCCATCTTCTTCACAGATGCGGACCTCCCCTCGGGCTCTCTGCCGCATAGGGATGCCCTGGTCATCCGCACTGAGATCAATGACGCCATCATCCTCCGGACTTACGTTGACACGGGGAGTTCCGTCAACGTCATGTATCTCAGCACTTTTCAAGAGTTGGGACTCGATAGGGGGTCCCTTCGGCACATCAACACCCCGCTCTCCGGATTTACGGGGGACAGTATAGATGCCGACGGCGTCATCACCGTCATGGTTGAGTTCGGCGATGGATCCTACAGAGCCAAGCTCGAAGTGGAATTCGTCGTCGTCAACCTCGACTGCGCGCACAACATAATCCTCGGCCGACCTGCCCTCGAGGACTTGGAGGCCGTCATCTCTATGAAGCATCTCTGCCTCAAGTTCCCCACACCCACCGGCGTCGGTTACTCAAGGGGAAATCAGAAGCTCTCCAGGGCCTGCTACCTTCAACTCACCAAGAAGGTTAGTAAAACTGAATTTCGTGTTGACACCATCACCACCAAGGCCTTGGAGGAGGAAGAAAGCAGGCCAAGGGTTGAACCTGCCGAGGAGACTGAAGACTTGATACTCAATCCGGCCAAGCCGGAGAGAGTCCTGAAGATTGGAGCCAAGCTCCCCGAAGACCTGAAGGCTGGCATCACCGAAGCCCTCCGCGCCTACTCCATTGTTTTTGCATGGGGGCCGGAGGACATGCCAGGTATTGACCGAAGGGTTATCACCCACCGCCTGGCGGTGGACCCTTCGGCCAAACCAATACAGCAGCGGAGAAGACCCCTCTCGGCCGAGAGAAGGGAGTTCGTGAAAAGGAGGTGGCCATGCTCCTCTCTATCAAACACATCAAAGAGGTGAAATACCCTTCTTGGTTGGCAAACGAGGTCCTCGCGCAGAAGCCCCCCACCTTCCGCATGTGCGTGGATTACACAGATCTGAACAAGGCATGCCCTATGGACCCCTTCCCCCTGCCAAACATTGATCAACTGGTAGATGAGACTGCGGGATGCGAAATCATGTCATTCCTCGACGCATTCCGCGGGTATCATCAAATCTGTATGCATGAGGGAGACGCTGAAAAAACTGCCTTCATGACACCCGAAGGCATCTTTTGCTACCTTGTGATGGCCTTCGGCCTCAAGAATTCAGGCGCCACCTACACCCGAATGGTGGCCAGAGTCTTTCAAGCTGTCTTGGGGCGCACTATGGAGGCCTATGTTGACGATATGATTGTCAAGAGCAAGAAGGCCGGCACTCACGCCGAGGACCTCCAGGAAATCTTCGCCATCATGCAAAAATTCAACCTCCGGTTGAATCCAAAAAAATGCACCTTCGGCGTACAAGGTGGAAAATTCTTGGGCTACATGGTAAGCCGAAGGGGTATCGAGGCCAACCCCGAGAAAATTCAGGCCATCATCAATATGGAGCCTCCACGCAACGTCAAAGAAGTTCAACGGTTGACGGGTCGCCTGGCGGCCCTCAACCGTTTCCTCTCCAAGTCAGCCGAGAGGGCCCTCCCCTTCTTCCAAATCATGAGGAAGACAGCGGGTTTCCAATGGACATCTGAGTGCCAAGAGGCCTTCGACGAACTTAAAAAGTACCTCTCTTCTCCCCCAGTGCTCTCAAAACCGAAGGTGGGGGAAACTTTATACTTATACCTCGGCGTTAGCCCTGCGGCCATCAGCTCAGTACTAATCCGGGAGGAAGACGGCATCCAGCATGCCATCTTCTACGTCAGCAAAACCCTCCGAGAGGCCGAACTCAGGTATTCTCCCGTCGAGAAGACGGTGCTAGCCATCGTTTGGACCGTCAAGAAGCTTGGCCACTACTTTCAAGCTCATCCGGTCCAAGTGCTCACACATCAACCCCTCGGCGCCCTCATGAGGAGTCCCACTAGCTCCTCCCGGATGGTAAAATGGGCCATTTTCCTCAGTCAATACAACATAGATATCCGTCCGAGGCCTGCCATCAAGGGCCAAGCCTTGGCGGACTTCGTGACGAAGTGCACCGCGAGATCAGCGGTGGATGAAGAGCCTTCGGCGCCTCTTGATGAGTGGTGGACACTCTATACCGATGGCTCCTCAGCCACCAAAGCATGCGGAGGGGGAGTAGTCCTCATTACACCCGAGGGCTTCCGCGCCTATTATGCCATCCGCTTCTCCTTCAAAGTCTCCAACAACGAGGCCGAATACGAAGCCCTTCTCTGCGGCCTTCGGCTGGCAGCAAATCTGAAGGCTAAGATGATCCACGTCAAGTGTGACTCCAAACTCGTCGTGGGTCAAATTTCCGGGGAGTACGAAGCCAAAGAAGGAAGGATGAAGCAGTACAAGGTAGCTGCCAAGGAGTTGCTTAAGGTATTTGAGGCACATTCTCTTACCCAAATACCGAGGGCTCAAAACTCTGAGACCGACATTCTATCCAAACTCTCGGATGAATCCCCCGAGCACCTCTCAAAAATTGCGAGAATCGAGGAAGCCTCTCAAGCATCCACGCGAGCCCCGTTATGAACATTGACCTAAGGCCGGAGGATTGGATCTCCGACATCATCACCTTCATCACCACAGGGCAACTGCCCCAGGATGAGGCCCGCGCAAGATTGACAAAACTGAGGGCTCCCAGCTACACCCTCGAGAATGGTAAGCTCTACAAAAGGTCTTACAACGGCACACTCCTTCGGTGCCTTCATCAAGATGAAGCCGAAGTCGCAATGGAGGAAGTGCACAGCGACACTTGCTCAGCTCACCAGGGACCCTTCTCCATGTCCCGAAGGCTCATAGTTCAAGGATACTTCTGGCCCACGATGGCTAGAGATTGTGCTGATCTAGCCCGAAGGTGCACCGCTTGCCAACACTTTCAGAAGGCCCCCGGCAGACCAGCGGTCAACTATGCCCCCATCAGCACCGCTATACCCTTCTCCAGGTGGGGTATTGACTTAGTAGGTCCTCTACCGAGGGGTACCTCCAACAACAGGTACATCATTGTGGCCATTGACTACTTCACCAAATGGGTGGAGGCGGAGCCCCTCGCCAGCATTACTGAGGCCCGGTGCCGCCACTTCGTCCTCAAGAACATTCTGACAAGATTTGGCGTCCCCCAACAAATCATCTCCGACAACGGAACTCAATTCGAGGCAGCCCCCTTCTGCGCCCTCCTGGAGGCATGGGGCATCAAACACACCTTTTCATCCGTTGCCTACCCTCAGGGCAACGGACAAGTAGAGAACGCCAACAGAACCCTGCTTGAAGGGCTGAAGAAGAAGCTGGAAGCCGAAGGGGGAGGCTGGGTAGAAGAACTCCACAACATCCTATGGGCCTACCGTACCACCCCTCGGCGCGCAACAGGCGAAACATTCTTCTCTCTATGCTATGGCTTCGAGGCTAAAGCTCCAACAGAAGTGACCCTTCCCACCCGAAGGGTGGAACAATATGAACCTGAGGTCAACGACGCCAATATGGCCCTCGACCTTCACCTCATCTCAGAACGCCGAGAACAAGCCTTCCTTAGAGCCGAAAACTATAGGAGACAGGTCAAAGGCTACATCGACGCCAAGGTCCGCTCCCGGGAATTCCAGGTGGGTGACTACGTCCTGCGACGAAGGGAGGCTAGCCTACCCACCGAAGGAGGAAAAATGGCGCCTAAGTTTGAGGGCCCCTACATCATCTCAGCCATCATTAAACCGGGGACATACAAGCTTAAACGCCCTAATGGGACAGAGGTCCCTAGACATTGGAATGTGCACCACCTAGTCAAATTTTATCAATGAGTGGCAAGCCCTCACCCTTCAAAAATGTACTTGATCAACGGCCCAAGGCCCAACTTCACTTCGAGTGAATGAATAAAAGGCCAAGCCTTCATCACCTATATGTCACACAAGCGGCCCAAGGCCCCCTTCTCTCCTGAAAATAAGTGGCCAAGCCCTCATCTCTTCACCAAAATGGGCCCAAGGCCTCTTCCTGTCATGAGGGAGAACAACAATTTAGGTACCAAGTACCAAGTGTATGGGTCACCCCCATCAATCTTTGAAAACACCAAGTGTTTTCTCACTAAGCCGTACCCCACGAGGACGCAATCATGCATACATTATGCATGCTTATACATACCCTCAAAAAAAAAAAAAAGAAAAAAAAAAAACGGGGGGTGCGACACCCCTCGGCTCCGGCTGGCACCAAGTGCCCCCGGCTGTTTGTGTTCCACACACAAATAAAACCCTTCCCAGGAACGCTTTCCGCGCCATCCCCCAAGGGGAGGCAGGCAACGGACCATGTCCCGGGCCCAGGATTCGACTTCCACAAACGAAACGCTCCCCGCGCTATCCCCCAAGGGGAAGCAGGCAACAGACCATGTCTCGGGCTGAGGGGACGACTTTCAAAACCGAGGCGCTTTCCGTGCTATCTCCCAAGGGGAAGCAGGCAACAGACGATGTCTCGGGCCGAGGAAACGACCCTCAAACCCTTCGGGATATCAGAAGGTCATTCCCGAAGGGGGAGCCGACGGTTTATTCCGTCGCCTCCCATATAGGCCAAGCCTTTCCTAGAAACCAAGTTTCTAGATGCCTCTCCTACATCATTCAAAAAAAAAAAAAAGATGTGTAGGGGGGAAGGAACTCCCCGGATACTATTTTTCCCGGAAGCTCGGCACTTCGGATATACATTCCCGAAGGATGCTACAAGTGCACAAGAGAATCTCTCGACACCAAGTCATCTGGCTACACAACCGAAGGCCTCGCTACATGAAGCCTTGGAGTGCAAGAACTCCCCCCAGGGGCCAAGATGAAGTCTCACTAGCAAAACTTCACCTAAATTTTGGCTAAGTCCAAAATTTGACTGAATCAAAGTCAAATATGTTCCATGCCGAAGGCTACACAAAGTTCTAAGGCAAGCCAGATCTATATCTACACAAACCGGAGGCTTCATACCGAAAGCGGAATGTCACCAGGCTCATTCAACCAGGGGCTACTCACTAGATCTGTTGGAGACCAAACCTCAGAATTTCACTAAGTCCTGATTTTGGATCCCCCGGCAGCAATAGACACCGGAGGCACAAGCAATTCTTACGCTCGAGGGTCCACTATAGCATCTATTGAAACTTTGTGAAAATTTAGTTAAGTCCACAACTCGGAACCCTCCGGAAGAGCTCAACTACTATCGACAGGCTTAATGCCGAAGGTACCCTCAAGCTACCCAACAGGAACCTGAACTTACACTAAGGTCCGAAGGCTTACCGCCGGGAGCCAAGGGTGAGATTAGCTTGGAAAATTTCCTAAGTTCAATTTGTTCTAACCCTCGGTCCTAGCCCTCAGCCCGAAGCACTCCCGTTAGTTCATTACCGAAGGCATACGACTGAGGGCTCTTGATTGGGTTTTCACATAGAAAATTTTCTAAGTCCACAAGCAACAAACCTCCGGCTATCCTACTCAACAACCGAGGACTCGGAGAAGGTTTTTACTTGGAAAAACTTTCTAAGTCCACGACAACAACCCCCCGGCGATATTACACTATAACCGGGGGCTAGCAAGGAGTTACACTTAGAAAATTTTTCTAAGACCACAAGCTTATGGCCTTCGGAAAAACGAGCTAAAGAAAAAGGAACAAGTGCTCATAAACAAGGAAAGCAAGCGAGGATATACATTCATTCAAACAAAGGCATACAATGAAATAGAACCGGAAGCATCCATGGAGAAAGGGCCTAAAGGCAAATCATTCATCACCAAAAACTAATATTCAAGTACCAAAAGATGTTTCTTTACATATTAAGGCCGAAGCCGATAGCTGACGTCAGTATTACAATGCTACAAAAATTCTAAGTATCAGCAGTTGGGGCCCCCTCCTCGGCGGCTTTAGAAGTAGCATCATCGCCAGCCTCTTCCTCGTCTCCACCGCATTCCTGCAACAGCAGAGAGTCTCGGAGGATGGGCCTCTCCACGCCTCCTGGTCCTCCCCCCTCCAGCCTCCGGCAACAAAGTCTGCAACAGCTTGAGATGCCGCCTCCGCCTTCGACTTCTCGGTGACCTCGGCTGCCTCCTTGGCCGTTGCAGCAGCAGCTGCCTCCGCCTCGGCTTTCCCCTCGGCCTTAGCGCCCTCAAGTTTCGCTGCCACGGCCTCCCTCTCTAGCCGGAGGGTCTCCTCGAGCATTGCCACCTGTCGGATGGCCTCGGTATTTTTTGCAACGAGCTTCCTGAGGGCCTCGTCATCCTCCGCCTTGCGAGCACGCATTTGCTCCAGCCTCCGGGCATGTTCCCCGAGGAAGATGCTGGCCTGCAAATGTACAAAAATCATAAAGGGACAGGAAGCCAGCAATATATGAGTGGCTATTGGGAGTGAGTTGACAAGGGGCCAACTTCACAAACTTCAAATACTCCATCAGGAATGGATGGAGGGGGAATCGGAGCCCCAACTCCAAGGATAGCAGGTGGACCGCAAAGCATCCCTCGGGAGCCTGGGAGAGCACATCATCAGGCTTCGGCTCTATAACCCGCCCCTGGGGGTCGACAAGGAACTGGGCCGTCAGATACTCTGATTGTAGGGCCCTCGATTTCAGAACTAGTGCAGCGACGTTTAAATAAGAGTAGCCCTCGGGAATGTCTACAGGTTTCCCCGCATTAACGGCCGCTTCCTTCTTCTTCTTTGGTGCAGCCCCCTTCTTCTTCTTCCGCTTGCCCGGGGCGACGTTAATGGGTTCCGGATCAAGAGGCCGGGAGCTACTAGCTTCGCCAGCGCCGCGAAGAGGGAGTGCGGCAACTGTCACCTGTTGCCTCTCTTTTTGTTCCTCCTCCTCAGCCACCTGAAGGGCGAGGGCAAGTTCTTCGTCCTCGACGACCTGCTCGAAGTCCTCAGCCTCCGCTTCGGCCCGAAGCTCTTCCTGGACTTCTCCGGCTATTGCAGAATCATTGTGCGTCGACGGCTGACCATTCGATGACTCTACGTCGGAGATGCTCTCGGTTCGCGCCGACGCCTCCTTCGAGATATTTTGCGAGTCGCTCTCGGAGGACATGTTGGATTTGGTAGTCGAAGGGTTGGGAAGGAATCTCTAGGACCCTAAGGATACTATAACACCCGATCTAAGGGTGGAAGAGCAAAACTTACGAAAAAGCTCAAGAACAGGAGGAGAACTGACCTCGGAAAGCTGGATTTGATCGATATGGAGTTTCTCTCTCTAGAAAACACTTGGGCAGAGCTTCGCTTCAATGAAATCGCACAACGACAAATGAACTTGGATTTGGGGTATTTATAGGCTTTCAGCCTCGAGAACTGGGCCTCGATTTAAAAATACCATCATTGCGGGCCGCCGGTTCAACCAACGGATGGCACCCGCCCCCCATCTGCCAACGACAAAGTGCCACGTGGAACCCTCCTCCAACGACTCTATTGCAACGGCTATATTTCAGAAACATTGGAGTGCCCTCGAATGATAGCCTCCGGCTATCCTCCACCGCAGCCTCCAACCAATGAATCCCAACACAGCGCCCTCGAACTCACGGCAGTAGAAGCCTTCGCTTGTCAATGTTGCCACTCCCCGGCGCATATATTGGCTAACACCCAGTGATGGACCCCCTCGGGGAACCCAATTACAACTCCTTCAGCCCAAACTTGCTTTCGGCCTAAAGGAGTGGGGGACTGGGATACACCCTCGGGAATTACACAAAAAATACACAAAAATTCCCAAATGCAACAAATTCACAAGTGACGCATACAGCCTCCGGGCAAACAACAAAGTAAAAGCCCTCGGGTACATACTTCAATAAACCCCTTCGGCAGAAAACAAGTATCGAAATTTTGATACCAAATCACTTGTGGAAATGAAGCAGCCCTCATCACAACACATGCAGGCAATACATCTATGTTTTCCACAGAAAAACCTCGACATGTGAGGGACTGAGGAGAACCTTCGGCAGTCATACAGGTGTTATACTTCCCTCAGAAAACCCTCGACATGTGAGGGACTGAGGGAAGCCTTCGGCAATCAGCAGAAGGCAAGTCCTCAAGCAAAGGCGCCCAACTAAATGATGAAGCCTCCAGAAGAATCAACACATCTACTCCTTTTCCCTCAAGTACCTTTCGGCAAAAGGAGTGAGGGACTCCTGATGGAGTATATGGCCCGGGAGCCCTCGGCCCATAGACTCCTACTTCTCCTGCATAAGCCCATTAAGCCCAGAGGACAACTCAGGCCCAAAAACAACGGCCCAAGCCTCAAGGTAGCCCAGAATACACACTGGGGTGCCTTCGGCATCTTTGGCCGAAGGCTCCAAAAACTCACAGGATAGCCTTCTCTGGCATACGAAGCTACTGGGAGAAAACGGCGAAAAACATGGGCCTTCGGCAGTATCAAGCCCTCGGCATCGGGAAGCCTTCGGCCGAACCAAGCCTTCGGTCACACAAAGCCTTCGACTACACAGGGGTCCTTGGCCACATGGAGCCCTCGGCTACACAAGAGCCTTCGGCCGAACATGCTCAATCATCGAAGATTCCTTTTGGAGACAGCCAACCACCGCATTTAATGCCACGTCACATCCGCCAAACCGCATTCAATGCGGTGAACGTACCACTGCCGGTGCCACCCGGCTGATGTGACCCCTCGGCCGTCGGATTACTGACACGTGTACTCTCACCGCATTTATTGCTGCTATAAATAGCAGCCCATTTCTCCTTGTAAACGACCCCAACTCCACATCTCGAGTTCATTTAATAAGATCGACTCTCTCTCCTCCTATTTACTCTGACTTCTCTCTAGTTATTCCCGCAATAACCCCTCGGATAGGATACCCCCCGGGTAGACGTCCATCAATTTGAAAATTTAGAATGAGAGAAAATAGTATTTTTCAAAAATTTAATTTATAATACATAAATAAATAAAATATTACTCCCTCCGTTCTCTATTAGATGTCCTTATAGGGTTTGATACAAGTTTTAAGAGAAAGATAATAAAGGTAGTGGAAAAGGTGTAGTGGGTTGTGTTTAAATGAAAAAGTAGGAAAGAGAATGAAAAAGTAGGAAAGAGAATGAGGGCAAATGAGTATATTTATTGAAAAAATTACCAAATATGGAAAGATAGACAATTAATAGAGAACATACCAAAATAGAAAGAGGGACAAGTAATAGAGAATGGAGGGAGTAAAAATAGAAAATGGAAATACTGCAAAATTCAGCATAATAAAAAAGATAGGGAAATAATATACTCATTTCTAAGAATATCATTTTTTAAAAGCAAAAGCCGTTTAAACTTTAAAACGCTACGTGAGTCATTTCACTTTGGTTTTAGTCAAGTTTTGCAGAACAGGCCTCTCTCCTTTTTAAAGCCAACGGCAAAAAAAGCTGACGCAAAGTCGCAAAGTCGCAAAGCACAAAGCACGAAGCAGTTTTGAGTGGAAAATTGTACGTACATACCTAGTAACCTACAACAGCTTCCATCATTTATTTGACTCGTAAATTTTCGTCCAACGGCCGCATCCCTCATTTACTAACGTTTTTTGAAACGTTAACATGGAGGACCTCCAACCACTTTATTATTACTTCAACAATTTTGCTTTTTATACACACCAGTGAACAGCTAAAATTTTTGTTTCTCTATCATACACAATTCTCTTTACAAAAAATAATTTCTTCATAGACAAAAATCCGCATGTACAAACAACAATTTTCTTACTTTAATATGACCTACGTCCCTAAACAACAATTTGTACTTGAATAAAGAAAGTGAGATTTGAGGATTAAGAAAGAAATGTGTTAAAAAATACTGTGAACAACAAATTATTTACCAAAAAAAGAAAGAAGACATTATATTGAGACGGAGGAAAAAAGTTAGAAAATAATTCAAAGACAAATGGAGTACTCCCTCCGTCCCAATTTGATGATCCCGTATTTTCTTTCTGGATCGTCCCAAATTGATAGTCTCATTTCACTTTTTGGAAAGAAATATATGGTTCACATCATTTCACCTTTTTCTACTCAAATCTCAATCACAACTATTACCTTTTCAACCACTTTCTTAATCTTTGAGTCCAAAAGAAATGAGCTCATCAAATTGGGACGGAGGGAGTATTATATATTGAAATTGGGTAGGTCAAGTACGTGGTATAGGCATGCATTTGAGGCCGGGGGCCACAATGTAAATTATTAGTACTAGAGTATTATTTTTTGAAAAAGTTCCCCTAATTATTTTACTCTTTGAAAAGAAAAGTAGTGGACAAAATTGTGATTTGGTAACTTTTAGTGACTATAATTGTGTTCAAAGTTACTACGATATAGTAACTACGATAGAAACATTGAACACAATTATAGTCACTAAAAATTACTAAGTCGCATTTTTGTGCATTACCTTTTTGTTAGTAATATTTTAAGAAATTTAAAAGCACTCAAGCATGCATACTCCAAAAACTGGTCTGGCCTGCAATATAGAGTTAGTTTTAGGATAGGATAGAGTGAGTCTGCTGCCTGGCCGGCCTGCATTGCATATATATGGTGTGTAGGCTACAAAGCTGAGGCTTAACTTTTTGTTGAGCAGCCAAGCCAAGCTGCTAGGTATGTATATGCAAGGCCGTTCCTGTTATTTTATGGGCCCGGGACGATTGAAAAAAGAAGGCCCTTAAAAGGTTATATAAATATATTGCAAAAGCTTAACTTTATATACGCAAATTTCAACATACAAAGTAATGTAAGTCTTTCATCAAACTCTTAATATATAAACTAAACGAATAAAAATCATATTAAAAAATAAAAAATAAAACCAGAGAATTACTTGTGAAATTGAAATTTCAAATTTGGAAGATATTTTTGAGAAAATTAGGAGAGTGTTAATTGCTGAGCAAAACGAATTAAAGACCAAAGATGAAACCTTGAAATTAGGCCTGCCTAACGGGAAATGATGTCAGACCGGGGCCATTTGAGGCCCTTCCCGATAGAATTTTTTCATAATTTTTTTTAAATATATTCTTCATGAAATCTTTAATATTTCCACAAAGTTTCAGATTAAAACTCAACCTGAAAGTCAGTTAAATAAATTATTGAAAGATAGTGCGCATTATTTATATACACAAAGCGCAGTGTGTTTCAATATTTTATTTAACTGACTTCCCGGTTGATTTTTAAACTAAAATTTTGTGAATGTAATTTACTCTAAAAAAGTTTCAAAAAAAAATTCCTCCATAAAGGGCCCCAAATGACCTCGGTCTGATATGAATTGTCCTCTCTTTATTTATCTATTTATATATAATTATGGTCCCCTGTAAATGTTGGGCCCGGGGTACAAGCCCGGCCTGCCCTTGTCCAGGGCCGGCCCTCTGAAATGGGTAGTGGCGCGCCGGCCGGGAGCGAGCATTATGATCGAAGACACGTACGTACCTCTGAAAATGTTGAACCACAGCCTCAGGATTGGGGTGCTGACCGGGAAGAGACGCCGCCGCCGACCAAGACACGGCGGGGGCAGCAAGGGATGCTGATGATGTAATTATACCCATCACCGGGAGTATGTAAATGATGCCGCCGCACCATCTTTCCACCACCATTTTTTCTTTCTTTCGCCGCCCGGCTTGCTTATTAATTAGCTTCTTTTCTTTCGGAAAAAAAAAATATATACCAAATACTACTACGGACAGTGCTTTCAAGTTTTCACTCAGTCCGTATGCTACTTTTGGGTGCCAATAATATACTCTTGCCGTAGTCCCATTCTACCCTTCATCCCATTTTAGCCCTCTTACTTTTTATTTTGAATTATATTGTTCCAAACCAATTCCAATTTAGTCCTCTTCCATTTTGGGATGTTCTATATTAATCGTCTCCTTTTTTTCATTTTTGGTAAGTTTTTTCAATAAATATACTCATTTACCCTCATCCTCATTCCTACTTTTTCATTCTCTTTCATACTTTTTCCTTTACACACAACTCACTATACTTTTTATCCTACCCCTATTAATTCCTTCTCAAATCTTGTGTGAAAGGCTATACTTCCATCTATTAGAGAACAGAGGAAGTATTATTTTTCAAAGGAAATAGGGAAAATGGAAACTAATAATCCAACCTTTTAACGGTCTTCTTATAATAGTCTCACCTTTTCGTTATTCATGAATAATCCAACCTTTGCACATCATCTTCATTCACTGGTCCATGACTGGTTGCTGACGTGCTATTCCAAGTTATTTTTTTATCTTTGCAAACCATTATACCATAAATCTCACCTTTCACAAATATAATATTTTGCAAAGATAAAAAAATAACTTGGAATAGCAAGTCATTAACTGGTCAGGGACCAGCGAAGGAAGATAGAGTGCAAAGGTTGGATTATTCTTGAATAACGAAAAGGTGGGACTATTATAAGAAAACTGCTAAAAAGTTGGATTATTAATTTCCATTTTCCCAAGGAAATACTTGCTTTACACCATTTCACTTTATTATATACACAATTCTTAACCCTAATTTTTACTACGTACTTTTTTAACCAATGTATTAATAATTGTTCAAACCAAAACATACTCCGTACAATAAACATAGATAGTAATAAACATAATGAAAATCACTACAAGGGTGTTTTTGTCCGTACCGCATTTAGTACTCCGATCCTATTTGAGAATTTTATACATTAACTTCTATTTTTACATTTTAAGTATGTTTTACTCCTATTATGTGAATTTTCCCTCTAATAAATTCTAAATTGCAATATCAATCCGATAAATAAAATAGTGTTTTGTAAATCCGAAAATAGTACAATATATATAAATTTAATAGTGCATCACATTGAGAAAAATTGTAAATATTTGCAGTTTCACGGAAAGCATGATTTATATATACGGCCAGTTTCTAATGAAAAGTGGTCTTCCCGTACAAAGTGCGAAGACTCCATTTCTTTTATCATTTGCAGTGCATTATTTCATTCAGAATATTTTCGCTATCCACCTTTGATTATATACGATACACTATTACATATAGGAAATGCACATTTTGCTAGGCATGACACCAGTTCGGTTCCTACTCAAAATTAATAATCACTAGTATAGTGTTGAGGCTTATTCCTTCAACCCTCGGGTCCAACACGTAAGCCCAAGGATTTCGAGTGGAGTGCGTCTGAATACCTAGCCCAACAAGCAGATGATATGGATCAAAGAGACAAGAAGTAGCAAGTAAGTGATTAGGTATTATTATCTCTTAATAACTCCCTAATACAATACTTTTCGCTAGGGCTCCGTCGGCCGTTCGTCTTACAAGGCAGTAGAAGTGCTGCGAGTAAGAATGCTATAGCTAGAGTGCTAAGAATAGAAAGTTGCCAACCCTTTACAATGAAATAAATGCTTCTATTTATACCCACCAATGGGCAGGTGGCTATACTGACGTGGAAGCCCGTGGTTCGCTGGTGTCTCAACCACCAAATCTTCAGCATTAAATGCACTTCCCGCTAGAATCTAGGTTTCCCGCCTAATTAGTGGGCACGTCCGTCTGCCAGGGGAGCGAGTTGGACTGCTCCAGGTGGCCCCCAAGGGGTATCAGCCGTTCGTCCCCTGGCCTTTGGCTCCAGGTGGATTCTCGCCAAGCGGAGTGGACCGCCTCTGATGGCTATAGGCTTGTCCTGGCGACGTTCGTCGTCATCCGGGCGACCCGTGGTCCGGCTCCTTGTCCCTGCATAGACGTTCGTCGAGATGGGCCGTTGAGCCTGGCCCAACCACAGACGTTCGTCTCTCCTGGAGAAAATGGGCTTGCCAGGTTAGCTCGGTGATCTACCTGGACGTTTGTCTGGAAGGGATAAATGGGCCGAACCTCAACTTGGGCCATTATCCCAACACAAGTCCCCCACTTCTGATGTTCTGGGTATGCACAGGACATAAGGAAGTAAGACGTTCGCGACCTGTCACTTTTGCGTTTGTTGCATCCGGTGAAGGCGTACGCTCGTGGTCATGATGCTTAATAGCTGTCGATGGCTCAGGAATCGAGGTGACGGCTGCCATTGCGACGGTGCATTTTCCGAGGAAACGCCATCATTACGCTTCCATCCCACGCTCAGCGCGTGGGCCGGAATACGCTCCTTGCTACGTGTCAACCCCTCGTTGGTTCCCTCACCGGTGCTTCTCCTATAAATGCCGGGTTTTCCCTCTGGATTAGGGTTCCCAATTTTTGCTCTCTTGCTCTAGAATTCCCGCTGCTCTTCAAGTCTTCTCCCGCTTCTGAGTTCGGCTAATTTCTTTCTGAGGTAATTTTCATCCTCTGCTTCTTTTACCTGTCTTGAATTCTCGCCGAGATGGTTTCGATGGAGATCTCGTCAAGTTCTGGTTCTGGTTCGTCGGGTTCCTCCTCGGGCTCCTCCTCCGACTCCGGTTCACGCTCTTCGGGCGAAACTAGCACTTCCGGTAGTTTCGGCTCGGCCCCTACCGTGGGAACTGTTCAGGCCGGGGGAGCCCAAGGTGATGTTGTTGCGACTATCCCTGGTGATGAGGGTGCTGATTCGGGGGAGCAAGATAATATGGCCCTCGATGTGGTGGACCCCGTGGCTGACACCGGGGAACAGGAGTCCGCTAGTGAGGACGGTCGTCCGGCCGGATATGACTCTGGGGCCGAGGCCCAGGATGGCTCTGACATCGAAGTGTTTGATCTCGGGCTAAAGGTGGATGTGGAGAGGCATTTGTGCCCGATCAAGAATGTCCTCTGCCATGAGCAGATCTTCTCGCTGGTAGCTCTTAACAAGCTCAAGGTGTTCTTCCCTCCCCCGTCCGTATACAGCCTCCGTGGCGCAACCCACGTGATGAGGAGACGCCCATGGATGATTATGGTGCTTCTGGACTGCATCGAGGCCGGGTTGCGCTTCCCTCTTCATCCGTTCTATGTGGAGTTCTTCTGCTGTTATCAAATAGCCCCCGCACAACTCATGCCGAATTCATACCGGTTCGTCTCCGCCTTCCTAGTCCGTTGCAAGGACAATGGGGTCACCGCCACTTTGGACTTGTTCCATTACTTCTACCGGCTAACCCCCCAAAACTCTGACGGTTTCCTGAGCGTCGCAGCCCGTCCAAAACGGAGGTTGTTCAGCGGAGCACTGAGTTCCATCCACGACTGGAAGAATCGGTTCTTCTTCGTGCGGTATGCGGATGCTCGTCTGCCATTGCGGTGGAATGGCTATCCGCCCAAGATAGGGTCTCCGGATCTGACCGACGATCTGGAGGAAGACGTCAGAAAGATCTCGACGGACGGCGTCCGGCCCTTGGAGGACTTCCTCACCTTCGAGGCACTCGCCGCAGCAGGAATAGGTACCGCCCATGCTCTTGGACTTCCCCCCTCCTACGCTCGTCTCGGGGTACTGGGCGGTCCTGACCTCTGAGGTGAGTGTTTCGAGATATTCCTGACGTTCGTCCTTCTAACCCTTGCTTTTTCCATTTTTTCAGGTCTTCCCCCAACCCAGGAGCAAATGAATCACGAGAAGCTCCTAAAGACAAGGAAAGGCAAGGGCGCTGCCGCCGATGCCGCTCTTGCCAAGGCCAAGGCTGTTCAAATGGCTGATTCCAACTCCTCTGCCTCTCAGGCCGACCGTCGCACGGTGGAGGCAGAACAGCACCTTATCGCCACGGTGATGGCGCAGGGGTCCCAGGCCCCAATCCCAGGTTCTGGCGCCTCCAAAGTTGTGGCCCCCTTGCAGACCGTCCATCCCCACGACGGGGAAAAGGCGAAGGACAAGAAAACCAAAAGGCCTCGGGGGACTGACTCTTCGGCCCCCGAAGGGCAAGAGTTGATCCTTCCCTCTCTTGGACGTCCGGCGCATGATGTTTGGCAGGAGATTGCTTCCCTGGCCGGCGTGGAGATGCCTCCCCGGACGTCTTCGGAGGCTTCCAATGCGGCCCTGGCCGCCGCTCTTCAGGTGAGACTTCGCTCCCTGCCGGGTGCTTGATTACCTCATTCTGATGTCTTGAAGTCTCACCTTCCGTGTTTGATTTGTAGGTCGGGCTCTTCGTTTTGCAATCCGAAGCTGCCCGAGATGCCGAGGTCCTTCAGGCAAAGAACAAAGCGGACGCGGCCTTAAGGAAGGCGAGAGAGGCCGCTCGTCTCCAGGAGAAGGAGATGGCGGCCAAGGACAAAGAACTGCAGGCTGCCCTGAAGGTAGCTCGCGAGTCCTCCGCGAAGATCGAGGTTCTGGAGAAGGCCGGGTTCAAGCTCGTCCCGGCTCTCCCCGCTCCCAAGGATGAGGCCCCTGAGTGGCTCGTCGATGATTCCGGGTACCATAACTCTGGGGCCTTCATGATCGCCGCCCAGAGATACCTTGGGGGCGCCTTCGGCGATGTATTCGCCGCCGAGCTCCAGAAGCGTGCGCCGAAGGACCGGCTCAAGTTTGGGGTCCAGGTCCTGGAGAGTGCCCCCCTGGCCGAGAAGTTCTTGTACGATGTTGGAGATTCCTCCTTCGTCATTGGCTATAATGAAGGGGTGAAGGCCACGTTGCCCGTATTTGCTGCTCTTCAGGGTCCCGGATTCAACCTGGCCCAGCATACCTCGGACCCGGAGCTGATTCGAGCGGTAGGCAAATTGGAGCGGGACGCCCGGCGGGAAGAGGCCAAAGCCAGAGGTGAGGTCCCGGAGCCCCCGACCCCCGAGCCCGAGCCCGAAGAGGAAGAAGAACCTATCCCTGGGGGGTCCCGGCCTGTTTCCCCGAACTTCGTCTGATGTAAATTGTAAACCTCTTTGTTATGATTCTGTAATATCCGGCCAGTAGAGCCGAGGAATACACAACTCTTTTTGCCCCATCATTGTCTCTACGCTCATGAACTCTTCTTGCTTCCTTTCATTGTTAGTATTATTCCTATTTTCTTTGGATTTGCTGAAGTTCGCGAGGACGTTCATGTCCATAATCATTTTTGCATTCCGGTCTTTCGAGATATGGACGTATCGCCAGGGGTTCGTCCCGTCTGTGTAAACCACCTCCCGCACTGTACGTATTCAATCCTACGTACGGGTAGAGACGTTCGTCACGTGGTTACAGGCATAACTATCCATGCTGTGCGTGCCCAACTCAAACTTTGTGGGGCGACGTTCGTCTGCTTAACTAGATATGGGGATTCGGACGCACTCCTCAGAGACAATGCCTTGATAGAGATGTTCGTCGCGTTAGGAGTACTATAACCTTTTATGCCGTGTGCTCAACCCAGATATCGTTCATGGACGTTCGTCTGGTCGCGTGTTGCGGTGGTGCGAAGCATGGAAATATGAACGCATCCCGTGGATACGCACGTCTCCTCGTGAATTTAGCCTGTGGATGCGGTCTCCGCGTGCCTCTATGGGGGACGTTTGTGGCACGAAACCGGGTTCTTTCGCGGTGACTGTGGGGTGGTAACATCGAGGCGCCTTTAATACCGTGGTAGGTACCGGTATTCAGGCGCCACGTGTTCCACCGCGATTGGTGCGATCCCTCGGTGCTGTCTATAAGTACCCAGAATCTTGTGAATTCCCCATTCGCTTCACCTCTAGCTCTTGTGCTGCGCAACCACTTTCTCTCTCTAGCTTTCCTCTGCATTGCTTCAGGCTCGAACCCCGGTAGGTACCGAACGTCGTCATGTCTTTATCTAGGTTAGAAACCCAAAACATTGATTCAATGACCCGAAGCAGCTCGTCGTCCGCCGGGGATAGGTTTGACGACGGGTGTTCCTCCGGTGATGATCTAGAGTTCTATGAGCGGGGTATGCCACCTCGGCCCCCCCGCCATCATCTGAATTTCTCCGGCGTTCGTCGTCAGCGCCAACGTCTGTTGAATGCGGACCTTCGGTTGATAAGCCAATGGTTCCTCCCTCCAAGGGTTTACGACGATCGTCGTCTGCGCAATCCAATGCGCCATCTGCCCGGCTATGTGGTGGTCCATCTAGACTCCGTTATAGCTGGCCTTCTTTCCCCCCTTCATAGCTTCCATATAGAGCTTTTTAGGAGCCTCAGAGTGACGCCTGCTCAGTTCGTCCCCGCTGCTTACAGGATTATCGCGGGTTTTGTAATTAGATGTCACAGTGTTGGCGTGACCCCCACCGTAGACTTATTGCACCACTTCTTCCGGTTCTCCCCCTTCGGACGTACGGGGTATTTGACCCTGATTGCGCGTCCGTCCATGGTTCTGTTCTCAAACAACGCCGGGAACCCGGACGGCTGGGAGGAGCGGTTCTTCCTCGCCGAAGTAGGCTCCCCGATGCCGTTCTCCGATAGGTGGAACGCCTACCCGGTGAAGTCCATCCCGCCGCCTATGACGGATGAGGAGCTTGGCTATGCCAAGCGCATAGCTGGTCTTGGCGTCCAGAACCTCCGGTCGCTGGTGGCCGAGCCTTTCAAAGCTCGGGCCGGACTAGGTGCGTCTATTTGTACTTGCATTGTCCTATCACCCTTTCGTTGTTATGGTTCTGAACGTCTTGACTTTCTTTCTGCAGGAGTTTTCCCATCTACATCATCCATGGGACGTACCAATGTTGCTTCGCATGCCCACGGCCGAGAAAACACAGACGAGGATAGGGGCAGAAAACCGCTCGTCCCCAAGATCGAGTCTCGGGCGAGCAGGAGGCGGTCAGACGATGCGTCGGAGGCCGGGGCTTCAAAGAGGCCGCGCATCAATGGTACTGCCTCCAAGGCCATCATAGTGGCTGACGACTCCGATGGTGAGCCTGGGAGTCCCTTGAAGCGGAGACCCTCTTCTCGGAACAAGCCCCTTATTTCTCCTCCGTTGATTTCTGAGGTTCGTCGACTCCGGGATGAAGATGTCCATGCCACCAAGGGCTCTGACGATGCTCGTCCTCCTTCGCCCTCAGAAACCAACGGGTCCTCTCTTGGCCTTATCGAATTCTCCGGGGTTGGCCCTCGCAAGGAATCGATGATGCTTTTTGGCCAGACCACATCTTCCATCTGGTGTGGCCTCAACCTCAAGGTCCCCCAAGATTTCGCCGCTCATGAGGCCCCGGAAGATCTCCTGGAGTGTGGGCAAAGTACCCTGGACAAGGCCGGGCTCTACTTCCACAGGGCTCGGATGGCCTTTGAGCATCAGGGTAAGGAGATGGCTTGAGTGCGGGCTGAATGTGATGCCATCCTGAGGAACGCCAGAGGCAGGGCCGGGACGCTCCAAGAGAAGGTCGATGCCTACGACAAGCTTGCCCAGGAGAATGCCTCCCAGAAGGAGCTCCTTAGGAAGCAGGAAGCTGAGCTTGTGGACCTTCGTAGCCGGCTGTGGGCCGTGGAGCAGGCAAAGGTGGAAATCCGCCGTACGGGTGTGGATAATCATGTCCCGATCTATGAGGTCGATGTTGCCAAGATCAAGGAGTCCGGTTCCATCGAGTTTCAGAAATCCAAAGCCTACACTGGCGTTATTCATACTATGGCCATGAGGTTTCTTCCGCGGTTCGTTGGCGAGTTTTTGGCCACCTGCCCGGACGCTTATTTAGATGGCATCAAACTGCTCCAGGCCACCCCCACTGGGGAGCGCTTCCTTGATGATCTTGCCGACGATACTTACCTCAAGGGTATGGTCGGCCTTGTGGCAGAGAATCTCCCGGTCTTTGAGCATCATTTCGGGGCTCCCTTTGACCCTGCGGCAGCTGGGTTTGATTCCTTGATGGTAGATGCCCATAAGGGGGCCCTTGAGCTGCTGAGAGAGCGTAAGGAGCGTGAAGAAGCTGAGGCCAGGGAAAAGGCCAAGCAGGTCTCTTTCAAGGTTCCAACTCCGGACGTTAACCAGAATTGATTCTCCGTTCATAGTCTTGTACTTTACACATTGTACCAATTATTTCATTGTTTACATGGTACCTTGCACATTGTACTTTCCGGTCGTCAGTACCGAAGAATAAAAATCATTCTTGCTCCATGTTCGTCTAGCATATCTTGCTTTCCCTTTTTTTTTTGGAGTCTTTTTATTGGTCTTCGTTCTTCCCAAGTCTCGTGAGTACTGGTCTCCTGTTTTCGCAGGAGACGTTCGTCATCCCAACTATGAGAAGAAACAGGTTTATCCACGTCGGGATTCCCTATCTCTGTTCGTCCCCAGTTACGAACTACTAGTCTTCTGGCTTCGCAGAAGGCGTTCGTCATCCGCTCATCAGGGGGAGGAACCGGTATACCCTGTCAGGGTTCCCGTGTCTTCGTTCGTCCTTGTCGGGACCCTACTAACCTTCTTGCTTCGAAGAAGGCGTTTGGTGTTCACCGATCGCAAGGAGGTCACTGGTTTACCCTATCGCGGGTTCCCTGCTTTGTCGTCCCATGCTCGTGGTCCTACTAGCCTTCTGCTCTGGCAGAAGGTGTTCATCGATCCACGGGACATGGGAGGAACTGGTTTATCTTGCCGAGGTTCCCTTTGGTTCGTCTAGCCCCCCCCCCCCCCCGCGTTCCTACTAGTCTCCGTGTCAGGAGACGTTCGTCGTACGCAGCGAAGGAAGATCTGGCATACCTCGTCAAAACTCCCTCTCTCATAGGAGTCGTATCTCCCCTTCTCCTCATCTTTTTTTTTTTGTTTTTTTTTTTTGAGGAGGAAATCATTTCAATAGCACTTCGGCTTTAATCTCTGAAAGACAGGAAGTAATCCTTTTAATATAGATAGGACGATCGGTAGTGTTTACATGGTGCTTCGACCAAATATGACAAAAAACGATCTATCTCTAACTACTGATAGAATTTCTTCAAGTGTTCGACGTTCCAGATTCCAGCGTGGTTCCCCTCCAAGGTGTGGAGGAGGAACGTCCCCTGGTTGTATCTTCTCGTGACCTTGTACAACCCTTCCCAATTCTTGGCCATCTTGCCACCCTCGAGTGGTTTGCTCTTCTCTCTCTTTCTGAGTACGAGGTCCCCAGCTTCAATTTCGCGGATCTTCACCGCTCTGTTGAAGTATCTTTGGGTGGCTCGGTGATATTCTTCCATGCGACGAGCTGCTAGGTCTCTCCGCTCCTCGATGAAATGGAGCTCCGCTCGTAGGTTAGCCTCGTTATCCTCCGGTTGGAAGTGCTTCGTGCGATGTGTGGGCACTAGCACCTCCGTTGGCACCTTGGCCTGGAATCCGTACGCTAGGGCAAAAGGTGTCTCGCCGGTTGCCGTCCTTGGGGTCGTCTTGTACGTCCAGAGTACGTAATTGAGCTGCTCCGGCCAGGTGGACGCGTAATCCATGATGGTCCGGTTCATGTTCTCCACCTGGCCGTTGGCCTGCGGGTAGGCCACCGAGGCCTTAGAGTGCCTGATGCCCCACTTCGCCAAGTATGCCTCAAATCCTCTGCCGACGAACTGCCGGCCATTGTCAGTGATGACCTGTTCTGGAATTCCGAAGCGACATATGACATTCTGCCAGAGGAACCTCTGGCATTGATACTCAGTGATGGAGGCCAGCGGCTCGGCTTCCACCCACTTTGTGAAGTAGTCAATCGCCACAATGACGAACTTCCTTCCGCCGGTCGTCGTCGGGAGAGGACCCAACAGGTCTATGCCCCATCTGGCAAAAGGTAATGCAACCGTCATTGGAGTGTAGAAACTTGCCGGCCGTCCGGGGACAGGGGCATATTGCTGGCACACCGCACACTTCCGCGTGTGATTGAAGCAATCCTGCTGGATGGTTGGCCAGTAGTACCCCTGCAGGATGATTTTCCGGGCCAAGGTACGAGGACCCTGGTGGCTGGAGCAGATGCCTTCATGTATCTCTTCAATAACGGCCGCTGCTAAGCTCGGCGGGAGGCATCTCAAGTATGGCCCGCCGAACGTCTTCTTGTATAGTTGTCCGTCAATGAGCTCGAAGTTGGGGGCACGTCTCTTTATCCAAGCTGCTCTTCCGGAGCTGCCGTCATCCTCAGGCTCGGGGAGCGTCCCATCCCTGAGGTAGTCTGCAATCTCCTTCGACTAATTAGGTTCGGCGATGGAGATGGCGTCTACTTGGATGACGTCCGTCGCCGGTGCCGGGAGTGTCTCTTGTCTGACGAAGCCCCTAATGTGCCTTGGGATGCTCGTCGCGGGGTCATCGGTCGGGGGATTGCCTAGCTTGGATAATATGTCAGCCTCGGCGTTCTCCACCCGCGATACCTGCTCGATTATCACTTGTTCGAACTGCGCGGTTTGTTCCTCCGCGAGTTCCTTGTAAACCTTCATTCTCTCCTCCCTGGTTTCAGCCGTCCCATTCATCTGGGTCACCACCAGCTGACTGTCCATCCTTACCTTCAGACGAGCTGCTCCGAGTGCTTTCGCGCATTTCAGTTCTGCGATCAGTGCCTCGTACTCAGCCTCATTGTTGGTGACTTTGAACTCAAACTTCATGGAGTAGTAGGTCTTGAAACCCTCAGGCGAGGTGATCACTGCTCCTCTGCCACAACCTTTCGCACTCGAGGCCCCATCAGTGTACATCTCCCACCAGTTGTTGAAATCATTGTCGCCTTGGGGGTCATCCTCGGTGCGCGCAGTACACTCGGCAATAAAATCCACCAGCGCCTGCCCATTGATCGTCGGCCTCGGCTTGAACTCTATGTTGTATTGGCCGATCATCAGGGACCATTTGGTTATTCTCCCGCTGGCCATGGGGTTCCTGAGGACTGTGGCGAGAGGTTGTGTTGTGTATACTGTCACTGGGTGTGCTTGGAAGTACGGTGCCAGACGTTTGATGGATGCTATCAAGGCGAGGACCGTCTTCTCCATCAGTGTGTACCTGGTTTCTGGGCCGTTCAGCGCTTTACTCACAAAATAGATTGGCCGCTGCACGCCCTCTGCCTCTTTCAGTAGCACCGCACTCACAGCCAAGTCTGCCACTGCCAGATACATGTACAGCTGTTCCCCTGGATCCGCTTTGGTGAGGACGAGCGGAGAAGAGAGGTATGCCTTGAAATCCTCAAAGGCAGCCTGGCAATCCGGTGTCCACTCAAAGGGATTCGCCTTCTTCATGATCTGAAAGAAAGGGATCGCCTTGTCTGCTAGTTTTGACATAAACCGGCTCAGGGCTGCCAGCCGCCCGGTGAGCCGCTGTACGTCCTTCAGATTCTTTGGGGCCTCCATGTCAACTATTGCCTTTACCTTCTCCGGGTTGGGCTCGATCCCTCGCTCGCTCATCATATAACCGAGGAACTTGCCACCCTTGACAGCAAAGGCACATTTCTTCGGATTGAGCCTCATGCTAGCCCCTTCCATGATGGTGAAGATCCTTTCCATGTCCCGAATGTGGTCGTCCTTCTCCTTGCTTTTGATCAGGATGTCATCCACGTAGGCCTCCATGGTTTTGCCCAGTACGTCCTTGAACAACATCCCGATCATCCTTTGGAAGGTAGCCATGGCGTTCCTCAGGCCGAACGGCATGACTACGTAACAGTACACGCCGCCCGCCGTGACGAACGCTGTTTTCTCCGCATCGTCCGGGTGCATGAACACCTGATGATATCCCCTGAAAGCATCCATGAAGCTGAGCAGCTCGCAGCCCGCCGTTTCATCTACGAGCAAGTCGATCCTCGGCACCGGATATGGATCCATTGGACAGGCTTTGTTGAGGTCCGAGTAATCGACGCACATTCGCCATGTGTCGCCCTTTGGGGCCAATACCACATTGGCCAACGACTCCACGTGGATGACCGGCCGAATATGTTTGATGCTGAGGAGCGTAGCAGCCTCCTTTTTGATGAAGTCTCGCCGGTCAGCCGCCATGTATCTCTTCTTCTGTTGGACGGGTTTTGCATCCGGCCGCTCGGCGAGTCTGTGACATATGAGGTTGGGGTCTATGCCAGGCATGTCCTCCGGCCCTCTGGCAAACAGGATTTTGAATCTCCGGAGGACAGCTATGACCCCCTCCTTGATCTCAGGCTCAAGGTCGGCGCCTATGGACACCTTCCTGTCCGAAGGGTCATCCAATTCCACCTCTTCGAGCAGGGCAGCTGGTTCCAGACGAGCATCGAAGTTGGCCTGTCTGGTCTTCCCAGTGATGCTGTTGACCCGGGCTTCTCGCTCGCTGAACCTCTCCATGGCCTTGGTGTAGCAGGCCCTGGCCATGTGCGGGTCCGTGCAGGCCACTCCCACTCTAGTCTCGGTGGGGAACTTGATGCATGAGTGCCGCACGGAGCATATGGCCTCAAGATCTTCCAAGCCGGGTCGGCCCAAAATTGCGTTGTGAGCACACTTCAGGCGGACCACGACGAACGTCATCCGGATGCGGGTGGTGTGAGGTCCATCCCCGATCTCCACGGGGAGGCCGATGGTGCCCTCCGCATCGATGCAATCTCCTGTGAAGCCAGAAAGAGGGGTGCGTAGAGGGGCCAACTGATCCTTCCTCAGCTTCATCCCTTCGAACGCCTCCCAGTAGAGGACATTCACGCTGCTCCCGGTGTCAACAAGGACGCGGCGGACGATCGCATTGTTGATATCCATGCTGATCACCAGCTCATCCCTGTGCGGTGCCGGTGACATAGGTAGGTCGGCCGGTCCAAAGGTGATGGCCTCCACCTTGTTCCTTTTGGTGGGGGGAGCTGATATGGAGCCCACATAGAGGGACCTCTCAAACTTTTTCCGCTCCGCAGGTGTGTCCCCGGTCTCAGCGCCCCCGAAGATCACCTTGATCTCCAACTTCTTCTTCCCGCCGTTCGGGCCGAGGGACCCCTCCGGACGTTTATCAGCACTTCAGTAGTCTACGTCCTTTGGTTCCGCCTCGCGCCGATCGTCGCGGCGCCATGATCGTGACCTTGGATTCGGCTGCCTCGGGCTATTCTTCTTCAGTAGCTGGGTGAACTCGCCCAGGTAGCCTTGTCGGATTAGCTCGTCGATGGCTGATGTGAGTTTTCTCGCACTTGAAAAGATTGTAGAATAGTGGTGTAAGTACGAGTATCGTCTCCACAGGGACGGACAAAAGGGAAATAAAGATTAACTAAACTTTAGCGATTAAAAAGAAATAAAAATAAATAAATGCAAGTGTGCGAGATTGATTGGTGAATTAAAATTAAACTAATGCAGATGAACGATTAAAATAAAAGTGGTTTCTTCTCAATTAACGACGAAGGGAACAGGAATTGATTCCGGGGTTAACCAGATTTCTGGCAGAACAGGTCTAATCACATGAATTTAATTTAATTGAGCCTAGCTAATCATTACTAAGTTCTTACCGCTCTCGCGGCGTAGAGTACAATAGTTTAGGAGTCGAGGCTGATCTCTCATGCGACAAGATCCTAAATTATTGCCAAGACGAGCGAGCTTACGGCCCCTTAATCGTTACTAATCTCTTAGCGAACGATTAAGTGTGTGTGAATGTGTCCTAGAACAAATTAGATCTCTCTTAATTTATTCTATAAGCAATTGTAATTCTAGCTGCAGTCTAGGTTACAAGAGATATCAATTAAATTATTCAAACACAAATTAAACGACATTCATGCAATTAAACCGACAAGAATCTAGCCATCAATCATGATTAACCCCTTCATCAACCTCAAATCCCTAATTAAACTACTCACAATTCATAATTGAAGAATCAACAGAATTGGGATGAATAGAAATAATTGTCATTAATCAAAAAGATGAACTTACAAATAATCCCAGGGTCTTGGAGTAAACAATCGTAAAAACGCAAGTAAATTCGTCCCTAGGCCTCTCCGTAATGTTCGTAACCCCAAAACGGGGTTATGGAGGCCTTATTTATAGAAAACAACGAATTCGGGTCGAATTAGGATCAATCGCGGCCAGGCACGGTGCCAGGCACGACCGTGTCTGAGACCGTGCCTACGGAAGAAGGCCGAATTTTCGCGTCCAGGCACGGCGTGCCTAGCCTCCAGGCACGACCGTGCCTGGCCTCCAGTAGCTCAATTCTTCGATCAATGCCAGGCACGGCGTGCCTAGCTGCCAGGCACGACCGTGCCTGGCCTCCAGTAGCTCGCAGGATAATTTCGCATCAGGCACGGCGTGCCTAGCTTCCAGGCACGGCGTGCCTGACCCTATTCTTCACTTTTCCTTCGTTTTCTTGCTCCGAATGCTCCCGGATGCCAATGAGGTCGATCCAACTGCTCTTTCTTCACCAGAATTTCGTCGCGAATCTCCCGGTGGCCTCCAAATCTTCCAAATCTTTCTCGAATGCCTTCAAATCCTTCCCGAATGCCTCTCAAGCGACGATTGCCGGACTCTAACTTCTTCAAATCAACTCCAAATGCTATGAAACTCGATCCAACGCCTGTTAAACACAACTTGAGCCAAAATTGAGACTTGCATCACCTTAAAGCCAGGAAAATCATCAAAATCCGGCTCGAACACGCATCAAATGTGTGTCTAAATACGGACTTATCAGACTCCCCCACACTTAAGCTTTTGCTTGTCCTCAAGCAAATCGAACAACGGGACTTACGATAATCACCACACGGAATTTAAAACAGTTAGCATACATACGTAGTTAAATGGATATTCACAGGACAGACAATTTAAACCAAGAAAATTCTTCCCTAAACTACACCTTTGTACTCAAGCTAAACTATTTGACATAAATATTCACAACATCCTCAAAGTAATGACAGCATACACAAATAAGCTAGCTACTGATCAGAAGGACTTGTGAATGTGATGGTGAATGGTTAATGATAATAGTCCCTTTATTTTGAGAGATAAGGATATTCTAACAAAGACTCAATGCATTCAGGAACTTCAGGGTTATTCTTAGGATCAAAGAACTCAGTAGGCCACAATTTAGGAACAATCATTTAAACCTATGCAAAAAGTAGACATGGTGTACAACTAAGCTAAACCGTCTCGGCACATTTGTGCTTTGACGTATACTTGAAGTACGCGGAGGACTAAAGCTAATTTTTCAATAGCCTCCAAGTTCATTAATTACGTTCAGTTTTCCTTGTCATGTTGGCACGAGAACGCCATTTCTTTCGAAAGATACCCAAGTCTCATCTTATGCTTTTTGACCGGGGCTCCCATTCTCTTTTTCGAAAAGTAAGAGGTCTAGCTATATTAATTTTTCACCTTTCAGATTCTCACTAGATATTACTCCATTCTAATCTCGGACTCACCAAGGAAAAATAGCAATTTAAGTTCATTAATTTCAAAGTGAATCCATGCCTACAATGCAATCCTCGAAAGTATCATATTCCTAAAAAGTGACTGCTCTTACCCCATTTGGGCATAGGAACAGTGCCAAAAATGGCTCCTACACACAATTCCCTAAACTTAGCAAATTAATCCCTTAATTCCCTAAACATCAAGACTAAGTCAGAACTATTCACGGGTAAGGAACACAGGCCATTTGGCTATGGAGCTTTGATACGTTTGTAATTTCCGTATGTTTATTTACGTTTTTAGTTAGTTTTGATTGTTTAATATTTCGGAAATTACACACTTTCGGTGTAATAGTTTAGTTTGTTAAATTCTTGTAATTTGTTTAGATTAGGTTTATTCTGAGCTTAAACAGGTCCAAGATCAATCAAATGATCAATGGTGAAGGAAGGTGCAAGAGTACAAGACAAAAAGAAGGAAAAATCCTGATTTTGGTCTATACTCGGTCGAGTATATATATATACTCGATCGGGTATCTGGTTGACATTTCAAATCGGATCGGATCCGAAAACAAAGGAACATGCAGAGGAAGATTTACCCACGATCGAGTGTCTATACCCGATCGAGTACACCGACATACTCGATCGGGTATAGTTATAAAATTTACTCTAAAACCGATCGAGTATGGGTCGAATTCTGATTTCTACACATACTCGATCGAGTATATGTATATACTCGATCGAGTACCCGACCTACACCTCAAAAAGCCTATAAATACACCTCCTTTCCTTCACAATAAAAAAAAAACCAATTCACATATACTTCTTAGCTCAGTTTAGACAAGTTCTTTCTTTATATTTTTCATCATGTTTAGTCTCCAAATGAGGAGCTAAACTCTTCCATCTTGGTTTTGCTCTTTTGAAGCTTAATGAATTTGTAAGTTGTGAGTTATTATCTTTAATCTTCTTCCTTGAATATTAATTAATTCCTATTCATATTTCATATTAATATTTTGAACATTACTTAAAGTATCAACTAGTCTTGTTCTATATATTAATTATTACTAGAATCGGTCGGTTAATACGCTTGTTATTAATTCGGTCCTTTCACGGTAGTAAACTTGGGTTGTTAATGCATGCTTCTCATGGTTAATAAGCCAAGGGGAATTAATTATATTGATTAAACCAATAAACCGCTTGTGTTGAGGTTATCAATCTCAATCGTTTTCATCTTGATTTTATTGCTACTATCAAGTTAATATACGGCGCTTGTTCTATATTGACTCGGTAGTAAGTTTTATTAATGAACGCTTCTCGTTATCAATAACTACCCTCGATGAACTGGATATACTCCTCGATTGAGTATTCGAGAGGAAGATAGTTAAAGATATAACCGGGATCGACGAACATTTCATTAAGTGGATAAAAGCAAAGCCAAGTCTTCTTCTCATTAATTAAACCACATAACTCGTTCATCTTCGTGTTTAAATACAATTTAAGTTCATATACTCAACCTAAACCCCCCCTTGTTACTAGTTTATAAAGAGAGAAGTATTCCTTTCCCTGTGGATACGAACCTTACTTCGTTATACTACGTATAATTGTCGTATTGATTATTATTTTGAGTGCACATCACGACAAAGTGCACGTCAAATTTGGCGCCGCTGCCGGGGAAAGGCAATTATTTTTCTTTTTATTTTATTTCAAGAAAAATCAAAAAAAAATAATTAACCAAAAATATAAAGAGTTCTTATTTTTCTATTTCTGAGCTTTGTGAAGTATATGGTCCGATATCGTTCTATAAACGAAATCACCTACCAATCAAACCCCGAAATAGAGCAAACTTTCGAGAGGTTGAAAAATAAATTCTCAAATACCGACTCGGGAGATTCATCAAGTACTAGCTCTTATTCTAGCGAGCCTGAAGAACCAACAATTATGGCTCTCGAAACAAGAACGTTAAGGGAGCTCACAGCTCTGAACGTGAACCAACAACCGTTGTGTATTACCTTCCCCACACTCAACGAGGGTAATACATTTGAGCTGAAATCTGGGCTCATTCATCTTTTGCCATCCTTCCATGGCTTAAGAGGGGAAGATCCAAATAAACACCTCTCGGAATTCCATGTCGTATGCACAAGCATGTGTCCTAATGGAGTCACCGAGGAACAAATCAAATTGCGGGCTTTCCCATTCTCCCTCAAAGATACCGCAAAAGATTGGCTATTCTATCTTCCTTCGGGAAGTATAGATACATGGGCGGCCATGAAGAAAGCTTTCCTCGAAAGGTACTATCCAGCCTCTGTCTCCTCATCTCTAAAAAAGCAAATAAGCAATGTGGAGCAAAAAGATGATGAATCGTTCTATGAATATTGGGAACGATTCAAGAAACTTTGTGCAAGCTGTCCGTATCATGGCTATTCGGAGCAAGACCTCATCCTATACTTTTATGATGGTCTTTGCAATGATGATAGACGGATGATTAATGCCGCATGTGGAGGAGGGATCGTTAACAAGACTCCTTCTCAAGCTATGAATCTTATCTCGGAGTTGGCCGAGAATTGTAGATATCACAACGGGCGGTCATCAACAAAAAGAGTCATGGCGGCCGAATCAACATCATCTCTAGAAAGTCAAGTTGCCGGCTTGACTTCTTTGGTAAAGGATTTTCTTTTAAATTCCAAAACCCAAGAAGTCAAGGTCTGCGGCATCTGCACACAACAAGGCCATCCCACCGATGCATGCCCGAGCCTTCAAGAAGAAAACCCCGAGCAGGTCAACGCTTTGGGGTTCCCAAACCAAAAGAGGTATGATTCTTACGGCAACACTTATCATCCCGGGTTTAGAGATCATCCCAATTTGAGATATGGGAATCCGCAAGGAAACCCACCACAAAATAACCCTCCACAAAACCAATTTCCTCCAAAACAACCGTACTCTAAACCCCAAGGCCAAGGCTCAACTATGTCCACCGAAGACATGATCCGAGCACTCACCTCAAATGTCTCAACCATGCAACAAAACATGGTTCAATTCCAACATGAGACAAAATCAAGCATCCAAAACCTTGAGAATCAAATGAGCCAAATCTCAAGTGCGGTGAGTAGGCTTGAAGCCAAGGATTCAACAAAGCTTCCATCTCAAACGGAGCCGAATCCGAGGCAACAAGCCCATGCGGTGACATTAAGGAGTGGCAAAGAATTGGTGATTGCCAAGGAGAAAGCCAAAAGCCACATTGGCGAGGAAGAGGAAGAAGAGCTTGTGGAGAAAGCTCAGCCGGAGGAGGAGGAAGCTCACATTTCAACTCCACCCCCGGTTATTCATGAAGTGGAAGCACCGTTTCCCGAAGCTCTAAGGGAAACAAAAAGGGTGGAGAAAGACAAGGACATCTATGAGACGTTCTCCAAATGTGAGGTAAATATTCCTCTTCTCAACTTAATAAAAGGTGTTCCTAGATTTGCAAAATTCTTTAAGGAGTTATGCACAATAAAAAGGAAGCATAGACTCAATGGGAAACAGAAAGTTCAAGTTAGTGAACGTGTCTCCGCGGTTTTTCAAAAGAAACTTCCAAAAAAATACAATGACCCGGGCATGTTCACTATACCTTGTAAGTTGGGAGGTACTACGTTTTCAAAGGCCATGTTAGATTTGGGGGCATCAATTAATGTCATCCCTTATTCTTTGTACAAATCACTTGAACTTGGCCCTTTAAACGAAACCGGAGTAGTTATCCAACTTGCAGATAGATCAAACGCCTACCCTAAAGGTATTGTCGAAGACGTACTAGTTATGGTAGACAATTTGATCTTTCCCGCCGACTTTTATGTTTTAGAAATGGAAAATGACAAGAATGCGGTTCCTATCCTTTTAGGAAGGCCATTTTTAAAGACCGCTAGAGCTAAAATTGATGTTTTTAGCGGATCTTTAACTCTGGAATTTGATGGAGATAAAGTTGAATTCAATATTTACGACTCCATGAAATACCCAAATGAAAATCATTCTCTATTTGCCATTGATGTTATAGATCCCATTGTGCAAAATACTTTTGAAATGAATGGGGAGGATGACCTACTAAGTGTAATTGAGAATGACCTCGGGGAAAATTCTTTAGAACTTGCTTTGACCCCCAATAGGCAAGCCATGATGGTGGAGTTGGATAACCACTTCCAACTTCCACTTATGCCACCGGGGTCAAGAGCATTCCCACTAACCATCCCCGAGGAGAAGCCTTTGCCTTCTATTTTGCAGGCCCCCGAAGTTGAGATGAAACCACTCCCAACACATTTGAAATATGTGTACTTGGGAGAAAAAGAAACATTACCGGTCATAATCTCAAACAAACTGACCGGGGAGCAAGAAGAAAAGCTGATTGCGGTACTTAAAGAGCACAAACTTGCAATCGGATGGACTATAGCCGACATTAAAGGCATTAGTCCATCTACTTGCATGCACCGCATCTTGATGGAGGATGAAGCCAAACCCGTGCGCCAACCACAACGGAGATTGAACCCACCTATGATGGAGGTGATAAAAAAGGAGGTCATCAAGCTTCTCCAAATGGGGATAATCTTCCCCATATCCGATAGCAAATGGGTTAGTCCAACCCAAGTTGTTCCCAAGAAGACCGGAGTCACGGTGGTGGAGAACAAACATGGAGAACTTATGCCCACCCGAATTCAAAATGGATGGAGGGTATGTATAGATTACCGTCGCCTCAACGCGGTAACTAGAAAGGATTTCTTTCCTTTACCCTTCATTGATCAAATGCTTGAGAGACTTGCGGGGCATAAATTCTATTGCTTCCTTGATGGCTATTCCGGGTACTTTCAAGTACCCATAGCCCCTGAAGATCAAGAGAAGACAACATTCACTTGTCCATTTGGCACTTTTGCCTATCGACGTATGCCATTCGGACTTTGCAACGCACCCGCCACCTTCCAAAGATGCATGATGAGCATATTCTCCGAGTATGTTGAGCTATTTATGGAAGTTTTCATGGATGACTTCACCATCCATGGGGACTCATTTGATTCATGCTTATATCATCTCTCCCTTGTGCTCAAAAGTTGTTTAGAATCAAACCTTGTTTTGAATTCTGAAAAATGCCACTTCATGGTGGAAGAAGGAATTGTTCTAGGCCATGTAATCTCATCCAAAGGGATAGAGGTTGACAAGGCCAAAGTTGAAGTCATCCAATCACTCCCTTACCCTACCACCGTTAGAGAAATACGATCATTCCTTGGACATGCAGGGTTCTACCGGAGATTCATCAAAGATTTCTCAAAGATTGCATCTCCTTTATGCACTCTTTTGCAAAAGGAGGTGGAATTCATCTTCTCCGAGGAATGCAAGAAGGCCTTCAATACATTGAAGGAGAAACTCGTGACCGCACCTATCATTCAAGCACCCGATTGGTCTCTCCCCTTTGAGATCATGTGTGATGCTAGCGATTATGCGGTCGGGGCCGTTTTGGGCCAAAAGGTGGGAAGAGCATCTCATGTGATATACTATGCATCCACCACTCTCAATGATGCCCAACGTAACTACGCCACCACCGAAAAAGAAATGTTGGCCGTCGTCTACGCGCTTGAAAAATTCAGGTCATACTTACTTGGAACCAAAGTGATCATTTACACCGATCATGCGGCTCTTAGGTTCTTAATGACAAAGAAGGAGGCCAAACCAAGGTTGATTCGGTGGATACTACTTTTGAGCGAATTTGATGTTGAGATCAAGGATAAGAAGGGCATGGAGAACTTGGTGGCCGATCACTTGAGCCGTTTAGTCCTTGATGAAGGAAATGATCATATCAAAGATGATATCCGAGGGGAATTTCCCGATGAGACTCTTTTTTCTCTTAAGGAAATTCGGCCTTGGTACGCTCACATTGTTAATTTCCTTGTTCTAAACAGGTTTCCACCAAGCTTCTCTAAAGCTCAAAGAGAGAAGCTCCAACACGATGCAAAACAATACGTGTGGGATGAACCATACTTGTGGAAACATTGCAAAGATCAAGTCATTAGGAGATGCATTCCCGAAACGGAGATAACGTCCATTCTTGCCTTTTGCCACTCACATGCATGTGGTGGCCACTTTGGAGGAAAGCGAACGGCCATGAAGGTACTTGAATGCGGTTTTTGGTGGCCAAGCTTATTTCGAGATGCCCATTTCTTTTGTCAATCTTGTGACAATTGCCAACGCATGGGAAACATCTCTCGAAAACATGAGATGCCGCAAGTTCCTATGCTCTATGTAGAGATATTTGATGTTTGGGGAATAGATTTCATGGGACCTTTTCCTAATTCCCACGGAAATCTATACATTCTCTTGGCAGTGGACTACGTTTCAAAATGGGTGGAAGCAAAAGCCACAAAGACCGATGATGCCAAAGTAGTTGCGGACTTCCTCAAAACCCGTATCTTCTCAAGGTTTGGAGTTCCACGCATTTTGATAAGCGATAGGGGCACTCATTTCTACAACAAAACTGTGAGTGCCTTGTTAAAAAAATATGGCGTCACCCACAAGCTCTCCACCGCCTACCACCCACAAACAAACGGCCAAGCCGAGGTCTCGAACAGGGAGTTGAAATCTATACTCCAAAAGACGGTGAACCCTAACCGTAAAGATTGGAGTCTTCGCATGGATGATGCCTTGTGGGCATATAGAACCGCTTTCAAAACACCAATTGGAATGTCTCCCTATAGACTTGTGTTCGGGAAGGCTTGCCACCTCCCGGTCGAACTCGAACATAAGTCTTATTGGGCGGTAAAAACATTCAATCTTGACATGGAACAAGCGGGAATACAAAGGAAGCTACAACTCCAAGAGCTAGAGGAACTTCGACTTGAGTCCTATGAGAACGCCGCCATCTACAAGGAAAAGACAAGGGTATGGCATGATAAAATGATAATGAGAAAGGACTTCCAAATCGGAGACAAAGTCCTTCTCTTTCTCTCACGCCTTCGTCTTTTCCCCGGTAAATTGAGGTCACGATGGGAAGGACCATTCGAGGTAGTCAAAGTCTACCCCCACGGAGCAGTTGAAATAAAGAGCCTGGACACCGGCAAAATCCTCAAGGTTAACGGACATCAACTCAAACCGTTCCTTGAAAGTTTTTCAAAAGAAAGCGTTGAATGCATGGATCTCGTCGATCCAATCTATGAAGGATGAACTATACCATGGCGTCGTGCCGCGACGTTAAATTAGGCGCTTCTTGGGAGGCAACCCAAGCAAGGTATGTTTTCTTGTCAGCTTATTTCATTATGTGTGTGTTTCAATAAATAAAAAATAAAAAAATGAGCAAAAAGTGTATCTGGGGACATGCCCGATCGAGTACTATATCAATACTCGGTCGGGTATGGGTAAAAAAAAAAAAAAAGGACCCGGTTCCCATACTCGATCGAGGTGCAAATCTATTTTCAAAGATACAGGCATACTCGATCGAGTATTGGAACATACCCGGTCGAGTATGCCTGGAAAATCAACTCCATCGGAAGCCTGCCTCTGAGGCCCGATCGAGCACATACCCATACTCGATCGAGTATTTGTGGAAAAATGAAAACAAATAACCCCTGCCTCCTATACCCGATCGAGTACACATCAATACTCAGTCGAGTATAGGTGCAAAAACAACTTCTCTGACCCCCTGCCTCCTATACTCGATCGAGTATAGGTACATACTCGGTCGAGTATACACCAAAATCAGCCTTCCTGGAACCCTGCCTCCGGTACCCGATCGGGTATACAGGGATACTCGATCGGGTACCCCTGCGGATTTAACACCAAATTAACCCCAAAAAAACACTTCATCTTCCCCAAACTCTCCCCAACTTCGAACAACCCTCCCCCAAAACTCCATTTTTGGACCTTCTCTCTACCATATCTCACCCAATCCTTCACCAAATCATCCCATTTCACCACCAAAATACCCCCCTCACTCTCCTCTCCATATCTATACCCATAAATCCCACTTTCCCCAAACATCCACAAAATCCAAAAACCCTACCCCCATTCGAATTTTTGGATTTCAAGCTCAAATTCATCAACAATGGCTCCAAGGAAGAATAGGGGAGAGAGCTCAATCACCATAGCACCCATCCCGGGCTTTGAAGACATCATTCCCGCCGACGCCGAACACCGAACTAGACTCCTAGCAACAACAAAAAGGCAAGTAAAACCTTCCCGTTTTCTTTGCCATGATGCTCTACGAGAATTAGGAGTCTATAAGAGTTGTAGAAAATTCTTTCATGCATTAGATATGGACCGTATTTTCAATATGAAATACAATTCTAATGATCGAATTATCTACGAATTCATGAGTTCGGTAAAATTTGAAAGTGATGAGGCGGATTTTAGGGATGATAGACTCGAATTTCGTCTGTTTAACCGAAACTACTCAATAACGAAACTCGAGTTTGCTGAACACTTTGGTATCCCAGTGCCCTACGAGAGAGCCATCTCGGATAACACCATTTTTGGGCACTCCCTATGGACCAAGATGACTGGGGAAGTGGACTTTAGCTCCTCACAAATGTATATAAGTCATGTCCAACACCCCATCCTCCGGTTGTTTTTAAAATTCTTGGCGAATTGCTTGCTTGGCCGTCCCAACAACCATCACACTAGAATAGGGGATGTGTGTTTAATCTCCGTAGCTTTATTTCGTCGTCATGTGGACTTCAATTTGTGCAATCTCATTTGGGCACACCTCAAAAAGGAAAGCGTGGCAAAAGGAGCCATTGTAATGGGTGGAGTAATCATGCACTTGGCAAGCAAGTTCGGGTATACGGATAACTCTCCGATACCCGACTATTGTTTGATGGACATAGGTTGGCTAGGCCGCTCGGGGTGCACCGCTTTCTCCCATACGGTCTATGATGGGGATCAACAGAAGAACATGTATAATTGGATCATACACACCAAACCGGTCCAATACTTTCTAATGCCAAACAGAGACCTCCCCAAAATAACCTATAGACCGGAGTTCGAGGTGCCCCATTTCCTATTCCCTCATGCCCTTCCACCACATCTCCAAGAACCACAAGCCCAAGATCTCCCAGAAGACCAACCCGACCAAGAACCTCAACCCGAGTACCAAGAACCCGAGGTCGCACATCACTACCTTCCCGCCCCAAACCAAGCCCCCCCACCTCCCGATTACTTCCAACAAATGCTTGAAGGACTCAACAAAGTTACCAATGAAGTTGGTAAATATCGGGAGGAACAAAGGGCGGGATTTCAAAGACTAGAGGAGCAACGGGCCGAAGACAACCGCAGATATGAAGAAGATCAACGTAGGTTTTATGGAATGAGTGAGTTAGTGAGGATGGAAAAACAAAAAGAGATGCTAGGATGAAAACCTGAAAAGGCTCCTAGGCAAAATGAGAGATATGAGAGAAATATTTGTTGTGTGCAGGAACTCATTTAATCTCTTGAGGAGAAAAGAAGAGAAGGCAAAGAAGAAGAGGCAAGAAGATGGAGCATAGAAGATCATAAAACCCAAGAAAGAAAGTTGTTTGTAAAATCATTTTCTTATTTCTTGGTGATCTTAGTTCATTTCTTTCTTGAACTCATGGAATGGTCTTAAACTGTTTGAACATTTGACTTTACTCGAGGACGAGTAAAGAATTAAGTGTGGGGGAGTTGATACGTTTGTAATTTCCGTATGTTTATTTACGTTTTTAGTTAGTTTTGATTGTTTAATATTTCGGAAATTACACACTTTCGGTGTAATAGTTTAGTTTGTTAAATTCTTGTAATTTGTTTAGATTAGGTTTATTCTGAGCTTAAACAGGTCCAAGATCAATCAAATGATCAATGGTGAAGGAAGGTGCAAGAGTACAAGACAAAAAGAAGGAAAAATCCTGATTTTGGTCTATACTCGGTCGAGTATATATATATACTCGATCGGGTATCTGGTTGACATTTCAAATCGGATCGGATCCGAAAACAAAGGAACATGCAGAGGAAGATTTACCCACGATCGAGTGTCTATACCCGATCGAGTACACCGACATACTCGATCGGGTATAGTTATAAAATTTACTCTAAAACCGATCGAGTATGGGTCGAATTCTGATTTCTACACATACTCGATCGAGTATATGTATATACTCGATCGAGTACCCGACCTACACCTCAAAAAGCCTATAAATACACCTCCTTTCCTTCACAATAAAAAAAAAACCAATTCACATATACTTCTTAGCTCAGTTTAGACAAGTTCTTTCTTTATATTTTTCATCATGTTTAGTCTCCAAATGAGGAGCTAAACTCTTCCATCTTGGTTTTGCTCTTTTGAAGCTTAATGAATTTGTAAGTTGTGAGTTATTATCTTTAATCTTCTTCCTTGAATATTAATTAATTCCTATTCATATTTCATATTAATATTTTGAACATTACTTAAAGTATCAACTAGTCTTGTTCTATATATTAATTATTACTAGAATCGGTTGGTTAATACGCTTGTTATTAATTCGGTCCTTTCACGGTAGTAAACTTGGGTTGTTAATGCATGCTTCTCATGGTTAATAAGCCAAGGGGAATTAATTATATTGATTAAACCAATAAACCGCTTGTGTTGAGGTTATCAATCTCAATCGTTTTCATCTTGATTTTATTGCTACTATCAAGTTAATATACGGCGCTTGTTCTATATTGACTCGGTAGTAAGTTTTATTAATGAACGCTTCTCGTTATCAATAACTACCCTCGATGAACTGGATATACTCCTCGATTGAGTATTCGAGAGGAAGATAGTTAAAGATATAACCGGGATCGACGAACATTTCATTAAGTGGATAAAAGCAAAGCCAAGTCTTCTTCTCATTAATTAAACCACATAACTCGTTCATCTTCGTGTTTAAATACAATTTAAGTTCATATACTCAACCTAAACCCCCCCTTGTTACTAGTTTATAAAGAGAGAAGTATTCCTTTCCCTGTGGATACGAACCTTACTTCGTTATACTACGTATAATTGTCGTATTGATTATTATTTTGAGTGCACATCACGACAAAGTGCACGTCAAGCTTAATTAATTGGGTAACAAAGAATGGTCAGGCTCAAAATGGCTTCTCCTAAAGGATTTTATTCAGGTGGGGTAGATGATTAATGGAAAATTCAATGGGTGACTAATGCCTTCATCCTTTCAACAACTAGATTATAATGCAAGCAATTTAAGCCTAAACACTTCAAAGATGTTCTAAAAGCATAGTCAAAACGCTAGCCAGCTCACAAAGACACAGTTTAAAGAAAAATTTTCAAAAATTTTGCATGAATTTCCTATGAATATACAACTAAAACATGCGCATGCTAACTCTAATAAATCTCATGTAACAACCACTGCCCGAATGCCCAATTCACTCCCCCACACTTAAACTTTGGCATCGTCCTCGATGACCAATTATGCATTATGTACTAGGGGTAAAGAGGAAAGGGTCACGCGTGCTCAACTTAACTCAAGTCAATATTTCAACAAGCGAGTAAAAGAGTCAAAGAAACTTCCCTATAGCGCTGGTCGGTGCAGAACTAAATTAAGTCAATGATCCTCGGCACATCATCCCTAAAACAAGACCCCTGAGCTGCAACAAAAACACAAAGCAAAACAACCAAACAACAAACAAAGGAAAAATAAAAGTAGAAATAAGCTCGGGTTGCCTCCCGAGAAGCGCTATTTTTAACGTCGTGTGCCCGACGCAACCACCTCATCAAAAACTCAATCAAAGACACTCCCACTCAGAAAATTAGTCTTCCACAAATCGAACCTCCTATCAACAAATGCCCTGAGATGGCGTAGGACCTTAAATTCATGAAAACAATTGCACATCTCAGGGTTTTCTGTACAGCAAAATAATGAGTCTAGGCCTTTATTAGGCCCCTTAGCAAAGAATGGGTCTAAGAATGAATCACTCCCTTTCATGTCAGAAATTTTCCGGGCTGGAGCTTCCTTTTGTTCACTAAGAAATTGAAAATGTGCTGTATTTTGGGATGGCTCATGCCCGGATGCAAAACTAACAGGGAGGTTAAGTCTGTCATGAATAAAATTACCCTCATTTAAATTACCTCTCGTCTCTTGCTCAGAACTAGCATCACTTGAATCCTCCCCTCCACTTATCATAAGACAATCAAAGCTAGGGAGGGGCTCAAGATCCTCTGCTGATATACTCTCTTCCAACAAAATATCAAACGGGGCTTCCTTGGAAAGCATGTTAGGTGTGCAATCCTCCACTAAAGAATCAATATCATCCACATAAAAACACTCTCCACTGTCCTGACAGGGCCTCTTCATTATTTTGGACATATCAAAGGTGGCAGTCTCATCCCCAACACGGAGGACAAGCTTACCGTCTCCAACATCAATAAGCGCTCGGGCAGTTGCCAAGAATGGTCTGCCCAAAATTAAAGGTACCTCACGATCCTGATTCATGTCCAAAATAACGAAGTCTACAGGAATAATAAACTTGTCCACTTTAACCAACACGTCTTCAATAATACCTTTAGGATATTTGACTGAACGGTCAGCCAACTGAATACACATATGCATTGGTTTAAGTGGACCGAGTGCAAGCTTCTCATACAAAGAATATGGCATCAAATTAATGCTTGCACCCAAATCAGCTAAGGCCCTATCAACAGTAAGATCTCCTATTAAACAGGGTATAGTAAAAGAACCTGGATCCTTAAGCTTCTCTGGTAGATCCCTCCTAATCACTGCTGAACAGTCCACGTTAAGCCTTACCGTTGACGCGTCTTCCAACTTCCTTTTGTTAGTGAGTAAATCCTTCATGAACTTGGCATACTTCGGCATCTGTGCTAGTGCATCCACGAATGGAATGTTGAGCTGGACTTGTTTCATGAGTTTCAGAAAATGACCAAACTGGTCACTATCATTCTTCCTAGTCAATCGCGCCGGATAGGGGAGAGGAGGGGTGTAATTTTTGACGGGAACGGGCTGTTTTGGTGCAACTGCCACCTCTCTCTCCTCTTCCTTCTCTTTTTCTTCCTCCCGGGCAGCAGGTACATCTTTAACTTCCTCAGACTTCTTTGCCGTGGCAGCAGGTTCTAATTCTTTTCCACTCCTTAAGGTGACTGCATGAACATGTTCTCTTGGGTTTGGCTCGGTATTGCTAGGGAGGGATCCCAGAGGCCTCTCAGATAAAGCCCTTGAGATCTGCCCCAATTGAGTCTCCATGTTCTGCATCCTTGAGTCAGCCTGCTGCATCCTCAAATCTGCTTGTTGTTGAGATTGCATTTGTTGCTGCTGAATTTGCAGCAACTTCTTGAGTGTTTCCTCTATGCCAGAAAATCTTTGTTCTGTTTCTCTTTGAAAACTCTCTTGCACTGGCTGAGATGCTTGATGTTGATTATAGTTCCTAGATTGCTGCTGAATTCCTTGCCCGTAATTTCCTTGCTGCTGCTGTCCGTAGGGCTGATTTTGGTAGCCCTGTCGCTGGTAATACATCGCGTCAACTTGCTCTACTCCAGGGGCTGCCAAGTGTGTCATCATAGTGCATTCATGAGGCGAATGGAGACCCCCACAAATGGTACAAGAGGGACTAATAGGACCGGGGGCTACCATATTAACACTAGGCACCGATAGAGCAAGATTCGTCTTCTTTTGATTATCCTCCACACTAGTAGCAAGCTTCTGAATCATGCTAGTCAAAGCATCTACCCTCGCAGAAAGGGCAGAATTATCACTGATCTCGTACAAGCCCGGGGCCTTCTGGTGAGGTGTGTCCCGAGTGCCATACCATGAAGCATTATTAGAAACTATCTTCTCCACTAGTTCTTCTGCCACCTCTGATGGCAACTGAGGAAAAGCTCCTCCACCCGAAGCATCAAGCATCATCTTCCCTTCATCGCTGATTCCGCTGTAAAAACAAGATAGAATCTCACTATCAGTCATCTTGCCTTGAGGGCAAGCTCTTCTTAGCACTTTGAATCTCTTCCATGCCTCAGCCAATGTCTCCAAAGAACCTTGCTTGAAATCCTGCAGCTGCCTCTTCAACTTTATTGCCTTTGATGTCGGAAAATACTCCTTGATGAAGGACTTGTGCAACTGATCCCATGTCTGAATATGGTGACGTGGATTGCTATCCAACCACCTCTGCGCGTCATCCCTCAATGAGAAAGGGAACAATAGCATCCGTACCTGATCATCATCTAGCCCGGGGATCTTGAAGGTTTGGCACATCCTCAGAAATTTTGTAATGTGTGCCACTGGATCTTCTGTAGGGCTCCCTCCGAACTGATTATTGGACACCATGTTGATCACCGCTGGGTTGATCTCATAGCGAGGTGCAATAATTCCTTGCACTTGGATGCTGTCATACTCTGTGATGTCCGGAGTGAGGAAATCTGCAATGGTCTCTCCTTGATAAAGCGGGTTGTTATGTGGGACATAGTTTTGGTATGGAGGAGCTTGATATCTCGGCTGATGAACTGGTTGTGGTCTTATAGGATGTGGACGGGCTATGTTTGCCTGTGCTCGGGGCTGAACTTGGGGCTGATTATATTGTTGAAATTGGGGTTGGAAGGGCTGATTTTGTGGCTGAGTAAGGGGTGGATTTTGTGTGACTGGCGGTTGGTTCTGTCTGGGCTGAAAGAGTGGATTATTTTTCCCAATACCTTGCATCCCGTATGTTTGATTTTGAAAAATGGTTTCGGGAGCAGTAGAGGTATTTTGGAAGAGTTGATAAAGCGGAGTCATGTTGATTTGGGGCGTGGCCTGATTTTGAGGAAAGAATGGTGTGCGGGAATTCTGAAATCCCGAGTAATTTCTAGGTGAAATAGGCGGTGAAGACTGGGGAGAGGTATTGACATAAAAATCAAGGTTACCAGAAGTGGTTTGGACCTCAGACGTCCCAGCAATTCCAGATGATGTAGGTTCCATGGTTGCGTTCTGTTCTCTAAAGGCCTTGCGGTTCTGTTTAGCGAGCTTCTCAATCTCAAGATTAAGAGGGACTAGTGTTTCTCCCTTCTTAGAGCGTGTATGCATAAACAGATCTGACCTGCAAGGTTAGCAGACAAAAATCCTACGAAAAACTAAAAACAAGTCGCTAAAATTAATTAACCCTTAAATCCGACACCGTCCCCGGCAACGGCGCCAAAAACTGATGTGAGTTTTCTCGCACTTGAAAAGATTGTAGAATAGTGGTGTAAGTACGAGTATCGTCTCCACAGGGACGGACAAAAGGGAAATAAAGATTAACTAAACTTTAGCGATTAAAAAGAAATAAAAATAAATAAATGCAAGTGTGCGAGATTGATTGGTGAATTAAAATTAAACTAATGCAGATGAACGATTAAAATAAAAGTGGTTTCTTCTCAATTAACGACGAAGGGAACAGGAATTGATTCCGGGGTTAACCAGATTTCTGGCAGAACAGGTCTAATCACATGAATTTAATTTAATTGAGCCTAGCTAATCATTACTAAGTTCTTACCGCTCTCGCGGCGTAGAGTACAATAGTTTAGGAGTCGAGGCTGATCTCTCATGCGACAAGATCCTAAATTATTGCCAAGACGAGCGAGCTTACGGCCCCTTAATCGTTACTAATCTCTTAGCGAACGATTAAGTGTGTGTGAATGTGTCCTAGAACAAATTAGATCTCTCTTAATTTATTCTATAAGCAATTGTAATTCTAGCTGCAGTCTAGGTTACAAGAGATATCAATTAAATTATTCAAACACAAATTAAACGACATTCATGCAATTAAACCGACAAGAATCTAGCCATCAATCATGATTAACCCCTTCATCAACCTCAAATCCCTAATTAAACTACTCACAATTCATAATTGAAGAATCAACAGAATTGGGATGAATAGAAATAATTGTCATTAATCAAAAAGATGAACTTACAAATAATCCCAGGGTCTTGGAGTAAACAATCGTAAAAACGCAAGTAAATTCGTCCCTAGGCCTCTCCGTAATGTTCGTAACCCCAAAACGGGGTTATGGAGGCCTTATTTATAGAAAACAACGAATTCGGGTCGAATTAGGATCAATCGCGGCCAGGCACGGTGCCAGGCACGACCGTGTCTGAGACCGTGCCTACGGAAGAAGGCCGAATTTTCGCGTCCAGGCACGGCGTGCCTAGCCTCCAGGCACGACCGTGCCTGGCCTCCAGTAGCTCAATTCTTCGATCAATGCCAGGCACGGCGTGCCTAGCTGCCAGGCACGACCGTGCCTGGCCTCCAGTAGCTCGCAGGATAATTTCGCATCAGGCACGGCGTGCCTAGCTTCCAGGCACGGCGTGCCTGACCCTATTCTTCACTTTTCCTTCGTTTTCTTGCTCCGAATGCTCCCGGATGCCAATGAGGTCGATCCAACTGCTCTTTCTTCACCAGAATTTCGTCGCGAATCTCCCGGTGGCCTCCAAATCTTCCAAATCTTTCTCGAATGCCTTCAAATCCTTCCCGAATGCCTCTCAAGCGCCGATTGCCGGACTCTAACTTCTTCAAATCAACTCCAAATGCTATGAAACTCGATCCAACGCCTGTTAAACACAACTTGAGCCAAAATTGAGACTTGCATCACCTTAAAGCCAGGAAAATCATCAAAATCCGGCTCGAACACGCATCAAATGTGTGTCTAAATACGGACTTATCAATGGCCATCCTCAGCTGTTTGCAGTTGTCGGTGAGGTGGCCGACCCTCTGGTGGTATTCGCAGTATGCGGTCTCATCAAGCCCCATAAGCGCTTTCCCATAGACGGCGCCAATGTTGAGGCTTATTCCTTCAACCCTCGGGTCCAACACGTAAGCCCAAGGATTTCGAGTGGAGTGCGTATGAATACCTAGCCCAACAAGCAGATGATATGGATCAAAGAGACAAGAAGTAGCAAGTAAGTGATTAGGTATTATTATCTCTTAATAACTCCCTAATACAATACTTTTCGCTAGGGCTCCGTCGGCCGTTCGTCTTACAAGGCAGTAGAAGTGCTGCGAGTAAGAATGCTATAGCTAGAGTGCTAAGAATAGAAAGTTGCCAACCCTTTACAATGAAATAAATGCTTCTATTTATACCCACCAATGGGCAGGTGGCTATACTGACGTGGAAGCCCGTGGTTCGCTGGTGTCTCAACCACCAAATCTTCAGCATTAAATGCACTTCCCGCTAGAATCTAGGTTTCCCGCCTAATTAGTGGGCACGTCCGTCCGCCAGGGGAGCGAGTTGGACTGCTCCAGGTGGCCCCCAAGGGGTATCAACCGTTCGTCCCCTGGCCTTTGGCTCCAGGTGGATTCTCGCCAAGCGGAGTGGACCGCCTCTGATGGCTATAGGCTTGTCCTGGCGACGTTCGTCGTCATCCGGGCGACCCGTGGTCCTACTCCTTGTCCCTGCATAGACGTTCGTCGAGATGGGCCGTTGAGCCTGGCCCAACCACAGACGTTCGTCTCTCCTGGAGAAAATGGGCTTGCCAGGTTAGCTCGGTGATCTACCTGGACGTTTGTCTGGAAGGGATAAATGGGCCGAACCTCGACTTGGGCCATTAACCCAACACATAGTGATAATGTTGTGATTTTATTATGTAATGTTTCACTTTTAATTAGTTTTATTGTTTATAGTTAGAGAAATTAAACACTTTTGGTGTAATTAGTTTATTTTCCTAGATAGATGTAATTTGTTTAGATTAGGATTATTCTGAGCTTAAAACAGGTCAAAATCATCCAAAGGATCAAGATTGGACCCCCAAAAATCAAGGAAAGTGCAAGGGGACAAGATAAAAAGAAGATTGAGAAAATATTTCATATACCCGGTCGGGTATAGGCAATACCCGATCGGGTATTGAGTTGATTCGGGTGTCAAAATCAGAATCTGGAGAGACAAAAAAACGTATGAGATTTTGAAGATTTAGCTCATACCCGACCGGGTATGCCTACATACCCGACCAGGTATGTCTAGAAAAGTGATTTTCCGGAAAACTGCCTAAAATACCCGATCGGGTACCCTATATACCCGATCGTGTACACAACCCTGCCACCTCCAAACACCTATAAATACACCCATTTTCCTTCACAATAAAATCATCCCTTCTTCCATACTCTTAAGCTCAGTTTAGAATAGCTATTTCTTATATTTTTATAGCATGTTTAGTCTCCAAATGAGGATCTAAGCTTCCATTTCTTGGTTTTGCTCTTGAAGTTTGTTGATTATTAAAATTGTGAGTTATTTTCTTAACTTCTTCTCTTGATTATTAATTCTTCCCTTAATCTTATTTCTATATTAATGTTGGGGTGTTGCTAAGTGACAATTAGTTAACGCTTCGACATTAATTATTACTAGAAACGATCAACGAACCGATGGTTAATCGTTGGTAGTTTCACAAGTAACTTCGGGTTATTAATGCACGGTCGTGGTTAATAATCTTAAGAGGGATTAATTGTGTTGGTTAAACCGAAACCGTTGTGTTGAGGTTATCAATCTCAATTGATTTCATCAAGAAGTTAAGAGATTAAATGCTACTATCAAGTCGGTACATGGCGGTGTTCTATATTTGGCTAATAGTAAGGGTTATTAATGAATGGTCGTTGTTAATAACTACCCTCGATGAATTGGAGATACTCCTCGATTGAGTATTCGAGAGAGGATAAGTTATAGATATACTCCCTCCGTCCCTAAATGTTGTTCCAATTGCGGATTACGAAGGTTGACCGACGATAAAGTTAAATGATCCCTGTGAAAACTCGGATTATTTTTAGTAAATAAATTTTACATGTTCAGAACCTACATTAAACCCGCCACAAAGCCTGCAAAAAATAATTCAACTTTTATAAAATTTTGATATAAAAAGTAAGAGTTTAAGAGTGATTTAAGTTGACCCTCGATAAGCGAAATGGAACTTCTTTTAGGGACAGAGGGAGTAACAAGGATCAACAAACATATCAACAAGTGGAAAGTAGCAAAGTCAAGTCTTTTATCTCATTAATTAATTAATTCATCTTAGTATTTAAATTAATTTAATCAGTCCATCCCAAAACCCCTCTTTTATTTACTAGTTTCATAAAAAGAAAAATATTCCTTTCCCTGTGGACACGAACTCTACTTCACTATACTACGTATTAGTGCTAGTATTGAATTTATTTTGACGCACATCACGACAAAGTGCTCGTCATGTAGTAATTAGTACCCGTGCGATGCACGGGATTTTGAATACAAATTATCTCATATTGCAAATTAAAAAACAATCCTTAACTTCAAAGAGATGAAAATGACTATTTTGATATAAAAACTAAGAAGTTTTTCCATTTTTGGTCCGCGGACTTTACCGGCAGGGAAATTCTAGTCCTCATCTTTTATTTTTTCCAGATTTAGTGCATGACTATTAAATATTTGCCAGTTTTGGTCCTAGGGTTTATTTATCCGGCGAAAAACGCAAACGTGCCGTTCGTGTGGCATTATACGAAGGTTAAAACAGTCATTCCGCTCACAATATAACCCAGTCACTTTCCCGCTTTTGAAATACCCATCTGCGTTCATACATGGCCTTCACAGAAAAGCAAGGAATCAACGTTGTAGAGTAATCATGGAGAATTCTTCCATAGGAGGTAGCGCACAAGCTTCACTGCAATACGGTAAAGTTGACTATAGTAGTTGCACTACTGCAATAAGTTCCACCATAGTTTTAGCAGCACACAAATAGAATAATTGCAACTACGAAGCATGAATCTTTACTCTTTAGGAGTACATCTCTTTTCTCTAGTTTACTCAACCAACTAGTAAGTGATTTGAGTTAATTAATTTCTTTATAATTGTGAAAAATAAAGCCCAGGGCTTTAACTTGCCTAAACTTGGCTTGATTTTTGTTGAGTCAGACTTCAAATTTCTTAGAAGCGTGGCCTTCAATGCTATTAGAAAATTTACATTTGGCTTTAAACTTTTCAACATTTTTGTACAAACATGTAGATAATACATACATAAATAACGGTATTAATTTACACCATTTTTCAGATGAAAGCAGTAGCTTATTTACACTAAAAGTGTTACATGGAGGAAATATTGACTTACACACTACACCACCTGTGTATCTGGGAGGTCAAATAGACTTCTTTAAAGAGGATGTTGCTGATGAGTTTGGTGTTATAGCTCTAACCGAAAAAATGGAGGAATTAGGAGACAGTAACATAGAAGAACTTGAGTTTTTCTTACTTTCACACCATGGTCTGGAAAAACTAACCAGAGAAACAGGTTTGGAGCATGACTAAAAATTTAGGTTCAAGAAGAATGTTAGAAATCTGGGTAGTGTGTAGGACAACAAGAAAAGATGATGATTATGACTTTGCAAGAAATCTGGGTAGTGTTAATTAAACCGATCAGTTTACAGGAAACTATGAATGGGATATTGGTTTGTTAGGTGAGTATATCATTGAGGAGAACTCTGTACTGAGAGATGAGTATGGAGGATTTGAAGATTTTACACTCACCGACAATGCTCTAGCAACATGGCACAACACCCTTGAAGTGCCAAGGGTGTCCAGAAGATCCTACGAACATAAGCAAACTAGTAAGTAATCTGATATGAAAAAATATGAAATGATTTCTTAATTCTGATGAGAAGCATTAATACTTTAATTTTTGTTTGTCTTATGTGCAGAGTAAGGCGAGAAAAAGAGTAAGAAGGGGGGGGGGGGGGTCTTCTGAGGCAACAGTTGATGCAAACCCTGAGTAAACAGAGAAGAGAGTGAACACTGGTGCAGCTGGAGATTATTTGTTATTTTTACTGAAGTGATTAATCTTAGAAATTTTTTGTTAGGATTTTATCTTCTTGAAAACATTGATGCAGTTGTACAATTTGTATCTTGTTGATCTTGTTTTTTAACTATATTTTTGGGTTACATGAAGTGATTACAAATCAACAGACAGATTTTGGGACATCATCAAGTTCACAAATATAAGAATTGATTTGGCTACTTTTACATATTCACATTGTTTTATAGTATCCAGTTGTTTGAAGTAATGCTAGTGCTTGGTTGTCTGCTGCATGCTTTATAATGCTTGGTGTTTGTATTCCCTGGATTTTAAAGAATATGGAAGACCAGTGCAGAACTGATTACATACCAAATGTTTGGTATAGTGTTAAAACTTTTTTAATGTCCCTTTTATATTAAGAGACAAGAAGACATTGTTTCCTAATCTCTGAACAAACTCCAGTTTTAGGGCAGCCATCTAGTTTACAATAGTATGAATATTGTTCTGAATTTGGGGTTTCATTGCTCACATTCTAAATATAAAGTAGGAATATTCTTTCATAAATAAAACAAACTCTCATACATTAGTTAAACTGTTACATAAACTTCATACAACACAACTAAGGATTACCTAACACTGCTAGTTATGGTAATCCTTTTACAAACAGAGTCATTTCACTTGAAACTAATCCAACTTGGATCAATCAAAATGATACATTAAGAGAGATCCGCCATGGTAAGGGAGATTATTCTGAATGCAGTTAATTACTTTACATCCCATTCCATCTATTTAAAGCCACACACTACACTTGACAATCAGAATCATCAAGAGGGCTGCTGACATTCTTTTTAGAGACAACAACTTCCAAGTTTCCTTCTTTTTCACCCTTATTTCAGTCTCTTTTAATATTTTTCTGCAAATTCTGAATTTCTTCTTCATGACAGTTGATCTTTCTCAGTAACCCCGGGATAATCCTCTTTGCTCTGTTGCACATAGGAGGGTCAAACCATTGCATAAATCCACATGACATGTTGCTCTGAAATGAAACAAACCAGAAAATACAATAGGACATTCAGGGCCGGTCCTGTCCAGTTTTGGACCTATGGGCGATATTCTATTTTAGCCTTATTTCCAAGACAAGCAGTAAATTATACTTACTTAAAGTAAAAATTACGGAGTATAATAAAACTAGGAGAAATCACTCTAAATATGACTAAAAACGTTTGTATATTCCAAACTAAGATCATCATGTTTTTATTCTCTAAATAGAAGTAATTAATGACATATTTTGGCAGTATCATATTTTACACATGGTAGTATTTTCCGAACATGACATTAATTACTTCTATTCAGAAAATAAACACATGACAGTCCTATTTTGAAATTTTCAAAAAAAAATCCTATTTGAGGAATTCTTCCTACAACAATCTAATAAAGGTTACTCGTATAAAATAAAGGGGTAATTTGAATTGCATATTTGGACAAAACTCACAAAATTAACAACACATCTATCACAAAGGAACACTGTGAAGTAAAATCATAAATAGTTGCTTTATAATCAATCTTTTCCAAGATCACATGTGCTATGTTTAAAATTGCTAATCCATTAAGTTTTTGAGGCATAATAGATAATTGGGATGATGTTTGAGAATTGGGAGGCACTGACAGCCCAAAGACAATAATATAAATTGGTAATTTTGTAATTAAAAGAATAAAAAATCTTAAAGGGTAAAAAGATGTGAAGAGGCGTGCTTTTATTGGTTCAACAACAAATGTGTTAACTTACAACCAACTCTATTTAAAAATCAAAACTAAATTTATATTCTTCTTAAAAACTTGTATAGCTTTGTTCAAGATTTTTTATTTATGTTTTAAAATTATCAAATTGTCAACAAAAATTACACATTAGGCCTAATTAATTAATTGAAATTATAAATAAATAAAAAGAAGCCTACTCATATTACATATAACGAAAAAACTTGGGCTTAATTTTCTTTCTACTTTTTTTCGGGCCTAAGGCGGTCGCCCCTGCTGCCCTCCCCCTAGGACCAGCCATGAGGACATTGCTCTGAAATGAAACAAACTAACAACAAAAAAACAAAGAAATATATACAAATTTAAATGACATTAAACCTGAGAAATAAAAAATTAACAAATGGCACCACAAATACTTAATCTGAAAAGTACAAAACGCCAACTAAAATATTCACCATATTCTTCTCTTACGTTGGTCATAGGGCACTGCCAGAACCTTCTCCCTGGGTTATCTTAATGCCATGATGTCTGCAACTTTAACTGATGATTACAATAGCAAAATACATAAGGAATCCATTCGCCATACTCGTAATATTGACCTTGAGAGTTCTGCGAATCAGATGAAGACCTTCGATCCATTACCTCTGTTGTGTTCAGAAACGAAGAAGAAATTTGTAGAAGAATGGGAGAGATGTGGAAGAAAAATGACTAAAAGCTTAGGGTTTTTTAAAATTACGATGAAGCACTAAGCAAGTTTTCTTATTAGAATATTAATCATAGGGATGGTGTAAATTCAACAACTCTTTTGCCCTTCATAAAATGGCACATGAACGTCACATGTGCATTTCTAGCCGGAAAAATAAACCACAGGACCAAAAGTGGCAAGTATTTGATAGTCGTGCACTATATATGGAAAAAATAAAAGACGGAGACTATAATTGTCCCTGCCAGTAAAGTCGGGGACCAAAAATGGAAAAAACTCTAAAAACTAAATAAACACTAAGTAGTATGAGGAAGCGGTCCAACCCAGTTGGTCGCGGACTCACTCTCCTTACTATACGGGAGATCTCGGATTCAAAACTCAATGGGTTGAGTTTCAATCCTGATTACTCCAGGCCCCCCAGTCCCCCTAGACTCCCCTTGGAGTAAAAAAAGAAAAGAAAAAACTAAGTACTATTTCTTTCAAGTCATTGAAAACTCTCCTTAATCTTCTTATCCCTTAGACTACTAAATAATACTCCCTCCGTCTCACTAGAAGGTTCTCATTACAGTTTATGATGCTTGATTGACGATAAAGCGACTTAATCCATGTCATACTCTGATTATTTTTAGTAAATAAAATTTACATATTCAGAAACTACATTAAAACCGCTACAAAGCCTGACAAAAAAAATGTAAATTTGATAAAAATTTGATTTGCAAAGAAAAAGATTAAAAATGATTAAGTTGATGATACGCTTGTAATTTCCGTTTGTATGTTTATGTTTTTAGTTAGTTTTGATTGTTTAATATTTCGGAAATTACACACTTTTGGTGTAATAGTTATGTTTGTAAAATAGTTGTAATATGTTTAGATTAGGTTTATTCTGAGCTAAAACAGGTCCAGGATCAATCAAATGATAATTGGTGAGACCAAAAGAGGAAGGAAGGTGCAAGAATACAAGACAAAGAAGGAAAGTCCCTGATTTTGACCTGTACCCGGTCGGGTATACCCTATAACCGATCGGGTACCTACTTGATTTTCAATTAGATCACTTCAGGAAACAAAGGGACGTGCAGGGGAAGATTTGGCCACGATCAGTTGTTATACCCGATCGGGTACACCGACACACCCGATCGGGCATGCCTTTAATTTTAACCCTGAAATCGATTGAGTATACTTCGAATATGAGGTTTTACACATACCCGGTCGGGTACCGTGTATATACCCGATCGGGTACCCGAGCTGCATTCCCAAAAGCCTATAAATACACCTCATATTTTTCACAATTAGGAACCAATTTCTATACACTTCTTAGCTCAGTTTAGAATAACATTTCTTTATATTTTTCTAGCATTTTTAGTCTCCCAAATGAGGAGCTAAACTTCCATTTCTTGGTGTTGCTCTTGAAGCTTGTTGATTGTTAAGGTTGTGAGTTATTTTCTTAACTTCTTCCCTTGAATATTAATTCTTCCCTTAATCTATCTATATATTAATGTTGGAGAGTGTTACTAAGATGACAATTAATTAACATCTCGACATTAGTTATAGTAGGATTTATCATCTTTGATATTCGTCCTTGAATATTAATTAATTCCTATTCATATTTCATATTAATATTTTGAACATTACTTAAAGGATCAACTAGTTTTGTTTCATATATTAATTACTACTAGAATCAATCGACGAACCAATGGTTAATCGTTGATGGTTTCACAAGTAAGTAACTTCGGTTTATTAATGCACGGTCCTGATTAATAAACTTAAGAGGGATTAATTATGTTGGTTAAACCAAAACCGTTGTGTTGAGGTTATCAATCTCAATTGATTTCATCAAGGAGTTAAGAGGTCAAATGCTACTATTAAATCGGTATACGGCGTTGTTCTATACTTGACTAATAGTAAGGGTTATTAATGAACGGTCGTTGTTAATAACTACCCTCGATGAATTGGATTTACTCCTCGATTGAGTATTCGAGAGGGGATAAGTTATAGATATAACCATGATCAATTAAAATATATCAACAAGTGGAAAGTAGTAATGTCAAGTCCTTTTTATCTTTGAATCAAATCTCATATAAGTCGTTCATCTTCGTGTTTAATTAAATTAAATCACTCAATCCCAAAACCCCCCTTATTTACTAGTTTTACTACGTATAACTGTTAGTATCGAATATTATTTTGACGCACCGTGACAAAGTGCTCGTCAATTGATCATACGAATAGTGGACGGAACCTTCTTATGGGACGGAGGTAGTACTTTTGAAACATCTCATTTTCATTCCAATATGTACTTTTGGGCTAAAGTTATGATAGAAAAAACTTTTAATGTTAAACACCTACAAAACCATCAAAACTAAACGCACATAAGGAATTGAAAATGCATGTTTATAAATTTCAAAAGTAAAATTTCTATGAAAATGCATGTCTTATAATTTCAAAAGTAAATTTCTATGTTATATTTTTTTCTAGTAAGGAATGCATCAATCCCCCCTTTTGCTATATTATTAGACAAAAGGAATTGAAGATTTTTACATAGTATTCAGGTTCCGGCTGAGTTCCACCCATGGACGCCCCAATCGCAAAAATATACTGTATAATAAAAAATCATCAAAACAATATTCTCGTAGCTTGTCCTTTGCCGTCTCCAAGATTGATATACTGATGCATCAATCTCTGGCTTTTTGCACTGTTGACATGATCTACTTTGAGTAGATTTTACACTATTATTTTATAGAAATTATTTTTTAAAAATAATAATTTTCAATTCATCTCATTACAAATTTTTAAAATCTGATTTTTAATATTTTTTAATAATAGAGATTAAGATATACTTACGGTCAAATGTGTGTGTTGGCAAATGTATAAAGGTTGACTGTTGCAACTAAAAAAGAACGGAAGAAGTATTATTTCCACCTTATAGAATTGTTAAGTTTATTGTAGAAAACTTTTCCTGTTTCTTGCTCCTCTCCTGTAAATGATTTCAATATTTATCCTCACTTATTCCCAGTCGAAAGATATCATGGCCTACTCAATTGAAAGGCAAATGCTCATGTACAAAATACAAATACAAATACATAATTAAGTTAATTAAGAATATTAGTCGTATGATACTGATTTAAAATACCGAGTATGGCTGGTGATCATTATGATACTGCATGTCCATCTCATTAAATCATAAAAGACTTGATTATTGTATGAGTTATATGATCATAAATTATACTCACTAACCCAACACTCAAAGTTGTGGACTTGTAGTTTTCCAGAACATAGTCGTCGAAACATATCCAAAGTGCACGTTGTATACACATAGTGGATAGACTGGATGATAAGACAATTGTCAACATATTTACTAAAGATTAAATATATACTTATATTTAAACAAATTATAGAACAAATATGGATTTATATTACTGAGATAAAGAATATTATTATTAAAAGATAATATTGTAACATCTGTGATTTGCATTTATACTGATCTTGCACGTTACTTTATTTTGCATTTTAGGTCATTTATATTTAAGTTATCCTTAGTCCTTAATTATGGTGTTTTGTTAAAGAAAAAGAATGAAAAAATGAAAGAAAAAGATGTTATTAGTACGCAGGAGGAGGGGAGTCTAATTTTTCTTACCTTTTCATCAATAAATGAATGAACAAACTGTTAATTACAGCCCATGCATTTAGATCCAACAAAATTGAGATACAGTCCAAAATTGAGCATGCCTTTAAGATATCGGAAAATACGTTTCACAGCCTGCCAATGAACCTGTGTGGATGGGTTTATGCATGTTCACGACAAATGAAATGTCAAGCCTCGTAAATGATAAATACTGTAATAGGCCAAGGGCACGTCTGTACGTATTGTTTGAAATCTGCAGTCAGAGACCCGGTTGACCGATGAAGTGAGGTAGTGGTACTCATCGGAGTGGGTGTATCCTTGGCGGGTGATTTACCAAAAGACGGGGAAAGGGGGATTGGGTTGCCGAAAGACGGGGATTTACCTAGGGTTTACCAAAAAACGGGAGTCGGAACTCCCAATTCCGACCAGAAGTTAGGATTTCGAAAAATAATTCCCTCCCCCTAGTCGGATTACCCAATTCCGACTAGGGAATTTTTTTTTTTTTAAATTTTGTTTTTTTACGTCGAAGTAGATAGAGTTCCCAAATTAAAAAATAATTCCCTCCCCTAGTCGGATTACCCAATTCCGACTAGGGAAAAAATATTTTTTTAAAAAAATTTTGTTTTTTATGTCGAAGTAGATAGAGTTCCCAAAGAAAGAAAATAATTCCCTCCCCCTAGTCGGATTACCCAATTCCGACTAGGGAAAAAATAATTTTTTTTTCAAATTTTGTTTTTTATTTCGAATTAGTTAGAGATTGGCAAAAAATATTTTTTTTTTCCAATTTTATTTTTGATTTTGAGTTCGAAAAAAAATAAAAGTGTTAGGGTTAAATTATATCAATTCCAAATTTAAAACTTTTTTTAGATTGATGACATATTTTTTAAAATGAAGACTTAGCATTAGCATTATGATTTTTTTAGTAAGAAAACAATTGATTGCTTTGAATTGTTTTTTAATCCATTAGTATTTTGAATTTTGTTTTAATTGCAATTTTGTAATTTTAAGTGCAATTTTGATTTACTCCATTCGTCTAATCAGATAAAAATTTCATTTTGTTTTAAGTGAAATGTTTTTGTAATTTTAATGGAAGTGAACAAAACAAATGTAGTTTTCAATATAATTTATTAATGAATAGACGGTACATACAACATTAAATTTAATACTACATCTAATGTTGCGCGCTCGGCCCTGCTCCGTCCCCACCGCCAGTGTTCCAAGGCCCCGTTGTGTCTCCATAGTGAAAAGACGAATTCAGAAATGACTCAACATAATCATCTGGTTGTGTGGACCACTGATAAGAATCATAATATGGCGGTGGTTGATCAAATGACCCACCTTGATGCGTTGAGAATTGAGGGGGTGGTTGATCAAATGAGACACCCTGTGTTGAGAATTGAGGGGGCGCTTGTGAGTCCTCACCCCCATCTTCACGTTCATCTGAATCATTCTCTTCGTCACTTCCACCTGCATCTTCATCTTCATAGTGGAATATGCCCCGGTGGAGCATATCTTCATCACCTACATCCAGGGCCATCTGCCGTAGTCATTTTTGACAATCCTCGTAACTCGCGCGGTCGGCTAAGAGCTGATACACCTCGTGAACGCCTTGCTTCTACATAAAAATGTAACACGTGTAAATAATATGACCCGATATATGGTAGCGAATATGGTATGTATTCAAAAACTTACCACAATACCCCAATCGTGTGCTGTCGGGGTGTAGCCTGTCGTGGGCACATTGTGAGAAGGGTTCTGGACACGTGTCATGCCATGCTTCTTGTACCAGTTTCGGATGTGTTTTAGAAATTTTAGAAATTTTAGAAATTTCTAAATCCGACCAGGGGATGTGTTTTAGAAATTTTATTTTGTTTTATTTTAAGAAATTTTATGATATTTTAAGAAATTTTATAAAGGCTAAAGGGTCAAATAGGTACATGAACTAACTTAAAGTGTTCAATTAGCCCCTTATATAGGAGGTTCTGCCCGGCCGTCGCCAATTGGGGCGGTTCCCGGTGGATTTTTTTTATCAAAATTTTTGAGCATCTTCTTCATTAAGTCTAGTTTACTCATATCAAATTTCAGCTAAAAATTAAATCGGGAAGGCAGTCAAATGATTTTCCAAAATGTACTGCGTTGTTTACCTGCGCAGTTATCTTCAAAAAATCATTTGACTGCCTTCCCGGTTGAATTTTTAGCTGAAATTTGGTATGGATAAACTAGACTTAATGAAGAAGATGCTCAAAAAATTTCATCAAAAAATTCCACCGGGAAACGCCCCAATTGGCGACGGCCGGGCAGAACCTCCTATATAAGGGGCTAATTGAACACTTTAAGTTAGTTCATGTACCTATTTGACCCTTTAGCCTTTTATAAATTACCCTATATTTTGTTTTATTCTAAAAAATTTTATAAATTAAATTTTAGGGAAAAGTACGGAAAAGGTACTTGTGGTTGGGCTCATTTTCAGATAGCGTCATGTGTTTCATTCTTTATCAAAGTGGTTCATGTGTTTGAATTCCGTTATCACAAGAGGGTCACACCGTTAAAAACGTCTGAAAAATACCGTTAAAAGTAACTCTGATTTTCAAAAGTGTCCAAAAAATTAAAAGAAAAATACCGAAAGGTGCGCCTCAATAAGACGACTGCTAGGCCATATTTCTTGGGGATCCCTTATATGACTTGGGGATGATCCACCTACATTTATTGATTACCGATATGAAGTTAAAAAATGTAACGTCATATAAAGTGTACATTTGACCCCGAAAGCTGTATTTCAATTCTCAAACTGTTTTTAGAGGTCATCCCAATATATCCCAAAAGTCCAATGTCGCAATTAAAAGAGAACAGAGGTAGTATTTTATTTTATCGGGTCAAATAAAATATAACACATGTTCTCAATCATTATTGAACCTTTATATTGTGGAATCCGACTCTCGTATATTGGTAACCTAATTCCATTTATCGTATTTTGGCTTGTATCGTAGTATATATAATTTAGCACATTCACCCACAATGTTAAGGCACCGGTTGATATGTTGGACCGATATGATTGGTGTGATGATCATTACTCTGCTTTGGGTTTTTCGGAATATCTTGCAAAATATTGAACTACCGAAGAAATCAATTACGGTAATGCCTTTCAGCATATTGCAAATTATGAGCATCACATCAGCCGACCAAAGCACCATGTCATCGAGGCATTCAGTCTGGGTCGTCCGACTCTTCACCCGAGTTTATGACTGTACAAAATAGATACATTCATAAATTTCAATAATATTATATACTACAAAAAATAAATATATAAAATGTGAGCTTATGTAATTGAATGAGTTAAAAATTACTTAAACGTGTCATATTATAAAATGTGAACTTCTCTAATTAAATGACTTAAAAATTAGTAAAATAAATACTTCTAAATAACAATTTAATTTATAAAATATTTAATTTATAAAATTTCTTAAAAGAAAACAAAATATAGCTTAATTTATAAAATATCATAAAAATTCTTAAAAAAACAAAAATTCTAAAACATATTCCTTGGTCGGATTTCTCATTTCCGACAAGGATAAAAAGCAAATATTTAAAAAATTCGAACACCCCTAGTCGGATTACACAATTCCGACTAGGTAATTTATTTTATTATTATTACTGTTTTTTAATTCCTTCGGGTTAGACAAATAAAATAATGGAAACATTAAAAAATTTCGAACACTCCCCTGGTCGGATTACACAATTCCGACTAGGTGTTTTTTTATTTTGTAATTTCCAATTTAAATGAAATCATTTAAAAAACCCTGGTCGGAAGTGCCTAATCCAACTGGAGGAGGGGTGTTTTTTTTAAAAATCCAGATTTTCAAAACCTAAATTCCTGTCGGAATTGGAGATTCCGACTAACGTGTTTTGGTAACCTAATGGCAACTCCCGTTTTTGGGAATGTCAGAACGAAAAGTTTCGTTATTTGGTAATTACTTCTATCCTTGGCACCAAGCATGGAGCAGCTTTCAAGTATATGGATTATATACTGTCGCTGAGTAAGAAATATACCACCTGGAGCAGGAATGAGTTCAATTCCGAAAAAACCGGGTGGTTAATTTTGTCACAAACATGTCTACAGCCACTGAGTAAACATATACCAAGAAGTAAATTATTGTTACGGATCTATGAGAATATATAAACAAAGAGTTGTCTGCTTTGGATTTTTGAAATCCGGTGGAAAGCAGAAATTTAGAGAGCTCCAAATACCAAGCTCGAGGGGCTTGTTTTAAACCGTATAACGCTTTGCGTAACCTGCACACATAAGTAGGGGACCGGAGATGAATCCTTAAATTAATCCCGGTGGCCGAGTCATGTAAACTTCCTCATTGAGTGAACCATGCAAAAACGCATTATTAACGTCAAGTTGTCGTAGGGACCAGTTAAGATCAATGGCAAGAGCAAGTATAATGCGTATGGTGGCTGGTTTGGTGACGGGACTAAATGTTTCAGAATAGTCACGACCAAGCTGAGTTGTTGTAAGAAGTCACGGGCCACAAGCTGAGCTTTGAAGCGAGCAATAGTGCCATCAGCATGCCGTTTTATCCGGAATAACCATTTGCATGAGATCGGATGATGATCTCATGTATGGTTGCGCTGTAAATTAAAGCAGCAAATTCTTCCACCATGGCTTGTGCTTGCTTCACACGGGAGGGTTCAAGGGCAGGGGGGATAGGATGAACATTAGCTGTGTTATTAATAAACGGCCCCCCAATATATTTGGGATTGGGTTTACGTGGACGTGTAGGGCGAGATGTATGAGGTAAAAGGTGAGATACGGTGTTTGGCGTAGTGGATTCATAGATGAATTAAGAGGAGATAATGTATTTGGCTGGGTGGATAATGACGTGGATAAAGTATGTGGGGTGGAAGAGGATAAAATAGGTTGACTGTCAGCAGATAAGGATGGAGTGGAAATAGGCTGGATGTTGATCGGTGCCGAATTATTAAGATAAGGGTTGGCAGGCACAAAAATGGAGGGATACACATGCGAGGGAGTGGGGTTTGACTGGGCAGATAACCGGGGCACAGACTCCTTGTTACGAAATGGAAAAATATTGGAGAAAAAACAGAAATGTATATACGAAGGCTCAAGACACAAATAGCCTAGGCAGACTTAGATAAAGAATAACCAATAAAAATACACACCATAGATCGAGGTTGTAGTTTAGTAGTGGAATTTGAGATATCATCCAAATGGGCGTAATTTGAGATAATTAAGAGGATGACGGTGGAGCGTAAAGTAAGGAGTGCTGTTATGAAGTGTCGGTGTAGGAAGACGGTTTATGAGGTATACCGCAGTCTAAAATGCATATGGCCAATAGTGAATAGGAAGTCCAGAGAAATGAAGTAGCGCTAGCCCGGTGTCAACAATGTGACGACGGCGACGCTCCGCTAATCCATTGTGTTCTGGAGTGTGGGGTGGAGTAGTGAAATGGGATATACCATGATCATTAAGATAGGATTTTAGTTTGACGAATTCACCACCATTGTCAGAAAATAAAGAGATTATTCGACTCTGAAAGTATTTTTCTACAAGTCGATGAAATTGTGGGAATATATGACACATCAGATTTCTTTTTAAGAGGATAAAGCCATATATAGCGTGAATAAAAATCCACAAAAATGACATAATAACGATAGCCATCAATTGAGATATCACTGGTACTCCAAACATCAGTATAAATTAACTCAAGCGGTTTATTTGCAAACATAGTATTTGTAAAGAAGGGAAGTTTAGTACTTTTATTGATAGAACAAGACTCACAATGAGTTACAACACTCTTAGGACACGAAGCATGCATTTTATTTTGACGAACTAATAGACTAAAAATATGACTCGAAGGATGACCAACTGTGTGATGCCATATGGATGAATCACAACGTTGAGTAACATGAGCCTGGGGTGACAGTGTAGGCGCATAGTAGACATCAAGATGGTTCTCCCCTCGCATGAGTGGCGCCCCGTTTTCCGATCCTTAACAAAAAAATGAGTGTCAAAGAATTCAACAGAAACATGATTAGTTTGACATAATTTAGCAACTGACACGATATTTTTGTGTAATTCAGGGACACAAAGAATATTACTAAGAGATAGAGGACGGGTGGGTGTGGGTAGGGTGGTTTCTACAGTGTGAGTAATAGTAAGTGACTTACCATTTCCAAGTTGGACTTCATCAGGGCCACCGTAATCACTGTAGGTGGGAAGATTTGTAGCATCAGAAGTGACATGATGAGATGCCCCCATGTCAAATAACCATGGTTGCCCACCCGGTGCAGCAGATGTCATGGTGTTGTGAACTGCCAGTGAAGCCGGAATTGAAATATGATTGTCACGAAGAAAACATTGCAATTTACGACAATATTTTACTTCATGACAGTTTATCACAAAAAACGGCACACAAGCCCATTGGAGGACCGAAATGAATTACCATTATGGGATCCACGCCCTCGGCGTGATGGAGAGGGACGCGAGTCACCATGATGTCGGCGATCATTAGGAAAATCACGTGGAGGCATTTGTGTGGCATTAACTGTGGGCAATAAAGATTGGTCTGGGTGGCAGCAACTTATTCATTTGCACGGGTCTCTTGCTCTAGCAAAATATCCTGAAGTTGTGTGAGGGTTAGGGGTGTCTCCCTAACACGAACAACAGAAATTATTTCACTATAGTCCGGACCTAATCCATTAAGAATACCGATGACCAAGTCCTCATCAGACACGGGACATTGAGCAAGTGCTAAAGCTTCAGCAAAGGCGTGCATTTCAGCAAGATAGGCAATAATCGAGCGAGCACCTTTAGTCATGCGAGCCATCTGGGTCTTAAGAGAAATGATTCGACCACGAGAAGTGCTAGCATACGTGAGGTTAAGTTTCTCCCATGCACTTTTAGCCGTGAGGGCAGATGAAATAAGGGGTTGAATGGTATCTGAACAACTACCAAGTAAAGCACTAATGATAGTTTTGTCTTGGCGATACCAAATGGTGTGACAAGGATTAGGCTGAGTTTTAGCCGCATCAAGAAATTGATCAGGAGTAGCAAGTGTGCCATCAATATAGCCTTCAAGTCCTAAGCCAATAACGGCAGATTGAACTTGGCATTTCCAGACTGGAAAGTTGGAAGCAGTAAGTTTGATAGGAAAATGATTGGTGGTCGTGAGGGCAATAACGGCGATGGCGGCTGTGATAGACATGAAGGGCGAGAGAGAAAAAAAATTGCTCGTTGGAGTTAGGCTCTTGGTACCATGAAGGGATAGTATGATATCTGGTATATAGAATGAAGCCCAAGGCTCCGTATAAATATACAGCACAAACTCACGGATGAAGTTGTCTAACTAACTGCATGCCTATCTATGTGCAATGATAAGATCAAGTCTAACAGCTAATGATGTCACGCCCCGGACCTACCGGTTACGTCTACAACCCGTCGTACAGTACGAATAGTCAACCGTAGTCCAACTCATCCATACTATACTAGGCGTCTTGAATACCATTCACACATAGTACATCCATAAACAAACATAATGTAAAAATATTCATTTAAAGCAGCGGAAACATTTAATACAAGTGTTTATGCCACACTTTGGCAAACATGGGCATACAAGCCCCCAAATATTTATTCAAAATAATATCCATGAGCATTAATTTAAATGTTTTAAAACAGAGGCGGAGGAAGCACAAACCACGTCTTCCTTCCTAGATTTTCCCGAAGCAACGGGCACTGGTAGCAAGCTCAACTCCTACCTGAAACTGTGAGGTGGCCTCCCCCGTGAAGGGGAGGTCAGTACTTGGAAGCATTTGACAAGTACAATGACAACTATACTAAGTATAATCAATGTTTCAATTTCTAAGACCCTCAAATAAAGTGATATCATAATATAATGATAGTTCTTTTTTAACCCTTATTATTATTATTATTATTATTATTATTATTTTTACCCCGGAAGGCAAACCACCAAAATCAGTGGGGCAAACGCCGGGGGACGCCTGCCAGAGTTTTATTAGATAAAATAGAAGGTACAAAGGAGAGGGGGGCCAAACCAAAACCTCTCAGTACAAATAAGTGATCCGAAAAAATTACGAGAAATAATATCAGTAGCAAAAAAGAAACAACAAGAATTATAAACGCAAGACAGGGAAACCAAAGAGATCAGCATAGTAACTTTTCTTAACGTCGTCGGGTAATTGAGACACCTGATTAAAAACCATAACTTGGGCCAGATCCAAACGCACAGATGCAAGCAAATGGGCCAGCCCATTCCCTTCTCTAAAAACATGTCCGAAACATAGTCCTTGTTGCGTTGTTTTTTCCCTGAACGTAGCAAACTTTCCTGATTCACCCAGTACAATAGCAATAGCCCGAGAGGCATCACATTCAACTTCAACATCCGAGTAACCCTCCTTCATCAGGGATTGGAGCTCGGCCTCTTCACTGGACTCCGCGTTAAGAACGAAGCTCGCCGCCCAAGTCATTCTACCAGAACGATCTCGGAGAATAGCTCCACCCGCTGCGTACCCAGGTCGGTAAGAGGCATCAACATTTAATTTAAAAGTTTTCTTGGGTCTTTTCCACTTAACAACTTGAATACCTGAGCTGAACCTAAAATTGATTGGGATGAGACATTCCTGAAAAAGAAATTCATCCACCTTCCTTCTCTTAGTTTTGTGCAAGGTGTATGCCCAGTTCTGAGTATATAGTTTGATTTGAAAGATTAGGTGCTCAGGTCTTGGAATAGAATTCGAGCCCCAGGTAAAAGATGAAAAAACTTTCCAAATATGCCAAGTAATAATACCAGGCATGATGTGTTTATAAAGATCTGCCATTGTTCTTGAACCTGCCTCAATCCACCAAAGAATCAAAATCTGCCTAATTGAAGATGTAGCAGGTATTTTGATTTCAAAGATACTCATAAAATACTGCCAAATAACTTTGGTGTAAGAGCATCCAAAAAAAATATGATCTAAGGTTTCACTGTGATGCCTGCAAAAGGGGCACCTAGAAGGCTGCAAAATAAAATGAAACCTCTGTAGATTATCACATATTGGCAGACAAGATTTTAATAACTTCCAAAGGAATAACTTGATCTGCAAAGGTTGATGCTTATGCCAAATGTGTTTGTCAGAGAATGTTACTGATCTGGTGCTTCTAATTTCATTATATGCAGATGCTATTGAGAAGAGTCCATGGATGCCAGGATCCCATTGTAGATTGCCTGAAGTTTCATATGAGCATAAGTCAGAAGCCAACCCATGAATCCCACAAAGTCTTTTCCAGGTATTGGAATCAGTGATTTTAGGCTTCATATCCTCCCCCCTAGGATATCTAGCTTTAATAAAGTCACACCAAAGAGAATTATGAGTTTTCCATTTCCACCATAATTTGAGGGTAAAAGCTTTTTCAACGTCAGATAAGGCTCTAATCCCCAACCCTCCCTCATCAGTAGGATAACATAAACTGGTCCATTTAATCCAATGATACCTCTTCTTATCTGCAGATGACCCCCAGAAAAATGAAGCCATTTTTTTCTACAAGACAGAAACAACTTTTTTAGGGAGGCTATTAGTGGCGAGTATATGATTAGGAATAGTACTGAGAACGTATTTGATCAAAGTAAGTCTTCCTCCTTGGGTAAGATTTTTCTGTTTCCAAGAAGAAAGCTTAGAATCAAAGTGATTTAGAATATGATTGCAGTACTGAAATCTGTTAATCCCTTTGTGCAGGTTGGCCCCTAAATATTTAAGAGGAAGGGAAGAACATCTCATCCATAGAATTCTGGATATTACAAGACTTCTATAGGTGGCTCCTTTCCCAGTAATGAAACTACTCTTCTGCAAGTTTACAGTCTGACCTGAAACTGTTTGATATTCATCAACAAACTGCTTGAAGCTCAGTAAGGACCTGGAGTCTCCATTAGTAAATATGAGAAGATCATCAGCAAAACCAAGGTGACTAATAGGGTAACCTTTCCCCCCTATCCAATAAGGCTTAATCCGACCTTGACCCATTCTAGCCTTTAAACTTATAGAAAAACCTTCCGAAGCAATGATAAATAGGAAGGGAGATATAGGGTCACCCTGTTTAAAATAGATAAGAAGGTTGATTGAAGATTGTTTCTAATAAGAGTAATAAACCTGCTAGAGAATCCAAATCTGACAAGCACCTGATTCAGATAATTCCAAGACAGTTTATCAAAATTGATCACCACATTAGACCCCTTAACTTTTTTGTCAATGGCATGGACCATTTCTTGAGCAATGAGAATTTGATCAGAAATATCCCTACCTTTAACAAAGCCAGCTTTTTCCTCAGAGATGATTTTAGGCATTAACGTAACGAGTCTAGAAGCCAACACTTTAGTGCAAATCTTGTTGGTAAAATTTGAAAGGCAAATGGGCCTGAAATCTGAAAAAGTGGTAGACAAATCAGATTTTGGAATTAATACAATAAATGAGCTAGAAAAGCCTTTTGGTGGAGGAACACCAATAAAAAATTCCTGGACTGCCTGAACCACATCAACTTTAACTATATGCCAACACTTCTTAAAAAATTTCCCAGAAAAACCTTAGGCCCTGGCGCACCCTTATTATTTTCATAATAAGTTAATTAATCAATTTGTCGGCACGCGGCCCCTTTTTATATTTCATTTCATTCATCGTTTACACGACACCGCCCGTAGGTCTTATCATCCTTACGAGACTTGTCACCGCTCTCCGAGGCCTCATCGGGCCCTCGGGCCGGAGTCCAACATCCCGCCCCTGGACTCATACCCATCGTCCCGTAGGAAGGTAAGGTCCATTCGGGGTCCTATCTTAAGTGTTACCGCTGTCGGGAGCCTCGTAAGGTCTCTGGTTCGGATTCCACCATAACCCGTGATCACGATGTAAGTCCATGCTATCCAACCCCGCTCTCTAGAGTCGGGAAGGGCCATGGTCCTTACTATTTACCAATATTCTACCGGCTATCCTCAAGGACTACCGAAATACACCCGTAGGCCAATCCTACATCTAGGATCAATTTATAATTCTCTTTATCTTGGGTATCCTTTAAGGCCTACCCCTTGTATCACTTAATGTTCATGCTAATCCACCTTAGTATCTATTAAGACTATTTAAGGTTCAACATTTCACAATCCAAACCTTGGATCAATTCTAACATATTCTCATTCCAATACCCCGACTAGTATCTTAATACTAGTCGGATAAATTCCAACAAAACCAATTTTCAGTTCATAGTCATATAGACAAATTCCAAACTAATTTTCCATTGAAAGTATAGTTCACATCAATATACAAAATATAACTTTTAATCACTCATATACTCTTATATGAAGTAAAAATTATATTTCAACATATAGTTTATAGTTAATTCCTTTACCAAGCCAACATGCTCATAACACATAATCATACACAATTTATTCTTAAATTTGTATATTACGCTCCTTTTTCTTATAGACAATAGTCTCCTCATTCTTAGGCATTATTAATCATTAATAATCCCTAAAAACATATTTAATTACCTTAGGTAATCTCATGAAATTAACTCACTAATTATAAGCAATATAGTCAGCCATTCTCACCTTATGAAGTGCTGAAATAGTTGCCTTTGTTAAGCCCTCCGATCAATCACCGTTCTAAACCGATTGGAGATGAAAAATCTGGACAACAGACGAAAGCCGGACGGCTTTTGCAAAAGGTGGGCGGCTTTCGTGGTCTGCAGCTACGAACAGCTTCCTTTAAGTGGCGGTTTCCGGCGATTTCGACTCCTATTGATTCACCAACTCTTCTAAGTTAATTACCACCACTTTATACCAATATTCTACACTTTTAAACGTGTAGAAACTCATGTTTAATCCACCATATGATTTCTTAAAAATCATACAACAAAAACTAGTTAATTCATACTAGTTGGATTCTTACCTCAAATCCTAGCCTTTTTGTGTTGGGAATACTTCCTTCTTGCTTCTTCCAACCTTGGACTTTGTGAGAGCTCTTCCTAGAGATCCTCCCTTCTTGATATGGCCGAATGATTGCAATGGGAAAGGGGGAGGTATTGTATCTCAATCAAACCTCCAAGTTGAGGTGTTGATAGGCCATAGGGAGTGATGTTTTTGTCTTGTGCAATCTCATCAGCCAAAAAGTCCGCCCCTCCCATGTTTACTTGTCTCAAAAACATTATTTTGAGTCTACAAGATTTGTAGGAAAAACCCCAATTGGGTATAGAAAGTCCCCCCCAATTATTCTTGTTATTTTTGGCAGGTTGGGTCAAATTAGCACTCGGGTTGTCCCAACATTTTTATCAACCTTAGTTGGCACTTTATTTGGGCTTGCATACTTATCCCGATAACCCAACTAAACATTTGGTAGCCCATTCTCATCACTATGGGTCCGATATATAATTTAATTAATCACGCATTAATTAAATATACCGATTCTGTTACATGATTTTATTCACTAGAAAATTCAAATACATGTCGAATTCCAAATTCAAGTACATCCGGGTGCGGTGTCACAAGTTCACCCCCCCTTAACGGGAATTTCGTCCCCGAAATTCACAACTGCTCAATCAAATAGAAATGCATATTGTTCTTTCATCAAGGCTTCCGTTTCCCAAGTTTCTTCTTCGACTCGGTCACTTTTCCAAAGGATTTTAACCATTGGAACTTTCTTGCTTCTCAACTTCTTTACTTGCCTATCAAGTATCCTTACCGTTCGTACGACATAGTTCAAGTCCTCGCGTATTTCCACGGGTGGTTTCTCTAACATGTGAGACGGGTCCGACACATATTTCTTTAGCATAGACACGTGGAACACGTTATGTATCTTCTCCAATTCTGGAGTCAACTGTAATCGGTATGCTACGGCCCCAATTCTTTCAAGAATTACAAATGGCCCTATGTAACGTGGGTTCAGTTTCCCTCTGCTTTGAAATCGGATGATTCCTTTCCAAGGTGAAACTTTCAAGAATACCTCATCTCCCACCTTAAATTCCAAGGCTCTTCGGCGCTTATCGGCATAGCTCTTCTGTCTATCCTGGGCCGCCTTAAGCCTCTCTCGAATCATCTTCACTTTTGACTTGGTGATATCCACCAATTCCGTGCTCTCTAGCTTGGCCATGCCAACCTCATCCCAACACAACGGTGTACGACATCTCCTCCCATACAATGCTTCGTATGGAGGCAAGCCAATACTTGCCTGGTAACTGTTGTTATAGGCAAACTCTACAAATGCTAAGTGGTTATCCCAACTCCCTTGGAACTCCAATGCACAAGCTCTCAACATATCCTCTAAAATTTGTATAACTCTCTCAGATTGTCCATCCGTCTGTGGATGAAAAGCAGTGCTAAACTTCAATCTCGTCCCCATAGATTCTTGGAACTTCGGCCAAAATCGTGATGTGAATCGTGGATCCCTGTCGGATACAATGGTTATAGGAACCCCATGTAGCCTCACGATCTCATCCACATATAATTTGGCTAACCTCTCGAGTGCATAGGTAGTGTTGATAGGTAGAAAATGTGCACTCTTCGTGAGCCTATCAACCACAACCCATACGACATCATAATTCTTCACTGTCCGTGGTAGCCCTACCACAAAATCCACAGTTACGTGCTCCCATTTCCACTCTGGAATGGAAAGTGGCTGTAATAACCCAGCTGGATGCTGATGTTTTGCCTTAACTTGTTGACAAGTAAGGCATCGGCTGATGTACTCAGCTATTTCCCTCTTCATACCGGACCACCAGTAACTTTCTTTCAAATCACGGTACATCTTCGTGCCCCCCGGGTGCATGGCATAAGCCGATGAATGAGCTTCCTCTAAGATGGACTTCCGGAGCTCATCATCCGACGGTACACACACTCGGTCACGAAATAATAAGAGACCATCATCTCTTTCCCTGGAATCCTCCACCATTCCCGCTTGCATGCGTTCCCGGACCTTCATAAGTTCTTCGTCAGTTTCTTGACCCTTCTTGATCTCTTCAAGCAAAGTAGGTCTCACCTCAAATCGTGCCAATAAGGCACCATCGCCAGATACCTCCAGTTGGGCTCTTAATGCCCTCAAATTAGCTAGCAATGCCCCAGACGAGCTCTTCCGGCTCAAAGCATCTGCCACCACATTTGCCTTACCTGGGTGATACTCAATCACTAGATGGTAGTCCTTTATCAACTCCATCCACCGCCTCTGTCTCATGTTTAACTCTTTTTGAGTAAACACGTATTTCAAGCTCTTATGATCGGTGTATATATGACACGTCTCCCCGTAGAGATAATGTCTCCATATCTTAAGTGCAAACACCACTGCTCCCAGCTCTAAATCATGAGTAGGATAGTTTACCTCATGCTTCTTCAACTGTCTTGAGGCATAGGAAATTACCCTCCCCTCTTGCATCAACACACATTCAAGCCCTTGGATGCTCGCATCACTATAGACATCGTACCCCATACCCTGTTTGGGTAATGTGAGTACCGGTGCCTCGGTCAATCTCCTCTTTAGTTCAATGAAACCTTTCTCACATTTGTCATCCCATACAAACTTAGCTCCTTTACGAGTGAGCTTCGTCAATGGTGATGCCAAAACAGAGAACTTCTCCACGAACTTTCTGTAGTAGCCTGCCAATCCAAGGAAACTACGAATTTCCTTGACGTTCTTTGGCCTTTCCCATTCGGTAATGGCTTCTATCTTCTTGTTATCAACAGCAATTCCCGATCCCGAAACCACATGCCCGAGAAAGCCAATCTCCTTTAGCCAAAATTCACATTTAGAAAATTTGGCATAGAGTTGCTTCTCTCGTAGTGTCTCAAGAAATAGTACCAAGTGCTCTTCATGCTCTTCTTCACTCTTTGAGTAAATCAAGATGTCATCTATGAACACAATCACGAATCGGTCTAAGTATTTATGAAATACTCGGTTCATCAAATCCATGAATGCCGTCAGGGCATTTGTTAACCCAAACGACATAACAAGGAACTCAAAATGCCCATACCTTGTGCGGAAAGCACTCTTCGGTATGTCATCTTCCTTAATCTTCAATTGATGGTACCCCGACCTCAAGTCAATCTTTGAAAACACCGTTGCTCCTCGGAGTTGATCAAACAAGTCATCAATCCTAGGCAAAGGATATCTATTCTTGATTGTGACCTTGTGCAGTTGGCGATAGTCAATACACATTCGAAGTGTCCCATCTTTCTTTTTCACAAAAAGAACCGGTGCTCCCCACGGGGAGTGGCTTGGTCTAATGAAACCGTTATCCAAAAGTTCTTGCAATTGGGTTTTCAATTCGTTAAGTTCAGCGGGTGCCATACGGTATGCCGGTATAGAGATTGGTTTGGTGCTGAGCTCGACCTCAATCACGAACTCAATCTCCCTATCGGGTGGAAGTCCCGGTAAGTCTTTAGGAAAGACATCCGGATACTTACACACTACCCTCACATCATCAATGCTCGTCTCTTCTTTGGTTTTGTCTACCACATATGCTAGATATTCGTGGCAACCCTTTCTCATCATACTCTTAGCTCTCACGGCAGATATTATACAACTATTGGATTTGGCCCTATCCCCCTCAAAGCGTAAGGTCAACCCTTCCTTGCTTTCGAGTTCAAGTATCTTTGTGTAGCAATCGACCCTAGCATGATGCTTCTCAAGCCAATCCATCCCTAGGATTGCATCGAATTCAATCATTCTCAGCGGTACGAAATCACACGTCAAGCTTTGGCCCTCCACTTCCACCTCACATGATGGATAGTGGCTATTTCTCTCGATGTCTTCCCCTAGAGGTGTGGATACCAATAGGGCTTGAGCCATCAGTACAAGTGGTTCATTGAATCCCCCGGCAAACGCCTCACTCACGAATGATCGCTGCGCCCCAGTGTCAATAAGGATTCTTGCATCTCTCCCATTAATCTTTAGTGTTCCTACATTCATAAGCCATGTAAGACACACTACCTATTCAATAGATTCATTTCTTAGGTTATAGAGTACACCGACTACGGTTGGATGATAATCGTTCAACGTTTCATTGCAAACCCGCCCCGGTTCTCACCTTAAAAACCGACACTGTGCACCAATAGGGGAAAGCCGGCAGGTTTTCGTACCTTGGCCATCAGCTCGGAAGGAATGGTCGCGTAAGCCGGCCGGTTTTCGTCGCCGAACATTTATTCATGGAAATTCGCCTCAAACCCGCCCGGGCTTCGCAAAAGCCGGCCGGAATATGTATTTTCCGGACCAGTTAATTTGCAAAAATCATTTGACGACCTTCCCGATTGAATTTTTGGCTGAAATTTGGTATGGATGAACTAGACTTGATGAGGAACCTACACAAAAAATTTGAGCAAAAAATACCACCGGGAAGGCCCCCAAATGGAGGAGGCCGGACGGGGCTCCGGTCAGGTATACCTGACCGGAAGACTACTCTATAGATATATATATATACTTCGTATATAGATTAGGGAACCAAACCAATATTAAACGGTTGAATTGGGTACATGCTTTTATCTGAAAATTAACACATAGTTTACTTTCTACCACATAAAATTATCAAAAATTCAAAACACAAGCATTAAAAATTTACTTGAAGTTTTAATGACCACTCCAAACATCAAAGCTGAAACTTAAGTAAATGAACACTTAATTAATAGAACAAAAGAAGATTTCAATTTTCATTTAATAAATGATTAAAATATAAAAATCATTGTTATGTGGTAGAAATTATCAACCCTTTCAAAACTTAATAAATACATTGGGTTTGTTGTTCGCATGTATAGATATAAAATCGATCATCCTTACAATCTACTCGTTAGTAGCATAATTTATAATACATCTAATAATTTCAAATATCATGAATATAGTAAAGTAAATAACTATAGGCAATCAACTACAAATTATTTGAGTTATTTTATATTTTACTTTTATAAAATTTATGTGATGAAACAAAACTTGATTTGTAAAAATGAGCTTATTGTATTCAACATCATGTGCAATATTTACTACTTCTATTTCCGTTGGTTAAATTAGAATGGTTGGCTAAGTATTTGATGTTATTGTAATTTCAGTTTGTATGTTGGCGCTTTTATTTAGTTTTCATTCTTGCTGTTTGTTGGGGAATTCTTCTCGCCACCTACATTGGTCGCCGTCTTCCCGCAAACCGCTTCTTCTTTCTTCTTATTCGGAAACTTCCGACGGCAAGTCTGAGCCTGGTTGCGCCTTCTTCTGAACTCTCCCAATAGCTAGCTAGTTCCTTCCTCGTTGTTTTCAGCCTGTCTTCTCTCGTCAGACTGCACTCTCAATGCAGTGAATTAATAGTAATACCTGCACACAAAAATAACAAGAAAGACAATGGCTCGAGACGCGTCAGACGCTGTCCTCAAGAAAGTATTTCCGACAGCCGGAAATCTTCCCCCAGGATATAACGAGCCCTTCGGCGATTAGCCGGACAAAGAACTACGAGGATATAACCAAAGTTTGTAATCCAGCAAGATATGTAGTATATTATTAGAGAGAATCGTAAGAACATCACTGAAGTTATATTATGTGCAAAATCTGAAATGTAATGTTTAATTTTTGTGTGTGTATTGCAACATAGCTTTTTCTATGGAGAAGTAGTTCCTTGTTTTTTTTGGATTGTTGGAAGCAGTAGCTAATATCTATATTCCCGTTTGCATCTGCTACGTTAGAGATATGTAATTCCATCAAAAGTGGTAGTTATAGATCCTACTAAAAAGGAGATAAAGATGGAGAGCCAAACATTTAATCCATGCACGTTACAAAACTTGGAAGACCACTCCATCACTAATATAATTGAATAGTTTAATTAAAATAATTAAATGGATTTACTATCCATTAAAATCATACGTTACTAATTGATCAAAATTAAATTACACATTTTTGGTGTAATACTTTAATTTCTTAGATAGTTGTAATTTGCTTATATTAAGACTATTTTGAGCTTAAACCAGGTGAAGATCATCAAAAGGATCAAAATTGAACCTTGGAAGATCAAGGAAAGTGTAAAGTGACAAAACAAAAAGAAGAATTGAAAAATTGTTCATGTACGCGGTCGGGTATATGTAATACCCGATCGGATATTGACCGAATTCTTGTGTCAAAATCAAATCCGGAGAACAAAGTAACATGCAAGATATTTTTATCAAGATTTGTCTTATACCCGATCGGATAGACTGACATACCCGGTCGACTATGACATGAAATGTGAAGCTTCCGGCCACTGCCAAGGATACCCGATCGGGTATCCTATATACCCGGTCGGGTATCGGACCCTGCCACCTCCAAAAGCCTATGAATACGTCTCTTTTTCTTCCCGTTAAATTCATTAATTCACATAAACTCTTAAGCTCAGTTTAGATAAATGTTTTCTTTATATTTATTTCATGTTTAGTCTCCAAATGAGGAGCTAAACGATTCCATCTTGATTTTGCTACATTGAAGCTTGTGTTTTGTAAGTTGTGAATTATTTTCTTTATTCATCTTCTATTGAATAATAACTACATTCCTATTTATACCTCTTATTAATATTTGAGCATTACTTAAAGGATCAACTAGCTACTTTTGTTTTCATATTAATTATTACTAGAATCGATCGACGGATACACTTGTTATCCGCTTGGTCTTTTCAACATTAGTAACCTTAGATTACTAATGCATGCGTCTCATAGTTAATGATCTAAGGGGATTAATTATATTGATTAAACCAATAAATCGCTTGTGTTGAGGTTGTCAATCTGAGCTGATTTCATCTACAGTTTTATTACTACTATTCGGTCAATATAAGGCGTGCATTCTATATTGATTAGATAATAAGTTTTATTAATGAATGTGTCTCGTTATTAATACCTACTCCCAATGAATTGGAAGTACTCCTACTCCATGACTGAGTATTCAAGAGGAGATAGTTAAAGTATAATCAAGATCGACGAACATTTCACTAAGTGGGGAAATAAGCAAAATCAAGTCTCCATCTCTATTGAATTAATTCACATAAGTCGTTCATCTTAATGTTTATATATTCTCAAGTTCAAACAATCTTAAAACCCTGTTGAGGTTTATTCCTCTAGGGCCCAACACTCCCCTTGAGCTTTCTTTGAAATTTGGTGAGTTGGATATATTTTAGTGGATTATGCATGTGGACTGTTTGATGGCACTAGTATCGGCAAGAAATAGTAAAGAGGTAAGTGGCCCAAGCTCTATTCAAGACTTAGAACAATTACAACACACTCTACTGAGCAAAGCGCAAACGTCTATTCTAAGTTGTGATTACAGAAAAAGTAGAGAAAGGCTATAGCTAGATAATACGAGTTCTCAACCCCGAACAATAAAATGAATGATACTATTGATACTACCATGAAGTAGGTGATAGTGACGATGTGGATGATCTTGAGTGTCTAATCCCCAACCATAAAATATTGCACATCTGGTGCATTAAATGCGTTTCCCGCCAAAATCCTTGCTTTACTGCCAACTAAACTGACCACATCGGCATAAAGTCCTCCATAGTTAGCCAAGTTGAATCACCCAAGGATACAATGCCACAAGGCGTGTACTGCGCGGGACGAGCCGTGCGACCGTGGGACCTTAACAAGTCTTTGGACCCATTTATGCGCAGGGGAATTGGTCCGATCTACATTGAACCAATTATCCCAACACAAGTCCCCCACTTCTGATGTTCCGAGCGTGTGTGGGATATTCTAGAGCATTTTATACTCCTTGTGATTATCATTCTCTAAAATTTGTCCTTTGTGATATGGCTATGAGTTGTGCACACGCAAAAATATCTATAAACTATTTGCAAGTAAGTTTGTAATTTATTGACTTCAATTCAATAGTTTTTATTACTTTTATTTAATTACTAATTAACTTTAACAATATTCTTTTTATGATTAAACACATTCGAATTTAGGTTCAACCAAACGATGGAAGGTTCACAAGATTTACCTTGAAGATGGTGATGGAAACGGTCTCACTCTTAAATCATGGTCAGATGCATGTTGGGAAAGTCATGTTGCTAGTGGGAGAGCTGTCAGGTTTCAAGGGCCATAGATAAAACAAGCACCAAAGCACTCGATCAAATATTCAAATGTAGTAATGATTCTAGCATTGTGAATGATGCAAAGTCCATAAGTAAGTATGAAATGAACTTCAATTTCCTTGTTGCTATGGTAATTTGGTATGAGATAGATACTCAACAAGGTAAACAAAGTTAGCAAAGTCTTCCACCAGAAAGATATGACCACCAGTTCAACTATTACTCTCTTGAAGATTTGGTTGCATATTTTAAAGATTATAGAGAAGATGGATTTAAGAAAGCCAAAATTGAAGCTGAAAAATTGGTTATTGAATTAGATATTCAACCCCAATTTCGTAAAACATGAGTTTCTATCAAAAAGAAGTTTTTTTTTATGAGAATGCAATGGATGAACCGATAAAATCTACAGAAAGTGTATTCAAGTCAACTTACTTATTGTTTGTCTTGATAATGCTATATCTTCACTTACTATTAGATTTGAGCAGTTTCAAAAATACGAGAATACATTTGGATCCTTGTATGACTTAAGTAAGGTGAAGGGGCTAAGTGATGAGCAATTGGTGAGTTACTGTGACATGCTTGACATTTTTTTGAAGCATGGGGACGATTGTGATATTGATGCAGTTGAGCTGTTTTCGGAACTACGATTGCTTGAAAGATCCTTATCCAAATGCACAACAAAAGTGATCGAAGTGTTGGAGTACATAAAAGATATGCATATTTCTTTTTCAAATGCTTGGATTGCTTACAAAATTTTGTTGACTATTCCAATGACTGGCTACTGCGGAAAAAGGCTTTTCCAAGTTGAAGCTTATAAAAAACTATCTATGCTCAACTATGTCAGAAGATAGATTAAGTGTCTTTGCTGTGTTATCGATTGAAAAAAAATGTTAGCTAGTATTGATTGCAACGATATAGGCAGACTTGAATTTTGAGGCCTGACCGGCTGACCCAGCCAGGCCCGGACCCGGTCAGAGCCAAACGGTTAGTTTTTAAACAAATATATACTCCCTCAGTCCCATTTTATAAAATATCTTTCCTATTCACTTGATCAACACAAATCACTCTTAATCTCTTACTTTATATATCAAAATTTTATGAAATTTGAATTACTTTTTGCAGGCTTTGTAGCGGTTTTAATGTAGTTTCTGAATATGTAAATTTTATTTTCTAAAACTAATTTGAGTGTTGACAGAGATCGATTTGCTTTATCGTCTGCCAAACATCATAAACCGTAAAGTGCCTTATAATTCGGAACGGAGGGGGTATATATAATGGGCGGGTACTAGTCCGAGACCGGTACTATTTGGGCCCGAACCGGTACCGGTACCCATACTGGTTCGAAACCGGGGTCAGTACCAGACCTGATTTTTCTAGTACCGAAGCCTGCCAGGATCCGGCCCGAATCCGGACTGACCCGGCCCGAACCCACCCCTAACTCACACACCTTACTTTGATCACGACTTTCTACGACTTTCTACTAATATATATAATCAAATTATTATGTATAAAATGTTATAAAATATCTATTAATGTGAATTTTCAAAATATTAACTTTTTATAATATTTACTAATGTGTAATTAAATATAATTACAGTTAAAGTTGTGCGTTGGCATACATGAAAGTCAAATTGTTGCAACTAGTAAAGAACGGAGGATAGTACTCAAAAGTGATTCTCAATTTTATACAACGGAATTAGTATCAAACACTTGAGTCAAAATCACTTTATCATGCAACAAAAAAAAACTGGATTTGGTTTTGCTTTATAGAGAGAAGCACACATAGTCATTTCCAAACACTTTTACTATATACAGTGAGCTTATAAAAGCCTGGCATTCAGGGAGTAGCATCACACTCAAATAGGAGAATCTCAAGCACAAAATAAAGCACCAGTAATAGTAGGGACGAAAACGAAATCTATATATGATTTTATGATATAGATTTTTATCAGAATATATGTCAAGACTAGTTGATAAGGCGAGTGATTTTATAGTCAAATATGACTCATTGATGGACTCATATAGGCTTACTTGGCATCACTTACAGTCTTTAACTACTCGATCTCATAGAGGAATGTCCTAAGTGAGAGGTGATGTTGGTAAGGCTACTCCCTTACTCCATATTAAGGAGTCATAGATGGCTCCTCATAATTTTTGAAGCCAAGGCCACCAATTGCATTTACGATCGGATTTTATTACAATCCAGTCAGGATGGTCAGAAGCAACAACCACCACCAGTTGACTGTTGATATTCTTGTTTCTGCTTTAAGACATTCCTCACCGTGGCACATCCCTTTTCCAAAAAACTTGGCACCTGCATTATCTGGAAAATTTAATCTCTTAATTTCCAAATGTACACTGGTTTAGGATGGTTTAGAATGTGCATAATGTGGACAATCAGCACCTATTAAGCCCAATATTTTTCTTAGCATGTCACTAAAGCTTTCACAACCAGTTGCCAGTATATGGGCACCATATGAGAAAAATTAAATGGATCACGGACAGAGATCTTGGCCGAGCATGGCATTGAAGATTGTTCCAAGTCAGTTAAATATGAAGACTGGACCCCTTCATATAGGTTGGACAATCCTCGCCTCTTAAAAAGTTCTTTTTGGTTTGAGGACAACATTCATTTCAACACAGAAATAATATAACATGTTTTTAGGTCCAAAACACGTGAGTAAGTATGATTACCTTTAAAGCAACTTCTTCAAAGCACTTTTCCACATTTTCTTGTGTCCTTGCACTACATTCAAGAAATAAACTCCCAAGCTTATTTGCAAGCGCTATACCTTCCTCCCTGCTGACAACTCTATCAGGCTCCTAATGTTGCATGGATTGTGGAAAAGAAATAACCAAAGGTTTGTTTAATAATGCAAAGGGTTGCATACTTACAGTTCTTATATAAAGAGACCACTATTCTTTTCTCCACCAAAGAGAAGGAACAGGGAAAAGGAAATTCTTCAAGAATCTTACCCTGTCAACTTTGTTTCCAACAAGCATTTTGATACAATCCTGGTTAGTTGAGTAAAGCTGCATTTCTTGTGCCCATACATCAGATATATTTATGAAGGTGCCTCTCTTTGTCACATCATAAACTGCAATCAGCAGAAAATATAACCTGTTTTTAGTGCTCTCTTGTTAGTAGAGTATATAGAGAACTGTACTACTAGAAGTGCATGGACTTCCTAATCTAGTAACATATTCCTTACGTACCAAGGATGATTGCCTGAGCACCTCTATAGTAAGAACTTGTCAATGTTCTGAACCTTTCCTGGCCAGCTGCAACAATTAAAGTAATAAATTCAGAGCTAAGTTGTTCACTGGATTTGAACAACAACAACAACATTACTCATGTACTAAAGCATGGAGAGACTGTTTCCTGATGACTCAGGATGAAATGTTACTAGATTTGAAGAAAACTAAAAACATATGGTGGTTTTCTAATGGTTCAGACGAAAAGGATATTGCAAGAATTCTATTAAAGAGCAAAAACAGTATGCATGAAGTAGTGGCGTGGCAGTTTTACTATAGGAGGAACCAGTCGGAAATTTGAATACCGAGGCAGCCAAAGCTTCATATTTCAAAACACTTTTATTGATTGAAGTATTAGCACATATGCACACACACTTAAAACAACATGTTTAGGGGGATGGAACACCCCTAGCTCTGCCAGTCTTATTTTTAACATTAAAAAGGAAAAGTTATGCAGCATTTCCAATTACCTGTGTCCCAAATGGTAAGTTTCAATCTTTTCCCACCAACGGTTAGTGTCTTAATCTTAAAATCAACGCCTACCATAAGCCAAAGAAGAAGAGTGCATCATTGGTGGAGCTCAAAATATCAGATGCCAGGTAGCACAGACGTATAACTTTCCAAAATGTTAAAATCAAATTGGGACCACACTGCTCTATTAATGGTACAGTGTTCATCCCAAGTCAATATCAGGCTCTTATTTTTCATTTCTCTAAAAGCAAGACCGGTGGTAAATTTAACTATGAAAACCCAAGTTTGACTCCTGGTATAAGCAGCTACTTAAGACAGACGCATCATACATAGTATACCAGGGGCGGATCCAGGAATCTGAGAGTCTGAGACGCCCTGGGCTGAAGAAAAATTATACTAGGCTTAAACATTAATGGGGTGGGCTAAATATGAAAAATGAAAACATCAACATTAAAAAAATGAAAAAAATCAAGTTACTCCGAGTTTCAGCCTACCACAGACAATATGTAGATCCTCCCTGCACTATACTAATGTGTCTAAAAATTAGCTGATATTCTTTTCTCCAACTTTACCCATATAACCATCTATCTTCGTTAAGAGTCATGGTTTACTTATAAGACCCTGTTTGCTAGATGGAAGCATCATCTTTCTTTTTAAAAGTGCATTGTCACGTGCAATTCAGCATAGTTACACTTAAACCCAAATGCACCGGTTTACCACAAAGAGTGCTAGAAAACAAAGATATAAAAGGTATTTGAAGTAAAATCTTAAAGTAATTGTGAAGATGTTGGGCGACTTGGGTCAAAGTTGAAATCAAATAATTGTCCAAAAGAAGACCCAAAGAACATAATATCACAAAAATGACAGATACAGCGTTAAAACCAGCTGCATAATAACAACACTTGAAGCTAGTGAAAGTTGGATCCATTGAAAACCCATAGAACCACCAACCACTCTTATCAACCGCGCTTGAATTATAGCCACAAGATTGATTTTTTTTCCCTTCAAATTCATGCCTCCCGCACACAATAGATCAAACTTAAGTAAAAAAAATGGCAAAGATTCAGAAATTATGGAAACTTTACATTAGCCTTTCACAAATACAACAGGATTTGAAAATTCAACTTGGTGCAGATAAAAAGTTCATATAGTTGAATGCATACAAAAACAATTGAGTGGGCATAAGTAGCCTTAGCTCCAATGTTCATGTGGCAAGACCAACAACCCATGAAATCTTCCATCACAGCAGATTTATTAAGTAAGAAAAGGGAAAAAGGAAGTGGGCTACCAATGGTAGGGGCAAGATCGTCAACGGTACTAGAAATGAAGCTGATGAGCAGGCTGCTCTTACCTACTCCTGAATCTCCGATCAACAAGATCTTGAAGGAATGATCAAAGCTGCCACTACTGCTCTGCCCTGTCGCCGACGATCCCATTCTCTCTCTTTAGAAGATCAACAGAGACGATGCTTTCTACGGAGTCACTTAATAATAAGAGAAAACGAGAGAAGAAGAAAAGGAAGCATCATTCTTCGTTTCTTTTGTATATACATACACACATGCGAGAGATGGAGTGTTTTCCTCCGTCACAGGATGATGCTTGGCTGGCTGGCTGAAGTTTAAGTAGAATAATACTTCCTCCGTAACTTAAAAATCTTCTCACTTTCCTTTTTCGTCCGTAACACAAAAATCTTCCCATTTCTAAATCTTCCCATCATACCCTCAATAATTCTTAAAATAATACACTATTACAACTACTTTTTTTGGATTTATCCTACATTCCACCACATTATTCCACTATTTTCCCATCATACCCTCAATAATTCATATCATCTTTCACTATTCTTAATCTACCTACTTTTGAAATGGGAAGATTCTAAAGTTACGGAGGGAGTAATAAAGTAACTCCGTATATGGATGGATAATAAACAACCAACCCTGCTATAGGTATCCCAATTTGTACCTCAACCAATTTTTGTGGCTCACAAAAGTCCACCTCAATAAATGAATTGCCCCATTTTAATGAGTTGCTTTTGTGAGCCACAAAAATAGAGTGGAGGTACAAATTGGGGTACCAATTGGGGTACCTTTAGCATTTTTCATAAACAACAGACAGAGAGCTTTTGTTTATTTGTTTTGCATCTAAGTGGAGATCCAATTTAATATATTAATTATACTTCCGTTACATTAGTATTTTAGTTAGATTAGAAATGATGTTACGTAATCTATTTAAAAAAAACTAAGATATGTGTTGGAATCTACCTAATTACATAGATAAAATCCCATTTTTATTTAAAACTGATACAACTTTTTTATTTGTACTATGATTGTAACAAAAAATATATCAAAATTTGAAATTTTTGTTATCTTTCATATGACATCAATATTGAATACTACATCCGTTCTCTTTTGATTGCAACATTGGACTTTTTGCATTATTCATACTCTACTTTGACTATGTTTTATTTATTAATGTATTATAAATTAAATTTTCAAAAAATATTTTTAAAATGGGATTTTTATTTTTATTTTTTACTAATAAGAAATGAAAGATATTAATGGTCAAACGTGTGTGTTGGCAAGTGTGAAAAGTGAAACGTTGCAATTAAAATAAAAATAATTAACACTTTAAATATAAAAATAAAAACACAATTTAACACTTTAAAAAATATCTTTTTTAAGTGTTATATCTTTTTTATTTGTACTTTAAGTCTTACAAAAAATATATAAAAAATCAAAACTTTTTATTATCTTTCATATGACACCAATGTTGCATATACAAAAGTAGTAAAGATTAATTCTATTAATTTTTTCAATATAGTATCGTTTTTTTACAGTGTACACAATTAATGAAGAGTGACAACTTAGAATAAAACTGCACAAACTTCATCATTTTTTTATTGTTTTATTATTTGCGCTAGAATTTGTTCAATATTGTTATAAGCTATCACTACGATTAGTAGTTTTGTATGGTTAATTATGTTGTATAATTAAAACCAAATTATAAAACATATGTATAAACCCAGTGCCGATCCTACCAAAACTCGGGCCTGAGTCGAACTTCATAAAAGGCCCTAACATTATTTATTTATTTTACTTTAATTTTCTTTGAAATTGAAGATTAAACATCATAAAAACGACTAATTAAATAAAAATTACATTAATGTCAAAGTATTCAAATGACTAATTAAGTACAACTCGCCGAAGAGTTTTAGCTGCAAAAGTATCAATTAACTTGGCATTCTAGATGTTCAATAAATTCCTTCTCAACAGATATTTGGTAGGCTTTAAATCCTTTTATGACTTTAAATAGAAGAATATTAGAAATTTAGAGCCCGTTTGGTAGCACCAAAATCGGCTGATTTGGCTGATTCTGCTATAATTTATGAATTTCTGACTGAAGTACTTGCATTGGTTGATTTTATTGATTTAAGAAAAAATTGTTTTAAAAATATACTACGTATTTTATGAATAAAATAAGGAAAAAAATATATGTAAAAATAGCTAAAATGGTCATCTACAGTAACTTCAGCCAATACAGCCAGAAAAGTAACTTCAACCTTGTTTTTTCTGCTTATTACACAATTCAGTACCGCAATCCACCCCAAGTACAACCTGCTCAACAAAGCCCAGCTTTCCAGCCTAGACAGCAGGCCCCTCCATTTGATGCTTATGTCCCGCACAATAACTGGAGACATTAGCTGAAGAAGCAACTCCAAGTGTTCGAGCAAGGATCACTGGAGACATTAGCTGAATCATGGAAGAGGTTCAAGGTGCTGAGAAGGTCTTCCCTCAAGGCAAGATGAATAGTTGTGAGATCTTGTCTTTCTTCTATAGTGGTATCAACAACGAAGGGAAGATGATGTTAAATGCCTTTGCTAATGGAGTTTTTCCTACTTTACCAGCTGAGTACGCAGAAGCATTAGTAGAGAGAATCGTTGCAAACAATGTGTCGTGGTACAACTCACGGAGTTCACCACAACAGATAGCTCCTGGACTTTATGAGATTAGTGACAATTCTGCCCTTTCTGCATGGGTAGAACCTTGACAAGCATGATGCAAAAGCTCACCGCCAGCATGGATGATCTAGGGAGAAGGTAGAACTTGCTCACTCGGTGCCTAGCGTGACCACGGTAGCCCTCATACCTATTTGTCCTTCTTGTAGTACGTGTGGGGGACTCCATAGGCCGCATGAATGTAATATGATGGCACACACCTTGGCAGCCCCTAGAGTAGAGCAAGTAGATGCGATGAATTTTCAGAGGCAGAGGTATTACAATCAGCGCTACAACCAGCAGCAGTATGGGAACTACGGGCATGAAAACCAGCAATAGTATAGGAATTATAATCAGCCTTAAGCACCTTAGGCCTCATAGCAAGCACTTCAGCAGGATCAAGGGAGTCACACGAAGGGGACCCAACAAATTAAAGATTTTCTAGCTTGGAAGAGACACTCCAGAAATTTATGAAAACGACTACTGCAAGTTTTCAGATCCCGCAGAACCAAATGGGTCAGCTCGCAAAGGCCCAATCTGAGAGGCCTATGGGATCCCTCCCGAGTAACACAGAGAATAATCCAAGAGAACAAGTTCACTCTATCACGCCGATAAGTGGAAGGGATCTTGAACCTCCTGCCCCGGAGAAGAAGCTTGAAGAAATTGAACTAGCTGAAGTTGTCCCGGAGAAGAAGGAAGAAGAGAAGAAGAAAGAGGTGGAGGCAGCCCCCAAAAAGTTCGTTCTAGTCAAAGCTTAAATGTTGACTTGAGTTAAGTTGAGCACGCGTGACCCTTTCACCTTTACCCCCTTGTGCATAGTGCATTTTTACTATTTGAGGGCGATGCCAAAGTTCAAGTGTGGGGGAGTGAATTGGGCTTTCGGGCAGTAGTTGTTACATGAGATTAATTGTGTTAGCATGTGCATGTGTTAGTTATATATTCATAGGAAATTCATGTCAAATTTTTATAATATTTTTCGTTAAACTGTGTCTTTTTGAGCGGGCTAGAGTCGTGACTATGCTTTTAGAATGTCTTTGAAGTATTTAGACTTAAATTGCTTGCACTGTTAATCTAGTTGTTGAGAGGATGAAAGTATTAGTTACCCATTGAATTCAAAATTTTCCATCCCACCTGAATAAGTCTTTTAGGAGAAGCCACTTTGAGCCTGACCGTTTTGTTCTTTATCCATATTTTAAGATCTATTGCCAAATGGCATGTTTTCTCATTTGTGAATAATTCTGACAGTTTCTTGGTGTCCAGGGAACTTAGGGGTTAATTTTCTAAGTTCAGGAAATTTTTGTAGGAGCCATTTTTGGCACTGCTCATATGCCCCAAATGGGGTAAAAGCAGTCACTTCTTAGGAATTTGATATTTTTGAGGATTGGATTGTAGGCGCGGATTCACCTTTTTAAATGAACTTTAACTGCGAATTTTCCTTAGTGAGACCGAGATTAGAATGAGGTAATGTCTAGTGAAAAACTGAAAAAGTAAAAAAAATAATAATAATAATATAGCTAGACCTCTTACCTTGCCAAAAAAGAATGGGAGACCCGGTCAAAAAACGTAAGTGTTTTGCACAATAAGATGAGACTCGGGGATCTTTAAAATGAAATGGCATTCTTGTGCCAACATGACGAGGAAAAATAAATTCTTATGAATTGGACTTGAAGGCTTATGCAAAAATTTAGCATTAGTTCTTCGCGTACTTCAAGTATACGTCAAAGTACCAATGTGCGTGCAATGACGGTTTAACTTAGTTGTACACCATGTCTACTCCTTGAGGTTTATAGTGAAAATTTAGCATTAATCCTTCACTATATATTTACGATTATATTTTTAAATTAAGACTACTTCAGGTTTATAGTGAAAATAACCAATTGACAAAATCACAAACATAATTGTTCGTTATTAGCACAAGGGAAAAATATAAAAAAATCCAAATTTTGAAGGAATGTGAGAGAAACACCTAAACTTTCCTATGTAATTTAAATACGCCAAACTTTATATAAAAAGATATTTTAGCACCATGATCATGTATTATTTTTTTCAAAATTTTAAATTTATGGTGTTAATCGCATAATATAAAATAGCAAATTAAAAATTCTACAATTATATAGAGTGGGGGTGGTATTATTTACATAGTATTTTACATTGGAAATTTAGAATGTTAGTTGTATCTTCATGAATGCTAAAATATTTTAAATTATGAAATTAACACTAAAAATTGACATTTTCGAAAGAAATAATACATGACCATGGTGCTAAAACAATTTTTATGTAAACTTTAGGGTAATTAAATCACATATGCAAGTTTGGGGTACTTACCTCACACCCCTTCAAAGTTTGGGATATTTTAATTATTTTTCCCTTAGCACAATGAGTCAATGATTCATTATATTCCTCTGCTATATTTTTCTATATACAATTAATTACTTTGTATTCATTCTTTTCGAAATATAAATGCAATAGTTATATACTACGTACATTTTTATAAGATATTACCTGGCAAATATTGTAATCAGCAATTGTTGGCATTTCTACAATGAAATATACACTCCAGGTAACTATTTGAAAGATTTCTAAATACAAACAAATATAATAATTTTCAAATACATAAATTTATTAAAATAAAGGGCAGTTGATTTTATATACATGTGTGTGTAAAAATAAGCGCCATTTTTGGAGGTCAAAGAACTGGCAGGTTTTTTCTTCACAACCAAGTAGGTTGTATGGTTAGGAAGGAGAAGGCTGCCTTGTGGAAGGGCTATGGCCCCTGCGGTTCCAATCCGATCAGTTGCGCAAGTATGATCTGCCTCAAAGACCCCCACCCCAAGACCAGGCGGCATCATCTTCCCAAAGCTAAGTGTAGCCGGACAGACACAAGAGACTTATCAGTTATCACCATAATATTTCAGCAGCAAATTTTGAATTTTATAGGTTCAATTGTGAGTGAGCAGCTACTCGCGTTTGTGATTGGGATTTAGAGCAGTTTCCGTCATCAAAAGAGGTGTTTCATAGTGGTATGCTTTCCTGAGTAGGGGTGGGCATAAAACCCGAACCGAATCGGTACCGAACCATCCCGTAATGGTACCGAACCGAATACCGGGTATTAAAACGGTTCTATATATTTTTGTCCCGTACCGAAACCGTATCGTTTGAAACGGGTACGGGACCGGTCCTAGATTTTGAGAACTGAAAATTACCGGACCGAACCGTTTGAAAAATAATGCATTTGAATTTTTTATATTTTTTCTATACCAATTCAATAGATCTCTTTTATAGACCAACAATTGTATAGCTCAAGTATGTATTTATGCGTCCTTAAAATAGCTAAATGTGTGTGTTTATTTATTTATTTATATATATATATATAATATGTTGTTATTTTTTTCTTTTTAGATAATTTATGTTATATTTTGGTATGTATTGAAAGAATATTAAAATTTTAGAGAAATCATTAATGACTTCATTTCTAGTAATGTTAGCGTACATGATTTTTTGTTGTATCATGTTTGTGAAATTTTACAACTTAAAAGGTTTAAATCTTAGCTCTCAAGGTTCAACTATAAGTTAAATTACAAATACGGAGTAATATTTAACCTAGAATGAAGAAGAAGAACGTTGAGGATTTCTATTATTTTCAACAATTTGATGATTTTTTTTATATTTTCACATGAACTAAGTAAATTAAGGATGATATTTATCTCGTGCGTCATCGTTTTGCTACACTCTTTCTTAGTTGTGTTGCACTATTTGTTTATTTGTGAATTTTAGTCCTATATATGCAATTTCTTATATTTATATCAACATTTCATGTGAATTGGTTGATGTGATGATATATACTAAAGAAATTGTCCTAAATTGGATCAAAACATAGTTAAAATTCCACAATAGGAGTTGATGTTTTATTTTACCTAAACAAGACTAAACATTACCATTATGCCCTTAATATAATTAAAGCCCCAATCCATCACCGGCTATTGAAGTCTGAAGAGCAGCCATCGACCATCTCTCCCATATGAGTTCTTCGCTATTTTTTCATCCACCGTCGTCGATCGCTTCTCACCCGCCGCCTCGCCTATCTGGATTTATTATCGCCTCTCTTCATCGATTTTCCATATCAGGTAATTGATTCATCTTCTTCTCCCTTCTCCGTTCTCTCTTCTCCCTTCTTCTGTCTTCTCAATCATCTTCTTCTGATCTAGATTTTCTCTACTCTAGGATTTTCAATTTTTTTTTTTGTATTAAAAATCAAAATACTCTTGTGGATCTAAAACTTTCTGTTGAAAAGCGATGTTTCGATGAAGCACCAATGATCGGAAAATTTTGGACTTGAAATTTTATTAATTTTTAAATCTGATTAATTTTTGTCTAAGAGAATGCCAAAAATGTTGTACAAAATGTCACTTTTATGACATTACTTTATGTCAAGATGACAATTTTAATTTGAAAGTACAGTAATTAGAATGACATGTTTTTGAACTTTTTGCCAAATTATTTTACATTATATCAAGATGGCAATTTTAAACTGAAAGTACAATAATTAGAATGACATGTTTTTGAACTTTTTGCCAAAATATGTCATTTTTATAGCACTAAATGTATAAAGATTGCCAAAATATGTCATTTTTATAGCACTGAATGTATAAAGATGGCAATTTTATTTCTAATTTTTCCTTATTTATTTATTCTCAAATTTATATTTTCAATTTTAATATGATATTGACATAATTTCTAACAAAAATGCCAGAATCTTTGACCTGAAATTGCATTTACGTTTCACCTTAAAAATACATGTTTTCATAACTGAAAATGTCATATTAATACATAAAAATGTCATTAATATGTCAATATACTTATCGATATGACATTCTCCCTGGAGATCAACAAGAGACCACCCAGAGGGCGGTGGCGGCTCCGGCGGTTCGTCGGAAGATGGTGTCAGCTCGTCGGAGGAAAGTGGCATCAAATTCACTGAAGGTTGATGTAGGAGCTTGGCGGTGGTTGGTGAAGGCAGCATATAGTTTGATGTAGTCTGTTAGTTCCTGGGAAATTAGGACCTGGAACTTCATTAAGGGCAATTTTGTCTGATCAGTAATTAAGAGTCCTTTTTTTTGGACAATTCTTTCTGACATATATAGTATCTGCTCAATGTTAATGCCAATATACTTGAACTGGGATGAGATTCGAACCTGTGACCTCCTCTTTAGGAGTGTCACAGTCATCAGACCACAACGTACTTGGCATAATTAAGAGTCCTATTTAGGGGAATAATAAACTTAATGTCCTATTTATGCAAATCTACTAAGTTTTAGTCCCATTTGGACGATTCTCTCTATCTACTAATTGCAAGATTTGTTCAAATTTTTTAGCATGTGTTTGACATTGTACCGTACCGTTTTGTACCGTTCCGAAACGACATGGTACCGAACGTTTCCATCCTTGAAACCGGACCGTTCCGGACCGTTAAAAACCTCACTGATACATTATGAGTTTTACTAATTACCAGACCGTTCCGGGCCGCGCCCACCCCTATTCCTGAGCATAATGAGAGAAATGTGAGGGAATGCTAGCAAGTTTTTTTTTTTGCATATATGGTCTAACTCACAAATATCGTGATGGTTCCCAAATAAAATTTAGATGATTGATACCTTGAAAAAAACACTTCTTACTAAAAAATAAGCTGCCACTTCTCTAATCTTGCTCACCAGCCATTACATGATTTGTAGACATTACAACAAACCCTAGAATCTAAAACCAACACATTACCGCAATTTTAAGTTCAATCACAACTAATTGATCACAAACAATTCCGCATCTTCAAAAAGAATCATAATGAATGAAATAAGCCCCTCATTACATGCAACTCATTAAAAAAATAACCAAACCATAGATTGAGAAGAAGTATATATACCCCTGCAACTGACTTTGGATTTGTTCATCACTGGACATACTCAATTCTCCACCCTGGCTTGTTATATAATTTCCACATCGTTTCCCTCTCATCTCTCTCACGGTCTAAGAGTTCATGTTGTGTGAGGCAGCTTTCACCGTACAATCTCGAGAAGCTGCATCACTAACATCAAGTGATTCTCATCATCCATGTCATAATCATGACCACTATCAGGACAATGAAGAAATCTATTATCATCTATTAGAGTGGGCTTTGCTATAAATTGTACATACGGTGTAATTAACTGGGCCAGGGCTCTATTCCTTAGCAGTAGTATTTCGCACATGTATATATATAGACACTCGGCTCTTTGTATGAGACAGAACTAATTTTACAATATACAATATATTATTCTTCCTTAAAATATATTATGGTATCAGAGCAGTGAGGGTTCGGCGCCGCAAACTGCTTCACGTTCTTCGCACCAGCGTGCTCGGAATTGTCGTTGAAGTATGAGCGACCCATCTTCTCCGTTTTATTTAGGCTCCGGTGACCAACCCGGAAACATAATCACTCATGTGATATTTAAAGGTGATAACTTTGTGGCGTGGTCTCGAGCAATCTCTTTGGCCTTGAAAGCACGCCGGAAAAATGGATTTATTGATGGAACCATAAAAAAATCTGACGCACCAAAAGTGTCCGACTGGGAGACGGTCAATTCCATGGTCGTCTCATGGATACTGCGGTGTATGGATCCGAACGTGACAGCATCAATCCCTTTCCACGAAGAAGCACGTCCGCTGTGGGTTTACCTAGAGGGCCGGTTCACCGTGGCCAATGGACCAAGGATACAGCAGTTGCGTGCTTCTATCACGGACTGCCGCCAGTCGAAGACGATGACCGTAGACGCCTACTATACAACTCTTATGGGTTACTATGACGAATTGTTCCGTCTTAAACCACTCCACGCATGCAGTTGTGGGTTGTGCACCTGTGGTCTAGCTGCCAAGATTGCCGCCGATCGCGACGAGGAACAGCTGCACCAATTCCTAATAGGGATTGACGATGAGGTCTACGGAACTGTGCGGTCCAATCTTCTTTCCCAGAACCCGCCGCCGGACTTGAACAAGGCATACCAAGCCTTGGTTCAGGAGGAAAACTCCAGGGCTATTGCTAAAGGAAAAAATGTTGTGGTTGATAATCACGCCTTTGCTCTTCACACTGACCGGCAGAATAAAGGGAAACAAGAGAAGCCTGATCGGACCAAATTGGTTTGTGCGCATTGCAAGAAAAAAGGCCATGACATTGCCTCTTGCTTCAAATTGCTCGGCTACCCGGACTGGTGGGAAGAGAGGAACCGGTCCAATCGTGGAGGAGTAGTTAAAACTCATGCTGTCACTACTCTAGGAACCGGAACTGCCTCTTCGGTTGAAGCTACGGGACTGCCCGAATTAAACAAGGAGCAGGTTCAAGCTTTGCTTAATTTAATTAATGCTGAAACCCGCTCATGTGATCGTATGTCTGGTAAGTGTGATTGGATTATTGATACGGGCGCTTCTCAACACGTTACTGGTGATTTATCATGCATAACAGACCGAATTGCTATTGGCACTCGCCTTATAGGGCTGCCAGATGGCCGTAGTGTGGCGGCTAATTTAGAGGGCCGGGTCCACCTCACTAAAAATCTTATTCTGGAACATGTCCTTTATGTACCTGGATTGATGTGTCATCTAATTTCTGTGTCTCAATTAATTGATCAGTCTGCATGTTTAGTTACTTTCACTGATACGTTTTGTGCTATACAGGACCGTCCCTCGAGGAACCTGATTGGAGCAGGTGAACGACGAGATGGGCTATATCTTTTTCGGGGGGTACCTGTGTTACATGCCATCCACACTTCAGCTTTGCCTATGTTTGAATTATGGCACCGCCGCTTGGGTCATCCGTCTGATCGCGTGATTAAATTGTTGCCCGATATTAGTAATAGTTCCTTTATCAAACGTTTGAATAAACCTTGTGAGGTGTGTCCACAAGCCAAACAAGTGCGTGATTCTTTTCCTGTTAGTAATAATAAAGCAAGTAGAATTTTGGAGTTAATTCACTGTGACTTATGGGGTCCTTACAAAACCCCCTCTACTTGTGATGCTACTTATTTTATGACTCTGGTTGATGATTATTCACGTGCTGTGTGGGTTTATCTGCTTCGTGATAAGAAGGAAGTACATCGTTTTTTTCTCTCATTTATTGCTATGATAGAAAAACAATTTGACGTTTCGGTTAAGACTGTTCGCAGTGATAATGGCACCGAGTTTAAATGTTTGCTACCTTTCTTTGAGCAACGTGGAATTTTGTTTCAAACCTCATGTGTACACACACCTCAACAAAATGATAGGGTGGAGCGTAAGCACCGCCATAATTTAAATGTTGCTCGGGCACTCATGTTTCAGGCTAATGTTCCACTCTATTTATGGGGAGAGTGTGTGCTCACAGCGGTTCATCTTATAAATCGCACTCCCTCGGGCCTTCTAGAAGGTAAAACACCCTATGAGCATCTTACTGGGAAGCCGCCTGACTTTCATCAACTGCGAGTGTTTGGGTGTTTGGCTTTTGCCCATAATTTGAAAACTGGTGGAGACAAATTCCTTCCGCGAAGCAGGAAATGTGTTTTCATCGGGTACTCTACCGGCAAGAAGGGATGGAAGATGCTTGATTATGCTACAGGGGATATTTTCGTCTCTCGAGATGTCCATTTTCATGAGGATGTGTTTCCTTTCTCAGATACATCTAATGGCTCGCCCGCGGTTACGCTTGCTCCTGACATTCCATCCGATGCCACTCCTATTTTTGACCCGCCTGATGTTGTTTCTTCTGATCCCGCGGTTGTGCCAATGGCTGCTACCGAAACCCCCCCGCACGACACTACTTCTGACACTTCTGCTCTCGGCCGCGGTATGCGTTCCAAGCGTCCGTCGGTTTTGCTCCGGGATTATGTGGCTCATCATATCCAGCGTCTTAGCCCATCTCGTTCGCCACCCTCTGACAGTTCCTCAGGTACGCGGTATCCTATTACTCATTACGTCTCTTGTGATAAGTACTCTGTTGGTCATCGTTTGTTTCTTGGAGCTATTCTTACAGGTCAGGAACCTCGGTCGTTCCGGGAAGCCATGACTGATTCTGGTTGGCGTGCTGCCATGCAAAGTGAAATACAGGCCCTTGAAAATAATCACACGTGGGACATGGCTCCTCTACCCCACGGTAAAAAGGCACTCGGTTGCAAGTGGGTCTACAAAATTAAGTATAAATCTGATGGCACTGTTGAGCGCCTCAAAGCTCGTCTGGTTGTGTTTGGGAATCACCAGGAGGCTGGTACTGATTACACGGAAACTTTTGCTCCTGTGGCCAAAATGGTCACCATACGTCTCCTTCTAGCAATCGCTGCCGCTCAGCACTGGGAACTACATCAAATGGATGTCCATAATGCTTTTCTGCATGGCGACCTGGCTGAAGAGGTCTACATGCGGCCTCCCCCTGGTTTTTCTCCACCACAATCGGGTCTTGTATGTCGGCTGCGCAAATCGTTATATGGTCTCCGCCAGGCTCCGAGGTGCTGGTTTGCAAAATTAGCTACCTCTCTTAAACAATATGGATTTGCCCAGTCTTATGCAGATTATTCGCTATTTTCCTACCGCAAGGGTGAGGTGCAAATGCATGTTCTTGTCTACGTGGATGATTTGATTATTGCGGGGAATAATTCTGACTCTTTGTCTCATTTTAAATCATATTTGAATACTTGTTTCCACATGAAGGATCTGGGTACTCTCAAATACTTCTTGGGCATTGAGGTGGCTCGGAGCTCTGATGGAATATATCTTTGTCAACAAAAATATATCTTGGATATTATCTCTGAAGCGGGTCTTCTTGGGGCTAAACCTTCCTCTTTTCCTATGGAGCAAAATCATTCCTTGGGCCTTGCTACGGGTGATCTCCTGGCTAATCCGGAGTCTTATCGGAGACTTGTTGGTCGTCTTATTTATCTATCTTTCACTCGCCCGGATTTGGCATATGCCGTTCACATTTTGTCTCAGTTTATGCAGGCTCCACGACAAGAACACTGGCAGGCAGCGCTTCGGGTTGTTCGTTACCTCAAAGGGTCCCTCGGACACGGAATTTTACTCCGATCATCGTGTGATCTGACACTTACCGGGTGGTGTGACTCTGATTGGGCAAGCTGCCCACTTACTCGACGGTCTCTTTCTGGTTGGTTGATATTTCTTGGCGGGTCCCCCATTTCTTGGAAGACCAAGAAGCAACACACAGTCTCTCGCTCCTCCACTGAAGCTGAGTACCGCTCCATGGCAGCGATTACCGCAGAATTAAAGTGGCTCAAGAGTCTTCTACTTCATTTTGGCATTGCTCATCCTAGTCCTATACCTTTATATTGTGATAGCCGTTCTGCATTACATATTGCTCATAATCCGGTCTTTCACGAACGCACCAAGCACATTGAAGTGGATTGTCATTATGTACGGGATGCACTACAGGAGGGTCTGATTACGGCTAAGCATGTCTCTACTACCGAACAGTTGGCAGACATTTTTACAAAGGCTCTAGGCAAACGCCAATTTGATCATCTATTACGCAAGTTGGGCATGTTTGACCCACACGCTCCAACTTGAGGGGGGGTATTAGAGTGGGCTTTGCTATAAATTGTACATACGGTGTAATTAACTGGGCCAGGGCTCTATTCCTTAGCAGTAGTATTTCGCACATGTATATATATAGACACTCGGCTCTTTGTATGAGACAGAACTAATTTTACAATATACAATATATTATTCTTCCTTAAAATATATTATCATCTCAAAACAAATGCAAACAACGGACCATATATGTTAAGTTGTTAACATATTACAAATAAACAACTCTGTGTTGATTTAAAAACACGATACAATTCATACAAATCTGCATTTTTGAGTTACTTATATACATAGTACAAAGTATATATGACATATATAAGTATATATACATGTATTATACACACACACACATATAAAACTTAACCACATATTAAATGTCCAAGTAGAATATAAGCAAATAAAAAGTTACATTTGAACGCAAGATAATCCATGTAGCCAGGTTCATTTATCCCAAAATAAAATTGAAGCAACGGATGAAAGAAATAAACCATAGCGCTAGCCTCCGCCGCCCTGATGACAACCATGACATCCCATGGTGAAGATAACTTTTTACCTTTCCTCGCTAGCTCAGCTCTCCCAAGCGACATCCATGACCGAAACGTCCATTGGCCGCTGATCGACGTCCTGAACCTCAGTGGTAACCACCGATACCCTCCACCGCCCTAATCAACCCATCAGTGGCTGAAGTCTTCCTCCACTCTCCCTTGGCTATTTGTCACCTTAACACTTCGCTGCCCTATGGCCCAACCTATAACATCAATGACCAAAACCTTTCACCGACCTAATTAAGCTACAATTGGTGACTCAAAAATGAGTCACAAATTAAGAACCGTACTACCGTTTTGGGAAGATCAAGTGTCGGTGTTTAGTTCGTGATTTTCCTTACGACACTAAGTAAGCTGTGACACTTTCACACTTATATAAGCCATGCAGCTGGAACTATTGATTCTCGAGAAGCTCAAGCATCGGAAGATGAACAGCCTTGAAGTATTTAATTACAGCCCCTGCAGCGACATTGGGATGCTATTCTTCTAAAAAAGCGATTGTGTTAGTCGTCTGGGCATTAATTGTTTTAGTTATGCTAGACAATGAGCGCTAACAATTCCCGCTCAAAGTGGGGCCACACTTTTGCGTTTATATATATATATATATATCGGGGAGGGTTCAAGTAAAAAGTAGTCTCCCTAGTCATGGACCCGGTTCGGGCCGCCCGGCCCGGCCCGCCACTGTGCGGGCCCGGAACCGGCCCGGTTCTCGGGTCCGGGTCCGGGTCGGGCCTAGGCCCGGTGGGGGGGCGGGTCCGGGCTCGGGCCTTGTATTTGGCGAACCGGCCGGGTCGGGCCCGGGTCCGGGCCAAAAACTGTTTTTTTTTTCATTTTTTTGGGCTTTATTGAGTTGGGCTTGATGTTTAGGACCGGTTTGGGGGGTTTGGGGGGGTGGGGGGTGGGGGGGGGGGAAGAAAAGAAAAAAAAAAAACTAACCGGGTGGCCCGGCCCGGAACCGGACCCGGAACCGGTGGCCACCGGTTCGGGCTCGGGCCCAACAAAACAGACCCGAGGCCCGGCCGGGCCTAGGCCCGAACCGAGCCCGAACGGCCCGGGGCCATCCCTAAGTCTCCCCATGAAAAGTGAGAACAAATCTTGACCTTCCATCACTTGAAAATGGATGGATTATGAACTTTAAACACAAGAGATGATTAAAAAAATGTGCAAACGTTTATACTTTAAAGTGGATAATTACTGATTAAAGGTGCACTCATGCGTGTCAAAAAAGATTGTTAAAATTTTCCAGCTTGTGCACTTTTTATTTTGTACTGTATTGCACTTTTGTGTTCTACATGTGCACTTTTTGATTATTCAAATGTATATTTGTCACAATATTTTCAATAAAAGTTCTCCATAATTACAACTAAGCCACCGCGTTTCCTACCTCAAAATTGATCTTTTCCATCCATTTTTTCACATCAATGGCCAAGATTAGTTCTTATTTTTCATCTAGGAAGCACTTTTTATTTGATCCATACTCTATATATATATATATATATATATATATATATATATATATATATATATATATATATATATATATATATATATATATATATATATATATATATATATATATATATATATATATATATATATATATTAGAGATTTAAATAAAATTTAGTGTAACTAGAGTATGGACACTTCACACTAGTATAGAGAGACATCCACGTGATCACATGTACATAGTCACAAATAATGATTTTGTACTTGCAATAAAGTCACAATTTATTCTACCAAAAAAAAAAGTCACAATTTAAACTCTTCCCCTTGAAATCCATTTTCTCTCCTTGGCAAAGGACAACTCATGGATCAGACTCCATTCACTCCAACCATCTAGACCCTCCATATAGCTTGAGCAAAAGAGCAAGAAAATCATCCATCACTAGAGTTATAGACATATGCTGATCTAATAGCACAGATTTGCCGAGCAGAGTGTCCTATGATTACAAACGTAAAGATAATGCGACTTAATGACTTAAGTACCAGATCAAGATTCATGTCAATGCAGACCGTTTCCGTATTTGTTTCACTTTCATGTACAAACCCTACACCCAAGAGAAAAATGGTATTGGTTAGCTTTTTGATTTAATCTATTCTCTCAAAATCTGGTTCTGATTCTGATTCTCAGAATCAGGATCATCTTTTGCCAAACACAATCCTAATCAGCACTAGCTAAGCATCTTACATCTGTAGTGTGAATGGTCGCTCCTGTTGTCATGCTAATATTTTGATCTGGAATCAACTCAAAGCTCATGTTCTGCAAAAATATTGCCATAGACACAATAGCTTCTAGCAAGGCAAACTGATCACCAACACATTTACGAGGCCCTCCGCTGAAAGGGATGAATCTGCAATAAGTAGTTTATGAATCTGTAAATGACTGAAAACATTGACAACTTTTCACTTGTGGTGCATGACTATGAAATTCTTGCTGCTTTTGATCCGTTTCAGTCACTTATCCAGCAAAACAGCAGCATTCAAGCCTTAGTCCCAAAACAACAACAACAACATCCAGCAAAACATGAGGAGAAAAAAATCCTAAAGTAGTAGAATATAAAGGTGAAATAAAAAGGGATTTTGTGGACATGAATACCTAAAGTCAGTATTAGTCTCATTAGGCATGGGATCTTCTATGCCAAACCTTTCTGGAAGAAAATCTTCTGCTCTTTCCCAGACCATTGTAGAATGATGAATATTATATACTGAAATCATTATATCTTGACCAGCATTCACTTTATAATTCCCAGGCAAAACATCAGCTACTTGAGCTCTCCGTAGTAATACCTAATCAAATTAGTTTGAGAGGAAACAAGTCAGCATAAAAAAAATGCATAATAAATATTCAACTAGGAGAACAATGCCAGCATACAGGAGGATGAGGATACAGGCGAATAGACTCCAATATGCACCGTGTCAAGAACTTGAGATTTTTTATATCTTCATAGGTAGGAGTTCTTCCCCCTAAAACTTGGCTGACTTCTTCTTGTGCTTTTCTCAAAGAGGAAGGGTCCTGCAATAGGATTAATTATGACAGTACTGTTTGATCTTAATATGCTCTGATACTATTGTAAGGCTTCAAGTTATATCCTTAAATGTGTGTGCAGCGATGAAAAGGGCTTAAATTATTACTCTACCCTTTTTTATTTTTTCTTCTTTTATTCCCCAAAATATCTAAACTTCCTTTTCAGTGAAAGACTATGTGATTTATATGACTTCTTCTCTCTCTTCTATACAAATTTTTGCAACATACTTTTCGCTATGTTAAAAACTCTGTGAAGTCAAATGAGGAGCTCAAACAGGGACGGAAGGAGTATTTCTTATATTGATCAGGGAAGTCAACTACCTTTGGGTTCAACAATTCTCATGTTTGAAACTCAATACAAGAAATAAATACAGCTGTATGATACCTTACTTAGGAGGTATGATGTCCAAGTCAATACGGAAGCAGTGGTTTCATGCCCCGCAACAAGCATAGATAAAAGGTCATCACGAAGTTGTGCACTTGAAACCTACAATGCGCACATATTCAAGTTCTTGATAAAGCTAATAGAACCTAAAAAATTGTTTCAAAATAAGTTGTAAACCTCTTCCCTGCTAGCAAGTAAAAATCTTAGGACGCTTGGGTCGGTCTCATTCACATACTCATCTTCACATATACTCTCACCCTCACTTTCCACCATCTCTTTACATTCTGCAATGAGCTCTTCAACTGTTTGTCTGATTAGCATAACTGCCCTCTCTGCCTTTACTTGTCGCGGGACCAGTTTACACAAAGCTTTGATCTGCAATTGATCCGGTCGGTCTAAATAAATAATAGGGAAAAGTACGGAAAAGATACTTGTGCTTGAGCCCGTTTTCAGATAAGGTCATGTGTTTCATTCTTTATCAAAGTGGTTCATGTGTTTGAATTCCGTTATCACAAGAGGGTCACGCCGTTAAAAACGTCTGAAAAACACCGTTAAAAGTAACCCCGATTTTCAAAAGTGCCCGGAATATTAAAAGTAAAATACCGAAAGGTGCGCCTCGTCAACTTGACCTCCAAACCACCTTCGCCTTTGGATTACTCAGATCTTTTGAATTATTTTTTAAAAATGATTTCGCTTATATCACTTTTCCAGGGGACTTTCCGGTGACAAGGGTGGCTGAAAACAAAAAAGAAAGATAGCGTAGCGGTCAATTTATTGAGGCGCACATTCTGGTATTTTTCTTTTAATTTTTCGGGCACTTTTGAAAATCGGAGTTACTTTTAACGGTCTTTTTCAGACGCTTTCAATGGCGTGACCCTCTTGTGATAACGGAATTCAAACACATGAACCACTTTGATAAAGAATGAAACACATGACCCTATCTGAAAACGGGCTCAACCACTAATACCTTTTCCGTTCTTTTCCCTAAATAATACTAAATGAGTGTTAGCTATTACTTGAAAAAGTATTTTTCAGCCTTTTGTTTTCTAATACATGCTTTCACTTAAACTTGAGCAATTTGAAATTAAAAGCTGAAAGTAGGGGGAATGCTTAAAACTGATTTTCACTTTTTTATAAAAAAAAGTGCTTTTTCATGAAGAACTCTAAATTTTACTTTTTTTAGAAGTTTTTATTTTCGAACACTTCCAACAAGTACAGTTAATCACTTTTCGCATAATCTCTAAAATAAATCACTTCTCACAAGTAGAAGGAAATGCAAACCACTCCCTAAGTGGATAAATTGTAGTCAACAAAAACAGATACAGTCACCATAATGACTTGCCTTCCAATATGGTAAGAGATCAGTTGATCTCATTTCTGCTTCTTTCAAAGCAGTGTAAACCGCACCAATCACTGGGCTATTAGTCTCAAGGGAATCAAAACTGTAATTAAAAACAGACAGCCCAATTACATCGAGGGTTAGTTGAGAAAACTTCTCCTCCATGTTTACTGGAGAGCCATTGTGAGCATAAGGCGTGAGTTTCTCCACCAATCTTTCAGCACATCTGCAAAACACCCTCTCAACCATTACAGACAAATACTTCTTGTGGAGTGATGGAACCACAGCCCTTCGTCTTGCCTATAACAAACATAAATCTTGAGCAAAAAAACACTTTTACAAGAGAGGAAATATTTCAGGTCAAAAGCTTCTGATGTTTGTGAAGATGGTGGTAAAGCACACAGATCTTGAACATGGTATTATTGTATACTCATTTGAGTCTTTAATGTATCTCCACTCTTGAACTTCAAGTGCTCATTTGGGTCTCAATCAGGCCGAGTTATTTGTTGTTTTAATAAGCTCGGATATCATATTTGCATTAAGGTTTGAAAAGTTGTTCTTTGAAGAATTGAAAGCAGCAAAGTCTTTTATGCAAAGGTAACATTGATCTTTGAAAACTAAAGTAGAGTTCCGCGAAACTCGATCTACATTATCAAAAATAGAACCAAGATGTGCACCCATTAACGCCACACATTGAAAAGACGGAGTGCTTACCGTCCAAAGGGGGCCTTCGGCAATGGCAAAGCCAGACCCAAACAAGAACTCAGACACCTCGGCAACAAGCCCCTTCCCATACTTCCCGTAATTTCTCAAGACATGCTTCGCAATGGATGGATCACTAACCACCACAAAGTTTCTAGGGCCAGCTGCGAGGCGGTAGATGTGTCCGTACTCATTCATCCACTTCAAGAGCGGGAGAAACAGAGCTCCGCCCAGAAGGTCAGACACGTCATCCAGCTTTGCCCTCGCAGTCGGTATATTCGAATCGTCATTCCGGCCTGCTGTGAGCGATCTGGTCAGTCCCGTTAGCCAGTCCGGACTCACCCATGAGCTAGTCTTTGAGGGGGGCGGTGGTTTGTCCAGCGAGTTTTTTACAGTTAGATAACGGGAATTGCTCGGCCAATTGGAGCTGAGAGTGACTGTGTGGCGGTAGTGCGGTGGAGTTGCGCGGTGGAGGAAGGAAGATGGGAGAGAGAGTGAGGATGGCATCATCCTGGCCTGGTGGCGCTACCGGCTATGAATCTCTCGTGTGCTTTTGGGACCCGCCTTTTCACAGGTCTCAATTTTTTCTAGACTAGATAATACTCTTTCTTTTTCCTTTTCTAATTAGTATATTATCCGTGCATACAACACGCACGAGAAACAGCAGTTCGTGCATATGTTTGTACTCATTATCTAATTAAATATTAAACTAATTAATTTTAATATTTAAAATTTATTTTCGAAAAATAAAAGTACAATAAACTAATATCATACAGTATAAGCCATACATGAAAGCACTGCATATATGAGAGAGAAAATTCTCCTGCTCAATTGTTATTAGTCGATTTATCTTATTTATTATACCTAAAAGCACAACATATGTGAGAGAAATTTTTCCACTCAATAGTTAGCCGACATATCTTATACTTAAAAGAAATGTTTATGAGAGATCAAATTCTTCAGCTTAATTGTTAGCAAGTTTATCTTCTAATACCTAAATGCACTACATATGACAAAGAAAATTTTCCCGCTCAATTGTTAGTCAACTTATCTAATACCTAAAAGCACTACATATGAGAGAGAAAATTTTCACGATCAATTGTTAATCAACTTATCTAATCTAATACCTTAAAGCACTACATATGAGAGAGAGAAAAATCGTTCAATTGTTAGCCGCCTTATCTTATACTCCCTCCATCTCTTAAAACTTTGTCAACATTCCTTTTTGGGACGTCCCACAAAACTTTGTCACTTTCCATTTTAATCAATATTTTGTGGTTTTTGTTATTTCTCTCTCGTCTACACAAACCTCAACCACATAGTTTTTACTTTATTATTCTCCGTGCCGGTCAACTTTGGCAAAGTTTTAAGGGTCGGAGGTAGTACTTAGAAGAACTACATATGAGAGAAACATATTTCCCGCTCAATTGTAGAGAGCTTATTTTCTAATACCCAAAAGCACTATATATGAGAGAGAAAATTTCCATTCAGTTGTTAGCCGGTTTATTTTCTTATACCTAAAAACACTATATATGAGAGAGAAAATTATTTCATTCAATTGTTAGTCGGTTTATCTTATACTTAAAAAAATGTTATATGAGAGAAAGTTCTCTTGCTCAATTGTGAGCAAACTTATCTTCTAATCTTCTAATATCTAAAAGCACTACATATGAGGGAGAATATTTTTCTGCTCAATTATTAATCAACTTATCTTCTTACCTAGAAGCACTACATATAAGAGAATATTTTTCCGCTCAATTGTTAGTTGTCTCATCTTATCTATACTTAATTAACTCAACTAAGTCCTCTCCCGCCTAAAGTTTCTAGGGTATTTTCGTAAACTCTGGTTCTCCTCTCCCCTTCGCAGATCAGTTCCTACTCATGCGTTTCCTACGCGTATTTTTCGAGAAGTTTTAGCTTCTCAAACCTTCTCCTCTTATACGGCTCTCAAAGCCTCCCCCCTTTTGACACGCTAGACACATCAAACATCTTTATTCTTCGTAAATCGTCCCTAGCAAAAGGAGTTCATCCCACCCATATATGATAGAGATGGTTCTTCTTGGATGATGAGGTACATTTATTAGAATTTCATTTGATTTTATTTTTTCTATCAGAGCCTTTTCTTTTGTTTTCTATTTCATCTAATATGGTTTGATTCAATGTTCAGTTTGCTCTCCATGACTATGTTAACTATGCACGGAACATGTTTGATGAAATGTGAGAACTGTCAAAGAGAAGCATTCAAGGAAAAAACTCCAACTTTTCTTCTTTTGTTCCTTCATCCCTTCTTCCACTTCAGCAGCCCGCTCAAAAAGTCATGTTCTTCGTATCACTTCATCAGCCCCACATTTCCTTCATTCCCTTCATCCCCTTCATCAGCTACTACTCATGTGTTTCCTTGACCTTGTGACAAGGTATCATAATAAAGTCACTATTGCCTTATTATCTCTAATCTTCTCAATTTCCTCCATTCTTGATACAGATGCCTGAGTATTCAGTCATTTGAAGAATAGTAGGCTGCAAATGTCTGAGGTAAATAAGCCGCATCAACATTAAGCTTAATTCATTTGACCAGTATGGGATGTTGGTTGTAGAATTTGAAATTAGGATAGATGATATGCTCTTCATAGAGAGTGGAGCTAGGCTTCCACAATTTTTTTGTCCAAAATATTGATCACTTTTTTTGGTAGGGTGTCAGCAACCAGTATATGAATTGGCAGAGATGATAGAACATGCTTGATGAGTACATCTTCCCCCTTGAGAAAAAGCTTTCTGTCTCCATGGAGTAAGTTTGGTTTCAATGAAAATACCTTTATGAAGGTAATTTCCCGGGTATGTAATTGGAAGGAAGGTTCTTTTTATTTTCAGAATTCTTTCCATATTGCTAACCCTGAGTGAAGAAGTCTTGCCACATATTGCCAGATTGGGATATTTGATACTTAAAATAAATAAACCTCTACTTTATGATTAATTTAGTTTTGACTTAATCCACTAAAAAAATACTGCTTATTTAAATGATTTCAAATGTTAATAACAGTTTATACAAAAATACAAATCCCCAAGTCTAAAGTATGCATATTTTGTGGTTCCAAATCACTGTGTTTGATTGAGTTGCTAAAAGTTTTTGTTCTTGCCTTTGACCTCTCTTTAGTTTGTTTATCTTTAGTGTGCTGTTTGAATACTTTTAGGTGATGTAAACTATATGCAAGTATAACTAAATATCAAATGTGGTTTAATAAATCAGGAATTAACATCTAGAAGTACTACGTGAAGAGGAAATAATGCACTTTTGTTCTTGCCTTTGATCTCTCTTTAGTTTGTTTATCTTTAGTGTGATGTTTGAATACTTTTAGGTGATGTAAACTATATGTAAGTATAACTAAATATCAAATGTGGTTTAATAAATCAGGAATTAACATCTAGAAGTACTACGTGAAGAGGAAATAATGCACTTTTGTTCTTGCCTTTGATCTCTCTTTAGTTTGTTTATCTTTAGTGTGCTGTTTGAATACTTTTAGGTGATGTAAACTATATGTAAGTATAACTAAATATCAAATGTGGTTTAATAAATCAGGAATTAACATCTAGAAGTACTACGTGAAGAGGAAATAATGCACTTTTCTGTTTAGTGACAAAAGATAATTGAGAGATGAGCACTTCTACAATTTTTCACTCTTCAACCATTATACTACTGAAGCCTAAAGTCTTAACTAAGAAGCGAATATTTAAATGAAAGATCTGCAATTTTTCTTCTCTTTTACTTACTATGGTTTGGGTTCATGTTCTAATTGCTCTCCATGACATTAAAGTTGGGTTGAGCTTATGGACAATGTTGAATTATTTATTATGGACTATATTAACTTTATGCACAGTACATGTTTGATGAAATGTTTCTAAAACTTCTAAATATTGAATTAAATCTTCAAAACTTTTATATCAATACAATATATGGGGTTTCTATCAGCTTTTGATAAGAGGTTTCTATCAACTTTATTCATTAATACACACTATATTCAACTCAAATCAATTCAACCTTTTTTTTTTAATTTACATCATATGCAATCTAATCCTTGAATATATTTGTTTGCACCAAAGGTCTGGAGTGTTGCTTATTTCATTTATATGCCTTTATTGATTAGCTCCGAGTTAATTAATCCTCTAAATAACATAACTTCATTGCTAAAAAAGTTTTTCATGTGATAGTGTCTTTAAAATACATATAGGTAGAGAGTAAGAGTGTTATGTATTTATGATATATGTTTGGATTGGCCTTATAAGATTCTTACAGGTTTATGACTACTTTGTTTTAAGATTGAAAATTGAAAACTCCCTTAAACTTTTATGTTTTAACAATCATGTGAGAAAGGTTGATCATTAGTCCAAGGAAAAATTGATAGTAATAATCCCAACTATTGGCGGTCCGCTCATAATAATCCCAACTATCGATTATTTCAGAATAATCCCAACTTTAGGGACCTTCCGCCAATAGTGGTCCCTATAAATAAATTTATGTAGTTTCTAAAGTGGATGAGGAGTGATATAGCAAGTAATCCCTATAAATAATCTCAACTTCTAATTTTTACACTTAATTTCTATTTAAAATTCACTTTTTATAGGAGGTAATATCTGACCATGGACCATTATTGGCGGACGATCCATATAGTTGGGATTATACAAAAATAATCAATAGTTGGGATTATTATCAGCGGACCGGCAATAGTTGGGATTATTATTTTCAATTTTTCCTTAGTCCAAATAGTAAAGCCTGAAAAAAGCCAGAACTATTCTGCTCCACAGAGACTTCATTTCTTCACGCAAAGGCAGTCTTACTTCAAGAATTGAGATGATCATTGGTTAACCTTCTTCTATTTTCTTGCCTGTTTGGTTTTGTTCAGAATTTTCTATTTGATTCTATTTTGAGTTATATTTTTCTATTTGACTTCATTTCTGTTTTCAATTTCCATTTGTTGCCTTATGCAGTATATTCACAATCTTATTTAATTGGAAATGTTGTCATCTAATTCATTTGATTTTTCACTTATATTTATCAAAAAAAGTTTCATCTAATCAGCCAAGCTTATATAAAATTGGGGGCGGGAGATTTGATCTGTGTACACAATATTATTGAAACGTGTAATCTTAATTCTAATACTATCGTATATGTTTAGTAATATTGATATATTTGAGCGTTACTAACCATTATGTTGGGCATGTGATGACACTTTTGATTATGCTAATAACTGATTTGGTGATTATTTTGATTGAAACATAGTACTCCATGTAATTTATCTTGATTTTCCATTCTGATTTTTCTTCTTCTGTTCAGATTGGAATATTGGATCGCTCCAGCAAAAGGACCTTTTTCAAATAACATAAGTAATAACTTATGTTGTAATTAACACAAAGTTGAATGTAAGAATTCATCATACTCTTATACTGTAAATTTGCCTTTTTCTGCTATGCAAGCATTTGTTAAGTCCACATGATCAAACAGTTTCATCTTCTTCTAGATTTCCTGACCACCCACAATCCCACATAGAAGCTCTGAGCTTGAGATGGTCATTTATATGTAAGAGGTATCTTTCCCTGCTATCTTTCAATTAATTGATTAAAAAGAGTGCCTATTTTATGTTTTGACGAATTTTCCAGTTTATAAAATTAACATACCCACGCTCTTCTTTCTCTATCCCGTTCTTCATCCTCATCTCTTTTCTTCATTTTAATTCTTCAACAAGGTGAGTTCATCTTTTTTCAGTCAACAAGCTAGGGTAAATTTGTTGTTCCTAAATCAATTTCATATCATTGAGTCAATAAGTTTTAAGTCCAATTTACACCCTATTAAAGGATATAATAATTTTTTTAGACTTAAGTTTTGATTTAGCATAGGTTATGTTTTAGTCTGCACTGGACTGTTTTTAGTTTGTTTCTGTTTTCAAAAATATCATGATAAATAAAAAGTGAAAAAGCTTTTGAAAACTAATTTCATTCAAATTGGATGATGATTATATCTGTATGTCAGAGGTTTACTTTTGGTTCTTTCAATCAAAACAATCACAAGCACACATCCACGTGTCTTTGCGTATTAGCTTTAGCACTACTGTTTTTGAACTATGGCTTTTATTGATTGTTGTTGTGATAGGAATAAATAATTAGTGGGCCTATTCAATAAATAATTAGTGGCCCTAGTCATTAAAGAGTATGATAGAAAAGACAAGAAGTCTATTATTAGTTAATTAACTAGTTAATAGTTCCTTTTATCCCTGCGTGGATATGGACTATAAATAGAAGGGGGAGTCAGCTAAAAAGAGGAGGCTATTATTGAATTGTTATTTTGGCTTGGAGAGTGGGCTTCTCGAACAGTCCCATCATTTGTATACCTATTCTGATTACTACCTACTTCAATATTTCACTTTCATCGATCTGTTCTTGCTTCAATCCCTGCGGAATTGTTATTGCTCTGTTGAGATTTATACCAGGTTCTATCAATGGTATCAGAGCAGTAGCTCCTGGTGGTTGGATCTACTGTGCGACGTCCAAAACAATTTCCTCGTTCGGAAGTGGATGGTACGAACAAGAGCAAAAATGGATTTGCGAATGGATTCGATGGAGAGGAAAATAAATGAGGTGCAATCTGAGTCCAAGGAAGAGAATCGAATCCTGAGAGACGAACTGCGTTCAGCAATGGAAGCATTAGCGACAAGCGTGACAGCATCCATCGCTGAATTGCGCGATCAGTCCAGATCCAGAGCGAGGTCGCGATCTCCTCCGCGGCATCATGTGCGATCTTCCAACAGTCCAACGACCTCTGGAGGTAACCCTATTAATCCGATCAACTCCCGCATCCAACTTCACAGAGAGCCTGAGATCCATAATCGGTTTTCTATCCAGACCGGTAGGAAAATTGATATACCAATTTTCACTGGAGATAACGCGTACAATTGGATTGTAAGGATGGAAAGGTATTTCAGAGTAAATCATATTCAGGAAGAAGAACAGGTTGAAGCAGCTGTGGTTGCTATGGAGGGCAGAGCGATTAACTGGTTTATTTGGTGGGAGCATCAGATTGAGAGAAGAAACTGGGAAACTCTGAAGACCTCTATTATCAGAAGGTTCCAACCTGATTTGATCCAAAACCCCTATGGACCGATGCTAAGCCTGAAACAGACAGGTACAGTGCAGGAATTCCGAGACGAGTTTGAAATGGTGATAACACCCCAAATTAATATTGATGCTGAAATCCTGAAGGGCATTTTTATCAATGGACTGAAGGTTGAGATCAAAGCTGAGCTGAAAATGCACAACTCTAGCTCTCTAGCTGAAGTAATGGACATGGCCATATTGATTGAAAACAAAAATGAGGCATTGAATTTTAAAAGGAAGGAAGAAGGCATGTTCTTATGGAAGGAAAAAGGACCAGTACCTAGCAAATCTCAGAATTGGGGAGAAGGCTATAAGGCTAGATATGGTAGCTCTGGATTCAATAATCAGGGAAATGAGGCAACAGATAATAGGAATTTCAATTCCTGGTTTGAGAAAATGGAGAAGAAGATCACTGACATGCAATCTTCAGGAATCAGGAAGGTAGCACCCCAGTTATCTCAAGAAGAATTTCAGGAAAGAAGCCGGAAGGGGCTGTGTTTTAAGTGCGGAGAAAAGTGGAATAAAGAGCATACCTGCAAGCTGAGGCACTATAAGTTGATGCTAGTAGAAGACTCAGATGCTGAAGAAGAAACAGATTTTGAAGAACCTGAAATTCCAGAAGAAGAAGTGATGTTGGAGTCCAAATCCATGCACTTGTCACTTATGAGTAAGGAAGGGATACCTACCATGAGAGCTTTCAAGATTAAAGGAATTCTGAAGTGGGATAGAGGGGTAAAACAAGTGGAAGTGCTGATTGATAGTGGGGCCACTCATAACTTCATTTCTAAGAAACTGGTGGATGAATTGGAGCTGCCTTTTAAAACCATTTCAGGATATAAAGTGCAAGCCGGTAATGGAGAAAAGCTATCTAATGATGGAAGATGTGAAGATTTGACTTTATGTATGCAGGGTTCAATCATAAAACAAAACTTTTACTTTCTGAATTTGGAAGGAACTGACTTGGTATTGGGAATGGAGTGGCTGACTACTTTAGGTGATGTAGAAATAAACTTTCTGAAACACCGTATAAAATGGAAGGTTCAGGGGCTAGATCAGCAGATCCAAGGAGATCCCCAGCTGAATTCAATAGAGGTTTCTTTGAAAACTATGTCACAGATTATACAAGATTCTGGAGATGGGTGTTTAGTGTACCAGGAGGGGAGATTGCTGCAAATGGAGAAGGGTGTTGCTTATGCTGAAAGTCAGGACCAAGCTCAGGTTGGTGACTGTATATTAATACTCCAGGATGTTTTGACACAGTCATGGGGGCAGAAGGATCCACAAAATTTTGCAATTGAAGAATCAGTGGTCACTCAATCTGATGCCAAGATGAGGATTTTAGTAAAGGGCGACAATTTGAAAGCATTCCATCACCAAAACAAGACTGACAAGTTTCTAGTCTGGGGCTCCTCAGATTCTGGATTGAGCTGGGCTAAAGAGTTTGATTTTAAATATCATATGGATGGACTCAATATGGAACTAGATTCTACTTCTCAGGCGGTTGTGATTGTTAATTCCCAGAGAGGGCATCTCGTGGACCTATCTTTAAAACAAGGAAGTGGGAAGGGAATCACAGCTGCTAGAATCTGGTGGGGTGCACTGGACATTCAAAGTGAAACTATTCAACAAACAATCTGGAACCATAGCTCTCTTCATTGGCCATCTAAACAGGAGGTTGGGAATGACACAACACTATCATTGCATATGCTCAGTCATGCAGTAGTACAGATCAAAAGGATGGCCCAAGCATTGAAGTTAAAGAGCCAGAACGCAATGTGGTACTGGGAAGGGAGAGGAGCTCGAATGAAGATAAAGTTGATAGTCAAGGCTGACTCCTATCACCCACCTTGAGGACAAGGTGGTTGTTTAGGGGGGGAGTATTGATAGGAATAAATAATTAGTGGGCCTATTCAATAAATAATTAGTGGGCCTAGTCATTAAAGAGTATGATAGAAAAGACAAGAAGTCTATTATTAGTTAATTAACTAGTTAATAGTTCCTTTTATCCCTGCGTGGATATGGACTATAAATAGAAGGGGGAGTCAGCTAAAAAGAGGAGGCTATTATTGAATTGTTATTTTGGCTTGGAGAGTGGGCTTCTCGAACAGTCCCAGCATCTGTATACCTATTCTGATTACTACCTACTTCAATATTTCACTTTCATCGATCTGTTCTTGCTTCAATCCCTGCGGAATTGTTATTGCTCTGTTGAGATTTATACCAGGTTCTATCATGTTGCTTATTTGGTCTTGATATATAAGCGTTGACGTGTATATCACAGGATGAATTTTCATCCAATCAGGTGTTTTTGCATTCCGTTTCTTTTTATTTAGGGTTTTTGTGGTTTTCTTCAGCTTCTTTTAATCTTCTTCATTTTTAACAAGCAATCCTTAGATTTTTTTTACTTACAAACACTAAAATTTGGTCACATCTTCTTTTTGTTTCTTATGAAACATGATGGCCATTATATCATAATTGTGCAGGGAAAAAACTTGAAGAGGACACTTCGGATGAGAATTTTGAAGTATGGAATTGCTCAATAAACTTATGAGACTTATGTTATTTTAAAATCCCCCCTTAATAATGTATAGTAGATACTGAGTTAGCTGGAGCTTTGTTTTATTGAGATTTATCGACACCTATATTAGTTTGAAAAAATACCTATGTAAATACTTTGTTTAAGGGCACTACTTTATTTTCAGTGTAAAATATATATATTGCATTTACTTGAAGGATTTATTGTTTCTCTTGCTATTTTAATAGTGCAGCCAATGGGTATAATTTTATGCGTGATGTAACATATACTTTTGTTTTAAAATTTATTGAGGCAATGTGGATTTATTGCGTCTAAATTTTTTAACAAAAATATAGATACATCTAAATAGCATTAGTAGCAACCAGCAACATATGACATTGTCTCTAATGATATTTTGAATTACTAAAATATGATTATCTCTAAATACATTTTGAAACCATTTTAGTATTTTGCCTCCCATGAGATTTTGAGGCTAGATTTCTTTGGAGACATATTTTTTTGGAGATTCAACTGATGTAAGGAATGGATGTTTAATGAACTGTGTTGGAAAAAAGCTGTCTGAAGAACAACGTCAGAATCTTATGAAGAGGGCAGATGAGGAAGAGGTAAAGGCCACTTTGTTCGGAATGAAAGGTTGGAGCAGCCCGGGTCCAGATGGTGTGCAAGCAGCGGTTTATAAACATTTTTGGAACACGGTGAAACAAACAATCACAGATTTTGTTAATTCTGCTTTGAATACAGGTAACATTCCATCTCAAATGCTTAAGGCACACATGGTGCTAATTCCGAAAGAGCAGAACCCTAAAGATACAAGTAAGTTTCGGCCAATCACCTTGCTTAATGTGATGTATAAGGTAGTATCTAAGCTTTTGGTTAATCGTATGCGACCCTGGATTGGGGAAATTATTGGACCGTTTCAAAGTAGTTTTCTTCCTGGACGTAGTACGACAGATGATATTATTCTTGTTCAGGAGATTGTGCATTCATTACAAAAAAGAAAAGGAAGAAAAGGTGGTTTAGTTATGAAATTGGATCTTCAAAAGGCGTATGACTGTTTGAATTGGCAGTTTCTGGAAACTACGTTATCTGATTTTGGATTTCCCACCGAATTTTCTAATTTAGTTATGAGTGCTATTAGAGGCATGAGATTAGGAATTATCTGGAATGGGGAAGTTTTGCAGGATATCCAACCTAAAAGAGGGTTACGTCAAGGGGACCCCCTATCGCCATACCTTTTCATTTTGGCAATGGAACGGTTGTCGTTTCTTATAAACAATGGAGTGGCGTCTAAGAGATGGAAGGAGATCAAAGTGGGAAAAACAGAGATTGGGGTATCCCATCTTTTTTTGCAGACGACTTAATGTTGTTTGGGGATGCATCGCCTAGTCAAGTTAGAGTGATGTTGAACACAATTGAGACATTTTCTAATGCTTCGGGGCTTGTAATTAATAAAAGCAAATCAAGAATTTTCTATTCACCAAACCTAGACCAAGATTTGATTTCCAACTTGCAGGAAGTCACAGGGATTGCAGCAACCTTGGATCTCGGGAAGTATTGGGGAGTTCCAGTTTTGCATGGCAGAAAATCTAAAAACATGTTTTCTTTTGTCTTGGACCGTATAAGCTAGAAACTTTCATTATGGAAGGAGAAGACACTTTGTTTGGCTGGTAGAAGGACTTTAATTCAAGCGGTTACAACAGCAATCCCGCAACATGTTGTGCAAAGTGTGCTGCTTCCTTCAAATATATGTGCTAGATTAGATAAAGCTAACAGAGATTTTCTATGGGGTAGTTCAGGTGGAACCAAGAGAGTTCATCTTGTGAGTTGGGATGAAGTTTGTCAGCCAAAATCTCTAGGAGGACTAGGGATACGGAAGGCTAGGGAAAATAATTTGGCTTTACTGGCAAAGCTGAGATGGGAGCTTCTTTTTGATAGCCCAAAGCTTTGGGTTAAAATTATGAAAGCGAAGTATATTAAAAACTCATCTTTCTGGAGCTTGGAGAAGAATAAGAGTTCTTCGCACATTTGGAGGGACATTCTATAGAGTCGGGATATCCTTAAACGGGGATTGGGCTGGAAGGTAGGCATAGGGAATGAAATCTCATTCTAGTTTGATCATTGGGTGGGAGAGGGAGCACTTTATGAAGAATTGGGATCACCTCTTGGAGTGAACGCTGGTTTAATTAAAGTTGCTTATTTCATCACACAGAAGGGCTCTTGGAAAATTGAAGAACTAGAATCTATTCTGCCAGAGGAGGATGTAGACCGTGTGAGGGTTGTCCCTTTACCAATTATGGACAAAATTCAAGATGAGCTAGTTTGGAGGTTGACAAACTCCGGTACATTCACCGTAAAATCAGCCTATGAGGGCGGATTTACATATAAAAATGATATGAATGTTGCTTGGATTTGGAAGTTAGGAGCAACCGAGAGAATTAGTGTTCATGTGGCTAGTTATTAAGAAAAAGGCCCTAACAAATGTTGAAAGAGTAAAAAGGAAGTTAACAGAAGACTCAATTTGTCCCATTTGCAATATGGAGGAGGAATCTCTGCTGCACATGTTAAGAGATTGCAGATTTGCTAAGGCTTGTTGGAGACAATTATGGGGAGGTTTATCTAGAGAGGGGGATGTGAGTACGAATGTTGAGGAAAGGGATAGGGAAGGGAAAATTCCTCATGCAACCCGTTTTGCTTTCAATATCTGGCAGATCTAGAAGGCACGCAACACATGAGTTTTTGAAAGGGTTTATCCTGAAGCAAGCTATACAGTGGAATTTGGCCCAAGCTAAAGCGGAGGAATATGCACGAACGACTGTTTTGCATTCCATCAAACAACCTAAAGTAAGTAGAGTTGTTATGTGGCATCCTCCTTGACAGTGAAGGAATTAAAAGGTAACTTTGGTTTTTTTTGTCCCGGTTGGAGACCAAGAAAGCGTACTGACTTTCTTGGGGTAGGGGCCACGGAACACCCTACCAGTTTATTTATGAATGAAAACATACAACAAAGAGTAGGAGGATTATACCAAAGCCTACTCAGAATCAAACACGTAAGGATAACTGATTGCATCAAACTTTAAGATACCAACAAAATGATTAAAGTGATGATTCGTGGTTTTTATAGAAATGTTTCTAAGAGCCAAATACTCCGCTGCTCTATTGATCTTTGGATGGATATGCGTGATTGTACAGTTGTAGTTTTTGAGCCTTCTCTTGATCTCTTGTAGCTTGGTCCAGTACTTCCAATGTTGAGGTGACAGTCCTTTCATTCCTTCATAAATGTCCCTATTATCAACCTCAAGAACAAAATTAGACATGTTAGTACTATTAATGTGGAGCAGGGTGTCAAGGATAGCATCATAAGAGGCTATGGTCAGATCATGACTAGTATGAGTGTAAATGGTGTGGCCAAAATAGTTGTCAGATTCATCACGGATGAGTGCAGCAGTATGACACAGTGTAGGGGTAAACTGCCTTGTGGCAATGTTGATTTTGTGGCGACCAGCGGGAGGCTTTGTCCAGGACTTAACATCTAAAGCATTATTGAGCTTATTGGGTTCAGTTTCACAAATGGTGAAAGGGGTATGGGTGGTATTAGAGGGAAAAGGTTTGGCACTGGAAATGGCAAAAATTTCAGTTTTTATAGCATGCACTACCTCAGGGAGATTAGCTCTTTTATTATCATAGAGAAGTCTGTTACGAGTTCTCCAAAGGGTCCAAATGATTATGTTAGGGATAACATAGTTAAAACCCATAATATTACTTTTGAACTCATTGTACCACATCGAAGTATAGGTTTGGATAGAATTAGTATGCCCGGGCTTAAAGTTAAGAAGGTTTTCAAAAGACTTCCAAACTGAATTTGAGAAGTTACAGGACAAAAAACAGTGGTCAACTGTATCACTTGCAGGGCACATTGGACATTTAAACGGACCAAAAATACCAAAGTTTTGGAGTTGGGTTTCAAAAGGAAGTAAACGGTTATCCATTTTCCAAAGGAAAAAAGATATATTTTTTGGAATCCACTTATTCCAAACGAATTTAGAAGAACTCGTAACAATCATTTTGGGCCTAATCACATCATAGGCACTAGAAAAACTGAAATTGCAGTTTGGGTTAGGTTTCCAGAGATATCCATCCTCACTGTCCGTGAAGTGGATTTTAGTATCTTTGATTTTGTCTTTAAGGTACCTAGGAATGCAATTGTTAAGGGCCGGGATCAAACAGTTGTCGGGCAAAGCCTCCCTTATAGTTATCTGGCTAAGGTGGACAGGAATATCATCAAAATGAATATATAAAGGGCCAATGTCACACCAATTAGAAAACCAAAACGAGCTAGAGCCATTACTCACCTTGATGCCGCAGTTCTCCTCAAAGATATTATACACAGAATTTTAAGCCTTACTCATAACCGATCGGTTGTCATCATGAAGAGCATTGTACCAGTTAGCCCAAATACGAATATTATTTCTGCTTTTCCACATCAGTTTGAGGAAAAAAGTTTTTTGAATGTGGGCCAAGCTTCTAAACCCCAGACCATTTTCAGAAACAGGGTAACAACACTTATGCCAACTACGCCAAATATGCCTATGATTGTCATCCTTTTTATCCCAAAGAAAATTAGAGAGTTTCCTCTCAATTTTGTAAATGGTATGCCTAGGTAGGGGAGAGGTGGCCATATAATATAAGGGGATAGTGCTAAGAACATGGTGAATAAGAATAATTCTACCGCCCGGAGAAAGCAATTTGTGTTTCCAGCCCGAAAGCCTATTATCAAGTTTAGTTAGGATATGATCATAATAGGAATTAAGGGATCTCCCAGTAAAAATACTAGCCCCCAGGTAAGTAAAAGGGAAAGAGCCTTTTTTATATTAAAAATAATTTCAATATTTACTATAGCATGGCTCTTAGCATGCTTAGAAATGAGGTAAAAACTTTTTTCTTTGCTGATGAGTTGACCAGAGAACCTCTCATACTCAACAATGGTATTATGCAGAAATTGAAGGGTTTTTTTCTCAGCATTAGAGAAAACAATAAGATCGTCAGCAAAAGACAGATAAAAGTCATATGATCGAGATGATGATTAAAAACATTTAAACTATCATAACTCCATATTTCTTACTGCTCATGTATAAACCATGTGACATTTATAAACCATTTTCAATGATAGTACTACCATTTATGAAATAAGGATATTGGATAAAATTGTGACTTATTAACTTTTGGTAATTATACTTATTTTTTATTTTTTATTAAAGCGACTGTAAAAGTGTACGCATAGCCAATTTAGTTACATTATATTTTTTACACAAATATTTACTTGTGAGATTTTTCCTTTAGAATGTTATTTAGAATATACATTTTGTCATTTAGATTGCTATTTAGATATCGTTTGGTAAAACTGAAATTGTTTAAATCTACCGAAATTGATGACGTTCTGGTTGAATTAATTGAATCTGCTGAATTATGAAAAAAATGTTGTTTTAAAATATACTATATTAATAAAATAAAAAATATATTTATGAAAAGTAACTAAAAATGTTCTCTACAGTAACTTCTTTCATTCAACCAGAAAAGTAACTTCACTTCAATCTTACTCATTCTGATTATTATATAATCTAGCTCATGATATACCCAAATAAATTAAATTCATGAATTATTCTAATTTTTCATATAACACCAATAATGCATATACAAAATTTATTTATTTATTTTTAAAAATTTCCTAAACAACTTTGGATTTTCCAACCTCGATACAAATTATTTCGTATTAAATAAATAAATAATTCATAATTATGATCAAAATACGGATAATGGATAAAAATGTTACTTATTAATTATTGGGAATTATAATTATGTTTTACTTATCAATTCCTCCGCTCAATTATTAGCAAGCATATCCAGGGGCGGATCTAGAATTTTTCGTTATTGGGGGCACTGGTCACTAGGGTTGGCCAACAATCATGACTCCGTTTTCCCATTCTAAAATATCCTAAAATTGTTTTTGTCTTATTCGGTACCCTTTAGGATCCTGTCTTTTTGTCCTACACCGGTCACCGGTCACCGGTCACATACTGATTTTAAATGAGACAAGACCGGACTTAAAAAGGTTGTCCCATCTTGTTTTGTTGCCCAGTTTGTATGATCATCGGATTGAGATCGGGATAACCCTAATCACAAACCATCCCAAGCAGTGTAATATATGATTAATTAAACATATATATTTAGTTTTTTATTGTAAATATATATTTAGTTCAAATGATGCTATAATAGCATATTATTATCTGAAAAAACACTTTCTATATTTCTAACTAGTCTTCACAATTTCCGCTTTCATCAAGTCTAAATTTAATTATAAAGATATCTCTCTACAACATTAGTATCATCTCCTAATTTTTAATGAGCATTTTTTCAAATATGAATATTGTTATTTTCCCCTAACAAAGTCGTCATTCACTCTCAAGAAGATAATTTCATCTATTTTTGTCTTTTACTCCTTTTATGAGCCACTATTTTTTAATCTCCGCGCCAATTAAAGTGAGATTTTTTAGGAAGAGAGGGAGTCTTATATGGGGGTGTTTGGAACTGATTCTGCTTCTGCTTCTTTTTTAAAGCAGAAGCAGAAGCAGAATCAGTTTTTAGAAACTGGTACTCCCCCAACTTCTAAAAAACTGATTCTGAGAGTAAATTAGAGCACCAGAAGTGCTTCTGAAACTTCACCCAAACACTCTGACTTCTGCTTCTGCTCCCTGAAGCAACAAAATCAGTTTTGAGAATCAGATCCAAACACCCCCTATATTGATGTCTTGACGAATTCATTTGTAATGTATCAAGTACATATGCTTGTACCTAGTTACTGAGTTATTAGGCAATAAAAAACTTATTAGGATTATTGTGATTAGTGTATATACAATAAAAGTATCACGTAGAGAACACAAATTATGATCTTATATTCTTATCTTTCATTATCTTACTTTTGGTTATTTAGTTGCTTAAGGTTAAATACTACGAATAAAATGTACGGAGTACAAAAGTGGCCTGCACTAATTTGTAAAAGTATAGTTTCAATGAAGGTTTCCTTGTTTCATGAAAATTTAATGGGGGCACTTGTTAATTTCTATTGGGGGCACTACCATTAAACACAAAGTACTAATGGCACTTTCTTAAATTTATTGTGTTGGGGGCATGTGCCCCCAACACAATAAACATGCATCCGCCCCTGAGCATATCTTTTAATACCTAAAAGCACTACATATGAGAAAAAAATTATCCCGCTCAATGAGTATCAAACTTATCTTCTTCTTACATACGAGAAAAAAAGTTCTCTCGCTAAATTGTTAGCGGCTTGCCTTATATACCTAAGAGCACTATATGTGATAGAGAAAATTCTTTCTCTCAATTAATAGTTGGACTATATTATACCTAAAAGAACTGCTTATGAGAGAGGAAATCTCTCGCTCAATTGTTAGACGACTTATGGATTATGGCTTAATCTTTCTTATATTTAAAATCTTGTGCCTCAAAAACATTACATATGAGATAAAAAATTCTCCCGCTCAATTGTTAGTTGGCTTATCTTACTGTATATTAAAAGGCAAGAGAGAAAATTCTTCTGTTCAATTATTAGTAAGCTTATCTTCTTAGCTTCTTATACCTAAAACCAATACAAATGTGAGAGAAAAATTATCATACTCAATTATTAGCCCATTTATCTTATATTTAAAAGATCTACATATGAGAAAGAAAGTTATTCCACTCAATTGTTAGGAAGCTTATCTTCTAATACCTAAACTAAAACACTACATGTGAGAGAACAATCCCCTCGATTCCCCCACTCAATTGTTAGCAAACTTATCTTGTAATAGCTAAAGCACTACATATGAGAGAGAGGAAATTCTTCCCTCAACCATTAGCCGTCTTATCTTATACGATAGTATTTAAAAGATCTACATATGAGAGTGATGTGAGTTTTCTCGCACTTAAAATAAATTGTAGTAAAGGGTAGAAGTACGAGTATCGTCTCTACAGGGATGGACAAAAGGGAAATAAGAATTAACTAAATTCAGCGATTAAAAAGAAAATAAAATAAAAAACAATTGTGCGAGATGAATGGTTTGGAAAATTAACAAATGCGAATGAACGATTAAATAAAAAGATTGGTTTTCTTCACAATTAACGACAAAGGGAACAGAGATTGATTCCAGGGTAACCAGATTTCTGGCAGATCAGGCCTAATTACATGAAATTGATTTAATTGAGCCTAGCTAATCATTACCAAGCTCTTACCGCTCTTGCGGCGTAGAGTACAATAATTTAGGGGACCAGACTGATCTCTCATGCGACAGGATCCTAAATTATTGCCAAGACGAGCGAGCTTACGGCCCCTTAATCGCTACTAATCTCTTAGCGAACGATTAAGTGTGTGTGAATGTGTCCTTGAATAAATTAGATCTCTCTTAACTTATTCTACAAGTTATTGTAATTCTAGTGGTCATCTTGGTTACAAGAGATATAAGTTAAATTACTCAAACACAAATTAAACGGAATTCATGCAATTAATCCATCAAGAAACTAGCCATACATCATGATCAACCCCTTCATCAACCTCAAATCCCTAATTAAACTACTCACAATTCATAATTGAAGAATCAACAGAATTGGGAAGAATGGAATTAATTGTCATTAATTAAAAAGAATGAACTTACAAATAATCTCAGGGTCTTGGAGAAAATAGTGGAAAAACCATACTAAATTCGTCCCTAGGCCTCTCTGTAATGTTCGCAATACTTAAACAGGAGAAGGGAGGCCTTATTTATAGAAAACAAATGAGTTTGGGCTGAACTGAGACAAAAAACGGGGTCAGGCACGGCGTGCCTAAGGGCCAGGCACAACCGTGCTTTCAGAACAAGGTCGTATTAGCATTCTGTATGTAGGCACGATCGTTCCTCCCAAGTTAGGCACGATCGTGCCTACCTGGCAGTAGCTCCGCGGGTTCCTTCTTTACGCACGATCGTGCCTAACATTGGGCGCACGATCGTGGGATCTTAACTTCCGAATTTGACAACGCTTCCTTCATAAAAGTTGTATATAATGAAGTCCTCTATCCACCACAACTTGCAGAATTGGATTTGAATCATCCAATCAAGAGATATGAATAAAATGGTGGAAGGTAGCATTCTGAAATCGCAACAGAGATCATCTGACTTCATCGTCTGTTTTCACCTTGCTCCTCTCAGATTATCGGAATGGTGTCTTCATATGATTTGTAGACCTTGAAGTTGGCTTTAATATGGAACTTGAATCGTGTCCTTTGGATGTTGCTACAAAGAGATATGCTTGAACGATTGACAGAAGGTCATCCTGATCGCCGTTTTCAAGCTCTATTCGTCTTCTTTTAATCCCGTAGCCAATCTAATGCTCTTTTGTCTTCAAATCTTCATCTTAAACCTCACAATGACCTTCAAAGCTCTCAAATCAATCTCTAATGCTTCTCAACTCATCCCGATTGCTCCTCAAGCGCCGGTTCTGGCCTCTAAATTCCCGATTTTGACTCCAAACGGCATGAAACTTGAACCAACGCCCGATAAACATAACTTGAGCTAAAATTGAGACTTGTAACACTTTAAATCTAGGAAAACCATCAAAATTCAATCTCAACTTATTCTCAACACGCATCAAATGCGTGTCAAAATACGGACTTATCAGAGAGAGAAAGTTTTTCTGCTCACATGCTAGCACGCTTATTTTCCAATACCTAAAAACACTACATATGAGAAAGAAAATTCTTATGCTCAATCGTTAGGCAGCTTATCTTATACCTAAAATAATCTGTATTGATGCTATAAAATAAGAAGGTTGTTTAATAAATGCTATAAAAAAGTGTTTAGATTTTTTTAAATTTTATATATGCAATATTGATGTCATATAAAGATCGTAAACAATTACAAAATTTGATATGATTTTTGTAAAAATTGAATTAATAATGAAAAAGTTATAACACTTTAAAGAAAAAATAAAATTTTCATATAATGGGACCCACCTAGTATATCACTCAGCCAATTACATTGCTTTGATGTCTTGCCGTTCGAATTCGAATGAGAAAAGTGTCAGTTTGGTACCTTAAGTTGGAGCCGGGGGAGTAAAGAGTACATGTACTTGCATTCGTGATCCAGAGATACATCAAATAGGCAAAACGGGTCTAATTTGGTCCACTACTTCATTAGCTAGTTAAAAACGGTGATGTGGCCAACAGATTAATGACATGGCAACTAATTAACCGGTTTGTTCTCTTGTCCTTCTCCAACATAGCATCGTCCTCAAGTTCTTCTGCATTTAAATCGAACCCTAGTATAGATCTCTTCGTTTGTCTCTTCCGACATATTGGGTCTTCATCTGTTCGGTACTCAGTTGGTTGATCTCATCTTACTCCTGTGTTGTCGAAGAAAACATCAGCAAACTAACGAATTTCTTTGTCCTTCAGGTTTGGGAAGAAGGAATATGTCTTATGGAACTTGCTATTGTGGAATTCCAGCAAGGACAATGACTTCATGGACAAATGACAACCCAGGGAGACGATTCATTGCCTGTTCAAGAGTAAGGCCATTCGAATGATAAAAGTATATTATTTATGATTTGTTGTAATTTTTTATTGTTCTTGTCTTGACTTAACCCTATTATTGCAAATAGGGTGCAGGTGCCTCCTGCAACATGTTCGAATGGCTTGATGAAGAAATGTGTTACAGGTCCAAGATGATTATTCCTAGTTTGTTGAGGAAAATAAACACATTGGAAGCTCAGCTTGTTGAGGAGAAGGCAAAGGAAAAAGGGTTGTCTAAAAAAAGAGGATTTGGAGTGTGTTGTGGTGCACTCTTGCAGGAATATGTATGCTGGTGATATGGGTTGTTTGGAATGACAGTGGAAGCAAGAAGAAGGTACCTTGGAAGATGTGTGAAGCTGGAATGGATTAATTGAAAATGGAAGCCATGTATCAGTTTTAGGAAGTAATGTACCATCAGTTTGTTAGGCTTGGTGTAACAGTTTCTTGGCTTTGTGGTCTCACTTTGTTTGGTTTGATGTATGAGTTTGTTATGTTTAAATTGTTTAATGTATCAGTATGATACCTTTTATGTTATGTAGGCTGATCAGTTTCTTTGTTATGATGTAACACAAATATTGTAATGTGTTGACCTCTTCTGGCAGTAGTAAACAATTGGGGTGTTTCAATGATATGTGTAATATTTATTGTTTTGTGCATTTATAAGTTTCTGAACCTAATTGGCCTGATATTTGAGCATTCCTGAGTGCTAAGGAAAGCATGCAGCCTATTTTGAAATACTTAAACCATTGTGAAGTGCATAATAATGTTGCCTGGTATTTCAACCTATTCATGACTGATATTGCAAGCATAGTCTACTGCAAATATTTGTGGTTTAGTGAACTGCAACCATTGTCAAAGCATTTAATCTTCTGGAATATATGTCCAAATTTCATGACTGATACTGCATAACTGAAACCATCATCTTAAACCATAATCCTATGACATTTTAACTCATGTCTAAGATATGCAAGTGTGGAAAGAAGGCTGAACTATAGTGTCATAGTCTCAGACCTGAAACCATGATATGCAAGTGTGGAAACATGCCTGAACTTAAAGTGGCATTTGCCATCACTAGGAAATTAAACTGAACATGATTACATTCATGTGTGGAACTGAACAACCCCATTGAAAGGACAATTCATATACATGCACACATAAAACCAAAAGTTACCTAATACTAAACATCATTACATTAATGTGTCATAATGGTTACAACCTTCCATTGACTAATCAGAGACCATTACATGCAACCAAGTCTGGCACACACACCAGATACATGACACGAAAAGCATAGGTCTAAAGTCAACAAATGTACATAATCATCCAATAAGGTATGACCTGATTATTTTATGCAAGTGTAAACCACCCAAAAAACTTGCATTCCACCCATATAAGCCCATAGACATCTAAAAAAAGCTTAACATCCTACAAACCACCAACATATTACCAAAATAGGTAGTAGGATATTCCCAATACTACTAAAATGTTTGAATAACTTCTACAATGTCTGAATAAGTAGTACATAGCAAGACTAATGCCCATCAGTCTCTTCCATTAGGTCAAACAAGGCATGGAACCTCTCTCTTGACTTCGTGGGATCACCATGTACTTCCACCTCTTCAACACCCACCTCTGCAACACCTCTCTTTCTCAAATTCTTAGCTTTTGTAGTCCTTTCCTTCTCTTTTCTTGCCTTCAGTCTCTGTAAACATCAAAATTATCGTAGTTTAAGTCATTAATATTATCATAACATACCTACAAACCTACATTTATAAGGCCATTACCTCCAAACCACCTGCAGTTATGGAATTCTGTCCTCTCCATTCAAACACACCATCAACATATGTCCCATTTGTAGTTTGTTTGTCAGTGAAGTAGGGTTCCTATGCGCTTCCACCAGTGTTATTTTCGTCAAGAGGACCATTGGCAATGTTTGTTTCCTGATACAGTCATAAATACATTTTAAGAACTGTAATAGCTAAGCAGGCCCATATATTGGAAAAAACAAAGTTATTTTAATTACTTTTGCATACTTTACCTGATATTGATGTGAGTCAGTATTGTTTGGGCACATGTTCTGACTGTGGCAAGTTTGGGAGCATATACCACATGATGTCATAGGTGGATTTGAGCTTCCACCTTCCATATCAGCCGGAAAAGTAGTTGCCCCTTGCATGATTTGCTCTTCGGATGGACACCCTTTCTTGTTGTGGCCCTTTTTGAAGCAGAGCTGGCATGTGATGCTTGTACCTCTCTTGGGTAACTTCCCACTTCTGGGAAACTCACCTAATTCTTTAATTCTATATTTCTTTGGCCTTCCTAGTTCTTTTTTCTTTAACTCAGCAGGCAAGACTTTGATGTTAGTTTTAGGCCAGAAAAGAGGGCCAACTGTAAGGGTCATCGTGAAAGAATAGGTATGACGATACATCTCCTTCTTGTGCCACAGTGAGACATGATCTTCTATTGGATCCCCTTATCCCTAGTGGCACAAATGGCGTGCTTGCATGGAATCCTTGAAACATCCCACTGCTCACACAAACATCTTCTATTCCCTAGGTCAACAAGATATGTATCAGAACCACAAGATACTTCATATCCATCAGCCCCATTAAATTGTACCCTCTTGCTAGCCATTATTGTTTTATTCAGCCTCCTCCTAATTCTTGGGCCTAAGGTACCAATCCACATATCTGCTAAATCCCTATTTTTGCTAAGCCTTTGCATGACTAACTTCCTGATATACTCCAACTGAGAAAAACCAATCTGAGATCTAGCAGGGACTTATTTGACCTCCTAAGTTGCCACGTCACATGCATAGTTGGCACCCTACCGGATGACATGGCGATGATCGGCTTGTGACCTGCTAAAAGTGAAATTTGAATCTTTTTACCGAGTTCAGGGTGCTAATTGGAGCTTTTTTGGGTTCAAGGGGCAAATTGAGCAATCCAGAAAGGTATAGGGACCTATTTGACCCTTTAGCCTAACTTAAAAGGTAATTAATTATATTGATTAAACCAATAAATCATTGTGTTGAGATGGTCAATATCAATTGATTTCATTAGATGGCCAATGGATGAATTAGATAGAATACCTAGACGTTATACTCACCCCGGGTTACAAGTTATCATGCTTATTAATTGATTTCATTAAATTGAATTGATTGAATGCTGCTATCAGGTCAATATAAGGTGCCTGATCTATATTGCCTAAATAGTCAGGTTTATTACGGATGCCTCTTGTTATTAATAACTACTCTTGATGAAATAGATGATTTAATCCACAATTAAGTATTCAAGAGGGGAGAGTTAAGCTCTAAACATGACCAATGAGCACTTCACTAAGTGGAACATAACTAAACGAAGGTTGATTCTTTGATATTTTAATTCATTCATCTTAGTTTTTTTTGCATTTTCAATTATCAAAATATTCAAACTTCTCCTTATGTTTACTTTGATCTCTTACGTTTGCACACACGCAAAAAAAATACTTTTCCCGTGAGTACGAACACTACTATGCTATACATAATATTAGTGTTTAGTGGTGGATTTATATTGAGGCGCAAACGACCTAATTGTTGTCATACAGAGTGTCATACTATTTTTGTTCTAATATTTTTTTTATAATCATATTTAGAGAAAGTAATTATATTTTAGTCGTAGTCTGATAAAATTTCTTAATAGAACTGCATACTATGGAGTTGTGATTTGGTAAATTGTACCGTACACCCGATTGTACGATGTTCACCGTACAACCGAGTATTTTTGCAATTAATTACAACTGGTAAAGGTTATGTAGTTTGTTCTTCTCTGTTGTGCTGGTCGCTGAGGTCCTCGGAGTTGATGAACGAGGCACCGATCGAAGTATGCTGCTCGCTCGCTGGGAGTTCCGATGAAGCAGAAACACGTTCTGGCCTTCTATCCTAAAGAAGGCAAAGTCTGGTACTCCATATTTTTTAGTTCACAAATCCCACGAGGACAATTTCAATTGTATTTTAATATTATATTTTAATATTGTTTGCTAATGTTTTCAGCCTATTAATTACTAACATAAGTTGATTTTTAAAGAACTTTGGATAGCCAGTACTTCATTTTCGATCGTTTTCGGCTTCTTTTTGCCCATTTTGTGTCTAGCGAGTTATGTTGTTTTGTATAGGTAGGTGGCTGACTCTAAATCTATTCATAGGGCTTACGATCAGATCTGTAATAGCTGTCTGAATTTTGTCTTCCATGTTTGCTCTATATTAATGAAAAGCCGTTTTGATGATCAAAAAATTACTAACAAATACTCTCTCCGTTCTCTAATACTTGTTCCTCTTTCCATTTTGGGTTGTTTTCTAATATTTGTCTCTCTTTCCATTTTTGGAAAGTTTTTTCAATAAATATACTCATTTACCCTCATTCTCTTTCCTACTTTTTCATTCTCTTTCTTACTTTTTCATTTAAACACAACCCACTACACCTTTTACACTACTCCTATTACTTTTCTCTTAAAACTTGTGCCAAACCCTATTGGGACAACTAATGGAGAACGAAGGGAGTATTACAATTGCCACTATATAAATAGTCCGTATAATAAATGTGCATAACGGTTAAAAGAATGGAAAGTTTGTGCTATATAAATAGTCCGTATAATATGACATTGATTTATTTCATACTATCCTCCGTTTCTTTTTAATCGCAACATGTTGAATTATATACTATTCACGTGTTCTACTTTGACTACATTTTACGGTATTATTTTACGAAAATTATTTTTTTTAAAAAAATATTGTTCAATTCATCTCATTACAAATTTTTAAAATCTGATTTTTAATTATTTTTAACTAATAGAGATTAAAATATAATTACAGTCAATGATGTGCGTTGGCAATTGTGAAATGTTGACCGTTATAACTAAAAAAGAATGGAAAGTGTTAAGTACAGAAGCCATGATATGAATGAACAAAGTTAGGATAAAAAGGGAGCTCTACGCGGAATGCCTTTCCTTCTCCTTGCATTCGAAGGCGGCGTTACCAGAAACATGTCGTTTTGTGAGGAGGCCTCACACAACTCGTGTTCCCCTCTTTGCATTGCAACCTCATTCTTCGCGCCTAACATAAGACTTCCATTCCCATTCCTCTTGATTCCTACAAGCTAAAGTGTTGGTACACACATAAAAGAAAATGGTTATTGATCACATTTTTTTTTATATTATACTCCCTCCTCCAAGTAATTAAGTTTGAATTTTTTTACTTTGTAGGGCCAAATCTTAAAACACAACATATTTTTTATAAAATAAAAATATAATGAGTTATTGATGATAACTGTAATGTTATAAATGTATTGTTTTTAATATTTGGTTATTAAATTGTTTATTAGGAGTGTTAATTGTTTCCTAAAATAGAAAATGAGAAACTTTAAGTGAGACGTTCAAAAAAAATGAGAACCTTTAACTGAGAGGAGGGAGTACTACATATGCTTTATTGTCAGGATTAAATAAATGGATCTTAGTTCAAAGAAAGAAGATGAGTAGTTATAAGGATGTTTTCTGTTGGGCTGAAATTTGCTGGTCTGGTATGGTCTTGTTTGGTTTGATAAACGTATGCTCTCTGTGTATTTTATAACTACCGAAGTCTGGTCTGGTATGATCTGGTCTGGTCTGGTTTGGAACTGAAAACAGTCCAAAAGAAAACATCCTAAGTAAGCATACTCTGATTATAGTTTTACTCTTATTTCCGGCTAGGGGTGGAAATAGGCTAGGCGGCCTGTCAGGGGCCTGTGGCCTGGCCTGTTTAAGGCCTAGCCTGGCCTGTTTAATTATCAAGCTTGGCTTGGGCTTTTTTAAAAGCCCGTTTATTTAAATAGGTTAGGCTTAGCCCAACTCTGAAGCCTCTTTAGCTTAACAGACCGACCTATTTATATGCGTGTATATATATATATGTTTGTATATGTATATACTCCCTCAGTCCCAAAAAGTATGATACACTTACTTTTGGCACACCATTTAATAAAAGTAGCCGAATGCTAGGGTTGTTCCCTTTTTACCCTTTGCCGGGTACATGGACCGTCACCTCCGATCCTCATAACAATAATTCTACAGTTGTAAACCGATCGTTTCGTTTCAAAAACAGAAGCTGTAAATCGATCATATTAATACCGAGCATTATTATACCGCATCTCAAAATGTTAACACGTGTGATTAGATTAATTTTCTTTTGCTTGAGGTGTCCCAATCCTTTCACTGTAGTGCTCCTTATCCAAAATTACATAGTAATGTATCTCCACTTACATACCAATAACGAGCTCCACTCAATTACAAGTATCCTCTCTTATACAAAGCATTTTTCTTTACGAAGTATGAAGAGATTCAAGAAATTGCAAATCAGATTCAAGTTGGAGAAGCATAGTTTTTCGAAAAGCATTTATAAACAGCAAGATTAGTCTTTTTATGATTGGAGTTATCAACAACAAAAGATCTTTCCGGGTGTTTATCTTTCACTAAGTGAGAAGACAAAAGAGCGCTGAGTGTTGTTAGTTCAACAACAAAAGATCATTTAGTGTGTTAATATTACTCCGTCTTTAATAAAAGGAATATATTGAGACCCAGTAATCAATAATGGCACAAGAATTAAAAGCTTCGGGTTCATCAAATAATAAATGCAGAAGGAGAATGACGTGAATAATGGGTGCGCCGGAAGGGCAAGAGGGGAAAGTAAAAAGTTTAATTTGGAAAGTGTTCATATTTTTGGGACAACCGTAAAAGGAAAATGTATCTTACAAAATGGGACGGAGGGAGTATTTACTTATATTTAAATTTATTTGTATTATTTATAATTATATATTAGTATACTTAACTATATCAAATTAGGCATAATAGTATTTTTATGGAGTATGTATTATAAATTAGAATACTAGCTATTTGAAATATCATATATAAGTGTGTTAATAGGTTAATAGAGTAATTGAAATTCAAAGTTTTTCAAGATTTGAAGAACATAAAAATTTATAAGCTACATAATTGACGTATTAAAAAACGTATTATTAGACTTTCAAAGCAAAACTATCGTATAATTAGACTTTATTGTTAATATTTGAGGGATAAATTTTATATCGGGTTAAGAGGATTTTTCAGTTTTTATTTTTTATTTTTTTGAACTTTTGATTTTTTTTCTTAACAGGCACACTAAACAGGTTTCAAGCTTATTAATTCTATAACAGGCCCGGCCTGTTTAGGCAAAAGCCTGACCTGGTCTGGCCTGGCCTGTTTCCAACCAAATTTCCGGCAATTGATTACACATACTACCTTTGTCCCGTTGGAAGGTTCTCATGACAAAATGACACAGTTATTTAGACAATAATTAAATGAAGTACTTCGAGTATATTTTAAGAAATAGTTTAATAGGTATATATTTTAATGTAGTTAGTATTGATAACTGTGATGTTATAAATGTATTATTTTTAATATTTAATTATTAATTTGTCAATTAAGATTGTTAATTATTTCCTAAAATAGAAATGAGAACCTTCTAATGATACGTCCAAGAAAGGAAAGTGAAAAGGGAGGGAGGGTAACGGAGTACTCGGTAGTATAATACGTGTACTTATATTACTTGATGAAAAGAGTGATAATGAGGGAGTTAAATGAGGAAAGAGTAATTTAGACAGATGGAGTAATTTTTATGAAACGCGCGCGCGTACGTGATGTGATGATGGTACATACCTTGCAGCCGAGAGAACAAAAGCGAAAAGTGTCCAAAAGGCTTCTGGCGCAGATCTCGCAGAGGTTAGAAACGGCGGCGGCTTTGCCGGTACTGGTCTTAGGCTGGGGGCGCTGGTTGAGGAACACGACTTTGGCGCTGTTAATCACATAGGTCTGCACCCCACTGATGTCCAACACCCTCTCTATCTCCACCACCCGAACCACATCATGGTATGAAGACCTCCTTATCTGCACGTACAATTCATTTTAATACTCGATCGATCATGATCGTTTAATTCATTGTCAAAATGAAAGGAATTAATCGATCTCAAGGCTGGCCGGCCGGCCGGCTAGCTAGCTTCTTAATTTTATGTATATATCGTGTTGAATGTGATCAAGCTTGACGTATGCATGGGAGGCTTACGTGGAAGTTTAAATATTATTACTTTCTAATTATCCTAGTTTATTCAATAAACGATTTGGTCAATGTTGTTAGCTAAGTTTTAGGTATTGTTTACATCCAGTATTAGTTTATGGCTTAAAACGTGGATCATAGCATATTTGTAGGGAGTTAGTTAGTTTGAACGTGCTCCCCCTTTATTCTCTTTGTAATGGCTATTTAATAGCCTAAGTTATATTCATTAAATCTGAGTTGAGTTCTTCGTCTCCTTAATTCTTTAGCTTGAAAGATAGCTACTTTTGAGAGTGAAGCTTTATGTTATAAAGCCTACATTTGGTATCAGAGCCAGTGAGAGATCTAACCATTGTGGTTGAGGGAACACACGAGTGAAACAACAAACAACATACAAACACAAGTCCAATATGCAGGGTTCTGGCAATGGCAGTTCTGTGAACCAGCTTCCTTTGTTCAAGGGAGTGAATTATCATTTTTGGAGTCTCAAGATGAAGACATTGTTCAAGTCTCAGGAACTGTGGAGCATGGTTGAGGATGGGTTTGTTGATGATCAGCCTGAGGAGCCTGATCAAGCCCTTAGAGAAAAGAGAAAGAAGGATGCTAAAGCTCTTTTTCTCATACAACAAGCTCTTGATGATGCTGTGTTTCCTCGTATTGCTGCAGCTTCTACCTCTAAAGAGGCCTGGAGTATTCTCAAACAAGAATACTTAGGAGACAAGAAAGTCATCATGGTTAGGTTACAATCACTCAGGAGGGAGATGGAGAATGCACGCATGAAGGAAAAAGAATCAGTGCAGGACTACCTCTCAAGAATTACAACCATTGTTCAGCAAATGAAGTCCTATGGTGAGGACATCAAACCTCAGCAAGTTGTGAGCAAGGTGATGAGAAGCCTTACTCCCAAGTATGGACAACTTGTGTGTGCCATTGAGGAGGCTAAGGATCTGGAAGTCTACACTTTTGAAGAGTTGAAGGGATCCTTGCAAGCCTATGAGGAAAGGGGCAACATGGACTGTGACAAAGTGGAAGAGCAAGCCTTTCAGGTTAGAGGAGAGGCACCTAGAGACCAACAACCTCACTTCTCAGGCAGGGGAAGAGGAAGAGGTAGAGGTGGCAATAGAGGAGGCTACAGAGGAAGAGGCAGAGGCAGAGGCCAACCCCATGGAGGTAGACAGGAATCTCAAACCTCTAAAAGTCCATTCAAATGTTACTATTGTAACAAGCCCGGTCACAAGGAAGCTCACTGCTGGAAGAAAGAAGAAGATAAAGAATCAGGAAGGGATGAACCAAAGTCTAATTATGCTGAGCAAGAGAATCTATTCTTGGCTCAACATAATTCTGACCATGGAGGCATATCTATATGGTATGTAGATAGTGGGTGTTCCAATCACATGACCAGTTCTAAGGAGATGTTTAAAGAGATGGATGAGTCCAAGAAGAGCATTGTGAGACTGGGAGATGGCAAACAACTCAATGTGGAAGGGATTGGTACAATCTCATTGCAAACTGATCAGGGCAAGGTAAAACTCCTACATAATGTTCAGTATGTGCCTCAACTTGCCCATAATTTGCTAAGTGTTGGTCAGCTTGTATGTGGTGGATATTCCGTTGTCTTTGAAAATGATATGTGTGAAATCAAAGACAAACAGAATGGTGATGTACTAATGAGAATTGCAATGGGAAAGAATAAAGTCTTTCCATTGGATATCTCAGGTCAGTGTAGTAGGGCACTCATTGTAAAAGGGGAGGAGAATGCCAAATTATGGCATCTCAGACTTGGGCATCTGAATGTTCAAAGCCTGCAGATGCTCAGTACAAAAGAGATGGTGCATGGCTTACCAAAAATTGGTGAGTTGCAGCTTTGTGAAGGCTGTATATATGGTAAGCAGACTAGGGGCTCATTTCCAAAAGGAAATACATGGAGAGCAAGTGAATGTTTGGAGTTGGTGCATGCTGATTTGTGTGGACCTATGCAGACTGAGTCATTAGGAGGAAGTAAATACTTCCTAATGATTACAGATGACTTTAGCAGGATGTCTTGGGTATTCTTTCAGAAGGACAAATCAGAATCTTTTATGAACTTTAAGAAGTTCAAAGCACTGGTAGAGAAACAAAGTGGGCTAGAAGTCAAGGCTTTAAGAAGTGACAGGGGAGGTGAGTTCCTATCCAAAGAATTCACTCAGTTTTGTGAAGAACAATGCATTAGAAGAGAACTCACAGCACCATACACTCCTGAGCAAAATGGAGTGGCAGAGAGGAAGAATAGAACTGTGGTTGAAATGGCTAGAAGTATGATGAAATCAAAGGGCTTACCAACTGAGTTTTGGAGTGAAGCTGTTGCAACTGCAGTATATGTACTCAATATCTCACCAACAAGAGCTGTGAAGAATCAGACCCCATTTGAAGTATGGAGGAAGAAGAAGCCCTCAGTTGGTCATCTCAGAGTCTTTGGATGCATAGCTTATACTCTTATCAACCTAAGAGCTAAGCTAGATGATAAAACTGAGAAGTGTATCTTTATTGGATACTCTACTCAGTCCAAGGCATACAGGCTGTACAACCCTCATTCTGGCAAGATAATCATTGGGAGAAATGTTATCTTTGATGAGGAATCATGCTGGGATTGGAAGCTGCAGGATCACCAAAGTAAGGGCATACAGAGAACCATCAGTTTGGAAGAAGTTCATGAATCAACTGAGACAACAGGTCAGCCTAGTCCACCACCAACACCTCAGAGTTCATCAGCATCTTCAAGTGATCTGAGTTCACCATCATCACACTCAACCTCAAGTAGTGATTCACCTCCAAGAAAAGTAAGATCCCTCATTGATATTTATGAATCCTGTGATCTTGCTCTTCTTGCTAGTGAACCTGCAGACTTTGAGGAAGCTGTGACTCAGGATGAATGGAAACAAGCCATGAATGAAGAAATTAAAGCTATAGAGAAGAATGATACATGGGAGCTTGTTACACTGCCTAAAGAGAGGAGTGTAATAGGGCTGAAATGGGTGTACAAAACTAAGTACAACCCGGATGGAAGCATTTCAAAACATAAGGCCAGGTTGGTTGTAAAAGGCTATGCACAGCAAGAAGGTATTGACTATGAGGAAACCTTCTCACCTGTGGCTAGATTTGAAACAGTTAGAGTGGTTTTGGCTTTAGCAGCTCAGTGGTGTTTACCTGTCTTCCAACTTGATGTCAAGTCAGCTTTTCTAAATGGGGAGTTGTCCGAGGAGGTGTTTGTAGAGCAGCCTCAAGGGTTTGTGCAAGAAAATGCAGAAGGAAAGGTCTACAGACTTAAGAAAGCTCTATATGGGCTTAAACAAGCCCCCAGGGCTTGGTACAGCAAGATAGATTCCTTTTTTATTCAAAGGGGGTTTGTGAGGAGTGAAAATGAACCCACACTCTATGTAAAGAAACAAGGTATGGATGCATTTATTATAGTTTGCCTATATGTTGATGACATCATCTATTTCAGCTCTTCACAAGATATGCTAGATAGCTTTAAGAAAGCTATGACCAAGGAGTTTGAAATGACTGATTTGGGAAGGCTGCAATACTTCCTTGGGCTCGAGGTGAAGCAGAATAGCAAGGGTATTTTCTTATGCCAAAGAAAGTATGCTATGGATCTGCTAAAGAGATTTCATATGATGAACTGTGAGGCAGTCAAAACACCAATGAATACAAGTGAGAAGTTGCAAAAGGCTGATGGAACTGAAAAAGCTGATGAGAGGTTCTATAGAAGTATGGTGGGAGGTTTGAATTACCTTACACACTCTAGGCCTGATATTGCTCTTAGTGTAAGTATAGTCTCCAGGTATATGCATAGTCCTACCAAGCAGCATCTGGGAGCAGCCAAGAGAATTTTGAAGTATGTTTCAGGAACACTTGAGTATGGGATCCAATATTCAAGTGTAAAGGAGTTGAAGTTAAGAGGGTACACTGATAGTGATTGGGCTGGGTGTGTGGATGACAGAAAAAGCACATCCGGGTCAGTTTTTGATCTTGGGTCAGGTGCTATTACATGGAGCTCAAAGAAGCAAGAAACTGTGGCTTTATCAACCTCAGAGGCAGAGTATGTGGCTGCAGGAGCTGCAGCAAAACAAGCACTATGGCTGAAGAAATTATTGTCTGATTTGTGTTGCAAACAAGAAGAGAAGCCTGAGATTTGGTGTGACAATAAATCAGCAATAGCAATGGCAAGAAATCCTGCATTTCATTCAAGGACTAAACATATAGATGTCCAACATCATTTCATAAGGCAACTTGTGGCTGAAGGGAAGATTTCATTGCAGTTCTGTGGCACAAATTGGCAGAATGCAGACCTTTTTACCAAGGCCTTGAATCAAGCAAAGCACTACTACTTTATGGAAAGGATTGGAATGTGCAAGCTTGGATCAAGGGGAGGTGTTGAATGTGATCAAGCTTGACGTATGCATGGGAGGCTTACGTGGAAGTTTAAATATTATTACTTTCTAATTATCCTAGTTTATTCAATAAACGATTTGGTCAATGTTGTTAGCTAAGTTTTAGGTATTGTTTACATCCAGTATTAGTTTATGGCTTAAAACGTGGATCATAGCATATTTGTAGGGAGTTAGTTAGTTTGAACGTGCTCCCCCTTTATTCTCTTTGTAATGGCTATTTAATAGCCTAAGTTATATTCATTAAATCTGAGTTGAGTTCTTCGTCTCCTTAATTCTTTAGCTTGAAAGATAGCTACTTTTGAGAGTGAAGCTTTATGTTATAAAGCCTACATATCGAATAAGTCATTGTCCCAAATAGGACTAAATTAATGTAAAAGTTCCAAACTAAGACTTACTCCTCATTTATTCCTCGAATAGGAGTTACACCTGACCGGCTCGTTTTTAATTTCCAATGCTACCCCTCCCGTACAATTACTTTGAATTAATTTTTGAGGCCTTTCTTTTCTGTCTGTCAGACACTCTTCTTGAACCTTCCGCTTTCTAATTTCCAACGCTACCTCTCTCCTCTCTCTTTTATCCTCTGGCCAGACTCTTCTCCCATTATTTCATCTCCATCGGAATTCTCTTTTATCCATCTGCTACAACTCCATCTCATCTCCGGCGGACTATAATAAGTTTGAATGGAGATGTTTCCTCCCAACTCCAGCCACCGGCGGTCAACAACGAGTCCGGCGACCACCATGAGTAAGTTTTTATCTTTCTCTTCTCCTCCTTTTTTTTCTTCTTCCACCTCTTCTTTCTTCTTCTTCTCCCTTCTTTTAATTCACTCAATGGCAACGTCTTATTGCAGGCTTGCAGCGTGAAGTTGCCTTGATTACAAACAATTTTTTTAATTTAATGTTTGCTTCATTTTCCCCTCTTTCGAGATCTGCTTTATCGTTTTTGTGGATTTTTGTGTTTTCTCTTTCAATTTCTTTTTTCAACGGGTGTTCTCTCAACATTTTATAAAACTTCTACTTCGTACAGTATTGATTATTTTTTTACATTTGATTTAAATCAATTTTTTTAACTTTTCAGACTATTTTTTTTATTTGAATCTAAAATTTTCATACTCTATTTTAAGCTAATGTTTATGATACGTAGTATTAAGATAAAAATAAAAATATTATTCTACATACATTACAAATAATGACATGTTTTTCCCTTTGAAATTATTATATTGTCACATAGTGTCATTTTTTTTTACATTAATTCCATCAAGATGGAAATTAAATACAAGTTATAATGTCATTTTTTTACATTAATTCCATCAAGAATTCAAGATGGAAATTAAATACAAGTTATAATGTCATTTTTTTACATTAATTCCATCAAGATGGAACCGGTTCATGAAGATGGCAATATTTTTTTCTTTCAAATCCACTATTTGTAATGCCTTGAAAATGCCGAGATGGCAATAAAATTCATATCTCTGTTTTAATACCAATGCCATTAAGATGACATTTAAATGACCCAATTATATTTACATCACTTTTACCATATTTTAGATTAGCCAAAGGTGGTGGTGCGCATCCGGCGACGGGCGGCGGTGGTACACAAGGTGGCGGCGCTGACTGATGGCGGAGGCGCCTGGCGGCGGCGGCTGCGTATGGCGGTGACAGCGTTTGGCTGAGTGACATTGGTGGTGGAAGAAGCGGCGGCAAGTTGTGGAAGAGGCGGCGCCGACGATGACATGAGTGCCGGCGGCAGGTGGTAGAGCCATTGACGACGGCGATGGTTGACGGGCTGGCGGCAACAGAGAAGGTGGTCACGGGCCTCCTAGGGTTGTGACGTTGATTGTTGTTGTACAGTTCGTTTTCTATATTTTGCTTTAAATTATTAATAAACATATCAGCTTCAGATTTCATTAAGGATATTTACGTCAGGTTACCCATTTTTACTCCTACTAAATTTCACGGAAAGTTCAATTCCTATTTGTGCACAATTTTTATTGTTTACTCCTATATAGGTAATTATCTCAGGAAATATTCTCACCCTCTTGAACCGTTGTGAGAATTTTTCACTTATTCGTGCATTTCGGACCCATGTACGATTTGTAATGACTTCATATTTTAATAAAATTTGGTAAATGTTCCCCGACATTTACCGCACCAAGAGGTGTTTTCTTTCTGGATAAAAAAAGGTAACTATCTCATATCGAATGTAGGAATGTTTTTGTTTTTGGTTATCAAAAAACCAAAACAACTAATGTATATACGTACATAAATACCTACCTGAATGACTTGATGATGTTTGTGGCGGAAGGAGCGGCAGTAGAAGCAGAAGGCGTCGGCGGCGCAGTCAAGGCAGAACATGTTGCATTCGCTCCTCGCTCCGTCGCCGTCGTGGGTGCGGCAGGCGGTGAAGAACGCGGCGTTGAGCAGCGGCTCGAGCCACAGAGGGACCAGCTGCTGCATATGCATATACATATACATATACATGGATGATCAAGAAATTATATATTGCAACTTCATCATCCTATATATCATCTGTACATACTTAATTACCATTGTGGATCGAAAAGAAGCAGGTAATGAAGCTGGTAGCTTGCTAGTGGTGATGGATGGATGGGCCGGGGTGGGTGGAGGCCGGCCTAATCTCTTGATTGATAATAAAACCAAACAAACACCAACTTACAATTCAACTACAAACAAAAAAAGACAATTACTTGATCGAAAAACGAATCAATCAATTTATACTATATAATAATGCCTCAGCTCGCGCGGCTCTCAGCTCCGACGCCGGATGGTGTGAATGAATGGGCGGCGTCGAACTTACGCCGCCGCTGCTGCTTCAATTCTTTGCGTAGGCCGCTTCTCTACGTTTCAGACCTCTGCAACAAACCAAACGCCACCGTTTCCCCTCGATCTCTTCTTTCCTTCTTACGTGTCCCATTATTTATTGCCAGCTGCTGCATGGGTCCCGCTCCATGCTTTCTTGTTGCTTCATTCAACTACCCTTCCCTCTCTCACCTTTTTATGGCAAATTATATCTTACAACCGGTTGTACCTTGAGCATGGTACAACCGGGTATTTTTGTAATACATTTGAACTTCAAGCCTCTGATTTACCTAACGTGCCTGGACTGCCTAATCTATTTTTCCGCCGTCATTGCTCCTGGGCCCTGGCTCTTGCGCATTAGCCTTGATCGACGATCATTGCTTTACATTTTTCTTTTCTCTCGTTTTGTTTTCTTTTCGTTGCTTCCGGGGGTGTCCCCAACACAGATTTTAAATGATTTTAAAGGATTGTAGATTCCATGGATTTTAATAGAATTCTACAGACTCCATGAGATTCATATGGAATTCTATGGAATTCTATTTCATGGAATTATATTGATTTCAATGGATTTTAATGGAATTCTATTTTAATAGATTTGAGATACAAGCCAGTGTAAACCGCTGCACTAGTTCCCACCTCCCACACCTGTTCAGCCGCTGCTACCCGCCGTCGAAAAAGTCGTAGGAACATTTTGATAAAAAAATTATTCGCTCTTTTTTTTTTTTTCATTTTTTCAAAATTCATTGAAAAAGGTTAACAATAAATTGCCTTCAATCTAGAGAAATTTAAGGGAAAACCTCAAATTGAAATATAACAACCTTAAACAATTAGGAACCGTACTAAAGTAACAAAAGGAACCGTACTAAAGTAACAAAAGGAACCGTACTAGATAAAAGCACAACCTTAAGCAGTTAGGAACCGCAATCGAAGTACAACCTTAAACAATTAGGAACCGTACTAAAGTAACAAAAGAAATAGATTCAATCTATCTAATCTTCATTGATAACATCCGTCCACATTTGTTGTGCAATATCATTTCTCCATTGATTTGCATATTGCCTTTCTTCATCCTGTGTTTGGAGATTGTCAATTTCATCTTCGTCGTCTTCTAATAAAGATTCATCTGAAGAGTCTTCATCGTCTGAATCAACAGGAAATTCATCTGAGCGACACTCTTTGCGTAGAAAGTTATGCACTCCTGCACAAGCCAATACTAACTCTGCTTGCGTTTTGAATGGGAACGGAGGGGCTGACTTAAAAATCGCAAATCGTGATTTAAAAATGCCAAATATTCTCTCAACAACATTCCTCAAGGAAGCATGACGTAAATTGAATAACTCCCTTTCATTTTCAGGATGACGACCTTGCCCACCAAAATCTTTAAGATGATATCGAACACCTCGAAATGGAGCCAAAAATTGACGTCGATTTGCAAATCCACAATCAACTAGAAAACACTTCTCTAAATGACAAATGAAATAGATGATAAATTACTATACGACACAATAAAAAATACCTTATAGTGATAAAAACGATGCTTACTATACCTCGTGGAACTTTTAACCCATTTCTTCTCGTCAGTGCATCATTTAATATTTTTGAATCATGAGCTGAGCCTTCCCAACCACTAAGAATATAAATGAACTCCAAGTCAAAATTACAAGCCGCCAACACGTTTTGGGATAGTTTTCGAGTCTTTGACATGTTTGCTTCTTTCTTTTTTATTTTAATTGTTGCTTTTTCGTTTTTTTATTTTTTCTTTAAAAATCTTTTTATTCAATTATTATGAAAATGTATTATATAAAATATTATTTAATTTTTGAGATTGTTTTTTCTATTTCCAATCAACCTTCTAACTTAAATTTTTTTAATTTGTGCATTATAAAATATTTTAGGTATTTATGTTTGTTTTTTCTATTTTTATTTTTAAGATGAATATTTATTAATTTATTAAATATTGTGTGTTAATTACTAATGTGAGTTTTATGTTATACTATAATGAGTATACTGTAAAATAAATATGCATGGTAAAACATTATAAAAGTATTTGATTATATTTGTAATTTGAGAACAAAAAATTATAATTTTTTTTGAATATAAACTACTATATTTGTCATTATATGCGCACAAATGAAAATTTGAACACATTAGATATTCAAACCAGCTTTGGAATTTTTTGATACTCATTTTGTGAGTTACGTATGTTCATTTGATACTGGTTTTATGCTCATTTTAAAATGTCATATTAATGCAGATATCAACGAAAATTTCTTGATGCCCAACTAACAAAACTTATTATTTTCATATCATTGATCATTTGGTAAGTAATGTATGCTCATTTTGTACTGGTGTTAGCTCATTCTTAATTTATTATACAAATGTTTATTTTAAAAGTCCCATATTAAATTACATTCACGTAGGAGTTGGTTATAGACATAGAAGCACATACCATGATACTCCATTGCATGTTTCTAATACTCAATAGAGAATGTTTGATGCTCAATAAAAATGTCTTGAAGTTCGACTAAAAAAAATTATGATTTTCATATCAATGCTCATTTTGTAACTAACTTAAGCTCAATTGGTGCTCATGTTATGCTCATTTTTATAACGTCATATCAATGCATATTTCAAAAGTAGCATATACATTAAATTCGCATATTAAAATTCATAGGAGTGTATTATAGATATAATTCAATAAGTTTAAAAAAAATGAATTAGAAGATATGAAGCAGAGATCGATATACTCATTGTTAGCCTCTTAATACTCAATAAAATAGGTCAGATGCTCACTAAAAGTATAATATTGCTCATTTAGCGAGAGCCGTGATTTTTGCTTAAATTAAAAAATGCCACCGAAATGCGCATTTTGTAAGTTATTATGCTCATCTGATACTCATCTTATACTCATTTTCTAAATGTCATATCAATGTATTTTTTAAAAGTACTACTCCATTTTGCATTACTTTCACATATTAAAATTCATAGGAGTTGACTTGCACTACGAGATACCACCGGTAGAGATACGAGAAGACTTGCACTACGCATCCAATCAGTGAAGATCGTGGACATATATATAGGTACAAAAGCTGAGGAGCAAGGCAATTCCTATGGTGAAAGTGCTTTTAAGGAGTGACTGGATCGAAAAGGAAATGTGAGACTTAAGCTTTGATGAAGGAGCACTATATATTTCAGTTATGTTTAATTAGACTCGTGGATATCAAGGATAAAATACAATTTTAGGGGGATGAACTTGTGACACTATCCCTCGGATATAAATTTTCATCAACTAAGTGTAATTTAGTTTCACAATGTTATGAATAAGATTTGGTAATTTATTCTGGCTATTTAATTTATATGAGTATAAAAATTTATTTGTGGGACTGCGTGGTGTGTCCCAAAGCCACTTATTATATTTATATCTTGGCACGGATAACTATATCTTTAGGAAATATTTATGGATCAAGGGAGTAGGGACTCACTTTGGAGTAGGGACCGCGTGGTGTGTCCCAAAGCCACTTATTATATTTATATCTTGGCACGGATAACTATATCTTTAGGAAATATTTATGGATCAAGGGAGTCCCTTTATACGTAGTATTAAAATAGATAGAAATTGAAAGGTTGCATAAGTATATAGGAGGTAAGGCTGGGGCTCAAATCCCATTTAATAGACCTTTCAGTGTCTTTCACCATTTTCATTCTGTTAATCAAGAGGAAGAAGACGAGGGAGAAAACTTCAGCTTGATGGAAGGTTAATCACAACTAGATTATAAGATGGTATTCATGTCATTTCCAGATGAGATGACAACTTTATGCTCTTTAAATTTTGGGTTTTGTGTGTTTGATTACCTATCATACGTAAATTGACGTTTTTCGAGAAGTTAAATGCTCCCTATTCTATACAAATCCAACGCAACTAGAATCACTTTATTTGGACTAGCCAATTGAAAGTTACAACAAATCTCCAAGGGTAAATTATATCGTACACCCGGTTGTACGGTGAGAACCGTACAACCGGGTATTTTTGCAATTCTTGTCTATTTCAGTGGTAAAGCCGCACGCCGTTGCCAGAACTGACCACAGCCTTCTCGAATTTCTTCTCGTACTTCAGAGTTCAGAGATCCTTCTTGGTTAAAATCAGCGACGCACATCATTTTCCGATCAAGTCCTCCTCCAACTACCGGATGATGGAGAAGTTTGCGGTTGACCTTGCCGTTGAATTCCTGGAAGTTGATGAAGAAGTTGCTGGTCGATGTTAGGGTGCTGATGTTCTAGGAAATTGACGATGGAGGAGAATCACGATTTGGGTGCTGATCAAAGTTCTGTGAAGTTGATCTATCGATGTTAAGGTGTTGAGGTTCTTGGAAGTCCTAAATTTTAGTTCTCAAATCCCTCTACAGTTCTACTACAATTTTGATCTTGTATTTTAATACTGTATTTTAATATTATTATAATGAGTATTATGTTATATTGAAAATGAGTATAGTATGTATAATAAATGTGCATAATTATTAAAAGAATTGAGCATACATAAATGTTCATTTCATGAGTTATGTATGCTCATTTAGATTTGTGTAAATGCTCATTTCATAAGTTGTGTACTTATGTATGCTCTTTTAGATTTGTGTAATGCTCATTTCAGAATGTGATATCCATGTGTATGGGTGTAATGCTCATTTAAAATTTTTCACTGCTCATTTTGTAAACTATGTATGCTCATTTAATATTTGATCATAGAAGGGATTTTGAATGAGCCTTTTGATTTTTTTGATACTCATTCGTAAGTTGAGTATGCACATTTGATATTGGTGTAATATTAGACTCAATAAAGGGGTTTGATACTCAGTGAAAATGTCGTGATGTTCAACTAACAAAGCAACTAACAAATTTTAAAATTGTCATATCAATGCATATTTCAAAAGTGCAATATTACTTTAGATTCACATATTGAAGTTACGCTCATAGAAAATGATTATATATATAATTTAATAAATTTTTATAAAAGAAAAAATAAGAAAAAGAAAGTAAATTAGAAAATATGAATCAAAGATCACGATATCATGGTTACACTCCTAATGCTCATTAGAATATTATTGCTCATTTGGTACGTTTTGTATGCTCATTTGGTACTGGATCTATGCTCATTTTAAAATGTTATATCAATGCATACTACAAAAGTGTCGTATTACATAATATTTACATAGGAGTTCATTCTAGATACTAGATCGAGCACATACCTTGATACTCTATTGAATGTTTCTAATTTTCAATAGAAGAGATTTGATGTTCAATGAAAATGTCTTGATGCTCAATAAATAAACTTATCAATGCTCATTTTGTAAGTAACATATGCTCAATTTATACTCATTTATGCTCATTTTTAAAATGTCATATCAATGCATATTTCAAATGTCATATCATGATTTTCATCAATCTCAATAAAGGAGTTTTGATGCTGAATGAAAATATCGTGATGTTCAACTAACAAAGCAACTAACAAATTCATTGTTACTCGTGATGTAAGTTACATATGCTCATCTGATACTGATCTTATGCTCACTTTCTAAATGTATTATTTTATGATAGACTCATAATACTCAACATAATAGGTATGATGCTCATTCAAAGTTCATTAATGCTCATTCACAAGAAACTGTGATTTTCATCTCAATAGCAGATGTTTGATGTTCAATTAAAATGTCGTGATGTTCAACTAACAAACCTTACGATAAAAATAACAAAAAGAAAGTGAACTAGAAGTTATGAAGCAGATATCACGATTCTGAATATTATACTTCTAATACTCAACATAATAGGTATAATGCTCATTAAAAGTTCATTATTACTCATTCTCTAGAAGTCGTGATTTTCATCTCAATAGTGGAGGTTGAATGCTCAATTAAAATGTCATGATGTTTTTTTTTTTTTTGCAAGGAAAATTTTATTGAGTATGGAATAATTTACAAATGGAGAGCTGGAGGGGGGGAAGAAAGGGGAAAGGGAAAAGAGAAGTAAAGGAAAGTAAGACAATTTGGAAAAAGTGGGGAAAAAAAACAAGAGCTGCGGAGAGCCCAAAAATTGAGGTCACCCTGGCCCGGTGGTGGCCCAAGGAATATGTGTAGTAGGTCCAAGAGTGAAGTCCGAACATAATACGCCAACGCTCCCAATCAACCCTAATTCCTTTCTGCTTCCTTCGCTGCAAGAGAGAGATAGTCGAATGCGTGATGGAGCGTCCGCCGAGAGCTTATGTCAACCTGTGTCGCGGAATGGGGGCCAAAATACATCGCCGTTGACCGTTGTCTCTGTTGTGTGGAGTTGGGGGGCTGTAAGTGGTGGTGTGGTGGTGATGTCGGTGGTGCTTTCGTTTCTCTTCCTAGATGGTCCTTCCAGTATTCCAGGTGAGTTGATTTCGATTTCCGCCGTGATTTCTGTTCCATTGGTATTGTGAGGTTGCAATGAGTCCTGTATGAGTTTTTTTTGCTGTTGAAGGTCGTCGTTGTGTGTTGTTCTCGAGATTACCGCTGCATGGGTCGGGTCTGGTGCTGCCGCTGTTTGAAATGCCACTCTATCAGATAAAGCTTCTGCCCTTGAATCTGTTATTTTCCTTCGCACAATTTGTTCTTCAGTGATGTTGTCGGTGTCCGAGTTATGTTGCTGCGATGTAGATGTTTGTAGCTTGTTCTTGTTTTGTGTAGAGTCATTGAAGTAGGGTATAAGCCCGTCTAAATGAAGTTCACTATTGAATTTGAACTTTCCTTTTTTGAGTTTGCTGTGGAACCAATCCCTTGAGAATGCTTTTATTTGTTTAATGATGTGAGTTGTTGATGTGGTCTTCCCATCCCAAATGACAGAGTTGTAGTTTTTCCAGGTGATCCACATTATGATTCCAGGTAACAGTTGTCTTAGTGTGTCCTCTGTACTGTCGGTCTTTCCTCCTAGCCACCATTTAAATAATGTCTGTCTTAAGTCTGAGTGTGTAGTTGTTCCAACCTGCAAAATGTAATAGAAATGATTCCATATAGGACGGATTAGTGTGCAAGTGAAAAGGCAGTGGTTCATTGTCTCCTCGTGACGTTGGCACAGAGGGCACCTAGTTGCCAATTGAATTTGAAATCTGTGCAAATTGTCTGGGAACGGTAGAGTTTTATTCAGGTATTTCCAGAAGAAAATTTTCAATTTCAGCGGTAGCTTTGATGCCCACAATTGTTTTTGGCTGAAGGTCTCTGAGTGCTTGGCTCTGGTCATGTCATAGGCCGACGCTAGACTGAAAATACCATCTGTTCTGCCCTTCCAAATTGGATGTCCATGTGATTCTTGAATTAGGTCATGGTAGTTTTTGTCTATCTGACAGATTTGTTTCCAAACACAAGTGTCTGAAGGTTTGTGTGTCATGTCATGATCTCTTCCATATTTGTGGTGCATGTATTCAGCCCATGTTGAGTTGTGTAGTTTGAGTTTCTCAATTGGGAAAAGAATCCCCATAATTAGCCCCTTGGGGTCTATTTATAGGTAAAAATGCAGATTTGGGCCCCTAGCCTTGGGCTTAGGAGGCCCATTACAATAACCATGCCTTCTTTGGGCGAATAAGGCCACTAATGGGCTGAGTACAACACTTAGTACAAAAATAGGAAAATACATTCGCCCGGACGAAGTCCGGACGATGCGGTCCATGGACGATGCGGTCCATGGACGACGCGGTCCATGGACGACGCGGTCCACGGACGATGCGGCTCATAGAAATCAGGCGACATCTTCTCTCTTGGACGCTACGTGCCTCTGGGCGATGCGGGTGTCCCGCTGGTGTCTTTTGGGCCGTTGAGTATGTGGGCCATGGGGTCCAGGCCCATATACTCTATCATCACCATTGAGAAACGCCGTCTTAACATCCATCTGATGAAGCTCTAAATTAAAATGTGCAACTAAAGCCATAATGATTCTAAAAGAGTCCTTTGATGAAACCGGAGAAAAGGTCTCTTTATAATCAATTCCTTCTTTTTGAGTATAACCTTTAGCTACAAGACGAGCTTTATATCTCTCCACATTACCCTTTGAATCCCTTTTGGTTTTAAATATCCATTTACAACCAATGGGTTTACAACCTTCGGGTAATGGGACGAGTTCCCAAACTTTATTGTCTTGCATAGATTTATACTCCTCATTCATTGCCACAATCCACTTTTGAGAATTTGAACTTTTCATGGCTTGACGGAAGTTGATCGGATCATCTTCCATAACACCACTTTCTTCCTCATGTTCTTGAATAAACACAAGGACATCGTTCTCTGTATCCATGCTTGACGTATGTTCTTGGAGATATACAACATAATCATCCGGAATTGCGTATCTCCTCTCTCTAGTGGATCGCCGCAATGACACATTTTCTTGTTTCACTTGTTCCAGAGGAAGTTGAGTTTGTTCATTTTGAACAATTTGTTCAGTTTGGAAAGGAGAAGATGAAATAATGCCTTGTTGAGGTTCCTCATTAGTTTCAAAAGAAACATCCGTATGAATTGGTTCAGGTATTGAAATCAATTCTTCCTCAAAGACAACATCCCTAACTTTATTCTTCCCCCCAAACTCAACATCCTCGAAAAATATGGCAGTTCCCGTCTCAAAAATATTTTTATCCTCGGGATTATAAAATTTATATCCCCTAGATCGCTCCGAGTAACCAATAAAGTAACTACTAATTGTTTTGGGTTCCAGTTTCTTTTCATGTGGCCTATACGGCTTTGCCTCAGCTGGACAACCCCAAATATGAAAATGCTTTAAACTAGGTTTTTTACCTGTCCAAAGCTCATATGGTGTTTTAGTAGTTGCTTTAGTTGGCACTCGATTAAGAATATAAGCTGCTGTCTTTAATGCCTCACCCCAGAGGGATTCCGGTAAGATAGAATGAGAAATCATACTTCTTACCATTTCTTTAAGGGTTCTATTACGTCTCTCGGCTACACCATTCATGCTAGGTGAACCCGGCATGGTGTATTGAGGGACAATCCCATATTCCTCTAGAAATTTGGCAAAAGGCCCTGGACGTTGTTCACCTGAGCCGTCATACCTCCCGTAGTATTCACCACCACGGTCGGATTTGACTTTCTTTATGCGTTTGTTGAGTTGATTCTCAACTTCCGCTTTGTAAGATTTAAACACGTCCAAGACTTGAGATTTTTCATGTATAAGAAATAAGTATGCATATCTAGAGTAATCGTCTATGAATGACACAAAATATTGTTGACCATTCCATGAAGGAGTAGGAAATGGCCCACAAATATCCGTGTGTATTAATTCTAAGACATCTGTAGCTCTATATGCACCTTTTTTCTTATTTTTGGTTTGTTTCCCTTTAATGCACTCAATACAAGTATTGAAATCAGAAAAATCAATGGAATTAAGTGTTCCATCGGACACAAGACGTTCAACTCTATTTTTAGAGATGTGACCTAATCGTCTGTGCCATAAAAAACCAGATTGTGCATTATCAACCTTTCGCTTAGTGCCTCGGGTGTCAACATTCAAAGCATTATTATATGAAGTTATTGTTTCAAGCATGTAAAGATTGTCATATGACATAAAAGAACCAGTCCCCACAATATTTGAATTTAAAGACAAATTAAACCGGAAGCTTCCAAAGGAACAATGATAACCTAATTTGTCCAAATAAGAAACAGAAACCAAATTCCGCCTAAATGACGGAACAATAAAAGTGTCTTTTAAATCCAAATAGAAACCAGTAGATAATAACAATCTAAAATGCCCAATAGCCTCCACATGCACCGCTTTGCCATCTCCCACATAGACGCATCTTTCAGCATCATTTGGCTTGCGGTGGCTCAGACAACTCTGCATAGAAATACTGATGTTAGATGTTGAACCGGAGTCTAACCACCAAGTATTTCTAGGCACTGAAGCCAAATTGTTTTCAGTACAAACCAAGGCAAGGACCGTACCTTTCTTCACTTTCCAAGCATGATACTTGGTACAATCCTTCTTCATGTGTCCAGACTTCTTACAGAAGAAACAGGTTGTTTCACCTTCCTTATGTTTCATCTGTACTGGACCCTTAGCAGCTTCATTCTTAATGAGAGTTTTCTTCCTCTTTTTACCCTTATCCTTAGAGGTACTAGCCAAGTGAGCACTTTCTATCTTATTTTGTTTCATCCTCTCTTCCTCTTGCACGCAATATGAAATGAGCTCATTAAGAGACCACTTCTCTTTTTGGCAGTTATAACTGACCTTAAAAGAATCAAATGCAATAGGAAGAGAGTTCAAGACTATGTGTACGAGAACATCTTCCGATATCTCAATCTTAAGTGTCTTGAGCCTAGAAACAATATAAGACATTTCCATAATATACTCCCTTATATTTCCTTTTCCTGAATACCTTTTGGAAGTAAAGTCTTTTAATAACATGCTTATTTCCGCCTTATCGCTTTTAACAAAACGTTTCTCAATTTCAGAAAGGAAATCCTTGGCATTAGTAACCTCATCGGATACAGCACCCCTAAAAGATTCTGGAATTCCACGCTTTATGATCATAAGACTTAAGCGATTCGAGCGATCCCACTTCTCATAGTACCTTTTTTCATCTTGGGTACTAGCATCCGTAAGAGAAGCGGGTTGCTCTACCCTTAACGCTAAGTCAAGATCCATGCAACCCAAAGTTATTAGAATATTTTCTTTCCATTCCTTAAAATTAGTGCCATTTAGGACAGGGATGGAGTTGAGATTGGCAGATATGCTCGAAAAATTAGCTGTAGAAAGAACAAGGCAATGAACATATATTTTAGTGAAATTGTAAAATGATTTTTAACCCATCACAAGATACCAAATGCACCATTAGTATTTTATCTTTGGACAATAATACTAATTGCTAGTGGTACTCTTGTTGTAACAATAAAATATAACAATAATACATATAAAAGAAAAATCCACCTTTGGGTTGACTTTTTCTTTTAAAGTGCGACCTTATAATTGTTATATATTTATTATTACCAAAATGTATATATATAACTTGATAAAATATTAATCTTCCTTTGGGCCGATTAATATTTACTTGAAATATATACGAAGTGTATACTATGTTTAATATTTTATATGAGCAACTTACACAATAGGATCACTTTGGTGACATATTGTTTCTATATACTCATTTTAAATACTAAACTTCCTTTTATTTTACAATTTCCCTTCAAAAATGTACCACACTTCTATCTTGAGAAAAAAAATGTGTGGTCATCAACTTATAATGGATTTGAACATGAACATCAACAATTTGATCACAAAGTTTGATAATAAAAAATAGCATGAAATCAAACTTAAAAGACAAATTGCCAGTAAGTTCAAAAACCCAATGTATTAACAGCAATTTAATTCATGATATATTTTATCCATATTAGAAAATCAAATGTTCCCTCCTGGCACATAAACAACGGGAATTGACGTTTCAAGGAATTAACTTGACCCATAAAACGATTTCATTAATTATCATGAAAGCAACTTTTTTAAGAAAAAATGGAACGTTGCATAACTGCTGTATTTCACTAATTCAATACAAGTGGGCATAACTGTTGCAAAAAAAAAAACGGCTGCCATAAGGTAGCTAGGCAGATTCCACTTGATGAAATAAAAAATTTTAATTTGCATTTAACACCATATATATTTACACGTATGCTAACTTGAATAAAGAAAAACACAATCATACATGCATACGGACTAACGGAGCATTACATCAATGCTTAAAACAAAACCAAAAATTCCATGCGATCAAAATTTTATAGCATTGAATTATCACAATGATAGCTTGAGACATACATGAATCCGTATGAATAATACACATGAACGGAAGAATAATAATCTAACGTTCTTCATGCATTAAACTAATCATCTGTCACCAAAATTATATAAAATTATTGGGGCAGAACCTTATGCGATCAAATTAAACTTATAGATCAGAACTTGATTATTGATAAAAGCTTGAGATATGAATCCGTAAGGAAAAATTGCAGCGGAACAAATCTTAATAATTCATTACTCAATCAATAATTATATATTCAGGAAACGGTTCTTTCTAAAACCAAATATACTTGATACAAGAGAAGAACCTTCGTACATACATTAAACCAACAGTTCAAAAACAGACTATATCATATAGGCAATGGATTCATGTGTTGATTAAAAAATTCCATGGATCTATAATGGTAGGCTCTGATACCATTTGATGGATATTCATATATATATATATATATCAACAAAACTCCGTATGCAATATATATATATATATATAAATATATAATAGCTAAATCCATATAAATCCATGAAATCAAACATGTATGAACTAAAATTAGAACCATACCTTGAGAATTCATTTGCATTATCACTTTAAGAAGACCCAAGAATCCAAGAAAGCTAGTAGGCTAAACCTTCCAATGCTATGTAGCTTATGAGAGATGTCCTAATCCTATAATAGATGGGATATATATAGGACTAGCTAGTTCAATATTGTAACGGTTGGCCCCTTCAATTCTAATAATAATTCCTTAATTATTAATATAATAATGATATTATTTAGAATAATTTATTAGGCCATTTTTCGTTACAATATTTATACTGTTATCTCTTAGTTTACACGCATCGGGGGTCATAACCGTTGTATCACTTTAGTGTAATATATTTAATTTGACCCGTCACCAAAAGAAATATATTATCCTGGTATCTACACTTTTATTATTTCATGAATAGCCACTGTATTATTTATTTGACGGTAAACACATTTTAATTAATTACATATTAGGCCCCTTTTATTGTTTTCCAACAATGTATGCTCATTTAGATTTGTGTAAATGCTCATTTCATAAGTTGTGTACTTATGTATGCTCTTTTAGATTTGTGTAATGCTCATTTCAGAATGTGATATCCATGTGTATGGGTGTAATGCTCATTTAAAATTTTTCACTGCTCATTTTGTAAACTATGTATGCTCATTTAATATTTGATCATAGAAGGGATTTTGAATGAGCCTTTTGATTTTTTTGATACTCATTCGTAAGTTGAGTATGCACATTTGATATTGGTGTAATATTAGACTCAATAAAGGGGTTTGATACTCAGTGAAAATGTCGTGATGTTCAACTAACAAAGCAACTAACAAATTTTAAAATTGTCATATCAATGCATATTTCAAAAGTGCAATATTACTTTAGATTCACATATTGAAGTTACGCTCATAGAAAATGATTATATATATAATTTAATAAATTTTTATAAAAGAAAAAATAAGAAAAAGAAAGTAAATTAGAAAATATGAATCAAAGATCACGATATCATGGTTACACTCCTAATGCTCATTAGAATATTATTGCTCATTTGGTACGTTTTGTATGCTCATTTGGTACTGGATCTATGCTCATTTTAAAATGTTATATCAATGCATACTACAAAAGTGTCGTATTACATAATATTTACATAGGAGTTCATTCTAGATACTAGATCGAGCACATACCTTGATACTCTATTGAATGTTTCTAATTTTCAATAGAAGAGATTTGATGTTCAATGAAAATGTCTTGATGCTCAATAAATAAACTTATCAATGCTCATTTTGTAAGTAACATATGCTCAATTTATACTCATTTATGCTCATTTTTAAAATGTCATATCAATGCATATTTCAAATGTCATATCATGATTTTCATCAATCTCAATAAAGGAGTTTTGATGCTGAATGAAAATATCGTGATGTTCAACTAACAAAGCAACTAACAAATTCATTGTTACTCGTGATGTAAGTTACATATGCTCATCTGATACTGATCTTATGCTCACTTTCTAAATGTATTATTTTATGATAGACTCATAATACTCAACATAATAGGTATGATGCTCATTCAAAGTTCATTAATGCTCATTCACAAGAAACTGTGATTTTCATCTCAATAGCAGATGTTTGATGTTCAATTAAAATGTCGTGATGTTCAACTAACAAACCTTACGATAAAAATAACAAAAAGAAAGTGAACTAGAAGTTATGAAGCAGATATCACGATTCTGAATATTATACTTCTAATACTCAACATAATAGGTATAATGCTCATTAAAAGTTCATTATTACTCATTCTCTAGAAGTCGTGATTTTCATCTCAATAGTGGAGGTTGAATGCTCAATTAAAATGTCATGATGTTTTTTTTTTTTTGCAAGGAAAATTTTATTGAGTATGGAATAATTTACAAATGGAGAGCTGGAGGGGGGGAAGAAAGGGGAAAGGGAAAAGAGAAGTAAAGGAAAGTAAGACAATTTGGAAAAAGTGGGGAAAAAAAACAAGAGCTGCGGAGAGCCCAAAAATTGAGGTCACCCTGGCCCGGTGGTGGCCCAAGGAATATGTGTAGTAGGTCCAAGAGTGAAGTCCGAACATAATACGCCAACGCTCCCAATCAACCCTAATTCCTTTCTGCTTCCTTCGCTGCAAGAGAGAGATAGTCGAATGCGTGATGGAGCGTCCGCCGAGAGCTTATGTCAACCTGTGTCGCGGAATGGGGGCCAAAATACATCGCTGTTGACCGTTGTCTCTGTTGTGTGGAGTTGGGGGGCTGTAAGTGGTGGTGTGGTGGTGATGTCGGTGGTGCTTTCGTTTCTCTTCCTAGATGGTCCTTCCAGTATTCCAGGTGAGTTGATTTCGATTTCCGCCGTGATTTCTGTTCCATTGGTATTGTGAGGTTGCAATGAGTCCTGTATGAGTTTTTTTTGCTGTTGAAGGTCGTCGTTGTGTGTTGTTCTCGAGATTACCGCTGCATGGGTCGGGTCTGGTGCTGCCGCTGTTTGAAATGCCACTCTATCAGATAAAGCTTCTGCCCTTGAATCTGTTATTTTCCTTCGCACAATTTGTTCTTCAGTGATGTTGTCGGTGTCCGAGTTATGTTGCTGCGATGTAGATGTTTGTAGCTTGTTCTTGTTTTGTGTAGAGTCATTGAAGTAGGGTATAAGCCCGTCTAAATGAAGTTCACTATTGAATTTGAACTTTCCTTTTTTGAGTTTGCTGTGGAACCAATCCCTTGAGAATGCTTTTATTTGTTTAATGATGTGAGTTGTTGATGTGGTCTTCCCATCCCAAATGACAGAGTTGTAGTTTTTCCAGGTGATCCACATTATGATTCCAGGTAACAGTTGTCTTAGTGTGTCCTCTGTACTGTCGGTCTTTCCTCCTAGCCACCATTTAAATAATGTCTGTCTTAAGTCTGAGTGTGTAGTTGTTCCAACCTGCAAAATGTAATAGAAATGATTCCATATAGGACGGATTAGTGTGCAAGTGAAAAGGCAGTGGTTCATTGTCTCCTCGTGACGTTGGCACAGAGGGCACCTAGTTGCCAATTGAATTTGAAATCTGTGCAAATTGTCTGGGAACGGTAGAGTTTTATTCAGGTATTTCCAGAAGAAAATTTTCAATTTCAGCGGTAGCTTTGATGCCCACAATTGTTTTTGGCTGAAGGTCTCTGAGTGCTTGGCTCTGGTCATGTCATAGGCCGACGCTAGACTGAAAATACCATCTGTTCTGCCCTTCCAAATTGGATGTCCATGTGATTCTTGAATTAGGTCATGGTAGTTTTTGTCTATCTGACAGATTTGTTTCCAAACACAAGTGTCTGAAGGTTTGTGTGTCATGTCATGATCTCTTCCATATTTGTGGTGCATGTATTCAGCCCATGTTGAGTTGTGTAGTTTGAGTTTCCACCATAATTTCATTTGCAGAGTGGTTTGGATGTCTTGTAAGGACCTTATGTTTAGACCCCCTTCATTACCTGGTCTGCATAAAGTGTTCCATCTATTCCAGTGATATTTATTTTTACCGTTCGTTGAACCCCAGAAGAAGTTGGCCATTTTGGTTTGCAGAATATTTATTACCTTGCTGGGAAGTTTGTTAGCTGCCATGTGGTGAATTGGAATTGTAGCTAGGATGTGTTTGATCAGTATTAGGCGTCCACTCTGATATAGGTTTTTTTTTGGTCCAGGTTTCTAACCGCTTTTCAAAGTTCTGGATGATGTTGAGGCAATGTGGGACCCTTGTTATTCCTTTGTGAAGCACCACTCCCAGGTAAGTAGCAGGAAGATGTGAGATGGTCATTCCTGTTTTGTGTTTGATAGCCAGTTTTCTTGCTAGTTCTATCCTGCTACTTACTAATATTGTACATTTGTTGTAGTTTAGTAGTTGACCTGATCCGGATGTGTAGATGTGGAGGAAGTTCTGGAGATGATTTAGTGTTCTGGAGGATCCATTCATGAATAAGAGGATGTCATCAGCATACAAGAGTTGTGAGACTGGCTCTGCCCCGCGTCCAACATGAAATTTTTCTATTTTATTTGATCTTATGAGCTTTTGTAACCCCTTTGAAAAGCAAACCAACTGTAATAGAAATAGGTAGGGTGAGAGGGGGGGGGGGGCCCTGCTTGACCCCCCTAAGTGGCTTGAAAAAGCCCTTTGGCTGCCCATTGATGAGAACAGATATTCTTGTGGATCTGAGGTTGTCCATGATGAGGTTGGAAATCCTCCTTTCGAACCCCAGGCGCAGTAGGACTTTGTCCATGATGTTCAACTAGCAAATGTTATGATTTTCACATCAATGTGCACTTTGTAAGTTATGTATGTTCATTTGGTACTCATGTTATGCTCATTTTTACAGTGTCATATCAATGTAATTTTCCTTTTATAAAAAATTATTAAATTATATTTCTAATCAACTCCTATGAATTTCAATATGTGAACCTAATGTAAAATAGTACTTTAAAGAAAATATGCTGATATGACATTTAGAAAATAAGCATAAGATCAGTACCGGATGAGCATGCACATCTTACAAAATGTTCCTAGATATGAAAATCGCAAAGTTTGTTAGTTTTAATAACAACATATTCATTGAGCATCAAATATCATCTATTGAGATGAAAATCACTGTTTCTGTTAAATGAGCATTATTAAACTTTTAATGTGCATCAGACCTATTATGAGCATTAAAATAATTTTGATGAGCATCACGCTTAATAGGAACCTAACACTATATAAAAAAAATTATAAATATATTTATATAAATTAATACTATCATTCATAGATCAAATAAATACTTTGAAAATATGAATTACTCTTTTAATATAGTAATAATGAGCAAAAGCAAAAGAATAGTTAATATTATAATTACTATTAATAATACGCAATATGAAACTATATAAGATAAGTAAGATAAAAGAACTAATTATTTCAACAAGACGGCTTGGTGAGATGGTTGGAAGATAGCATATACTACTTCAGGTCTGGGGATCGAATCCCGTTGGGGTTCTTAATTTTTTTGTGAATGAATCCAGCCCACCAGTCAAATTCATTAATTGGGCCGGATGTACGTACACCCGGGTGTACGATATAGGGACTCTCTTTTTCTCCCCCGCCTCATTTCATATCACTATAATTGCTCCAATCCTTTCAAGTAATCCAATTTGGATCATTATGAGCCCGTTTGGAGATCTCTTTTTTCGGCTTATCAGGCTTATCAGCCAGTTTTTTCACCAAACACGTAACTTTTATTTTTGTGTGCTGAATTGTGTAATAAGCAGAAAAAATAAGGTTGGAGTTACTTTTCTGGCTGTATTGGCTGAATTTACTGTAGAGGACTATTTTAGCTATTTTTACATGTAATTTTTTCTATAATTTATTAATAAAATATATTTTTAAAATATTTTTTTCTTGAATCAGCAGAATCAGCCAAAACAGCCACTTCAGCCAGAATTTCATAAATTTCAGCAGAATCAGCCAAAACAGCCGATTTTCGTGTTACCAAACGGGCTCTATATTTAAAATATATCTTATTCATAAAATAAAATAAAATAAACCTTCTATGAAAATCAAAGTTCGAAAAGGCATCAAGTGTGACAACGCAGGCAAATAAACCTAAGCATGAAAAGACATTTTAGATATTTATTGATAATTAATACTCCTTTCCTACAGTAATGTTTGCTACAATAGAGTTTGACACAATTCTAAGAGATAATTATTAGGAGATGCGTTGAAAGAGTATTAAAGAGAAGTTAAAAGGTGAAAAAAGTAATACTCCCTATCAATTGAGTATTTTTAAAAGGGGAAATCAATCTTTGCAAAAAAGGGGGAAGTAATCAAAGGGGAAAGTGATAAAAAAAACTTAAAATAGTTTAGCAAAGAAAATAATGTGGAGGGAATACTATTCATTTTATAATGATACATGAAGAAACAATAATAAATGTCCAAAACTATGTCTACTCTGATTTGGGTGTATAATAAGAAAAGTTAAACTGTGCGATTGAGATTTGTTCATATGTGACAAAAATAAGAAAAACCACAAATGCATTACTTTAAAATGAAAGTGAAAAAGTTATTGAAAAAAAAAAGAAAGTTAACAAACTCCAAAGGGACTTAGGGAAAGCAAGATTGAGCCTAATCTGTACTTGGTTTTTTTTTTAAACCAAAACTTGCTCCCATTTAAGTCCAAGTAAAAAGTGTTTAACAGTCTGCATGGGTTATAAAGTAAAAGGGCTAACAAGCACTATCTCAAACACGACATGATAAATAACATAGTACATATAAAACTTAAGATCCCTTATCAGCCTTGGCAGCAACAACAGCAACTTGACCACGGACACGTCCAGTCCTCCTAGCAGCAACCAGACCAACTTTCTGTCCAGGTGGTGCATCACGACGAACTGTACTGGCATGACCAATGTGTTGATGGTTACCACCACCATGGGGATGCTCCACTGGGTTCATAGCCACACCACGAACCTTGGGCCAGCAAACATGTTTAAATTTGTACTTGGTTTAAATATGTTTTTAGTCTCTACAAACATAGTATATTTCATCTTGACAAGGCGCACCTTCTGGTATTTTTATTTTAAATTTCCGGACACTTTTAAAAATCGGAGTTACTATTAATCGTCTTTCTCAGGCCTTTTTAACGTTGTGACCCTCTTTGTAGTAACGGAATTCAAACACATGAATCACTTTGATAAAAAATGAAACACATGACCCTATCTGAAAACGGGCCCAACCACAAGTATCTTTTTCGTACTTTTATGGACCCCTTTATATTATTTTAACTCTCATTCAGAGTATTAGTCTAAAAAATGATTGAAGGGCAAATTTAATAGTTTCTCGTAGATTTATGCAACCAACAATAATTTATATTCAAAATAGAGTGATTTCGGAGTTACAAATGTACTATAATAAAAATATTGCATATTACAGGGATGGAAAACAAAAACATTACTTTGCAGTGACCTAAAACAAAGTGTGTCATATTTGCAGGGATTGAAAACGTATTTACCTTTTTACTTTTTTCAATAAATTAAATTTCAAAATGTATAAAAAGTCAATTAAGTCCTCGTACTTTTAAAAAATCAATCAAATCCCTGAACTTTATAAAAACGTTCAATTGAGTCCATTAAATTAGCAGGTTATCCGACACGTTAGCAAGTCACTGCTAGCGTGGCACACATGTGGCTGCCCACTCATCGATGACTTTGCTGACGTGGTGCACATGTGGAAGCCTAGTCAGCCATTTATCGATGATGTGGCGCACACATGGACCGCCACGTCAGCAGGTGACCTGTTAATTGACCCAATTGAACGTTTTTTCAAAGTTCAGGGATATGATTGGTTTTGTTAAGTATGAGGACCTAATTGACTTTTTTGTGATAGTACAATGACCAAACTGACAGTTTTCCCAAAAAATAAATAAGGTTGAAATTACTTTTCTGACTAAATTAGTTGAAGTTACTATATATAACCATTTTATCTATTTGTCATATAATGTTTTCTTAATTTTATCAATAAAATATGTTTTGAGTTTTTTTCCCAATTCAGCATATATAACAAATTCAGTCATAATTTTATCAATTTCAGCGGACTCAGTTTGTTCAGTCAATTTAGGTTTTATCAAACGGCCTCTAACTAATACTATGAAATATAATTATATGGAAAATTGATTAGATGGAGTCATCCAAGTGGTTCACTTCCCATACATATCCTCCTTCGTAGGAGGAGATCTTGAACTCAAGTCACCACAAAGGTGAATTTGAGAGAGTTTTATTAAATTCTGACCTTCTAGGTTCTCGGGGCTAACTTGAGTGATCAGGCAATTAATGCTTCGTCTTGCCTCAAACGATAGTGTGAGAGATGTCAATGGAACCTAGGGAAGTGTTGGAGCTTCTTCTCGCCCGCGGCAGTGTGAGAGATAGTGTGGGAGATGTCAATGTGAACCTAGGGAGTTGTTTGAGCTTCTTCTTGACTCAAGTGATAGTGTGGACTGTGGGAGGCAGTGTGGGAGATGTCAATGGGAATCTAGGGAATTGTTTGAGCGACTCGGATTAACAACTCTAAGAGATTTGAGGTGGGTTTTTGGGGGTCCAAGATTATTCAGGTGAAGTTGGGATCGCTAACAACAACATAAAAGAAAAACTCACATGAAGTATCCCAACTATTAGCTATTTTATTAGATTAATCTCATATATCAGTATTTAGTAACTCAACAACAACAACAACAACAACAACAACATGAAAGCTTTATTCCTAAAAGTTTTTTGATCGGCTAACATGAACAAATCCATGATATCAGAGCCAAATAAAAAAGAAAGATAAAAACAAAAAGATAAGGTAAAATAAAAAGTACTCCCTCCGTCCTGCTAAAAGTGTCCTAGAACTATTCATTTGGTCAATACAAATCACTCTTAATAACCTCATACTTTATGTATTAATTTTTTATCAAATTTGAATCTGTTTTTTGCGACTTTGTAAAGTTTTTAATGTAGTTTTTGAATATGTGATTTTTTTCTAAAAATAATTTGAGTGCGGACAGGGATATGTTTGGTTTATCTTCGGTTAAGCATCGTAAATCGAATTGTCCCAAACATAGTGGGACAGAGGTAGTATAAGATAAAGATAAATATACGATAAAAGAACATAAACTATCATGAGAACATAAGAATATAATCAATGCTAACACATGCTACCTAAAGTTGAGAGAGTAGCACATGATTATCAACTATTAAAGATCAACCAGAGAAAGCAGTATGACCCCATTCTTTCTGCAAAAGGATACTCTTCTGATGGTGATTTTTGTTTTTTTGATAGCATCAATATAAATGGAAGGAAGGACCGTATCAGTTAACCAGGAAGGTTACAACATTGATAAAAGAATCCTTCATCCAATTTGGCATATGATGATTGCAAGATTGAACAAACTACTAAGGCGGATATCTTGAACATGCAAGTTAATGATGATTGTTTTATAAAAGTGGCCAGGAAAAAGAAAACGCAGCCCAACCAGGTTGTTCCAGATATACCCCAAACTTACCAGAAATGCAGTTAAAAAGATGGCAATAGCTTTTCCTTCCCTAGTTCCCTTCAATAATGAATTGTCTTGTTTGGAATTTATGTGGCCTTGTTTCTTCCTGTCCAAGGTTACGGGATTTTATTAGGTAGTGGAGAATTCATATAATTTTTATTATTGAATCTATAGTTACTTCAAAAAAAAAATACACTTTGTATGGATCTAGGCATGGATCAATTCTTCTTTTGTCCTTGTAACAAGATTTGGCTTTTTCTGGGATTTCTAAGAATATTGAAATCTCTAATATAACTACTGGGAGCTAATATATTCATATGAAGATTTTATCTGGATCCCTTTCTTATTGGTTTACTGGTATATATGGGGAGTGGGGACCATAGCTACATTGAAAGAAGACTATTATGGTCTTTTTTAAATGGGTGGGCTAGAGCTAATAATGAGTCTCGGATAATTGGTGAAGATTTCAATGCTATTGCATATCATGGTGAACATAAAGGTTTATCCTCTCCTTTGATTAGCATGAATGAATTTAAGGAATGCATTGCAAATTGTGATTTAGAGGACCTACCTTTTCATTGAAGCTCTTATACTTGGTCTCGCAGAAGGTCCAATGGAAGATTATGGTGCAGACTGGACAAGATGTTGTTTAATTCCCCTTTTCTGGGTGTTTATGATTCAATTCATATCAATCATCTCAATAAAGCCTCCTCTGATCATACTCCTATTCTGGTACAATGTAAGAATCAGTTAATAGGGGGTCCTAAAGCATTTAAATTTGAGAATATGTGAGTTTGTCATCTTAATTTCTTGAATGTGGTTAAGAGTTCGTGGGATTCTTGTAAGTCTGGGGGTGGTATGAGGGGATTGTATGATAAATTACAATCTCTTAAGAAGGTTTTGAAGGAGTGAAATAAAACTTCCTTTGGTAACATATTTAAATACATCAAAAAGTTGGAAGAGGCTAAGATATTAATGAGACATTCTTAAACCTTAGGTTATACGGAGTACGTTCGAAATTTTGTTATTGAGACCTTATATATGATATTTTGATTTGTTGGGATGTTTTCATACCATAATCTTAGGAAAATTTATTTGGATTGTTGTTGGTCTACACAGTGACTGCCCTCAATTTGAGGCGAATTGTATCTGCAATATTCATATGTTGTTGCCTAAAAAGGTGAATGCTATATATGAAAAATGCTTAGTGTACACATTTTAGTGTACACTTTTTGTACATTCGTCTGTCTCACGCACACAGAATTGTCTGTCCACAGACAATTCAATTGAGTTGTCTGTAGACAGACAAATTTGAGTGTGTGAGACAGACGAATGTACAAAAGATATACACCAAAATGTGTACATCTAGCACAACCTGGTGGTTGAAGTTGAGAGATAGGCTCCAGGATGATTTTGTATGAACGAAGAATTAGGTTGGACTGTTGGAGTTCATCTTGGTTGCAAAAAAAAGCTGGCCGTCCAACAGGGTGTTCTTTGATCTTAAGACTAAGAAAGTGTTCTCTTCACCTGATCTAAATGTTTCTGATCTGAATTTTTTAAGTTCTGATCTAAATCTTTCTGATCTAGTATGATCCGATCTAAATCTTTCTGATCTGATTTGAAATTTCTATAATTGTAACTGTAATTACAAATATAATATAAACAAAACTATAATTATAATAACCATAATTATAAGAAAATCATGATAATTATTATAATTAAAATTAAAATTATAATAATTGTACCTATTAGACTAATTATAATTACAACTATAATTATAATTGTAATTATAATTATAAATTACTGCATATAATAATAAAAATAAATAATAATAATAATAATAATAATAATAATAATAATAATAATAATAATAATAATAATAATAATAATAATAATAATAATAATAATAATAATAATAATAATAATAATAATAATAATAATAATAATAATAATAATAATAATAATAATAATAATAATAATAATAATAATAATAATAATAATAATAATAATAATAATAATAATAATAATAATAATAATAATAATAATAATAATAATAATAATAATAATAATAATAATAATAATAATAATAATAATAATAATAATAATAATAATAATAATAATAATAATAATAATAATAATAATAATAATAATAATAATAATAATAATAATAATAATAATAATAATAATAATAATAATAATAATAATAATAATAATAATAATAATAATAATAATAATAATAATAATAATAATAATAATAATAATAATAATAATAATAATAATAATAATAATAATAATAATAATAATAATAATAATAATAATAATAATAATAATAATAATAATAATAATAATAATAATAATAATAATAATAATAATAATAATAATAATAATAATAATAATAATAATAATAATAATAATAATAATAATAATAATAATAATAATAATAATAATAATAATAATAATAATAATAATAATAATAATAATAATAATAATAATAATAATAATAATAATAATAATAATAATAATAATAATAATAATAATAATAATAATAATAATAATAATAATAATAATAATAATAATAATAATAATAATAATAATAATAATAATAATAATAATAATAATAATAATAATAATAATAATAATAATAATAATAATAATAATAATAATAATAATAATAATAATAATAATAATAATAATAATAATAATAATAATAATAATAATAATAATAATAATAATAATAATAATAATAATAATAATAATAATAATAATAATAATAATAATAATAATAATAATAATAATAATAATAATAATAATAATAATAATAATAATAATACTAATAATAATAATACTAATAATAATAATAATAATAATAATAATAATAATAATAATAATAATAATAATAATAATAATAATAATAATAATAATAATATAAATAATAATAATAATAATAATAATAATATAAATAACAATAACAATAACAATAACAATAACAATAACAATAACAATAACAATAACCATAACGATAACGATAACGATAACGATAACGATAACGATAACGATGACGATGACGATGACGATAACGATAACGATAACGATAACGATAACGATAACGATAACGATAACGATAACGATAACGATAACGATAACGATAACGATAACGATAACGATAACGATAACGATAACGATAACGATAACGATAACGATAACGATAACGATAACGATAACGATAACGATAACGATAACGATAACGATAACGATAACGATAACGATAACGATAACGATAACGATAACGATAACGATAACGATAACGATAACGATAACGATAACGATAACGATAACGATAACGATAACGATAACGATAACGATAACGATAACGATAACGATAACGATAACGATAACGATAACGATAACGATAACGATAACGATAACGATAACGATAACGATAACGATAACGATAACGATAACGATAACGATAACGATAACGATAACGATAACGATAACGATAACGATAATTTGTTTTTATCATAATAATAAGAATAATAACAACAACAACAACAACAACAACAACAACAACAACAACAACAACAACAACAACAACAACAACAACAACAACAACAACAACAACAACAACAACAACAACAACAACAACAACAACAACAACAACAACAACAACAACAACAACAACAACAACAACAACAACAACAACAACAACAACAACAACAACAACAACAACAACAACAACAACAACAACAACAACAACAACAACAACAACAACAACAACAACAACAACAACAACAACAACAACAACAACAACAACAACAACAACAACAACAACAACAACAACAACAACAACAACAACAACAACAACAACAACAACAACAACAACAACAACAACAACAACAACAACAACAACAACAACAACAACAACAACAACAACAACAACAACAACAACAACAACAACAACAACAACAACAACAACAACAACAACAACAACAACAACAACAACAACAACAACAACAACAACAACAACAACAACAACAACAACAACAACAACAACAACAACAACAACAACAACAACAACAACAACAACAACAACAACAACAACAACAACAACAACAACAACAACAACAACAACAACAACAACAACAACAACAACAACAACAACAACAACAACAACAACAACAACAACAACAACAACAACAACAACAACAACAACAACAACAACAACAACAACAACAACAACAACAACAACAACAACAACAACAACAACAACAACAACAACAACAACAACAACAACAACAACAACAACAACAACAACAACAACAACAACAACAACAACAACAACAACAACAACAACAACAACAACAACAACAACAACAACAACAACAACAACAACAACAACAACAACAACAACAACAACAACAACAACAACAACAACAACAACAACAACAACAACAACAACAACAACAACAACAACAACAACAACAACAACAACAACAACAACAACAACAACAACAACAACAACAACAACAACAACAACAACAACAACAACAACAACAACAACAACAACAACAACAACAACAACAACAACAACAACAACAACAACAACAACAACAACAACAACAACAACAACAACAACAACAACAACAACAACAACAACAACAACAACAACAACAACAACAACAACAACAACAACAACAACAACAACAACAACAACAACAACAACAACAACAACAACAACAACAACAACAACAACAACAACAACAACAACAACAACAACAACAACAACAACAACAACAACAACAACAACAACAACAACAACAACAACAACAACAACAACAACAACAACAACAACAACAACAACAACAACAACAACAACAACAACAACAACAACAACAACAACAACAACAACAACAACAACAACAACAACAACAACAACAACAACAACAACAACAACAACAACAACAACAACAACAACAACAACAACAACAACAACAACAACAACAACAACAACAACAACAACAACAACAACAACAACAACAACAACAACAACAACAACAACAACAACAACAACAACAACAACAACAACAACAACAACAACAACAACAACAACAACAACAACAACAACAACAACAACAACAACAACAACAACAACAACAACAACAACAACAACAACAACAACAACAACAACAACAACAACAACAACAACAACAACAACAACAACAACAACAACAACAACAACAACAACAACAACAACAACAACAACAACAACAACAACAACAACAACAACAACAACAACAACAACAACAACAACAACAACAACAACAACAACAACAACAACAACAACAACAACAACAACAACAACAACAACAACAACAACAACAACAACAACAACAACAACAACAACAACAACAACAACAACAACAACAACAACAACAACAACAACAACAACAACAACAACAACAACAACAACAACAACAACAACAACAACAACAACAACAACAACAACAACAACAACAACAACAACAACAACAACAACAACAACAACAACAACAACAACAACAACAACAACAACAACAACAACAACAACAACAACAACAACAACAACAACAACAACAACAACAACAACAACAACAACAACAACAACAACAACAACAACAACAACAACAACAACAATAATCATAATAATCATAATAATAATATTAATATTAATGTTAATAATAAAATATTAATATAATAACAATATAATAACTTGAATGCTTCTGATCTGAATCTTTCCGATTTGATCTTAATGCTTTTGATCTGATCTGAATCTTTCTGATCTGATCTAATAAAATAAGAATAAGCAATAAGTAATAAGAATAAGATGAAGAGAACAACTTCTAAATTTTCAAGTTTTTTCAATTTATACATTCCGAGTTTCAATATTATAAAAATATAAGTGTAGTAATATATTTTTTTGCTGAATTTTTTTAGCTTTACTTTGAAGACTAGAATGAGTTTTTAGCAGATATTTTGTATCTTAGGCTAACCGCAATCCAGCCCGTCAATAAATCTAATTTTCTACCAATTTATACGCATTCAGTCAATCAATTCAATTTTTTCCTGCAACCCAACACCGTCAATATATTCACTCAGCACATATTTTTTATAACTAAATGCACAAATCCTTAAACATTTTTTTATTGCACGTCAGTTATGCGACAATTTTATTGTTACCGATACTTGTGATTTAAAAAGTCAAACATTTCGATGTAAAAATATATAAATTTAGAGTATAATTATTTTGAGACCTATTTTTGAAAAATAAAATAAAAAATAGATGTAAAATAGTATTTGAACTGTGAGATCTTAATCGAGAGAATTCCCCAAATAGGAGTAAAACATGGCCAAAATGCAAAAATAGGAGTACCATGTTTTGAATAGGAGTAACTTTAGTGTTTGGACAATTATACCCTTACCCAGGCCCCAAGCCCCAACAACTTTCATTAATAATTAAAACATTAAAGAAATAAGGTTAATTAATTTAAAATACAATTGTAAAAAAACACAAAAAAATATATCAAATAAAATATAATCCGTATTAAATAAAATAAAAATTTATTAAAATAAAAAACTAAAAAAAAATTAAAATAAAAAAAAAATGAAAAAATATTTAAAAAAATATGTAGGCGTATGACGCCACCTCAACAACCTCCCAGAACCACCAACTCCGACCACCGAAAAAAATGCCAACATTTTCCCGAAATGCCATCATGATGGCAGATTTTGAGAAAATTTGGCATTTTCAAAGAGTAAAACTGCCATCTTTATGGCATTTTCAAAGAAAAATGGCAGTTTTTACATAAAATGGCATTTTTTTTCGCCAATCGGAGGTGACATTGTTGGGTGATGACCGAGGCTGCGGGAACGGCCTGCATAATTTTTTAATATTTGTTAATGCAGTTTATCTATTTTTTATTTATTTTTAAATTTTTTAATTTTAAAAAAATAATTTTTTTAATTTTTAATATTTCAATATTGTTGGGATGAACTTAGGTTATTTTTAAAATTAAAAGGCCTGCATAAAGGTATCGTTTCCAGTGAATGAACTTAGATTTTTTTTAATAGGATCAAATAAGTCATATTTTATAATTAACTAGGTTAGAGATATTAAGGGTACAAAATTAATGTTTACTCCTATTGAAGGAAGTTTTAAGTTTTACTCCTATTTTTGCAATTATGTTTATGTTTACTCCTATATTGGGCAATTTCTCATCTTAATTTTAGCACATAGATTTGTTTAAGAGAAAAAATTGGGTTTGACAATCTCCAGCAGTGAAATTTGAATTTTTCTTTTTAATTTATATATGTGATATTGATTTCGAATGAAAGAGAATAAAAAATTCTTAATTTTTATATATTTTTTTATAAAAATTGAAGTTCTCATACAAAAGTTATGACACTTTAAAGTTATTTGACAGTTTTCCCATGGGATTTTTATTTTAGTTGGGTCCCAAGAAATTCTTCCATTCACGCATCATCTTTCCTATGCGTCAGTCCTCATTCCCGTCTCTTTCTTCTGTCAATAGGGGTATCACCTATACCTCCCATGAGTTTTCCTAATTGACTTTGAGACCTTGGCATACATATTTTTAGTTGGGTTGCAGCCATTTTGGGGTGAAAATCTATACACATATCAATATTGATGAAATGACATGCAATTCATCAGTCACTGCAACTTGGAGAGGAATGTTGTGATCCGCTCCATCATGGACAAATTATCAAAGCCAGGTGTGAGGCGGCTTGTAATTGTGGAGGTCGGAAGCAAGGGTGTTAAAGCTATCATATCTCTTAGCGATGTATCATATCTTTAATAGCAGTAGTTTTACTGTTGCATTTGCACTATTTTTTCATATAGATAGAAGACAGATCTGATATGTCTAGATATAGCAAATTACTTTGCTTTTGTTTCACAATTTATCTTTACTTTTTGTACATAAATCTTCACAATTTTTCTACACCAACTGAACAAGTATACAGAAACCATTCCGTTTAGTATGTTTTTTTGAGTTATTGCAATTTACTTATCTCATTCTTTAGGTACGGAGAACCGTGCCCAATCGTACATACAAAAAAGGTCTAAGATAAGTTGGAGAAACGTGAACATGGTCAAAACAAGATGGCCCTTTATCCATTTTCGGTTCAAAGAAACGTGGTGATTGCTTGTTTAGTTGTTTTGTTGTACATATTTTTATAAGAATCCCTACAACATTCAATATGACCTATTTGAACCATTGAAAGATGAGACAATATTCAACAATGAAGGAGGAGAAGTAGAAGGTCAAGGAAGTAAAGAAGAAATAAATGGAGCATAATGCGGGCACAAAGCATACAAAGATGAGTTTACGAGACCAAATTGCTAATACATTAGTAGTAAACACTTAAATTTAACACGTAAGCCTAGGTAGAAGGTGGAGCAATCGAAAGCCTAGGCAACGAATCAAGGAGAAGGTGGAGCTCATTCGTCGCCGCCTGATAGAACTAGAAGAAAAGGAAAAAGGTGTAAGGAGAGGCAGGGGTGAGGATTAGGGTGGCGGAGACGATCATCTCTTCTATCCGCGGAGGGAGACAGCAGCAGTGATGGTAAAGGTAGCGACGATGGCCCCGTCGATTTGCTCCATACTTGGGAAGATGGAAAGACGACCCGACTCTTGTGTTTGAGCGCAGATGAGCGGAATAAGAGCCTGAGATTTAATTGTTGGTCACTTTTTTGTGAATTCCTAATTGATTCACATTTTGGTCTAATGAAAGTTGGAGAATAATATTTAGGCCATTGTTTCCTTTTTTTAACGGTTTAGTATCAGGTCAACTAGGATCAATATGAGAAGACAACATATAAAATTCGTACTACATATTATTCTGAAATTACGCATATTTGGGATTTAATATTATAAGAACGTCAATAGTTGAAATTAATCGTATGAATTTTTCCTATTCTTCGGGACAACCTAAAACTGAAAGTAGGGCCGGCAATATCACCCGCACCCGCGGATATCCGTTCAACCCGAACCGAAAAATATGGACGAAAACCTGAAAAAGTATGGGTGAAAATTGGATGACGGGTGGATTGAACGACGGGTTGGATCGGGTGTGGATGTTCACTCATCCAATCCATCACCCGACCCGTCACCCGCTTCATCCACCCACCCGCTAACCCGCATATAAAATTAAATATATATTATATTGTATTGTATTGTATTGTATTGTATTGTATTGTATTGTATTGTATTGTATTGTATTGTATTGTATTGTATTGTATTGTATTGTATTGTATTGTATTGTATTGTATTGTATTGTATTGTATTGTATTGTATTGTATTGTATTGTATTGTATTGTATTGTATTGTATTGTATTGTATTGTATTGTATTGTATTGTATTGTATTGTATTGTATTGTATTGTATTGTATTGTATTGTATTGTATTGTATTGTATTGTATTGTATTGTATTGTATTGTATTGTATTGTATTGTATTGTATTGTATTGTATTGTATTGTATTGTATTGTATTGTATTATATTATATTATATTATATTATATTATATATCTATTTAAGAGTACTCTTCCGGTCAGGTATACCTGACCGGAGCCCCGTCCGGCCTCCTCCATTTGGGGGCCTTCCCGGTGGTATTTTTTGCTCAAATTTTTTGTGTAGGTTCCTCATGAAGTCTAGTTCATCCATACCAAATTTCAGCCAAAAATTCAATCGGGAAGGTCGTCAAATGATTTTTGCAAGTTAACTGGTCCGGAAAATACATATTCCGGACCAGTTAACTTGAAAAAATCATTTGACGACCTTCCCGATTGATTTTTTGGCTGAAATTTGGTATGGATGAACTAGACTTGATTAGGAACCTACACAAAAAATTTGAGCAAAAAATACCATCGGGAAGGCCCCCAAATGGAGGAGGCCGGACGGGGGCAGTGGTCCGGCCTGGCCGGACCTGAATTATTCTCATCTATTTAATAATATATAATAATTAATATTAATATATTACGGAGTAATAGATATGTATTTGTTAATGAAGAAGACACATATCTATGAATTGGTGAAATAAAGACAATTTAAGAGTTTCAAGAAGTGGCAGTTGAACTGCAAAAATAGTTTTGTGCCGATGCAGAAATGTAGAATTTGACAGCTTGAAAAAGTTTTATGTCTATTTTGTTAGACAATCACTTCTTTCTTTATTAGCACTTGGCAGTGAATTAATTATTGTAATACACTTAATTGCTCAAGTTTTTATTGTTATTATTCAATGAATTTTTATTTTTTTGTTTTTATTTGTCATAACTTCTATTTATAATTTATTTATTTTGTCTTTCAAGTTAGACCATTTATATTCACTCATTACTCACCCGATCCACCCGATAATCCGCTCATGATAGATGGGTTGGATGCGGATGTAATTTTTAATGAATGATAGACGGGTGGGTGGAATATGAAAAATTAACGGGTGGACGTGGATGAGCCTTCACCCGGTATAAATCCGACCTGCTGCCACCCGTAACTGAAAGTGCATGGAACGGAACGAGGGGTAAATAAATACGAGTAAAAAAGAGACATGTAGATATGTATTTGTGCGCTTTCCATCAAGAAAGTTACGTACAATTGAAAAACTATACAAACATTAGGGGTGGGCACAAAATACCGTAACTGCTAAACAGAATAAAAAAACCGAGAAACCAGTGTATTTTTCAATTAATCGTACCGGATTTGTAAAAAGTCACGGTACGGTTAACCGACTGTTAAGAACAAACGGTTCATGGTACGGTTACGGTTTTAAAATTATACGTAGTAATAGATCAGTTAATCAGTAGGATTGTGGGCACACAATTTCTATCTTGCTCTTGAAGTCTCAAAACGGAGTTTCTAATAAAGTCATCAAATGGCCGGGATGAGTTTGTCTGACAGGTAGTCAAGCCAATTGCTAGCTTTATGAGTTTAGCTCCAAGTTATCCATCTCCACTAACTCCACAACCTTCCTGGTTCACTCCGAAAAGGTGAAAAGGTTGCTTGCAATATTCTGGGCAATCAGCTTGTTAAATTATGTGGACTGGGGAGTTATAGCTAGCAATTTTCTGCGTAATCAGCTTGCAATTTTGTGCGTAATCTACTGTATTTACTATATTAATTCACATATTTGGATATGTTTCTTCATCTCCTCTTGTTGGGGTTCTCCAGTAAACAATTGGAGGATTAGTGATTTGGTTTTGACGTATGTTTAGTTTCTAGCCACTGGAATATGGTTTATAGGGATTTTTATAGGTTAACATTTAAAAACAACTAGAATATTGGCAACTTTATATTTTGCTTTCATGGTTTTATGGTTTATTGGTTAACCGGAAATTAGGTTAACCGATATTCGGTTAACCAATGTTATGATACAGGTAATGGTAATGAAAATTTAATAACTGATATCTCGGTTAACCAAAATCCGGTTAAGCTACAGTGCCCACCCCTAAGTCAAACATCTACTCTGTAATAAAGTATTATTGACAAACCCGATTTCTCAATTTGATGGTTGAATCCTGAATCTGAAGCGAAATTTATTCGTGTGGTTCTCTCTCTCCAAAATGCAAAGTTACTGGAGAGGCAGACAAAAACTAGGTAGAAGAGAAGGGGAAAAGAAAGGGAAGAAGAAATGAAAAGGCTAAAAATGATCCCATGCAAGTGAAGTAACCGAGATAGAGATACCGTTGCTTACATGTTAAATTATTAGTTCATGTATCAATTGGGTCACACTTATGGTAATAGTATTAAGATGATATTACTTATTCGAAGGTTTTTAAAAAATAAATGCATTAATGTATGTGTAGAGGAAAATGAAATTAAGGCAAACTTTACCTTTGACCCTTCATCTAATTTTTCTATGCAAACAATATCATTGCTGTTCAAATGAATGAATAAAAACGGGAGATGCATTCACGAATTTTAAGGGAAATGAGTATATATTGGAATGATGACGGTGACCTGATTCTCAATCTTTAGAAATAGAAAAATGCATCAAACCAACCATTCTACTCGGTATTTGGTTCCTTCCACAAACACTTTTCAATTGTGCCATACCAAACAAAAACACTGCGTTGTTAAATTAAACAGGAACCATATAAATCAAAGAGAAGAACAAGCAAAAGCAGCAGCAAGGGTCAGCGAAGATAAGATGGGATCTTAATGCGAACGAAAAGCATACTCATGACGTAGGCGATGACCACAGATGCGATTCCGGCGGATGCAAATGAAATCCTTATACTTTTGTCCCGTTTGAGATCCAGGGCAAGATCCAGAAGCACGACCCCCATTCCGCCAAGGACGAACATGAAACCAGACGACAGCCCTTCGATGATGTATTGCCCGTTGACCCGGCCCGTCATGAACACCACGGGTCGAACGGATCCAGTTAATCTGTCCTGTGTGGATCCGATCCCGGGCGGCTCCACGATGACGTCGTACACGATCCCCGACACCACCATGAAATAGGTGAGGAGGATAAGGCTGTAGACGGTCATGGCAGAGGGGAGAGTCACCGTCGGCAGCTTCAGACGCAGACGAGGTAACCGAAGGAAGGAGTATGGAAAGATCCTGAGTATATGGAGAATTGGATCAATCGAGAAGTCCGCGGCGGCGGTGCCGGCTGCGGGAGTGGAGGCCGGATTTTCTGATTTCGGCGCCATTTTCCGGTCTCTCCAATCAACACTGGCTCATCTACACATAAGACACTGACTAGTAAAAAAGCGTATATAAACAAAAGGTCCAAAAGTAAAATCCCACTGGGCTAGTGTGTCTAATTTACAAACAACTAAGTAGACCTTCAAAAGGCCCAGTTACAACCAGGATTTTTTTTTTATAGAAAAATTCACCCGGCATTGTACGGTCAGAAGACTCAGAATATTATGTCAAATAAAAATGTAATTAACAATATAATGATGACCTAAAAAAAGATATAGTAAATGATGTTCAACTTTTATACTTATGTGACTATGACATACTCCTTTCGTCCCGCAAAGAAGTTCCTAATTTGACCTGCACACATATTTATATAAGGTAGAGTTTTGTTTTGAATTTCCAAATATACACTTACTTTGCGTCAAATCAAGCAAAAAGTGAGTAAAAAGCAAGGATAGTTGTGACTTTTTGGTTAAAAGTGATTTCCTTTTATAGAAATGAGAACTTCTTTTTGGGACATCCATAAAAGGAAAGTGGGAACTTCTTTGCGGGACGGAGGTAGTAGTACTTATAGTAACTTTAATTATATTTTCGTAAATAAGTTTTATTTCAGTAATATTTCTTCAAAAACCTCACATTCAAATGTCTTCTCTAAGTTTGTACTAAATGCAATAAATGCTTAAATATTTCCATACATTTAATGTTTTAATTCCGTCACGTGTAAGGTTCAAACTCCATTCACCCACACTTAGAGGCCGGTATAGAATAGAAATTCATCTAAAATTCGATATTTCTACACGATTATAATAAAATGTAAACTACCCTATATTCGCATAATCTTAAATAAATATAAGTTATACTTATGTGTCCATATTTGCATAAATAGAATATATTATATGTAGAGCTTTATTTCCTGTAATAGTGACTACATGTAGAACTTTTGTTCTTGAGCTACTAGTATAGTACACGTGCATACGCACGGGAAAAAACATTTGATGCATCTAATTAAATATGAAAAATATAGAATTTAAAAAAATTACATTTAAATATATAAAAATACAATAATTAAATAACATAAAATATAAGTCCATACAATAAATATAAAAAGTATAGAATATACATCAATAAAGCTAATTGACACCATTCATTTCAATTGAATTTGCTACTTATTAATTAGTATTGTCGATGAAATGTAATAAAGCATTAAACTTACACTTGTTAAAGGTTTTGAAAAAAAAAAAAACTTCTTTAAGGAAAACATTTGGGATAGTGTGTAATGCCCCTTCCTTATGAATGTATTAAACTGCAATTCATGTTTATGTTGAACTCTCGATAGTGCCACACACAACTATGCATGACTAAAAGCGAATATAATTAGATTTACCTCAACTTTATCTAGTATCTAATCTTGAGATTTGTTGATTGTCATAGAGTATGAGTCAATTTTAAGAATTTGTCTTCTCATAAGTTTAAGAGCCTGTTTCGTGATACCAAAATCGGCTGAATTAGCTGAGTGTGCTTAAATTTATGAAATTCTAGCTGAAGTGACCGGATTAGCTGATTGTGCTGATTTATGAAAAAATTATATTTAAAATATATTTATTAATAAAATAAAGATAAAATTATATGAAAAATAGCTAAAATAATCATCTATAGTAACTTCAGCCAATAAAGTACTAAAAGTAACTTCAACCGTACTTTTTTCTATTAATACACAACTCAGCGGGCGAAATCAAAAGTCACATGTTTTGTGAAAAACATACACATGCTCTAAATGTCCAAGGTGATTGAGAAAGGGATATACATGTAAGGAATGTAAATCTCATTGACACGATTTTGAAAACGTGTGAAAATTAATATATTTCCGTTACAAAATCCTTCCTGTCGATTTATATTACTTAACAACATTGTTAGAGTCCAATCCTTAAGTCTAAAAGAACATTGTTAGAGTCCAATCCTTTCCCATGGAGCTCCGCCATACTCCAGATCTCCGGACCAGAAGTTCCGCCGTCGCCCCACTGCGCAGGCCATCACATAAGGGAGTGAGATTCCATCGGAAATTCTTAAGAAAAAGAATGTCCTCTCATCCGGCTTTGGAGCAATCGTCTGCCCAAATTGGTTGCACCAATGTCGTAATTAGGGCGTTTGAAGTAAATTGTCTCCCATATGCGGCTATGCATCATTTCTGACTTTTTGAATGTTGCAAACTGTTGTGTTGATGTTTTCTGGGAAGAGCAATAAACATTAAAAATTTGGATGTGGAGCGCTTATATGTGGGCAAAATTTAAAGACTTCAAGAGCAATGTTTGTTGCAATGTATACATATATTTGATATGGAGTATTATACAACTTACATTTTGATTGGTTTTTAGTTACATGTCCTTAAACACAATTTACATTTCAATATGCTTTAGGTTACATTTCCTTTTGCGTAAGAAAAAAGGTTACATTTCCTTTAACTCAACTTACATTACAACTAGTCATGGACCCGGGCCGGGCCGGTTCCGGTTCCAGGCCAGGCCCGGCCGGGCTTTTTTTTTTGGGAAGGAAGGCCCGTGACAGGCCCAAGTAGCCACCGGGTCCGGTCCGGGTCCGGGCCGGGCCGGGCCTCCGGTTTGGTCAATTTTTTTTTTTGCTTTCCTAACCCCCCCCCCCACCCCCCACCCCCAAACCCCCCAAACCCCTCCTAACCATCAAGCCCAACCCGGTTAACCCCAAAAATGAAAAAAAAATAAAAAAAATAATAATTCGGCCTGGACCCGGGCCGGCCGGGCCGGTTCGCCAAATACAAGGCCCGAGCCCGGACCCCACCGGGCCTAGGCCCGACCCGGACCCGAGAACCGGGCCGGTTCCTGGCCCGCACAGTAGCGGGCCGGGCCGGTCAATTATCGTCGGTCAACCTTCGTAATCTGCAATTGGAACAACATTTAGGGACGGAGGGAGTATTAAGTAGATGTAATATGTATGTATGTATTAAGTAGATATAAGTAGATAATAAGTAGAGATTAAGTAGATAAGAAATATAAGTAATATAGTATATGTATTTATAAGTAGATAATTAATATATAAGTAGATATAATAAGTGTATAAGTATTAAATAGTAAAATAAAGTATAATGGAGAATAAGAGAATTTGAGAAGATGAATATGGAGATGAGTAGAGAGTAGAGAGTAGGATTTAGGAAGAGTTGGAGAAGAGGTGTGAAAAAATGTTTAAAATTAGGAGTATTTATAGTTTTTTTTACCCCCACCCCAACCCCCCCCAAAAGCCCCGGACCCCCCGGTACCCACCCAATAGCTATATAGCCATTTGGGAAGTGGGTCAACACCCAAAAGAGGTTTTAAAAAAGAAATGAAAAAAAAAAATAATGTGGCCGTTAGGCCCGGACTCGGGCCCGACCCGGCCGGCCGGGCCGCCAAAAACAAGCCCCGAGCCCGGACCCCACCCCCCCACCCCCCCGGTTCGGTGCCCGAACCGGCCCCAGACCCGACAACCGGGCCGGTTCCGGGCCCGCACAGTAGCGGGCCGGGCGGCTCGAACCGGGTCCATGACTAATGAAAAGTTACAAGTATGTGAATTCAATAACCTTAGCATCCAAAGGTACATATGCATTCATTTCAAATGCATACTCACTTTTATTAACAAATAACAATTAAATGAATAAACTTGATTTACTGAATAAATTTCAGGAGTTAGCTTTAAGTATACATTTAATGTCATATGAAGACAAACATGGCTAATATGTATCCCTTTATTAATAGCGAGCTTTATATCACTTCACATGTTGATATTTGAGGATCTTTTTTTTTCTTCTATTTTCCGGATTGGATCTATTGATATAGAATCAAATTTAGCTACATTAGCTAAATCTAGGAGTGTTTCAAATCACACACTCCAATTGTATCTCTCCTTGCAATTGAGAATTAAGAATAGTGTAGGAATGAATTTGGTGAAAGTAGTGGTGGACCCGGTTCGGGCCGCCCGGCCCGAGACCGGCCCGGCCCGTTACTGTGCGGGCCCGGAACCGGCCCGGTTCTCGGGTCCGGAACCGGTTCTCGGGTCCGGAACCGGCCCGGTTCTCGGGTCCGGATCCGGTTCGGGCACCGAACTGGTGGGGGGTGGCGGGTCCGGGCTCGGGTGTTGTTTTTGGCGGCCCGGCCCCGGGCCTAACGGTCCTGTTTTTTTTGAAAAAATCCTTTTAAATTAAAAACGCATTTTGCCCACTTGACCCACTTCCCAAACGGCTATATAGCCGTTGGGTGGGTATCAGGGGGGGTCCGGGGTCTTTGGGGGGTGGGGGTGGGGTGGGGGGGTGGGGGGGGTGGGGGTTAAAAAAAACTATAAATACTCCTAATTTTAAACATTTTTTCACACCTCTTCTCCAACTCTTCCTAAATCCTACTCTCTACTCTCTACTCATCTCCATATTCATCTTCTCAAATTCTCTTATTCTCCATTATATTTTATTTTACTATTTAATACTTATACAATTATTATATCTACTTATATATTAATTATCTACTTATAAATACATATACTATATTACTTATATTTCTTATCTACTTAATCTCTACTTATATCTCTAATACATACATACATACTACATCTACTTAATATATACTTTATATATTAAAGTATTAAATATACTTTATAAACTATTACTATATACTTAATACATAATAATATCTATTTCTCTACTTATATTTCATATATACTTATTTTCTTATTCTCCAATCTCCAATTCTCCATTATACTCTAATATTTAATTCTTATACAGTTATTATATCCACTTAATACATACATTCTACATCTACTTAATATATAGTTTATATATTAAAGTATAAAATATAAGTGTATTACTCATCTTATAGTAGTATACTTATATATTATATACTATAAACATTATATTATATATTAGTTACTATAACTAGTATTATACTAGTTAATTAGTTAAATAGCATTCTTGTTACATTTTTCATTATACTAGTTAATTAGTTAATTAGCATTCTTGTTACATTTTTCATTATACTAGTTAATTAGTTAATTAGCATTCTTGTTACATTTTTCATTATACTTGTTAATTAGTTAATTAACATTCTTGTTACATTTTTCATTATACTAGTTAATTAGTTCATTAGCATTTTTGTTACATTTTTCATTATACTAGTTAATTAGTTAATTAGCATTCTTGTTACATTTTTCATTATACTAGTTAATTAGTTAATTAGCATTCTTGTTACATTTTTCATTATACTAGTTAATTAGTTCATTAGCATTTTTGTTACATTTTTCATTATACTAGTTAATTAGTTCATTAGCATTTTTGTTACATTTTTCATATACTAGTTAATTAGTTCATTAGTATTCTTTTTACATTTTTCATTAAACTAGTTAATTAGTTCATTAGCATTTTTGTTACATTTTTCATTATACTAGTTAATTAGTTCATTAGTATTCTTTTTACATTTTTCATTAATCTAGTTAATTAGTTCATTAGCATTTTTGTTACATTTTTCATTATACTAGTTAATTAGTTCATTAGTATTCCCATTAATTGTTAAAACAACTCTACTTCAAAAAACTAGTTAATTGTCATTATAGTTAAAGTCACATTATAATATTTTCAATTTATATTTGAACGAAAAAATAGTAGTTCAATCATTTAATTAAAGTACTTAACATTTTATTTATGTAGTTTTTACTAAATTAAAGTACTTGAAAAGTTGCTATAATTTTAATTTTAGAGTCACACATTAATTCTACTTTGCACTAAATTAGTTTGAAGTATTAATTAAAATAGTTTTAATTAGTTGCATTAGTTTTGTATTCATTATTATATTTGTTGCCAATTAATATTTGTTACATTTTTAAGATGGAAGGTGGTAGATATTCGGTTGATTTGGGTAACCTCCAACGCAATCGAAGGAACGAGATTGGGAGGAAGAAATCCCGCAAAGGTAAAGAACTTGCCGGCTCTTCATCTCAAAACCGAGATGATTTTGAAACGGGTACCAAAGGCGAGATGGAGATGCGATGTCCGAAGAACAACTACAACAAGAATTGGCCCGACATAATAACCGCTTTCTACAACAACAACAAATCCCGACGACCATTGACGAATAGGAGCTTGAGGATGAAGATGCGGAGGAAATGGAACCGGAGACGGCCGAGGAGGAGGGTGCCGGCAGCCACGACACCGACCAGCCTGCCTCATCCCAAACCGCCACCGGCGCCACCGGTAATAAAAAAAGTAAATCTGAACTAATGCAAAATAATTTTGATAAATGGAAGGACCCACAAACCGGCTATTGGCACGCAACTTGCAAGTGGTGCAACAATTATAGTTTGGGGACCTCCGGATCCTCCGCAAGGCATCTTAAAGCAAAGCACCCCGTGGAGTATGCAAAATTAGGCGGCGGAACGGGGAAGCAAACTCAAATATCGAGATTTGCGAATTCTCAACCTTTTGGTAATTTCTCCGACAATGATGCACAAAATTTGACTGGTATGGCTAATTTAATTTGTGAAGAAAATTTGCCTTATTTGTTTTCTGAAAGTCTTGCTTTAAGAGATTATGCACAAGGTAGTTTAAATCCTCAATTTAGAAATTATAGTCGCAAAACTGTTAAGAAAGAAATTATAAGGCTTTATAATGCGGAAAAGGTAAGGTTACAATTTTTTTTTGCAAACTTTGATTTTGTAAAATGCGGAAAAGGCTCCGTGAAAGTAAAAACAACCAGAAAAGGAAATGTTTCATTTTGTAATGCAAATTAGTAAAGAATCCAAATTTCTACATTCAGTCAAAGTGAGCTCTTATTCAAAATATGCAATAGTTCATTAAAATATTCAGCAAAGATTTCTTTGGAAGAGGACATAGGCTTATTAGTGATTGATATAATAGCTTTATTAGGAAACTTCAATAAAGGATTTAGACCATTTTAGGAATTGCAGATTACTACTTACGGTAACAGCGAAATGAGTTTCACATCCATCCAAGTTTTTTTTATCCAGAGAGTAACCAAATGTAAAGAATAATTTAATCAAAGTCATTGCCCTTATCTTTTTTTTTTTTTTTGCAATGTTACCTAAAAAGACCAAGAAATAAAGTTAAACCATTATGAATATATTCAAACGGATATGAAATTGGTCCAATAGCCAAGAAATCCCATTTGGTAACATTCTTAAGTTAGATAGAATGATATGGTAACTTACTAAATCCAATCTAGCAGATAACCACAAACTATACACCATATCCAGTACTCTTCTGAATCAATACTTGAGTTCTTGAACCCCTGGAAATCCTTGGCTGACATCAAGGTTCAAAAAGAGAAGAAGTACTCATTCAAAATCTTATTAACTTCAGGAGTTCTTTAAAACTGGTGTTTAAGCTGATATAAGGTCTATTCAGCATTTAGATGACTGTTTTTCTAGCTCTTGCGGTGTTCTCATTCTCACAATCTGCATATTTTATATAAAACAAGATGAATGACCCATGTATCCTCAAACAAACTAATTTTTAGATGTTTGTCTAATTAAACTTCTATACGTGTAATGAAGAACAATAAACCTGTCATAAAAAATTACAGCCTAAGAGTCTAAGATCCTTGTGTGCTACTTTAGGAGTAGAGGTAAAACTCTGGCTTATAAAATATATATCCGAGGATTTTTTTAGAGAAATTGTCCAATATAGGAGTAAACATAAACATAAATGCACAAATAGGAGTGAAACTTAAAACTTCCTTCGATAGGAGTAAACATTAATTTTGTACTCTTAGTACCCCTAACCTAGTTAATTCTAAAATATGACTTATTTGATCATAATAAAATATAAAAAAATTCTGAAATATTTGAAAAAATATATTGTAATAATAAAAATTAAAAACAAATATTTTTTAAAAAAACTTTTAAAAAAATAAAAAATAGATAAACCACGTTAAAAAATATAAAAAAACTATGCAAGCCTTTCCCGCAACCTCGGCCATCACCCAGCAATGCCACCTCCGATCGACGAAAAAAATGCCATTTTATGTTAAAACTGCCATTTTTCTTTGAAAATGCCATAAAGATGGCAGTTTTACTCTTTGAAAATGCCAAGTTTTCTCAAAATCTGCCATCATGATGGCATTTCGAAAAAATGTTGGCATTTTTTTCGGTGGTCGGAGCCGGCGGTGCTGTGAGGTTGTTGAGGCGGCGGCACATGCCTACATATTTGTTTTATACTTTTTCATTTTTTAATTTTAATTTTTTTAGTTTTTTATTTAATATTTTTGTTATTATAAAAATTTTATTTTCATTAATTTTATTTAATACAGAGTGTGTTTTATTTGATATATTTTTGTGTTTTTCGTTTTTTACAATTTTATTATAAATTAATGTTATTTCTTTTATGTTTTAATTATTAATGAAAGTTGTTGGGGCTTGGGTAGGGGTATACTTGTCCAAACACTAAAGTTACTCCTATTCTAAACATAGTACTCCTATTTTTGCATTTTGCCTATCTTTTACCCCTGTTTGGAGAATTCTCTCATTTTTTTACTGTATTAGATGGTGTTGGAACTTGGAAACTTTTAACATCTTCACTCATTGCCAATGGTCATATACGGTTTTTGTATAATATTGCACAAAACTACATTTTCTCAAATATTACCCTCACATTTGCTGATTTAAGAAATAAATAAAGAACATCAAGGCAAAAATACCTGGGATTTGGAACAACCTCTGCATCCAAGCACCTATCTACGGAAGAAGTCTGTCGATCCGGTCAATTGAGGACACCTGGATGGCTGTGATATCTCGACCATTGGGACATCTCGACCATCTGCACCTGGATTTGAGGTAGGAAGGTCGGCTTTAATGGAAGAAATGAAGGAGAAGAAGAATGGCGAAGGATTCCAGGCAACCATAGAGACTGATTGAATTGAAGGAGGAGAAATGGTTGGTTAGGGAAAGAGGTCAAAGAAACGGTGGAGATATCTGTCTGCGTACGATTGGGAAAAATGAATGAGGAGGATAATAGAGAATTGAGAGAAATGGAGCAGAATGGAGAGGTGAAAGCAATGATGGAGATTTCCCTGAGTGAACGAATGAGATGCAACTGGAGATAGTCGGGAATACTGTTCAATGAACAGTAAAAACTTGTATGCTTTTATGTATGTAATGAGAGTTATCCAAGTGGATCACATAAACCACATTTAAGTTCTCCCATTGTGGGAAAGACTTGAGTTCAAGTCAGCAACAAGGTGGATTGTTGAATGGTTGTGTAACTACCATGAAAGTTAGGTTCTTGTCAGGAACCTTACCATGCTGATTGCTGATCAATGACTAATAATTTTGCCAGGTGTTTTGCTGACAACTAGTGTATGAACATAAACAGATAAGAACAATTTCTTATACTTGATAATGTATAGAAGGTGTTGGAACCCTATTAGATTCTTCAACCGAGCCGCAATTTACTTTATCAAAGTTCAAGGATGGAGCAAAACCACGATCATGTGATATTAACAAAAAATGAACTAAATGATAGTTGTGGACTACAATCCTCTTAACATCACAAAATAATGCTAAAGGACACTTGCTAAAAATAATACGCTTTATTTTATAGGCACAATGGGGTTTACACAGCCATAACATTACTGCTGGAAATTATTTCAATCTCCAGGAAATCTCCAAGATTTTGATAGACCAGATCAGTGCATCAGCAGTTGGAAGGCATCGTTTTCTGTTTCCACAGCATACCCGTAACCCAAACTGCTTGCTCGATGCTTAAATTCTTCCAACTCATTGTCCACAACTTGAAGGCCAACTAAAACATTTGCACCGCTTTCTCCCTTTTTGAATTGTAATTGCAAATTAGAAACATTAGTTCAATACTAAACTATTGTATGTTTAGATATTAAAACTAGAAATGTCAAGTGGTTGGAAATGGGAACCTGTGAACGGTAATGGAACAAACTTATATTCCAACGTGGGCTGAAAGCGTTTAAGAATTTCATTAGAGCACCAGGCCTCTCTGGGAAGACAAACCGGCAAAGAAGTTCATCTTGTACACTTGATCGACCACCAATCTGAAAGAGATTGAATGGAAAAGGTTCTAAAAGAAGCCCTTAATCCCCATTCCTCATGATGGGAAATAAGTACAATAACTACATGATTTTAAATCAATCAAGCAGTAGGAGTACATGGTTGCTTAATGCATAGTGACGCAAAGACATTTTAGTTGCAGTCCTGACAATTTTAATGCATAAAAATATGGCAGGAAAAAAACATCCTGACGATAGCAGAATCAATAAAAGTTTGCTGAAAGTCTGAAACCAATATAATCGATCAAGGCACACTTCCAAATGATTTCAATCAAGGAGACATTACCAAATGGCGTAGATGATCTTTGACAAGGTCATTATCTGTAAGATCAAGGGTGTGAAATTGAGAGTGTGTCAACCTTTCCAGCATTTTCTTAAGTTCCTTTTTCGTATGCAGACCAACACTGAAATTTTCCAACACCACAAATGAATCTTTTTCTAGGCAATTCAAGATAAAGATAAAAGACAATAACATAACTATTATGGCCTGTGCACAATAGTGATTTACAGAAATCATTTTGTGAAATCGCACTTGCCTGTATAGAACCAGAGTTTTTCCTTTTTCACAATTATATCTGTATCTAAATTCAGTAATGTTCATGGGTCCCATCTGCAAGTGGCAGTCATATGCATCAAACCAAACATGGACTAACTGAATAATATAAGCATAGGTTTACACGATAAACAAAAAGAAAAAGTCCTTTTTATATACGTAGTACTTGGTAATACTTCTTTATGATGTTACGTCTTCCCTCATTTAATGTCCCTTATTTCTTATTCAATCACAATTTAATAAGATAAATATGTCAGATTAAATCATGATATGTATCCATGATTACTCAATTGGGATTTCAACGAAATAGCAACTTTAGAAATGGAGAGGAATCGGGTAAGGCATAAAACGGCATATGATGTTATTTTGGACATTATGCATAAATGGATGGATGTAATTCAGCAAATTAATATTCTTCAATGATATACTCACGTTTAAGTCCAAAATCCAAGCGTTTGAATAGTTTACTTCAAGTTCTAGGTATATATTTTGTTGTAAAATCTTTTTAGTAATATCCTTCTGAATTGTACAGTACTATTTTGATACATGATTAAGAAAGAACCACGATTTGAAAATGGTTGTCACAAAAAGAACTATGTTCAACTCACAAGTTCAATAAATTTCTTGAAACTCCCTGATTCTTCTGGAAGATTGGTTGCAAGGACAGCTTCACGTTGTCTACCAACATCAGCCAGTTCAGTCACCAACCTTAGTCTATCAAAGTTCATGTTGGCCCCACTGGCTATAACAACTATATTCTGATCCTTGTGGTTGTAATGTTTGCAGTAAGCTTCAGCTCCTGCAAGAGCAAGTGCACCAGCTGGCTCTAAAATGCTCCTTTTCTCCTCAAACATATCCTACATAGAAGAAAGAGGAACTATTTGCCTAAATACACCACTCAAAAAGACACTCAAGGTTTGAGGTCTACCTCATGCTTATATACTAGGCTCACACCCAGTACACAACCAATTAGAGATACTACTCAACAACGTGTCAATATACACAACTCCAATCTGTAGTGATTGATTTGTGGTCTGCTTAAAATCTTAAAGACATAAGCACAGAGAGGCATATGGAGTCAAAAAGAGAAAGGGAATGAATAACCTTTATTGAGGCACAAATAGCATCACGGCTAACAAAAACCACGCCATCTATTAATTCTCTGCAGATACGAAAGTTTTCTTCACCTACAACTTTAACTGCCACACCATCTGCAAAACCTCCTACTTGATCCAACATTATTCTTTGACCGTGATGTATAGATAACGCCAAAGCATTCGCATCATATGGTTCAACTCCAATTATCTTCACATCCGGATTCACCATTTTCACATACGCAGCAATGCCTGCAATAAGCCCGCCGCCGCCAACGGGCACAAATATGGCATCTATTGGACATTTCGCTTGACTCATGATTTCCTTTCCAACTGTACCCTGCCCCATGATTATATCAGGGTGATCGAAAGGGGGGATAAATGTGAGTCCTTTCTGTTCGGCCAACCATTTTGCATGTGCTTGTGCTTCATCGTATGAGTCCCCTTCAAGAACAACAGTGGCCCCTAACCTCTCCACTGATCTCCACTGCTTGAATAAAAAAACCAGGATATGGTAAAAGGTAAAATAACAAATAAGGGCTAAATAACCTAATATATTGAAAGATGAAACTCTAACCTTGATCTCTGGTGTAGTAACAGGCATCACAATTACAGCTTCGCAACCAAGTTTCTGGGCAGATAATGCAACTCCTTGAGCGTGATTACCGGCAGATGAACAGATAACTCCACGATCCAGTAACTCTTTCGGGAGTCTGGCCATCATATTATAAGCTCCTCGAAGTTTGAATGAGAAGACCTGCCATCGAGGTGGTCAGGAAAACAGGGATTTACAGACATTTAAAAAATTATTGAATGACACTTAGCCTCAATACAATTTGCGGAGTAAACAGTAGAGGGTGATAGGCAAGGCAAACATTGAGAGAAATGACGTCATATTTATGTATAGCAAAAGAAAAAAAGGCCAACGGAAGAGTGGAGAGGAAATTAATTGATTAAAGGACATACAGGTTGAAGATCCTCCCTCTTGAGCCAGATGTTGTTCCCCAGCCTCTGCGTGAGCTTCGAGGCTAGCTGCAACGGCGACTCAACCGCTACATCGTACACCTTAGAAGACAAAATCCCAGTCAAATACTCGATTCCACTGTAGCAATGAGAGCCATTCCCGTCGGGAGAAGAGAGATTCGGGATGACGCGTCCCGGCTCAGAAGTCAGCGAGCTTGGAGAAACTAATAGCAATTCAGAAAGCGGCGCAGGCCTTAACTGCTTCTCCGTGGATGTGGATGCAGCGGACAAGACCTCCGGCGCCGCCACCCTGGAGAGGGCAGCGCAAATAGAGGGTCGGAGAGTTGTTCTCCTTGCATCTGCGGATTTGACTGTGCAACTGGAAGTGGTGGCCGGCGGCAGCAGCAGCAGGTGTTTGCTGTGGAAATCGAGCGAGTGTGTATGCGTAAAGCGAACAACGGCCATCAGAGCACGCGTGCGTCGCTTAGTACTACGTAGCAGGTTTTTTTTTTTGCCTTTCGCTTGGCTTGGGTGCAATTATTTATTTATAGAGCACAAATTCTTTTAACGTCTGCCGTCCTTCTATACTTTCAAAACACAAAACACCTACCGTCCTTATTATAATTCTGATGATCTGACCAACCAAAATCTCAATCCTTATTATTTATTTATTTATAGAGCAGATATTTATTGTCAATACGGAGTATTCAAATGTATATCATTTTAGTCTGCCAAATATAGTATTTTCTTAATTCTCTCAAAAATGATTATTTTCCGTTCCTGAGATTTGTATATTATTTTCTTTTTCCCATATATAACTACTTACATAAAAATTACTAGTTTTTCACCCACACAAAATTTTAAATTTAAAATTACTTTTGACGTCATTTAATGTTTTCAAATGTTTTTAAATAATGTACTAAAAACACTCTATGGTGCGGCCTCCATGGCGAAAATCTCTCGGAGGTCCTCGGCGTGCGTGGTTGATTGTTTGCTTTTGACGATCATATCGCCAACGTACGCCTCCATGGTGCGGCCTAGGACGGCCTGGAAGACTCTGGCCACCATGCGGGTGTAAGTAGCGCCAGAGTTCTTTAGGCCGAAGGCCATCACCAAGTAACAGAAGATGCCTTCGGGAGTCATGAAGGTCATTTTTCAGCATCCCCTCATGCATGTAGATTTGGTGATATCCTCGAAAAGCATAGAGGAAAGACATGATTTCGCATCCCGCTGTTTCATCTACCAGTTGATCGATGTTTGGTAGAGGGAAAGGATCCATAGGGCATGCCTTATTCAGATCTGTGTAATCCACGCACATGCGGAAGGTGGGTGGTTTCTGTGCAAGGACCACATTAGCCAACCATGAAGGGCATTTCACATCCCTGATGTGTTTGATGGAGAGGAGCATGTCGACTTCTTTCTTGACAAAGTCCCTTCTCTCGGCCGAGAGGGGCCTTCTTCTTTGCTGTACGGGTTTGGACGAAGGGTCCACCGCCAGGCGGTGAGTGATGACCCTTCGGTGGATCCCCGGCATATCCTCCGGCCCCCATGCAAAAATAATGGAGTAGGCGCAGAAGGCTTCAGTAATACCGACTTCAGGTCTTCAGGGAGCTTGGCCCCAATCTTCAAGACTCTCTCCGGCTTTGCCGGATCGAGTACCAAATCTTCTGTCTCCTCGGTTGGCTCAGCCCTCGGCCTACCCTCTTCCTCTTCCAAGGCGTTGGTAGTGATTGTATCGATTCGGAGTTCAGTCTTACTAACCTTCCTGGTGAGTTGAAGGTAGCAAGCCTTGGAGAGCTTCTGATTCCCCCTCGAGTAGCCGATGCCGGTAGGCGTAGGGAATTTGAGGCAAAGGTGCCTCATGGAGATGACGGCCTCCAAATCTTCGAGGGAAGGCCGGCCAAGGATGATGTTATGTGCGCAGTCGAGGTTGACGACGACGAATTCCACTTCGAGCTTGGCCCTGTGGGATCTGTCGCCGAACTCGACCATTAGGGAGATGACGCCCTCGGCGTCAATGCTATCCCCTGTGAATCCGGAGGGGCATTTTGATGTGCCGAAGGGATCCCATATCGAGCTCTAGCTCTCGAAAGGTGCTGAGATACATCACGTTGACGGAACTACCAGTGTCAACGTAAGTTCGGAGGATGAGGGTGTTGTTGATATCTGTACGGATGACGAGGGCATCCCGGTGAGGAAGGGAGCCCGGGGGCAGATCCGCATCCGTAAAATAGATAATATCCGCCCTCGGCTTCTTGGTTGGGGGCATGTGATTGACCTCCCCAACGTAGAGGGACTGAGCCCATTTCTTCCTTTGGCTTGTGGAATCTCCACCGGTGTTGCCTCCGGTTATCATGTGGATGTGGCGCTTGTTATTGGTGTTGTGGATCCTCCTCCTCACTGAGATTCCCAATTTCGCGCTTCTTCTTCTGCGGATTTCCCAAGGGGATGGCATTTGGGTTAACCCATTTGTTGGCCTTCAGCGGGGGCCCTTGGTGATGAGGGAGTCCCTGAGGGGGAGGGCCCTGACGAATTGGGACAAATGGCCCGCCTGTATCAACTTTTTGATGGCTGCCTTCAGGTGATGGCATTCATCAGTCCTGTGCCCCTGGTGGCGATGAAAGCGACAATAAGGTTCGTTGGGATTGATGGCATATACCTCTAGGGGTGCGCGTGAATCTCGCTCCACGAGACCTCTTTCCTCCGCATAGTCCAGGATTGTAACACCGTCCCCAAATGTATTTACTTTTAAGTGAATAATGTATTGAACCTTATGGAATGGTTAATGAGTATACGAAGTTGTGAATTTTTATTAACTCTTTTGCGTGAATAGTAAATTCGCACGTGGGACCCACACCGGGAGCGGGGGCCGCCCGAAATTCCCGAAACCATATATTTTATTTATCTTGGTGAAGATAATATTTATATAGTGGTGGATAATTTATTTGAGCCATGGAAAGTCCAGAGTTGATCGATTGGTCAATTGAGGCCCAAATTTCCAGTATTGGTAATTGAGCGGATAATAGCCCGAAATGAATTTCGGGGACTTATAAATTAAAGTTGAGGGAAGTATATTCATTATACATGCCATAATGATTGGGAACATGTAATATATCTTATTCGACCCGATAAAATAAAATATATTTAAAACTGATGGATAGTCTACCCGGGGGTATCTTATCCGAGGGGTTATTACGGGAATAACTAGAGAGAAGTCAGAGCAAAATAGGAGGGGAGAGAGTTGATTTTATTAAATGAACTCAGAGTGTGGAGTCGAGATGTAGATCATGTTTTACAAGGAGAAATGGGCTGCTATTTATAGCAGCAATAAATGCGATGAGAGGACACGTGTCAGTAATCCAACGACCGAAGGGTCACATCAACCGGTTGGCACCGGCAGTGGTACGTTTACCGCATTGAATGCGGTTGGCGGATGTGACGTGGCATTAAATGCGGTGGTTGGCTGTCTCTAAAGGGAATCTTCGATGATTGAATGTGCTTGGCCGAGGGCTCCTTGTGTTGCCGAGGGCTCCATGTAGCCGAGGGTCCCCGTGTAGCCGAAGGTACTGTGTGACCGGAGGCATGGTTTAGCCGGGGGCTTCTCTGATGCCGAGGGCTCGATAATGCCGAAGGCTCATGTTTTTCGCCGTTTCTCCCAGTAGCCTCTTATGCCAGAGAAGGCTACCCTGTGAGGTTTGGAGCCTTCGGCCAAGGAGGCCGAAGGCACCCCAGTGCGTATTCTGGGCTACGTTGAGGCTTGGGCCATTGTATTTGGGCCTGAGTTGTCTCCTGGGCTTAATGGACTTGTGTAGGAGAATTAGGAGTTTATGGGCCGGGGGTTCCTGGGCCACATACTCCATCAGGAGTCCCTCACTCCTTTTGCCGAAAGGTACTTGAGGGAAAAGGAGTAGATGTGTTGCTTCTTCTGGAGGCTTGTCTTCTGCTGATTGCCGAAGGCTTCCCTCAGGCCCTCACATGTTTGCCGGGGGCTCCCCTCAGTCCCTCACATGTCGAGGGTTTTCTGAGGGCAGTATCACACCTGTATGACCGCAGAAGGCTTTCCTCAGTCCCTCACATGTCGAGGGTTTTCTGGGGAAAGCATAGGTGTATTGCCCGCATGTGATGTGATGAGGGCTGCCTCCTTTCCGCCAAATTTTTTTTATATTCTGCCTCTGCCGAAGGGGGTGTTGAAGTATGTACCCGAGGGGTGTATCCCAGTCCCCCACTCCTTTGGGCCGAAGGTTAGTTCGGGCTGAAGGAGTTATGATGTGTTGATGCAAACCCGAGGGGTGATATCATTGATAAGCTAAGTGCTTATGCTGCCGCAGGCTTGAAGGCGCTATGTTGGAATGCATTGGCTGAAGGCTGTGGGAGTGTTAGCCGGAGGCTGCAAAGATGAGCTCGCCTCAAGTTTCCAAAATAGAGCCGTTGGAATAGAGCCGTTGGAGAGGTGTTCCACGTGTCAAGTTTTTGGTGGCTGAGAGTGGGCGGATGGCACCTATTGGTCAAACTGGCGGCATGTAATGATGGCTTTTCAAACGGAGGCCCATACATCGAGGCCCAAAAGCCTATAAATACCCAAGGCCAGAGTCATTTGTTTTGTGCGTTCCTTAAGCTATAGCGAAGCTCTGCCAAATTTTCTAGAGAGATAAACTCCCGCCCTCGATCAGACTAATCTTTCTGAGGTCAGTTCTTCTTTTGTTCTTCGTGGCCTTAGTATATTTTGCTTTGTAATCGTAGATTAAGTGTTTATTAGTAGCCCTCGGTTTAGGACCCTTCCTCTACTTCCAACTATGTCTTCCGCAAGCGATTCTCAAAATATATCAAGGGAACCTTCGGCGCAATCAGAGAGCATATCTGACGTGGCCTCTTCCAGTGATCGGGCGTCGCTGGCCAACGACTTCGCCGTAGCCGAGGAGATTCAGAGTAACCTCCGGACGGAGATGGAGGCCGAGGACTTCGAGCAGGTGATTGAGGATGAAGAGATGGCCCTCGCCGTCCACGTTGCTCAGGAGGCTGAAGAGAGGGAGAGGCAAAGGGTCACTGTAGCTGTGCCCCCCCCACGTGGAGCCGGTGAGGCAAGTAGTTCCCGGCCCTTAGATCCGGAGCCTCTGAGTGTTGCCCCCGCCAAGAAGAAGAAGAAGCTGAGGGCCGCTCCAAAGAAGAAGCAAGCGGCCGTGGACGCTGGGCAGCCAGTCGGGATCCCTGAGGGGCATTCGTATTTGGACACAACGGCCCTTGAGGTGAAGACCACGGCGTCGGGGGCCGAATGTCTAGCCCTCCAAGTCCTCGTGGGGCCGTCGGCACAAGTAGTGGAGCCGGGGCCTAATGACCTGTTATCCCATCCTCCCGAGGGATGTTTTTCGGTGCACATGCTCTCGGTGGAGTTAGGGCTCAGATTCCCGCTCCACCCATTTGTAGTAGCGTACTTGAAGTACGTGAAACTGGCCCCCTGCCAGCTCACACCCAATAGTCATTACTACCTGGCGGGGTTCCTGGCACTCTGCCGAAGCTGGGGGATAGCCGCTTCACTGGACCAGTTCTTTCTTTCCTTCAACCTGTGCCGGGGAGGACACTCTCACGCCGGGGGGTATGCCAACTTGCAGCAGGTGCCGGCCTGGAAGCTCTTCTCCGAGACCCCCTCGTCTCATAAGGAATGGAAAGAGAAATTCTGCTACATCCGGGTGGCTGAGAATCCATTCCCGGGGGCTCTTAACAATCATTTCAAGAGGCATCCGAAGGTAGGAAGTGCAGCCCTCGATAAGGCCGGGAGGAGGCTCATTGAGAAGCCGAAGGGTTCAGATAAAGTGATTGCTATTAAGGCGGCGGCGTCGCCTGAGGAGCTATACTTGTTGGGCTTCCGTCGTTATCGCCTTCCGGAGGACAAGGACGAGAAGTATCCCCTGATCGACCGCGGATACCAAAACGCCGGAGGTTGTAACCGAGGGCTCCCGTTATTGGCACTTAGAATTGTTGCAGGTGACATTATGGACGTGCAGGCCTTCGCCCGTCTGTCTAAAAAGCTGGCCAAGGTGCCAAGAAAGAAGAAGGAGGAGGGGTCCTCGAACCAACCCCTTGTTGACGAGGTCCTTAAGAAAGCCGGGGCCTCCATGGTCCCGGAGGGTGAGGGCCACCCCAAGGGAGCCGCTGTCGTGGACACCGTTGCTGAAGCCGGGGGCTCCCAAGCTGGGGAGCTGAAGAGAAAAAATACCGGGAAGGGCGTCATGCCTCCGGAGAGCAAGAAGAAGAAAAAGACCGAGGGGACCAAGGATGCCCCCCTTGTGATCACTGAAGGACCATCTCCCTTCCAGGCTTCGGAATCTATTCCCCTGGAGGATTTCGATGAGGGGGCCTGGCCCCAGGAGACTGTGCAGTTTTCCTTCAAGAAGGGGACTGCGGTCATGCATGGCACCCTCGATCCGAGGGAGTTCCTGAGGGGTGCCACGCCACCACTGGATCGGTCTACCCTCGGCCGGTTCGATGACGAGGCTCTTGAAGTCAAGGCCCTCCAGGCCTCGGTTTCTGTAAGTTCTTGGATCTCCTTTGTTACCTTTGCGTTCTTTCCTTCACATGTTCTGACTTTGAGTGTCTTCTCCTTGTTTGCAGGCTAGCCTGGCTTTCGGAGAATATCTCCGGAGGATGGAACAAGTTCGCCTCCGGAAGGCGGAAGACGATGAGGCTCTTAGGAAGCTTGTTGCCAAGAATACCGAGGCCATCCGGAAGATGGCTGAGCTGGAGGAGACCCTGAGGCAGGCGGGGGATAGGTTGGAGGCCGCTAAGGCTGAGGCTCGGGCCGAGGGCAAGGCTGAAGCGGAGGAGGCGGCTGCAGAGGCCTCAAAGAAAGCCGCTGATGAGGCCGAGAAGGCCAAGACCGAGGCCGTGGTCAAAGCCAAAGGGGATGCCATTGCTGCTTTCCTTGCCGAGGGGTGGAAGTCCGACGAGCACCAGGGATGGGTGGACTCGGTCATCGAGCAAGGCGTTGGCGCCTGGGTGAAGGGCCCCGGGTCCGAGTGGATGGCCCTGAGGGGCAAAGACTATTTCGATGGAGGCGAGTTCTTCACCCAGCGTCTAATATACCGAAAGCTTGCCCAGCACTTCGGCATCCCCAAGGACGAGTTCGACCCTTCAGTATATGGGCTCCCCCCCGGCAACCTGATGTCCGAGTCCCCCTCCCGGAGGGTGAAGAGAGAGTCCAGCTTGCCGATTCAGAGCTGATGAGGGAGTATGGCCTTAATGGTGAGGAAGATGCGGAGGACGATGCATCCTCTAAGCCGAGGGACGACGTAGCCGAGAATGCTCAAGTTTAAAATTTGTTTAAGCACAACTTGTAATAGTTAAATAGGCCTCCGGCCCCGGCCTCATGTTGTAAACAGATATCTCTTATACTTCAATCATTTAATTTTGAATGAATGATGTGCCTCCGGGCTTTTTGTATGAATGAATGCCTCATTTTTTTTCCAGTCTCGTTTGCCTTCGTTCCTTTTCCTTATGAATGTATGCCTTTGTTTCTTTCTGTTTGTGTATGAATGCTTTTCTTCCCTTGGGTGAATGTATTTTTTCCGGAGGCCATAAGTTTGTGGACTTAGAAATTTTTCTAAGTGTAACTCCCTGCTAGCCCCCGGCCGTAGTGTAGGATTTTCGGGGGCTTGTTGTTGTGGACTTAGAAAATTTTTCTAAGAGAAAACCCTATCATGAGCCCCTAGTTGTCTGCCGGGGTTGCCGTGGGTTTGTTGTAGTGGACTTAGAAAATTTTCTAAGTAAGATCCCAGAATATATCCTCGGTGACTAGGCCCTCGGTAGTGACGAGCCTCCGATTGTAGTGTAGCTTCAGGTTATTGCCCAGTAGTTTAGGTGGGCCATCGGCTGTAAGCCTGTGGATGTAGATGGCATTCCGGTTCGACCCGAAGGGTCCCCAATTGTGGACTTAGTCATTTTTTCACGAAGTTTCAATAGGAGCTGTAGTGAACCTTCGGGCGTGGGAACTGCTCAGGCCCCGGTGCATGTAGTTGACGAGGGGTTCGAGATTATGGGCTTAATGGAATCCTGAGATTTGTCTCCAATAGAGTGACCCTCCGGTTGATGAGTCTGCTTCGAAGGGCACCAAATTGTCATCATTGAGTGAGTTTGGTAGTGTTCCGCCTTCGTCGTGAAGCCCTCGGCGTGGAACATTGTTGTCTTTGATTTAGCCGAATCTTCGGACTTAGCCAAATTTAGGTGAAATTTCGCCTAGTGAGCCTCCTTCTTGGGCCTCCGGTGGAAATCTTGTACTCTAAGGTTTCATGTAGTGAAGCCTTCGGCTATGTAGTCAGATGACCTGTTGTCGGGAGGTTTTCTTGTGCACTTGTAGCAGCCTTCGGCAATGTATATCCGAAGTGTTGAGCCTCCGGGGAGAATAGTGTCCGGGGAGTTCCTTCCCCCCTACACATCTTTTTTTTTTTTTTTTTTTTTTTTGATGGTGTAGGAGAGGCATCTAGAAACTTGGTTTCTAGGAAAGGCTTGGCCTATATGGGAGGCAACGGAACAAACCGTTGGCTCCCCCTTCGGGAATGACCTTCCGATATCCCGAAGGGTTTGAGGGTCGTTTCCTCGGCCCGAGACATCGTCTGTTGCCTGCTTCCCCTTGGGAGATAGCACGGAAAGCGCCTCGGTTTTGAAAGTCGTCCCCTCAGCCCGAGACATGGTCTGTTGCCTGCTTCCCCTTGGGGGATAGCGCGGGGAGCGTTTCGTTTGTGGAAGTCGAATCCTGGGTCCGGAACATGGTCCGTTGCCTGCCTCCCCTTGGGGGATGGCGCGGAAAGCGTTCCTGGGAAGGGTTTTATTTGTGTGTAGAACACAAATAGCCGGGGGCACTTGGTACCAGCCGGAGCCGAGGGGTATTGCACCCCCCGGTTTTTTGTTTTGTTTTTTTTTTTTTTTTTTTTTAGGAGAGTAGTATAAGTATGCATAATGTATGCATGATTGCGTCCTCGTGGGGTACGGCTTAGTGGGAAAACACTTGGTGTTTCCAAAGAGTGATGGGGTTGACCCATGCACTTGGTACTTGGTACCTAAATTGTTGTTCCCCCTCATCAGAGGGAGAGGCCTTGGGCCTATTTTGGTGGAGAGATGAGGGCTTGGCCACTCATGTGTAGGAGAGAAGGGGGCCTTGGGCCGTTTGTACAATATGTAGGTGATGAAGGCTTGGCCTTTTGATTATTCTTCAAAAACAGATGGGGCCTTGGGCCATTGATATTTACACTTGCTGAGGATGAGGGCTTGGCCGCTCATGCCTTATTGATAGAATTTGACAAGGTGGTGCACATTCCAATGTCTAGGGACCTCCGTCCCATTGGGGCGTTTAAGCTTGTATGTCCCTGGTTTGATGATGGCTGAGATGATGTAGGGGCCTTCAAACTTGGGAGCCATCTTTCCTCCTTCGGTGGGTAGACTGGCCTCCCTTCGTCGGAGGACGTAGTCTCCCACCTGGAATTCCCGGGAGCAGACCTTGGCGTCGATGTAGCCTTTGACTTGTCTCCTATAGTTTTCGGCCCTGAGAAAAGCTTGCTCTGGGGCGTTCCGAGATGAGATGAAGGTCGAGGGACATGTTGGTTTCGTTGACCTCGGGCTCATATTGTTCCACCCTTCGGGTAGGAAGGGTCACTTCAGTTGGAGCCTTAGCCTCAAAGCCATAGCATAGGGAGAAGGGTGTTTCGCCTGTTGCACGCCGAGGGGTGGTGCGGTAGGCCCATAAGATGTTGTGTAACTCTTCTACCCAGCCTCCCCCTTCGGCTTCCAGTTTCTTTTTCAACCCTTCAAGTAGGGTTCGGTTGGCGTTCTCTACTTGCCCGTTGCCTTGGGGGTAGGCAACGGAAGAAAAGGTGTGTTTGATGCCCCATGCCTCCAGGAGGGCACAGAAGGGGGCTGCCTCGAATTGAGTCCCGTTGTCGGAGATGATTTGTTGGGGGACGCCAAACCTCGTCAGGATATTTTTGAGAACAAAGCGGCGGCACCGGGCTTCAGTAATGCTGGCGAGGGGCTCGGCTTCTACCCATTTGGTGAAGTAGTCAATGGCCACGATGATGTACCTGTTGTTGGAGGTACCCCTCGGCAGAGGGCCCACCAGGTCGATACCCCATCGGGAGAAGGGTATGGCGGTGCTGATGGGGGCGTAGTTGACCGCGGGCCTGCCGGGGGCCTTCTGAAAGTGTTGGCAAGCGGTGCACCTTCGGGCTAGATCAGCACAATCTCTAGCCATCGTGGGCCAGAAGTAGCCTTGAACAATGAGCCTTCGGGACATGGAGAAGGGCCCCTGGTGAGCTGAGCAAGTGCCACTGTGCACTTCCTCCATAGCGACTTCAGCTTCATCTTGATGAAGGCACCGAAGGAGGGTGCCGTTGTAAGATCTTTTGTAAAGCCTTCCATTCTCGAGGGTGTAGCTGGGAGCCCTCAGCTTTGCTAACTTGGCGCGGGCTTCGTCCTGGGGCAGTTGCCCTGTGGTAATGAAGGCGATGATGTCGGAGATCCAGTCCTCCGGCCTCAGGTTAATGTTCATGACGGGGCTTGCGTGGATGCTTGAGAGGCTGAGTTCCTCAATTCTTGCAATTTTGGAGAGGTGCTCTGGGGATTCATCCGAAAGCTTGGATAGAATGTCCGCCTCGGAGTTTTGAGCCCTCGGTATCTGGGTAAGAGAATGTGCCTCAAACACTTTGAGCAACTCCTTAGCCGCTTCTTTGTATTGTTTCATCCTCCCTTCTTTGGCTTCGTACTCTCCGGAAATTTGACCCACGACGAGTTTGGAGTCACACTTGACGTGGATCATCTTAGCCCTCAGATTCGCTGCCAGCCGAAGGCCGCAGAGGAGGGCCTCATATTCGGCCTCGTTGTTGGAGACTTTGAAGGAGAAGCGGATGGCATAATAGGCGCGGAAGCCCTCGGGTGTGATGAGAACTACTCCCCCTCCGCATGCTTTGGTAGCCGAGGAGTCGTCGGTATAGAGGGTCCACCACTCATCAAGGGGTGCCGAAGGCTCCTCATCCACCGCTGATCTTGCGGTGCATTCCGTTACGAAGTCTGCCAGGGCTTGGCCCTTGATGGCAGGCCTCGGACGGATATCTATGTCGTATTGGCTGAGGAAGATGGCCCATTTCACCATCCGAGAGGAGCTAGTGGGACTCCTCATGAGGGCGCCGAGGGGTTGATGAGTGAGCACTTGGACCGGATGAGCCTGAAAGTAGTGGCCAAGCTTCTTGACGGTCCAAACGATGGCTAGCACCGTCTTCTCGACGGGAGAATATCTGAGTTCGGCCTCCCGGAGGGTTTTGCTGACGTAGAAGATGGCATGTTGGATGCCGTCTTCCTCTCGTATTAGTACTGAGCTAATAGCTGCAGGGCTGACGCCGAGGTATAAGTATAAAGTCTCCTCCGCCTTTGGTTTGGAGAGCACCGGGGGAGAGGAGAGGTACTTTTTAAGTTCGTCGAAGGCCTCTTGACACTCAGATGTCCATTGAAAACCCGCCGTCTTCCTCATGATTTGGAAGAAGGGGAGGGCCCTCTCGGCTGATTTGGAGAGGAAACGGTTGAGGGCCGCCAGGCGACCCGTCAGCCGTTGAACTTCTTTGACGTTGCGTGGGGGCTCCATGTTGATGATGGCCTGAATCTTCTCGGGGTTGGCCTCGATACCCCTTCGGCTTACCATGTAGCCCAAGAATTTTCCACCTTGCACGCCGAAGGTGCATTTCTTTGGATTCAGCCGGAGATTGAATTTTTGCATGATGGCAAAGATTTCCCGGAGGTCGTCGGCGTGGGTGCCGGCCTTCTTGCTTTTGACGATCATGTCATCAACGTAAGCCTCCATGATGCGTCCTAGGACAGCTTGAAAGACCCTGGCCACCATTCGGGTGTAGGTGGCGCCCGAATTCTTGAGGCCGAAGGCAATCACAAGGTAGCAGAAGATGCCTTCGGGTGTCATGAAGGCAGTTTTTTCAGCGTCTTCTTCATGCATGTAGATTTGATGATACCCGCGGAATGCGTCGAGGAAGGACATGATTTCGCATCCCGCGGTCTCGTCAACCAGCTGATCAATGTTTGGCAGTGGGAAGGGGTCCATGGGGCACGCCTTATTTAGGTCCGTGTAGTCCACGCACATGCGGAAGGTAGGAGGCTTCTGTGCGAGGACTACGTTTGCCAGCCAAGAAGGGTACTTCACCTCCTTGATGTGCTTGATGGAGAGGAGCATAGACACCTCCTTCTTTACGAACTCCCTTCTCTCGGCCGAGAGGGGTCTTCTTCGCTGCTGTATCGGTTTGGCCGAAGGGTCCACCGCCAGGCGGTGGGTGATAACCCTTCGGTCAATACCTGGCATGTCCTCCGGCCCCCATGCAAAAACAATGGAGTAGGCGCGGAGGGCTCTGGTGATGCCAGCCTTCAAGTCTTCGGGGAGCTTGGCTCCAATCTTCAGGACTCTCTCCGGCTTGGCCGGATCGAGTATCAAGTCTTCGGTCTCCTCAGCGGGCTCAGCCCTCGGCCTGCCTTCTTCTTCCTCTAAGGCCTTGGTGGTGATGGTGTCAACTCGAAATTCAGTTTTGCTAACCTTCTTGGTGAGCTGAAGGTAGCAGGCCCTGGAGAGTTTCTGATTCCCCCTTGAGTAGCCGATGCCGGTGGGTGTGGGGAATTTGAGACAGAGGTGCCTCATAGAGATGACGGCCTCCAAGTCCTCGAGGGCAGGCCGGCCGAGGATGATGTTGTGCGCGCAGTCGAGGTTGACGACGACGAATTCCACTTCGAGCTTGGCTCTATGGGATCCGTCGCCGAATTCGACCATGAGGGTGATGACACCCTCGGCGTCTATGCTATCCCCCGTGAATCCGGAGAGGGGAGTGTTTACGTGCCGAAGGGACCCCCTGTCGAGTCCCAATTCTTGGAAAGTGCTGAGATACATGACGTTGACAGAACTTCCCGTGTCGACGTAAGTCCGGTGGATGATGGCATCATTGATCTCAGTGCGGATGACGAGGGCATCCCTATGCGGCAGGGAACCCGAAGGGAGGTCCGCATCTGTGAAGAAGATGGGATCCGCCCTCAGCCTTTTAGTAGGGGGCATGTGATTGACCTCCCCAATGTAAAGGGACTGTGCCCACTTCTTCCTTTGGCTTGCTGAATCGCCTCCGGTGTTGCCGCCGCTGATCATATGAATATGGCGTTTGTATTGTTGATGGGAGCCCTCTCCCTCGTCATCGAGGCCCCCAATTTCGCGCTTCTTCCCCTGTGGGTTTCCCAAGGGGATGGTGTTGGGGTTCACCCATTTGTTTGCCTTCGGCGGAGGCCCTTGATGATGAGGGGGGCCCTGGGGAGGAGGGCCCCTGATAAACTGAGATAAGTGGCCTGCCTGTATCAGCCTCTCAATTGCGTTTTTCAGTTGGTGGTAGTCGTCGGTTTTGTGCCCATGGTGGCGGTGAAAGCGGCAATATGGCTCATCAGGGCCGATGGCATAAATCTCGAGGGGTGTGCGGGAGTCTCGCTCAACGAGCCCCCGCTCTTCCGCATGATCAAGAATGACGCTGACGGGGTGCGTCAGGGGAGTGCGTGGGTGCTCCAGGAGGACGGGTTGTGCCCAAGCCTTCGGATTGTTCTTGTAACCACCCCCGGGTCTGGCTTGGCCACCCCGGGAGCGATCGTTGTACTGTGCCTCTCGGTGGACCGGAGGGGGAGGCCCTCCGGGCCGGTTCCTGCCTTCATTCTTCTGAGAAGGATCCGTGTTGCGGCGGTCCTTCTCGATTTCCTCCGCTTCAGCGTATCGATCCCCCCGCTGAAGGGCCTTTGTATAATCGCGGGGGGGATCAGTGATAAGGCTCCGGGAGAAGTTACCATTGCGGAGGACGGTGTGGAAGAGGGCCATCAGGGTCCTGTCATCGGCGCCTTCGACCTCGAGGGAGGCCTGCCTCCAGCGTTCCAGGAAACTCCGAAGGGTTTCCTCCTTCTGTTGTCTCACATTCAGAAGGTGGGAGAAGTGCTTCTTTGAGCGATGCCTCCCAGCAAATTGTGTGAGGAAGCGGTGGGCAAGTTCTTGCCAAGAATCAATGCTGCCTTCGGGCAACCGGTTGAACCACTCATACGCGGGTCCCTCCAAGGTGGAAAGGAACCAACGGCATAAGTATTCATCCGAGGCCCCCATCATCATCATGCTATTTTGATAGCGGCTATAGTGCTCTTGGGGGTCTGTCTTCCCCTCATACGGTTTGATGGGTTGCCTGCGATATTTGTGGGGGATTTTGGCCGCCAACACCCTTGGGGTGAAGGGTGTTCTAGTGCGGAGCTGAATGAGGGGCTCGCCTGAGCCTTCGGCAAGTTTACGTTTCATTTCCTCCACCTGTGCCCGGAAGTCAGCGTACTCCGGATCTGGCCTCGCTGTGGAAGCCGTCGGGGGTGCCTGACGATTCTCCTCGAGTTGACGGAGGAGGGCTTCAATGATTTCGTCCTTGGGATCCTTCGGGGCAACCCCTTGGGAGTTGGCCCGGAAGGATTGCGCCTGATTGATCTGGTGCCTGGTGTCATCGGCATGGAGGAGGGCTTTGCCTTTGCTTCGTGGGGGAGGCACGCCCTCGGCGCCCGAAGCAGAGGCTCCACTCTCCTGGGGCCTGCTGAATGCCCTTTTCCCGAAGCGGTCTTGGACCCCTCGGTGCCCGGGAGCTCCCCCAAGCCTCTCAAGTACAGAGGTTCGGGGTTTCTCTTTCATCACGGGGCGCTTGTCCCTGGATTGGGCCTCTTGGGAGGCAGTATCCTGCGCCATGACCCCCTCGGCGTTTCCAATCCCCGGGGGAGGATTGTTGAACAGAGGGGGGAGCGGTGGCAATTGAATAACATTTCCTCCAGCGTAGGGCTGGAGGGGTGTCTGAGAGGCGGGGGCTCCGGAATTGAGAGCCATGTTTTGAACAAAGGCCGCAAAGGCAGCCTGAAGATCGATGGCCGGGGCCGGAGGGGGAACTTGGTTCTCACTCCGATCCCTCCTTCGATTATCAAGGCCAATGCGGGCATCAGGGGCGTTCTTCTGTAGTTGCTGACGGAGGTCAGCAGTAGCCTGCTCCAACTCAAGGATGATACCACCCTCGGGTACTAAGAGCCTGTTGGAGGCCTCAGCCCCGTTGGTTTCGCCGGGGGCTATGTGGTTTTCCTCAAGGGTTTTGGACTGGGCACGGGTGGTTCTTCCCATTTTTGGTAAGTATTTTGTGTTTGGTAGAGGGGGAGGGTTTCTTACTTGATTGTTCTGACCTCTCAACGAGAGCACCAAATGATGGATAGTCTACCCGGGGGTATCTTATCCGAGGGGTTATTACGGGAATAACTAGAGAGAAGTCAGAGCAAAATAGGAGGGGAGAGAGTTGATTTTATTAAATGAACTCAGAGTGTGGAGTCGAGATGTAGATCATGTTTTACAAGGAGAAATGGGCTGCTATTTATAGCAGCAATAAATGCGATGAGAGGACACGTGTCAGTAATCCAACGACCGAAGAGTCACATCAACCGGTTGGCACCGGCAGTGGTACGTTTACCGCATTGAATGCGGTTGGCGGATGTGACGTGGCATTAAATGCGGTGGTTGGCTGTCTCTAAAGGGAATCTTCGATGATTGAATGTGCTTGGCCGAGGGCTCCTTGTGTTGCCGAGGGCTCCATGTAGCCGAGGGTCCCCGTGTAGCCGAAGGTACTGTGTGACCGGAGGCATGGTTTAGCCGGGGGCTTCTCTGATGCCGAGGGCTCGATAATGCCGAAGGCTCATGTTTTTCGCCGTTTCTCCCAGTAGCCTCTTATGCCAAAGAAGGCTACCCTGTGAGGTTTGGAGCCTTCGGCCAAGGAGGCCGAAGGCACCCCAGTGCGTATTCTGGGCTACGTTGAGGCTTGGGCCATTGTATTTGGGCCTGAGTTGTCTCCTGGGCTTAATGGACTTGTGTAGGAGAATTAGGAGTCTATGGGCCGGGGGTTCCTGGGCCACATACTCCATCAAAAACAGTCTGAAAAATACAACTTTCGGAACCGATTGTACACTTCTGGACAAAAAGGGTTGACCTCCCACATGGGTGGGGGCCAACCCACGATTTTAGTCATGTAAACCAAGGGGTTGGGCGGCTGGAATGGAGAGGGGAAGGTGGGAGATGTTGGGGTTTAGAGGAAAGGCATCAAAGGTACACATGATGGACCCCCATTTTGTTCACTCATTTAGTCAAAAGACAAAGAACAATCCTCACCCACTCTCTCCCTCATCCCTGCGGCCAGCACACCCAAGCAAGAGCCAAGAAAATTCTCCATCCTCCTTCTCCATTTTTGAAGAGAGCTCTACAAGAAAGAATCCCAAGAAAAGGAGCTAAAGTGTTAAAAGTGTGAAAGGATTAAGGTAATATCCTTATCATAACTCTCCTTTATTTTTTTCTTCTATCATATGATATATATATCATATGAAGAACCTTGAGGGTTGTTCTACATAATTTAAGTGTGGAATAATGGGTTGAAGAGTGGTTCTAAGTCCAAGAACGGACTTAGAAGCCAAACCGACAAGTTCACCGGAAAATAACCTTTTAGAGGTTATTTGTATTAATTAAGGTTTTATGATGTTAAAACCTTGTTAGGAATTTGATTGGGCATTTTTAGAGCTTCGCCGGAGTTTCGCCGGAGTTGGTCAAAGTTCGCCGGAGTTCGCCAAAGTTCAATCGGGAAGCGTAGAACGCGCTTAGGCTCACATAAGGTGAGGATGACCGACTATATTGTTTATAAGTATTGGGTTAATTTCATAAGATTACCAAAATTAATTGAATGTGTTTGGCATGGTTTATTAATGATTGAAAATGCCTAAATGAAATTAATATTGTTTATAAGTAAAAGTGCATAATATACAAATTTATGAATAAATTGTGTATGATTATGTATTATGAATAAAATGGCATGATAGTTGTATTAACCATGAATTTCATTGTGATAAATATACTTTTATCTCATGTAAAGAAGTCATGGAAGGATAAAAGTGATATTTTGATATTAGAGCCAAAGTATACTTGAATGTAGAAATTAAATTGAAACATACGAGCTATTATGAGTTTGCATTTGTTATATTAAGATTAAACGACTAGTATAGAGATACTAGTCGGAAATGTTAGTTTGAGGGTTCTTTGGAGCTAATCCCAAGATATGGAATTGTGGTGGGTACGCCCTAATTAACCTTAAAAGATATTTTTAAGGTGGACTTTATGAACTCAAGTTACATTAGGAGTAGGCCTTAAGGGTTACTCAAAATGGATGGAGCCTAGACTAAGAAGTTGTTTAGGGATTAGATGACGTGACTATGAGCCGTGCTCTAGCAAAAATGTAGTATGACTATGAGCCGAGCTCTAGCAACAATCTAGTATTTCTATGAGCCAAGCTCTAGCAAAATATAGTATGACTATGAGCCGAGCTCTAGCAAAATGTAGTGTGACTATGAGCCGAGCTCTAGCACAAATTAGTATGACTATGAGCCGAGCTCTAGCATGAAGGAACGTGAATTAATTATAAAATAATAACACCCTAGATTGAGGGTCTTGGAAATTGAAACTTTGATTATACTTAGTATAGTTGTCATTGTACTTGTCAAATGCTTCCAAGTACTGACCTCCCCTTCACGGGGGAGGCCACCTCACAGTTTCATGTAGAACTTGAAGGTTGCTACCATCGCCGTTGCTTCGGAAGGATCCAAGGAGAGGAGACGTGGTTCGTTCTTCCTCTGTTCCTATTTTACAAACATTTTAATTAATGCTCATGGATATTATTTTTAAATATTTATTTGGTGCTTGTATGCTCATGTTTGCCAAAGTGTGGCATGAACACTTGTATCAAATGTCTCCGCTGCTTAAATGAATATTTTACATTATGTTTGTTTATGGATGTACTATGTGTGAATGATATTCCAGACGCCTTGTGTAGTATGGATGTGTTGGACTGTGGTTGACTATTCGTACTGTACAGCGGATTGTTGACTATCCTTCAGTGAGAATGGAAAGGCCCTCAGCTTGATTTGTTCTTCCGTAACATTATTTGGTTTCATACTAGTGCAAACTATATGAAACTCCGCAAGATGTTTGTTTGCATCCTCGCCCCTTAGGCCATGAAATGAAGGGAGTAGATGAATGAGGCCCGATTTGAGCTCAAATGTAGCACCTTCATCAAGAGTGGGGAAGGTGATACATAGAGGTTGTTGATTTAAGTTAGGAGCCGTGAGCTCCCTCAACGTTCTTGTTTCTTGAGCCATAGTGATTGGGTCTTCGTTCTCGCTAGAATAAGAACTAGCACATGATGATTCCTCCGAAGAAGTATTCGGAAATAAATTCCTAAACCTCTCGAAGGCTTGTTCTGTTTCGGGGTTTGTTTGGTAGGTGATTTGGTTTATAGATCGGTGTTTAACCATATACTCAAACAAAGCTCAGAGAAGAAATAGAAATCTTTGTATATATATTTTTTTTTAAATAAAATAAAAAGAAAAATTAATTGCCTTTCCCTGGCAACGGCGCCAAATTTGACGGGCACTGTGTCGTAGTGCGTCAAAATAAATTCAATACTAACACTTATACGTAGTATAGCGTAGTAGAGTTCGTATCCACAGGGAAAGGAATAATTCTCTTTTTATAAAACTAGTAAATAAAAGGGGGGTTTAGGATTGAATGATTTAATTTAATTAAACACAAAGATGAACAACTTATATGTGATTTAATTCAAAGATAAAAAGGACTTGGCATTGCTACTTTCCACTTGTTGATATATTTTAGTCAATCATTGTTAAATCTATAACTTATCCCCTCTCGAATACTCAATCGAGGAGTATATCCAATTCATCGAGGGTAGTTATTAACAACGACCGTTCATTAATAACCCTTACTATTAGTCAAGTATAGAACACCGCCATATACCGACTTGGTAGTAGCATTTAATCTCTTAACTCCTTGATAAGTCCGTATTTAGACACGCATTTGATGCGTGTTCGGGTCGGATTTTGACGGTTTTCCTAGCTTTAAGGCGTTGCAAGTCTCAATTTTGGCTCAAGTTGTGTTTAGCAGGCGTTGGATCGAGTTTCGTTGCAATTGGAGTTGATTTGAAGAAGTTGGAGTCCGGCAATCGACGCTTGAAAGCAATCGGGCAGAGTTTGGAAGCATTCGAAGAAGATTAGAGAGATTTGGAGGTCACCGGGAGATTCACGACGAAATTCTGATTAAGAAAGAGCATTTGGATCGACCTCATAGGCATCCGGGAGCGTTTGGAGCAAGAAAACGAAGGAAAAGTGAAGAATAAGGTCAGGCACGGTCGTGCCTGGAGTTAGGCACGCCGTGCCTGAAGAAAAACGAACCTAGGAGCTACTGGAGGCCAGGCACGGTCGTGCCTGGCAGTTAGGCACGCCGTGCCTGGACGCGAAATACGGATCTCTTCCGCAGGCACGGTCGCAGGCACGGTCGTGCCTGGCGCCGTGCCTGGCCGCGATTGGTCCTAATTTGACCCGAATTCGTTGTTTTCTATAAATAAGGCCTCCATAACCCCGTTTGGGGGTTACGAACTTTGGAGAGAGGCCTAGGGACGAGTTTTACCTGCGTTTTTACGTTGTTTAATCCAAGAACCTGGGATTCTTTGTAAGTTCAATTCTTTAATTAATGACAATTATTTCTATTCATCCCAATTCTTTTGATTCGTCAATTATGAGGCGTGAGTAGTTTAATTAGGGATTTGGGATTGATGAAGGGGTTAATCATGATTGATGGCTAGATTCTTGTCGGTTTAATTGCATGAATGCCGTTTAATTTGTGTATGAATAATTTAACTGATATCTCTTGTAACCTAGATGACCACTAGAATTACAATTGCTTATAGAATAAATTAAGAGAGATCTAATTTGTTCTAGGACACATTCACACACACTTAATCATTCGCTAAGAGATTAGTAGCGATTAAGGGGCCGTAAGCTCGTTCGTTTTGACAATAATTTAGGATCTTGTCGCATGAGAGATCAGCCTGGACCCCTAAATTATTGTAATCTACGCCGCGAGAGCGGTAAGAACTTAGTAATGATTAGCTAGGCTCAATTAAATTAAATTCATGTAATTAGGCCTGTTCTGCCAGAAATCTGGTTAACCCCGGAATCAATTCCTGTTCCCTTTGTCGTTAATTAAGGAAAACCAAATCTTTTTATTCGCTCATTAGTATTAGTTTTAGTTTAATCAATCAATCAATCTCGCACAATTGCACTTTTATTTTATTTATTTCTGTTTAATCGTTGAATTTAGTTAATCCTTATTTCCCTTTTGTCCGTCCCTGTGGAGACGATACTCGTACTTTCAACCACTTTACTACATCCTTTTTAAGTGCGAGAAAACACACATCACTCCTTGATGAAATCAATTGAGATTGATAAACTCAACACAACGGTTTCGGTTTAACCAACAAAATTAATCCCTCTTAAGTTTATTAACCACGACTGTGCATTAATAAACCGAAGTTACTTACTTGTGAAACCATCAACGATTAACCATCGGTTCGTTGATCGTTTCTAGTAATAATTAATATATGAAACAAAACTAGTTGATCTTTTAAGTAATGTTCAAAATATTAATATGAAATATGAATAGGGATTAATTAATAATCAAGGAAGAATATTAAAGAAGATGAATCCTACTATAGTTAATATCAAGATGTTAACTAATTGTCATCTTAGTAACACTCCCCAATATTAACATAGAGGAAGAAATAACTGTTACTATAACTAATGTCAAGATGTTAACTAATTGTCATCTTAGTAACACTCCCCAACATTGATATAGAAATAGTATTTAAAGGAAGAATTAATATTCAAGGAAAGAAGTTAAGAAAATAACTTACAACTTTAATAATCAACAAGCTTCAAGAGCAACACCAAGAAATGGAAGTTTAGCTCCTCATTTGGAGACTAAACATGCTATAAAAATATAAAAGAAATACTATTCTAAACAGAGCTTAAGAGTATGGAAGAAGGAATGATTAAAAGTGAAGGAAAAGTGTGCTATTTATAGGTGTTTTTCAACACCTTTGGCTGGGTACCCGACCGGGTCAAGTGCCCACCCGACCGGGTGCATGTCAAAATCACATAATTCGCCATGTTCTCATGTTTCTGCATGTCATTTTGTCCCGGGTCATGTCTGACCCGACCGGGTGAAATACCTCACCCGACCTGGTGATTGTAGTTTCCAGCCACCTTCGCTTTTCAATGTCTCACCCGACCGGGTGCAATACCTCACCTGACCGGGTGATTGTCCTGGGCAGCCAATAATCATTGTTCTTCACTTCAATGTCTTCCTTTCCAACACCATAAATCCTAACTCTACTTTACAACTTACAAATGAGAACTAAAATACAATTACAACTAAAATCACACAAATGTTTACAAACTAAATAAAATGGTAAACAATCCACACAAATCAAACATAAAAAGATACATTTACGCACTACTAATTAGTGCATATCAGGGGTCAGTAATAAGGCTTCTGGAAAAATTACCGTTGCGGAGGACGGTGTGGAATAAGGCCATCAATGTCCTGTCGTCGGCGCCATCAACCTCAATTGAGGCCTGCCTCCAGCGCTCTAGGAAATTCCGAAGGGTCTCATCCTTCTGTTGCCTCACATTCAATAAGTGGGAGAAATGCTTCTTTGATCGGTGCCTCCTGGCGAATTGTGTGAGGAAGCGGTGGGCAAGCTCTTGCCAAGAATCAATGCTGCCTTCGACCAATCGGTTGAACCATTCATACGTTGGTCCCTCCAAGGTGGAGAGGAACCAACGACATAAATATTCATCCGATGCCCCCATCATCATCATGCTATTTTGATACCTGTTGTAGTGCTCCATGGGATCCGTCTTCCCCTCATATGGTTTGATAGGTTGCCTGATACACGTGTAATTTCTGTGTTTATGTTTGCATTTTTAGTTACTTTTTGTTGTTTAGTATTTCGGAAATTACACACTTTCGGTGTAATAGTTTAGTTTGTTAAATTCTTGTAAATTGTTTAGATTAGGTTTATTCTGAGCTCAAACAGGTCTACCATCACTCAAAGGACAGTTGGTGAACCCCAAAAGTGTAAGGAAGGTGCAAAATCACAAGACAAAAAGGGAAGATCCTGATTTTGGTCTATACTCAGTCGAGTATTACCTATACTCGATCGGGTATCTTGTTGAAATTTCAAATCGGATCGGATCCGAAAACAAAGGAACATGCAGGGAAGATTTTACCACGATCGAGTGTCTATACTCGATCGGGTACACCAACATACTCGATCGGGTATAGCTATGAATTCTACTCGAATATCAATCGAGTATGGAGCAAATTCGAGTTTCTACACATACTCGATCGAGTATATGTATATACTCGATCGAGTACCCGACCTGCACCTCAAAAAAGCCTATAAATACACCTTTTTTCCTTCACTTGTAGATACCAATTCCTTTATACTCTTAAGCTCAGTTTAGAATAGCATTTCTCTATATTTCTTTTAGCATGTTTAGTCTCCAAATGAGGAGCTAAACTTTCATTTCTTGGTTTTGCTCTTGAAGCTTGTTGATTATTAAAGTTGTGAGTTATTTTCTTACTTTCTCCTCTTGATTATTAATTCTTCCCTTAACCTCATTCTATATTAATGTTGGAGGGTGGCTAAGTGACGATTAGTTAACGTTCCGACATTGATTATTACTAGAAACGATCAACGAACCGATGGTTAAACGTTGATGGTTTCACAAGTAAGTAACTTCGGTTTATTAATGCACTGTCGTGGTTAATAAACTTAAGAGGGATTAATTTTGTTGGTTAAACCGAAACCGTTGTGTTGAGGTTATCAATCTCAATTGATTTCATCAAGGAGTTAAAAAGGTTAAATGCTACTATTATATCGGTATACGGCGTTGTTCTATATTTGATAAATAGTAAGGGTTATTAATGAACTGTCGTTGTTAATAACTACCCTCGATGAATTGGATATACTCCTCGATTGAGTATTTGAGAGGGGATAAGTTATAGATATAACAATGATCGACTAAAATATATCAACAAGTGGAAAGTAGCAAGACCAAGTCCTTTTTATTCTTGAATTTAACCCCATATAACTCGTTCATCTTCGTGTTTTAATTTAATTAAATCACTCAACAATCAAAACCCCCCTTTATTTACTCCTTTCGTTAAAAAGATAAATTATTCCTTTCCCTGTGGATACGAACTCTACTTCACCTATACTACGTATAAGTGTTAGTATCGATTTATTTTGAGTGCACACACGACAGAGTGCACGTCAAATTTGGCGCCGTTGCCAGGGAGAGGCAATTAATATTTTTTTATTTCATTTAAAAGAAAAAGAAAAAAATAGATCAAGTATAAAGATTTCTATTTCTTCTGAGCTTTGTAGTACATGGTAAAATATCGTTCACTGAACGAAATCACCTACCACTCAAACCCCGAAATAGAACGAACTCTCGAGCGGTTGAAAAACAAATTCTCAAACTCCGACTCGGGAGAATCATCAAGTGCTAGTTCTCAATCTAGCGAGACCGAAGAGCCAATCACTATGGCTCATGAAACGAGAACATTAAGGGAGCTCACGGCTCCGAATCTAAATCAACAACACCTATGTATCACTTTTCCAACTCTTGATACGGGGGTCAAATTTGAGCTAAAATCTGGGCTCATTCATCTACTTCCCTCTTTCCATGGTCTACGGGGGAAGACCCGAACAAACACCTTTCGGAGTTCCATATTGTGTGCACAAGCATGTGCCCCAATGGCGTGTCCGAGGAGCAAATAAAGCTGAGAGCTTTTCCATTTTCTCTTAAAGACACCGCGATGGACTGGCTATTCTATCTTCCTTCGGGGAGTATCACTACATGGGCTCAAATGAAAAAAGCTTTCCTCGAAAGGTACTATCCCGCATCTATCTCTTCAAGTCTCAAGAAGCAAATTAGCAACATTGAGCAAGCAGATGATGAGACCTTGTACGAATATTGGGAGCGCTTCAAAAAATTATGCGCTAGTTGCCCATATCATGGATATTCGGAACAAGATCTCATCCTCTACTTCTATGATGGGCTGGTTGATCAAGATAGACGCATGGTGAATGCGGCATGCGGAGGGGGTATTGTTAACAAAACCCCTTCCCAAGCAAGAGACCTCATTTCAGAGTTAGCCGAAAACTCGAGACACTACAATGGGAGGTCATCATCAAAAAGAGTTATGGCAGCGGAATCCAACAACTCGTTGGAAAGTCAAGTGGCCGGCTTGACTTCTTTGGTTAAGGATTTTCTTTTGAATCCAAAAACCCAAGAAGTCACGGTCTGCGGCATATGCTCGACACAAGGGCATCCCACCGATTCTTGCCCAACACTTCAAGAGGAGAACCCCTAGCAAGTCAATGCTTTGGGTTTCCAAGGCCAAAGAAGGTATGATCCTCACGGCAACATCTACAATCCGGGATGGAGAGATCATCCCAACTTAAGGTACGGAAACTCTCAACCTCCTCAACAATCAAACCCTCCCCCTCAACAATATAAACAACAAGGGCAAACATCGAACTCGAGCATGTCCACCGAAGACATGATTCGATCACTTGCCATGAACATGGCTACGATGCAACAAAGTGTGACCCAATTCCAAGAAACGACCAAATCAAGCATCCACAATTTGGAAAGCCAAATAAGCCAAATCTCAAATGCCGTGAGTAGGCTTGAAGCTAAGGATTCGGCAAAACTCCCATCTCAAACGGAGCCGAATCCAAGACAACAAGCTCACGCGGTCACTTTGAGAAGCGGCAAGGAATTGGTTATGGCTAAAGCAAAAGCAAAAAGCCATGTTGGGGAAGAAGAGGAGGACATCTTGGTGCCAAGCACAAATCCTTCAAATGAAGAAGAGAAAGAGGAGGAGGTCGCACCTCAAAGGAAGTTCCCACCACTCGACTCATATGAGCCGGTGCCACCTTTCCCGGAGGCTCTCAAGGACAACCGCAAATACAACAATGACAACGACATCTGAAAGTTGAGAGCTAATCTCTCAAGGAATTTGGCTACCAACGGTCATCTTCCTCTCTTTCACGCCGATTACCACCGACCGCCATCCATCACCGCCTATCGGAGCTAGGATATCTCCTCTATTACTCTTTCATCTTCTGGACGGGTAATAATTTGGATATCCTACCTTCCTCCCCCCATCGCCTAAAGTCGTGCTTGTCACTATTCATACGAGTAATTTTGGAGAGCAGTTTTCCTTGGAGGAGTTGACTTTTGAAAGAAGGAAGATCTACAAATCTTAAAGACTTGGAGGAGGACTACATAGTATAATGGGGGGTCGCCTCACCTAGGCGTACCTCTGCATATATCTCTCTTCCTCATCTGAGCTATTTTGGGGAAAAGTTACTATTCACCATCCCTACCAATGGGGAAGACGGGTACAAGAACCGGGAAGCTAAAGGAGACTCCTAAAGCTACAAAAACTTCAGTAAGGCTCAAAAATAGGGACCTTGCTAAAGGTCTGGAGATGACTATGGATGATACCACTATTGACAAGGATGAAGTCTTGTCTAGCCAAGGGGATACAGATTATCAACCTTCGGCTGAGGCCTCTTCTACCCAAGGCAATGATGAGGAGCTCACATCTATGGGAAGTGAACACATAAATGATGACAAGGTACCTAGAATCGAAGACCATGACAAAGGTAGGGGATCAAAGAACCAATTTGTAGAAGAGGAAGGAAAAAAATCAGCTGGTGCACAGTTGGTAGAAATGAAGGCAAATGATGAACCTCTTGTTGAAACTGAAGGAGAGGAGGAGAATACACCTTTTGTTGAACCCATAACCTCTTTGAAAAATGATATACCTATTGTACCTATTGTACCTGAGACATCCTCTTCTGATAAGCCTATAGATGAAGTCACCAACAAGCCTGAGGCAAAACAGAAGGATAAACCTATTGTGCCCGAGACATCCTCTTCTGATGCATTGGAGGTAATCCCAAAGATTAAGCCGTGGACTGCTCCATGGGCTTCTCTATTCAAGGACAATAGGGAACCATCTAAAGGCATGAAGTTGAGGTATATTGATCCGGTTGGGGACTACATTGATATTTCAAATAGGATAATGCCATCTATAATAGACCTATGGGGCTTCTGCTTGGTGGGCTATTTTGCGGGAAGATTCCCCGGGATGAAACCCATCCAAGAACTGGTTGCAAAGTGGGGTGTTCAATGCCATATTAGGCAACACGATCAAGGATGGGTTATATTTAGATTTAAAAGCGAGGAAGCTAGATCAAAAGTGCTAATGGAGGGACCTTACTCACTCTTTGGTAAGTCTCTTTATTTGAAAACGCTTTCGGAGGACTTCTCTTTCAATAGTGAGGAGTTTTTAAAAGTGCCTATTTGGGTGAAGTTTCCATATCTACCAATGCAAGTGTGGGATGAGGAGATAATTAGTGAGATTGCTTCTAGGGTGGGAGTCCCTCTTACCACTGATAGAATTACACAAGAAAAGGCAAGATCTAACTTTGCTAGAGTACTAATTGAGGTGGATGCTTCTAAGCCCCCTCCCCTACGGATGAAGGTCAAAATGCCCAATGGGAAATTTCATATACAAAAAATGATATATGAAATTTCCAATGTAAGACCTATGGACACCATTGCTTCACTTGCAAGGTCATAGCCAACATGGAACAAAGGGAAAGAGAGGCTAGAAAGAAGGCAATTGTAACACCCCCATTTTCCCTCCCAAAATAAATAAATAATACTTGAAATAATAGATTTATTGATAATAAACTTGATTTATTCTTTCAAAACGGATAAAAAGTTTTGCAGCGGAAATAACATTAATTGGGAAATGGGTGTTCCCGCCACATCCGGTCATCTCTTAACCGAATGCACAGGCTATTCCAAAACAAAACAAAATTAAACAAGTGTTCAACATAATTGAATTATTATAATTCTTGACTAGGTTTGACTAAGGCATTTCTAATCCGCTCTCAAGCGCATGCAATCAACAATCAACATAGTCGTCATCACCTGCACAAATAAAGTGCAGAAAACAAAACAGAGAAAAGGAAACAAAAATTAGCTTTAGAGCTAAGTAAGTACTACCCAACCCCGTAAAATAATCAGGTTTGGCGAAAAATAGTTTTTCATATAATACTGTATAAAAAGAACTCACTCCACCAAAATTCTCTTCTTCTTTGATCATCTCAAAAATAAACTCTTTTTCACTAACTTCCTAGTAATTTAGAAGGGCGGTGCTCAACCTTTCGATTGAGCCCGGTGGACCGTGGTTATGGACGGCCACCCCGAACAAGTGCCGGTACCACAACTGCTCTTGCGGAAACGAAACGACTACCTTAAGTGTGCACACCCCCTAAAAGGGATTCCAAGCCCTCCGAGTAGTAAGTCATCTCAGGTAGTCGGGATTCAGTCTACCAACCACCCCACCTTTAAAATTCTTGAATGATTAGAGCAATGGAGGAATGTGAGCCTCAACCTAAGCTGCCTGGGGAAGACACAGTTAAGGAAATCACTCAAACTGCGGCTTTGGAGGGCAGGGGACCCGAGACTACAGTGAAGGAGGATGCGGTTTTACAAGAGGATGCCACTGCTTTGAGAAGGAATGCTGAGGCTTTAAAAGGGGTGGGTCATGGAGTGAAATCAGATGTTGCAGCCACAAGGACTAAAACAAAAAATAGGGAAACTCACCCCTTCCTAAAGGTGACTAGATTCAGGAAGAAGTGTCGAACACAAAGCAAGGTAGGGATACCGAAACAAGTGCAACCTAAACATGAAGAGGAAGAAGACCAACCAAGGAGGATAATGTCTTTTAAAGATTTCTTTGATGATGAGGCAATAGTTAGCATGGAAACGGATGAAGTGCTTACACCTACAATCAAAGTCATGCATCTTGATGATATAACCGAGCCTACCATTAGGCTTAACCACCACTTGAGGGCTGTAAATCATAATGCTCCTGGAATATGGTTTACAACTACATGTTTGGAAGGCCTGCCGGGTGTTAAAAAGGAAAATGAACAATATGTGTTCTCGGATGTGTTTATGAAACATGTCTATAGACACTACCTAATGAGATACTATGAGGATGGGCATCCTATGGGGAATGGAAGTAAGGTATTGGACCCAAGAAAGATTAACAAAAAAGCAACCCGAGTGGTAGATGATATAAGAGAGGCATACCTTGATGATGTTATTACAAAGGTGGAATTTGAGGAGAATGGAGACTACAAACTTCATTTGGTGCATGGGGAAGAAGTCGAGGTGGAAATGACAAGGCTGGACAATTACCTTGCCATTGAGCCGAACTTTAGGAAGATGGGAATTACATTCACATCATCTTGCTTGGACTCTCTTCCCGAAGCAACTAAGACGGATGAGGGGTATGATTTCTCTTCTCTCTTTATGTATAAGGTGTATCCTCTTTTTCTTGATAGGTACCAAGGCTGTGACACATACCGACAGTGGATCCAAAACCAAAGGGAAAGAAATAGTGCACCAAAGAGGAGGGGGGGAAGGAAAAAACATTTTTAATGTTTATAGCCTCTTGGAACGTGAGGGGGCTTAATCAAGCCTCGAAACAAAACACAATAGTTAATTTTGTACGAGTTAATAAGGTACGCATCTTTTGCCTCCTTGAAACTAAAATGTCTACTACTACATTTGAAAATTTCATAAACGTTAGATTTAATTCCTGGATGTCTATTACCAACTTTGATAAAATTAATGGGGGTAGGATGGCTATTATTTGGGATCCTTGTTTTGTTGATGGGACTGTCCTGCAAGTTCATAAGCAACATGTGCATGCTAGGTTTAGGTGTAATACTACGCAAATAACTTTCTATGCCACTTTTGTTTATGCATTGTACACGGTTGTCCAAAGAAGAGAGCTTTGGGAGCATATCTCTCTACTTGGGACTAACATTTTGGGGCCGTGGGTTATACTTGGGGACTTCAACTGTGTTGGCTCTCCAAGTGAGAGGAGTGGGTCAGCCCCCCCCCCCCCCCTCGGGCTATGCCATGAAAGACCTTAATGATATGAAAATCCAAACAAATCTTGATGATGCACCCTCAACTGGGGAACTCTTTACTTGGCACAGGGGTGCAATTTGGGCTAAATTGGACAGGGTGCTAGTAAATTCTTTTTGGGCTACACAAAATGTAACATGTAGAGCTCATTTCTTTGATATGGAGTGTGAGTTTGACCATGTTGCATCTCTTGTGACTATAGGGGCCGAAAATAGAGAGGGTACAAAGCCTTTTAAGTTTTTCAATATGTGGCTAAAACATGAACAATTTGATGGAATTTTGAAGAGTGTTTGGGGTAGGAATGTTGCTGGGACGGCTCAGTTTAGACTAGCTCGAAAACTTAAGCTACTCAAGCAACCCCTTAAACAACTCAATAAAAATGAATTCAGTCACATAACGGCTAGGGCAAAGGAAGCAAAGAAGGAATATAAGAGAATCTATCAATTAGCTCTCTTATCTCCTCAAGATGATGTCCTTAAAAATGAGTTGTCTGGTGCGAAAAGGAGGGCCTTGTTTTTGAAAGAAGCCGAGGAAGCTTATCTTAAACAGAAAGCTAAGGTTGTACATCTCATTCAAGCTGATAGAGGTACTAGATACTTTCATTCCATTGTAAAGAAGAAACAAACCCAGAATACTATTGCTTCCCTAAAATTGGAAGATGGAAGTCTTACCAATTCTTTGGACCAAGTAGCTACTGAGTTTGTATCTTTCTTCAAAGGATTATTTGGCACCTCGGTTGCGTCTCAAAATTTTGACCCGGAAGTAATGGCCTCAGGTAAAACCATTGATACCATGCTTGCCGCTGACCTTATCAGTCCTATTACTGATTTGGAAATTAGGCAAGCTTTGTTTGATATTGGTAGTGACAAAGCACCGGGACCCGATGGATACTCATCTGCTTTTTTCAAAGCTAATTGGAATATTGTGGGTGAGGATGTATGTGAGGCAGTGAAGGAGTTCTTTGTATCTGGAACTTTGCTTAGGCAGGTTAACCACACAGTGGTAGCCCTTATTCCAAAAACAAAGCACTCCCCTACTGTCTCTGATTTTAGGCCAATATCTTGTACAAATGTGACGTATAAGATTATTACTAAGATCCTTGCATCTAGGCTTGGTCCTTATATCTCAGGTATTATCAACCCTGCACAGGGAGCTTTTGTGGATGGAAGATTGATGTCTGACAACATCTTCCTTGCACAAGAGTTAGTGAGGGGATATGCTAGGAAAAGGGTCACCCCTAGGTGTATGATCAAAATTGATCTTAGAAAGGCTTATGATACTGTCTCTTGGGATTTTTTGGATAGTGTACTTAGACACATTGGTTTACCAGATTTATTTGTCAAATGGATTATGGAATGCGTCACGACTTCTTCTTTCTCTATATCCATAAATGGGATTCTCCATGGATGGTTTGAGGGAAAGAGGGGGCTTAGGCAAGGAGATCCTATGTCTCCCATGTTATTTGTTATATGTTTAGAGTATTTTTCACGGATGTTGGACATTAGGACCTCTGTTCCTACTTTTTGCCACCACCCTTTATGCTCTAAACAAAAGATTTCACACTTGGCGTATGCTGATGATTTGATGTTATTTTCCAAAGGTAACTACACCTCTATTAAGATATTGGTGGAAGCTCTAAATGACTATGGCCTGGTCTCGGGACTTACGGTCAATCATGATAAATCCAATATCTTTTTAGGGGGAAATGTAGCTAACCAACTTGCTTATATACTCCAGATGGTTGACTTTCAACAAGGATCCTTTCCTGTAAAGTATTTGGGTATTCCACTTGCACCTTTAATGAGTTGAACATGGACCGTATTTTCAAAATGAAATACAAATCGAATGAAAGAATTATCTATGAATTCATGAGCTCGGTGCAATTTGAAAGTGATGAGGCCGATTTTAGGGACGATAGACTCAAGTTTCGTTTGTTTAACCAAAACTATTCGATAACAAAACTTGAGTTTGCCGAGCATTTTGGCATCCCCGTTCCCTACGAAAGAGCCATCTCCGATACCACTATTTTTGGGCACTCTCTATGGACAAAGATGACCAGGGAGGTGAAATTTAGCTCCTCCCAAATGTATATTAGTCATGTCCAACACCCCGTCCTCCGGTTATTCTTGAAATTTTTAGCAAATTGTTTGCTTGGACGTCCCAACAACCACCACACTAGGATCGGGGACGTGTGTTTGATGTCTGTGGCTTTATTCCGTCGTCACGTGGATTTCAATCTGTGCAATCTTATGTGGGCACATTTACAAAAGGAAAGCTTAGCAAAAGGAGCCATTGTTGTGGGTGGGGTGGTCATGCACTTAGCAAGTAAGTTCGGGTATACGGATAACTCTCCTATACCCGACTATTGCTTGATGGATATGGGTTGGTTAGGCCGCTCGGGATGCACAGCTTTCTCCCATACGGTTTATATTGGGGACCAACCGAAACATATGTACAACTGGATCATACACCTCCAACTTGTCCAATACTTCCTAATGCCAAGCCCAGACACCCCCAAAATACGCTACAAACCGGAGTTCGAGGTGCCTCACTACCTATTCCCTCACGCCCTCCCACCACATTTCCAAGATCCTCAAGCCCAAGACCTTCCCGAAAACCAACCCGACCAAGAACCTCAACCCGAGCAACAAGAACCCGAGGATGCACTTCACCACATGCCCAAACAGAACCAAGCTTTCCCACCCCCCGATTACTTCCAACAACTCCTTGAAGGGTTCAACAAAGTTACCAATGAAGTTGGGAGATATCAGGAGGAACAAAGGACGGGATTTCAAAGACTCGAGGAGCAACGGGCCGAAGACAATCGAAGGTATGAAGAAGATCAACGTAGGTTCTATGAACCTATGTATTCTTACATGGCTCATCAAGGCCAATTCCACACCATGGCTCAACCACCCCCACCCCCTTCTTGGTATGACCCCACTCAATGGGGCAACTTTGGAGGATCTAGCTCCGGGGGTGGAGGTTATGACGGCAGGGACGGCGGGGATGCTCACATGGGCGACGGGAGCTTTGGAGGCGGATTTGGAGGCGGTTTCTACGGCGGAGAAGGTGGACACTAGGGACAGTGCTTCACATAAGTGTGGGGGAGGAGACTAATCATGGGTATGTCACTTTATTTTTACCCTATACTATGCATGAATTTCTTTTACTCTTTGTAAACAAAAAAAAAAATAGAATAAATAAAAGAATAGAAATGCTAGTCAGGTTGAAAACCCAACAAAATGGGCCCCAACAAAATGGGCAATCTAAGCAAAAAGGGCTTATGAAAAAAATGAGTGAGTAGGGAGAATGGAAAATGTAAAGAGATGCTAGGATGAAAACCTGAAAAGGCTCCTAGGCAAAATGAGAGATATGAGAGAAATATTTTTCTGTGTGGAGGAACTCATTTGATCTCTTGAAAAAAGAAGAAGAAGAAAAGAAGAAAAGGAAGCAAGAAGATGGAGCATAGAAGATCATAAAACCCAAGAAATTATGTTGTTTGTAAACTCATTTTTATCTCTTGGTGATCTTAGTTCTTTCTTTATTAAACTCATGGGAAGATCTTAAACTGTTTGAAACATTTTACTTTACTCGAGGTCGAGTAAAGAACTATGTGTGGGGGAGTTTGATACACGTGTAATTTCCGTGTTTATGTTTGCATTTTTAGTTACTTTTTGTTGTTTAGTATTTCGGAAATTACACACTTTCGGTGTAATAGTTTAGTTTGTTAAATTCTTGTAAATTGTTTAGATTAGGTTTATTCTGAGCTTAAACAGGTCTACCATCACTCAAAGGACAGTTGGTGAACCCCAAAAGTGGAAGGAAGGTGCAAAATCACAAGACAAAAAGGGAAGATCCTGATTTTGGTCTATACTCGGTCGAGTATTACCTATACTCGATCGGGTATCTTGTAGAAATTTCAAATCGGATCGGATCCGAAAACAAAGGAACATGCAGGGAAGATTTTACCACGATCGAGTGTCTATACCCGATCGGGTACACCGACATACTCGATCGGGTATAGCTATGAATTCTACTCGAATATCGATCGAGTATGGACCGAATTCGAGTTTCTACACATACTCGATCGAGTATATGTATATACTCGATCGAGTATATGTATATACTCGATCAAGTACCCGACCTGCACCTCAAAAAAGCCTATAAATACACCTCCTTTCCTTCACTTTTAGATACCAATTCCTTTATACTCTTAAGCTCAGTTTAGAATAGCATTTCTCTATATTTCTTTTAGCATGTTTAGTCTCCAAATGAGGAGCTAAACTTTCATTTCTTGGTTTTGCTCTTGAAGCTTGTTGATTATTAAAGTTGTGAGTTATTTTCTTACTTTCTCCTCTTGATTATTAATTCTTCCCTTAACCTCATTCTATATTAATGTTGGAGGGTGGCTAAGTGACGATTAGTTAACGTTCCGACATTGATTATTACTAGAAACGATCAACGAACCGATGGTTAAACGTTGATGGTTTCACAAGTAAGTAACTTCGGTTTATTAATGCACGGTCGTGGTTAATAAACTTAAGAGGGATTAATTTTGTTGGTTAAACCGAAACCGTTGTGTTGAGGTTATCAATCTCAATTGATTTCATCAAGGAGTTAAAAAGGTTAAATGCTACTATTTTATCGGTATACGGCGTTGTTCTATATTTGATAAATAGTAAGGGTTATTAATGAACGGTCGTTGTTAATAACTACCCTCGATGAATTGGATATACTCCTCGTTTGAGTATTTGAGAGGGGATAAGTTATAGATATAACAATGATCGACTAAAATATATCAACAAGTGGAAAGTAGCAAGACCAAGTCCTTTTTATTCTTGAATTTAATCCCATATAACTCGTTCATCTTCGTTTTTAATTTAATTAAATCACTCAACAATCAAAACCCCCCTTTATTTACTCCTTTCGTTAAAAAGATAAATTATTCCTTTCCCTATGGATACGAACTCTACTTCACCTATACTACGTATAAGTGTTAGTATCGATTTATTTTGAGTGCACACACGACAGAGTGCACGTCATTGCCCCCGACACTCACCGGGAATCTGAGCTGCCAACACCCTTGGGGTGAAGGGCGTCTTCGTGCGGAGCTCGATGAGGGGTTCCCCTGAACCTTCGGCGAACTTTCGCTTCATTTCCTCCATTTGTGCTAGTATGGCGGCATACTTTGGATCCGCCTCCAAGGTCGAAGCAGGGGGCGTCTGGTGCGCCTCCTTCTCCTCCAGCTAGCACCGGAGGGCCTCGATGATCTCATCTTTGTGATCCCTCGGGGCAGCCCCTGGGATTTCACCCTGAATGATTGGACGTGGTTGATATGGTGTCTGGCGTCATCTGCGTGGAGGATGCCTTTGCCTTTATCCTGAGGGGGAGGTCTCTCCTCGGCCCCGAGACGGAGCCTCCACTCTCTTGTGTCCTGCTGGTTGCTTTCCCGTCAAGGCGATCTTGGACCCCTCAGCATTCCGGAACTTCCCCTAGTCTCTCGAGGGCAGAGGTTTGGGGCTTCTCCTTGTTCGCGTAACGTTTGTCTTTGGATTGAGCCTCTTGGGAGGCGGTGTCCTGTGCCATGACCCCCTCGGCGTTGCCAACCCGTGTGATGGGATTGTTGAACAGAGGAGGGGGGTGGCGGAAAATGGATAAAGTTTCCTCTGTATTGGGGTTGGAGGAGTGCTTGAGTAACAAAGGCACCGGAGTTTAGGGCCATATTTTGGACAAAGGATGTGAAGGAAGCCTGGAGGTCGATGTTTAGAACCGAAGGGGGAACTTGGTTCTCACTTCGGTCCTTCCTTCGTCTCTCGATGCCGACACGAGCATCGGGGGCACCCTTCTGCAGCTGCTGACAGAGGTCAGTAGCGACCTGCTCTAAGGATGTTTTCTTTTAAACTGTTTTCAGTCCCAGACCAGACCAGACAGAACCAGATCACACCAGACCAGACCAGACTTCTGTAGTTATAAAATACACAGAGACCAGACGTTTACCAGACCAGACTAGACCAGTTCAGACCAGACCAGACCAGACCAGCAAATTTCAGTCCAAAAGAAAACATCCTAATTCCATGTAGTGTGCCACCTTCGGGCACCAAGAGCCTGTTGGAGGCCTCGGCCCAATTGACCTCTCCGAGGCCTGTTGGAGGCCTCGGCCCAATTGACCTCTCCGAGGCCTAGGTTGTTCTCCTCGAGGGTTTTGGACTGATTGCGGGTTCTTCCCATTTTGGTAGGTGTTTTTGTGTTTGGTGAAGGGGAGGGTTTCTTACTTTATTGTTTGGACCTCTCAACGAGAGCACGAAATGATGGATAGTGTACCCGGGGGGGGGGGGGGGGGGTAGCTTTATCCGGGGGATTATTCGAGGAACAACCTAGAGAGAAGTCAGAGCAAGTAAGAGAGAGAGAGAGTCAAATGTATTAAATGAACTCGGTGTCTTACAAGGAGAATAAGGGCTGCTATTTATAGCAATGAGAGTACACGTGTCAACAATCTAACGGACGAAGGGTCACCTACAAGGAGATTAGACGTATTTCAAAACGTTAAAATCTTATTAATCTCATAAAGAACAAAAAAAAAAAGATTTTCTGGAATGCAAGTAATCATGGGGACGGAGATAGATATGGAGATGGAGATGAATTAAAAAAAGAAACCACGAAAGTAGGTGATGGAGTATATGGCCCGGCCCAGGGACCCCCGACCCACAGACTCTTACTTCTCCTACACAGGCCCAAGAAGCGCATGAGGCCCAAAGCACACCAGCCCAAGCTCAAAGGAGCCCACGATACACGTGTCAACAATCTTTGCAAAGCCCTTTGATCAGTCCCCGTCCTAGACCGATTGAAAGCAAAAATATGGACAACGGATGAACACCGGGCGGCTTTCTACAAAAGCCGGACGGCTTTCGTCTTCTGCAATACGGGACAACCCCTTTTTTGCGGCGGTTTCAACTCCTATTGGTTTCACAACTCTTCTAAGTTAATTACCACCACATTATATCAATATTCTACACTTTTGAATGTGTAGAACTTCATATCTACTCCATCATATGATTTCTTGAAAATCATTTCAACACAAAACTGGTTAAAGGATATTTGTTGGGTTCTTACCTCAACTCTAACCCTTTCTCTATGGATTTTCCTTTCTTCTTGCCTTCCTTCAACTATGCCTTTTGTTAGAGCTTTCCCTTGAGCTTCTATCCCTTGTGTTGGCCGAATGAGTGCAAAAACGATAGAGGAAACACCCCCCTCAATCAAATGCAAAAAGTAATGCATGGATGGGGCCTAGGAGGTGTGGGTGTTTGTCTTGCACATCAACTCACTCACAATTTCGTCCCAATGTTTATTTGTGTCCCAAACCCCTCATTTAGTGTGTATAACACATTTAGAAAAAGTCCCAAGTGGGTGTAGGAAGTTCCTCCCAATTATTATTGGTCTTTCTGGCAGGTTGGGTCAAAATAGCACTCGGGTTGCCCGAACATTTTTTCCACTTTAGTTGGCACACTATTGGGCTTCTATAATTATTATAATGACCCAACTAATTATTTGGTAGCCCATTCTCAAATCTCAATCTTATGGACCCGATAAATAATTTAATCAACGATTCATTAATTAAATATATCCTTCATTACACAATTTTATTCGCTAGGAAATTCAAATACATATTGAATTTTAAATCAAGTACATCTGGGTGCGGTGTCACATCCATACAATCGCACCATGCTTTAAATAGCCACACAAATGTTTGTGTATCTTCACTAGAGTTTAATTCACATCCTGGCAAGATTGATTGGCCGTGATGATTTACTCCCACAAATGATGCAAAAGACATGTCTTGTAAAAATCATAAACCTTTCCCATATGTCTTGTAAAAATCATAGACCGCTTCATTGTTATCAAACTCCATACCAAGTTTTAGAGGTTTTTATAGAACCAACTTCACTCTCATTTTACTATCCTTTTCCACCTGTTATGTTACAATATTCATGTCTCTAAGAGAATAATGATGTAGTCATGTGTACATACAAACTCTGGTATGTGCACACAAACAGCAACAAATTCACACACAAACAATCCAAACATATACACAGATACGTTGAACACACAAACAAACATTTCCACATTTTTCTCCAAACGCATACACGATTTCGTACACTAGTCATATATACATCCAATATAAAGTTATTTGTACACAAACATATGATCTATCTACAACATACAAATTACATGTCCACCTCTTTGTAGATGCACAAGCACGATCTCATTCACTAGTACTATATACATCCAATATATATAATCTAGTACACTCAGATAATATGATCTCAGACACAAATATATGTCTAGTCTACAAGACATGGACACCGCACTAAAAAGTTGCTTGTGTGAAGAAACCTATATTGAAATTCAACCTAACTGCAATTGCATACAAAAAGATGAAACAACAACATAAAGTCCTACTACCAATCTCAGCAACAATGTCCATGGCCATCGACGTTTGTCTGTCACTTTTGCTGGTCATTGTTGTCTTCCCTTCAGCTTCCCCATCTCCGGTCATTCATCCCATTGCGCTCAAAATGCATTGTCGTTAACTTCGAATATGGTAGGTTTTATTGGGTGCATTTTGGAAAATAAAGAAAAAATAATTAATAAATTAATTTAATAATTAATAAAATGACGAAAGAAAAATAGAAATGCCGTGGTTGGGTGCTGGAATTCAGCGGTGGATTCGGCTGTTGAGCGTTTGGAGGGAAGAAGCTTGAAGGGGTGCTCCACGATCCGAGCACTTTGTTGGCGCTTTGGCTAGAGAAGAGGGGACCGTTTCTTGGCGGCGTGAAAGCATGTACATCAACGAGAGAGCCAACAGTCTCGAACAATCATCTACTTCTTGATTGGGACGCAGGAGAGTTGGGCCTGTGTGGAGGTTGATTCCACCCCGGTGGCCATTGTGGCAGTCCTGTGGTGCAATCGAAGCAGGCATCGAGTTCAGATGTGGCCGCAGATCCGTGGTGAATAGGTTTGGGAGGCATAATAGCCATGTGGTGGTTTTAGTAAATTTGGCATTGTTGATGGTTGGGATGAATGCTACACCTTTTGTGTTCGATCCGGGTGGATCACCGGCGGTTTGGCGTCTTATGGAAGGGGTGAATCTGAAATCCAACAAGATGGTTGAGGGATTGGCACGCGTGATCTGGCCACCCAAGATGGTGAAGGAAGAAGATGACATGAGAAAGCTCGGCCCCCTCCTAAACCGCCGCCATGGAGGAATTGCGAGATATGACTTTGGAAGAATGTTTTATTTAGTTATTATTTGTCAGTTTCTTACTTGATGTCGTTGTTGCTTGTTTAGTTAAGGGGACGGGGAGTTCAACTAAGTATTATGTTGTTAGATGGTTGGAGATCTTTTTGGTTAGCTATAGCTGGTTTAAACCCGATACACGTTTAGCGATTCGTGTCGCTCCTTTAGGGGTGATCTTTTCTGTGTCTACTCGTAGGGTTGTCAATCGTTGTGGGTGGAGGATAGTCGTAGTTAGTGGTCTTTATGTGTTTGATGTAACGATCCCGTTTCTAATGATATTAATATAAGGCGAGTTTTCCTGTAAAAAAAATAGAAATAAGATGGAGCAGAATTTAGCCAAAGCTCGTGCTACGCACGATGTCCTTAAAACGTATTCGTCGCCTCCCACAGTGCTAGGAGCGTTGCAACGACCATTTCCCAGGATACAGTGGCTAACAAACTATCGTTTGAGCACACAAACGAAAGTTCCGGCAAACGAAAACAAGTATGATTTTTTTTTTCCAGAGAACTGGTGGTGTTTTTGGCTGAAGAAATATGTGCAGATTGTGTATGATTGCATGTGTTGTTGCAAAGCACCTGCCAACCATTATATAGGAAGATTTGTTGTGTGTTAATGGTGAATTAAAGGACTTGAACGTTGGACATCAATGACCAGTCCGTTGGGCATTGAATCGTCCATGAACTGTCCATTTAACACTGCATAAAGGCATACGAACGTTGGACATTTATTGCTGTAACGGTTCAGAACATTCAGTTGCTCGACAGAAGACCCCCACCAGAACACCCTACGAGGTGTTCTGTTTCGAAGCCACCAGAACACCAACGAGCGACCAGAACACTCGCACCGTTATGTCCGAGCACTTCTGTCAACTGGGAAAAAATAAACGTTACGGGAAGAAAACAAAATTAAACCGTATATCTTGAGAGATAGATTTTTGGACGACATTCGCGCTCGCAGGTCGCCCGCGCACGCAAGTCGTGGTTTTTATTCTCCGTTTCGGGATTTGATTTGCACCCCCTCTGCGCGCAAAAGAGAGTCTTTCACCTTAGGAATCTTAACTCCTTAAAAAAGACCCCCCTTTATAAGGGGTTGCAAATCCCTTAGGTTTTCCAGTGTAGGAAATTAACACACTAGAAACCCATCCTTTTACCCAGTTTTCTATTCTAACGGGTCAACTTCGAGAATCAATTTCTCATTCACCTGTTATCCGTTTTGAGAGTACCATATATCGAATTGTAGCCCTTAACAAGGACAATCAAAAACTACTTTTACCCGACCCAAATCGGAAGTGGACCCTACTCAAAATATTGCCCCAAAATGACCATTTAATGCAATTTTTAACACATTTTTCCAACAGGTTCGCCACGAAAATTCATTCAACAGACGGAGACAAACGAACTTCCACTTCATCCAATTTAAGGTGTTGGGATGTCTAGGAATGAAGAAAAATGGAAGGCAAAGGTGGTCCTTAGAAGAGAGAAGAGAGGAGAGGGAGTGAGCACGTGTGGTGGGGGTAAAGGATGGATACTCTCTCTATCCAATAAAAATCTTTCTATTTCATTTTTGTAAAGTTTGTATGAATAATATTCATTTATTCTTTTGTACTCAATCAAAATTATACATTTTTCAGTTTAATCTTACTTTTTAAAATTTCAATCAATGTCAAATCATGAATGATTTTATGGAACTGAGGAAATAGTTTCTTTTTCTTTTTATGGTATATTCTTTTGAACATCTTTCGAGTTGGACGTATACGGGTTTGGTTTGGGTTTGGGTTTCCATGGCCGCCAGTAATCACCCTCCCCCAACGGTAATTCCCGCCTCCACCTTTCTTCATGCTAGCACTTTAAACCATCACCATCGCCCTCTCTCTGCCTTTCTCCGCCCGCAAATCCCGCCGATCTCATTCCACTCTGTGTTAAAGCCGAAAAAGAAATCCAATCACGTATCTATCCAACAAACCCTTTTCCATTCCGCCCCCCTGGTTAACTCGTCACTCTTACGACACTCTGAACCGCACACCATTGATTACGCTGATCTGCTCAAGCTTTCCGTTCGTAAGGGTGATGTTTATATAACTACAATTGTACATGCCGCGGTTCTTAAACTTGAAGAGGACACCCAAATGTCCAATGCTCTCATATTCGCTTATCTGAAATTGGGTCTTGTCAATCATGCTCACCACGTGTTTGGTTCTATTCTCCACCCGGATATCAAATCATACTCAGCTTTGATATCGGGTTTCGCAAAATTCAATCGTGAAAGCCAAGCCATGGAACTCTTCTTTGAGATGAGGAGCTCAGGCATTGAACCCAATGAGTATAGTTTTGTTGCACTGTTGACTGCTTGCATTCGTTCACATAAATTGGAATTGGGTCTTCAAGTTCACGCTTTAGTGATGAAAATGGGCTATTTGGGTTGCATTCATGTTTTCAATGCTCTTATGGGACTGTATAGTAAGTGTGGCAGTTTAGATTTCGTCATTGAATTGTTTGATAATAGTTTGTCCAAACGTGACACTGTTTCTTGGAACACTGTGATCTCGGGTTTGGTTAAGGAGTCTATGTATGACAGAACATTTGAAATGTTCAGTGATATGCAAAAAAACGACTCTGTAAGAGTTGACGATATCACTCTCTCAACTCTTCTCACTGCATGCTATGAGTGTTCCGCTGTGAGCAAAGGTCAAGAACTCCATGCCCATGCCCTTAGAATCGGGTATGAAGGCAACATGAGTGTGAATAATGCACTTATCAAATTTTACACAAGGTGTGGAAACATAAATAATGTGATGGCTTTGTTTAAGAAGATGCCTGTAAAAGATGTCATTACGTGGAACGAAATGATCACGGCATATATGGGATCAGGTCTTGTTGATTCGGCTGAGAAACTCTTCAATCAATTGCCCGAGAAGAATGTGGTTTTATATAACGCCCTTTTAGCTGGATTTTGTCAAAACGGTGAAGGCTTGAAAGCAATGGACTTGTTTTGTAGAATGATAGAAAAATCCCTAGAGTTGTCCACTTTTACCTTAGCCAGCCTTGCAAATGCATGTGGGCTGATAATGGAAAGAGAGTCAAGTGAACAGATCCATGGTTTTATTCTAAAATCTGGCCTTGGGTCAAACAATCTTCATGTCCAGTCAGCATTGCTTGACATGTGTATCCGTTGTGAGAGAATGGAAGATGCTGAGAAGATATTTTGTAGAATGCCAATGGAGCACGACAGATTGATCGATCTCACATCAATGATTTGTGGATATGCTCAGAACGGGAAAGCAGAAGAAGCCATTTCACTTTTTTGTGAAATGATGTTTAATAAAGGGTTATCACTAGTTATTGATGAGGTCGCGTCTGCTACTGTTCTTGGTGTTTGTGGAACTCTAGGGTTGCACAACTTGGGTAAGAATCTCCATTGTTATTCTATGAAAAGTGGGTTTCTGTGTGACGTAACTGTCGGGAATGCCATAATCAGCATGTATGCCAAATGTGGTGAATTGGGGGATGCAGTCAAGGGATTTCAGCTTATGTCGACTCGGAATTTAGTCTCGTGGAATAGCTTGTTAGCTGGGTATGCCCTTCATAGGCGGGGAGATGAAGCTTTGGACACATGGGCACAAATGGAAACATTAGGAATAGCTCCAGACTCCTTTACCTGTCTCCTTGTTCTTCGTGCTTATAGATACACTGCAAGAAATTTAGTTAATACCTGCCAAAGCTTCTTTTTCTCAATCGAGTCTGCCTATGGTGTGATCCCGGGATCAGATCATTATGCATGTTTGGTAAGCGTATTAGGTCATTGGGGTGCTCTGGACGAAGCAGAGGGAATTATCGAAAGGATGCCTTTTGAGCCAGACGCTTCTGTTTGGCGTGCCTTGCTTGATAGTTGCAGAATACATTCGAATCCAACAATTGGAAAAAGGGTCATGAAGAAGTTTCTTTGCATTGAGCCACAAGATCCATCTACGTTCATACTGAAATCAAATCTATATTCAGCTTCTGGAAGATGGAAATGCTCGGAAACTGTGAGGGAAGAAATGAAGGGGAAGGGGTTCCAGAAGATTCCGGGCCGGAGCTGGATCAACCATGATAATAGACTTCACTCCTTTTTAGCCAGGGACAAATCACACTCACAGTCTAAAGACATATACAGTGGACTGGAGATATTGTTGTTGGAATGTATGAAAGCAGGATATGTTCCTGATACCAGCTATGTGCTCCATGAAGTGGAAGAGTATCAGAAGAAAAATTTCTTGTTGTATCACAGTTCCAAGCTGGCTGTCACTTATGGCCTTCTAATGATGAAACCTGGTACACCTGTCCTTGTCATGAAGAACATCCTTCTCTGTGGGGACTGTCATACATTCTTCAAGTTTGCTTCCACTGTCACTAGGAGAGAGATTCGTGTAAGAGACAATTCAGGTTTTCACCTCTTCCTGAACGGCAACTGCTCTTGTGGTGATCGCTGGTAAAGTAATTAATTAGTTCATGAATGTCATAATTCTTGATTTAAGAATGTGTCTAATTGTTTGTTTTGTACAGAGAATTCCAACATATTAATTACAATACCAACATGTACTAAGTATTTCGTCCTATCCAAACTTATCCTCGACTCCACCATTTTCAAAGAATAAAAAAAAATCTGATCAACTTTCCTTTCGAAGTAATTTTGTCTGGTGGATGCTAGAATACACAGAATCCATGTGGGGATCTTTTTTTAGCGTTTATATCAACCGGGTAGTTCAACCTTAAGAGTCAGAAGCACGATGAAGAAAAAATGGTCATGTAGTATAGAACTTGTCCCAACTTAATTATGTTAAACATTTTCTAATTTAGTTCTACAGCAGGGGAAAAAAAACTAAAAATCGCTGTTTGAGGCACTTCCTTAGTGTTTGCCTTTCTCTGTGGATTCCAACTGTGGTTTTGTCGATTGTTTTTCTCAAATCACGGATACCAGTTTCTCTAAAATAGTACTCCATATATTTGATCTATAAATGTTTAGAGGCACTTCCTCCGGCCACTACATTATCAGCCACATATATGTTTCTCAAAAGTCATCTCATTCTGTTTATGGCAACACCAACGGGCAGGGGCGGAGCCAGACTTTAGTATGAGGAGGGGCGGAGTACAATACATGTGTTAAAATAAAGACAAAAAAATATCGTAGCAAAATTAAATATTATACCAATATTCATGTATAATATTCAAAAGTACAAAATTAATTTGAAGGACAACTAAAATTTAGTTTGAGTCTTTTTCATCTATGCAAAAAAGTCACATAAATAAATTATAATCCCATAGTAAAAACTGAAAATCTAAGCACATAATTAGACACAATCTAGGACAAAGTCACATATGTAAATAACCTATTACATATGAAAAATTACTAAATACCAAGAATAATACATAGTACATAGTAATATTTCATTGAAATATTTAATTTAAGGTAACTGAAAAACAATAATTTAACAAATACATATAAGTAATAATCTATGATATTAATGAACAATATGCTATATTTCGCTAACCATAATGATATATATATATATATATATATATATATATATATATATATATATATATATATATATATCCTTATTTATTAATAATAATTCACTAGAGGTCTAGGTTTATACATCAAGTTAATTATTACTTAATAATTTTATTGGTAACTAATAAATTATAAAAGGAAAATCGTGAATGTGTGATAATAAATTATAATCTAGAAAACGAATAAAATCAATATATATATATATATAAAAGAGGAACTTTTTAAGAGCATACAAAGCGCCACATAATCCTGCCATGTTATTATATATAACAATTATTTAGTTATTTTTATACCTTTTGTTTTTATTAGATTATATTTTTGATTAGATGTTGATATTGATATGGAAACAAAAGATCATAGAAATCCACCTTAATTAATTTGGTAACTTTTTCAACCCCTATTACTATACGTATTTGATAAGTTTTTTTTCTTGATGATGATAAGTATTAAGTATACATATTTGTATATTCATGTATAGATTCTCTTAAACAGAATACTTTTGATCAACTAGCTTACCATATTTAACAAGGATGAAAATTGATATCATACATAAATATATGTATATGTATATTTATTTTCACAAGTAAATACTTTTAGCCTAGCCAATAAAGTATATATTAGTACAATTTAAATATGACTTAACTTTTGAAATAGATTCCTAATCCAAATTAGGAAATCTTTATATGTTTACAAATTCCTAACTTTATTCAATAGAAAGTTTTTAATTGGACTAATTTCAGTTTCAGACTAAATCAGACCAGGTCAAACTTTAATAATAATAATAATAATAAGTCACAGAAAATGTAAAACAAGCATCTACGAGAACATATTAATTCAAACCAAATCAAACCCAAAATTTTAATTCAATAAAAATGTCCTAATTAATGAGAAAAATGTAAGATCTCACAATTAAAATTAAAAAATGTGTATTTCATACCAAACATATACGTAGTACTCCACTACTATTTAGGAAAAATTGACAAGAATAATCCCATCTTTCACTGGTCTTCTCATAATAATCTCATCTTTACGTAATCCAAGAATAATCTCACCTTTGCACATCATCTTCTTTTATTGGACCCTGACCTATTGGGCTATTGATGACCTACAAAGGTGGGATTATTCATATAAGATTTTCAAAGAAAGGGTCCAATGAAAGAAGATGGAGTGCAAAGGTGTGATTATTCTGGGATTACGAAAAGGTGGGATTATTATGAGAAGACCAATGAAAGGTGGGATTATTCTTATCAAAGGGGCATATTTATAGCCTTGGAGAATGGTAGGTTAACAAATGATTGGGTTCCAACTTTAAGGAGGCCCATTCCTATTTAGGCAAGTATGCCTTTACCAAATACGGCCTAATCTATAAATAAATTCTATAAATAAATAAACTACTACAAAAAGGTTATTTAAAACATTGATCACAATTCATGAAAATATCTCTAACAATCTCCCCCTTTGTGATCAGATGTTCTTGCTTCTTCTACTCTTCACTTTTGAGCTTTATAATAGTGCTTTCTGAGATTGAGTGCATGCTCGTAGTTTCTGAGTGACCTTCTTCTATCAAGTTGTTTCTCGATTGCTTTCAACACTTTGTCGATTCTGTTTGACTCTGTTAGTTCGACATCCGTTGCATCTGCATACTTCTGTTGTCTTTCTTCAAATTCTTTTCTGATCGATTGCAATTTTTCTTTCACAATCTTCAGTGTCCCATCACAGTACTTATTGATTTCTTCAATCACCAACACATGCCTCTCACCATTGTAATTCAAGTAGATGATTGCTAACGGGCTATCGAAGATGTAATATGCTGGAAAATCCTCAAGATTTGGTCCGTAAAGCTTTGGTCTTGAGAGGTTTGTCTTTGGCAGATTGGTTTCTAGGGCCATCTGTAGATCATGGGAAGCAAAGAATTTGACTTGTCTGATCATGAAGCGCTTGAGTGCATCGAAGCCGTCTTGTGTGGATCTGTCGCGAGTGACGGGAAGTTCTTGGAATGCTAGATATATACATCTGATAGTTGTCGTCCATCTTTAGCATATATAGATCATTTTCCTTGCAGGTGAATTCAGTCCCGTCAGAGCGCTATAGGTGGTAAACAGAGAGTGTGATGTCTTGATGATTCACTTCGCCTACATTAAGGATACTCCACACTGGGTTTGTTGCTGTTTGTAGTTCATGTTGCCATACTTGTCTCTGTTTCCCCATGTAGTGATGACTAAGCAGGAATAGTTGTCCGCCCTTGTTCTTTCCTCGCAGATGATTTAAGACCACGGATTTTCAATTTGTCCAGTTCCTTGACTTTGTCATCTCTTCTCCATATATGTTTTCTGATTTCCTCTTGGAAAGGAGCATTGATGTTTATATTCTCCCAGGGCTTTTCACTTTTGGGCATTAGAGCCGTTGTTTGTCTGATGATAGATTCCATCTCCTTGGGAGGTTCCTGATAATTCTCTCCTTCCTTGAGTTCATCGTCATCAAGCAGTATCACATCAGCAACACATTTAGCTAGGAGCTCTCTGAGATAGGCTCTTCGCTGTATTTCATCCACATTTGTCCATAGCCGAGACCACTTGTTATGAACAAGAATTTCTTCAAGTTCGTCGTGCATTTGTTCATCAAATTGGCTAGAGGGAGCTTGCTGCTATTGTGGCGATCTGTCAAAAGTAACACCGGGATCACTAGGATTGTCTGTTATCATCAGATTAGAACTAGGTTCTTTCTGATGGCCTGAATAAAATGGCGTACTCGAAGTAGCAACCTCAGGACTTCCACTCCATCATTGGACAATGATAAATCCGTATTTAGACACGCATTTGATGCGTGTTGGGATCGGCTTTTGATGATTTTCCTAGCTTTAAGGTGTTACAAGTCTCAATTTTAGCTCAAGTTATGTTTATCGGGCGTTGGTTCGAGTTTTGTGTTGTTTGGAGTCAAAATCAGGAATTTAGAGTCTGACACCGACGCTTAAGAAGCAATCGGGAAGAGTTGGAGAACATTCGAGAGAGATTTGAGAGTTTTGGAGGCCACCGGGAGGTTCACGGCGAAGATTTGATGAAGAAACGGCCTTTGGATTGATTAAAGAAGTATCTGGGAGCAAACGGGGAAGAAAATGGAAAGAAAACGGTCCAAGAGCATTCCGCGCGCCCCGCGGTGCGGTTCCGCACGCCCCGCGGACGATTCTGAGAGCAAATAGTTGAGGGGTCTGAACCGCACACCGCGCGGCCGAAACCGCACACCGCGCGGTCCAGAAATAGCCCCCAGAAGTACCCGCACGGTTGCATAGTGCGGCGCCCGCACACCGCGCGAAGACGGAAAAACGCGGAAAACGGAAAAACGCGCGCGTGACCGCGCGGTGACCCGCACGGCGTGCGGACGACCGTACGGCCTGATTTTCGGCCTGTTTTCGGATTTTTCTATAAATAGACCCCTGTTTTTCCTATTTTTGATGGGGGGGAGCTTAGAGAGAGTGCCTAGCACGAATTTTAGAGGGCTTTTCAGCCTTGTTCATCAATCTTTTGGGATTCTTTGTAAGTTCCACCTTTTTAATTAATGACAATTAATTCTTTTTATTCCAATTCTTTTGATTCTTCAATTATGAATTGTGAGTAGTTTTAATTAGGGATTTGGGATTGATGAAGGGGTTAATCATGATGTATGGCTAAATTCTTGTCGGTTTAATTGCATGAATGCCGTTTAATTTGTGTTTGAATAATTTAATTGATATCTTTTGTAACCTAGAATCGCGACTAGAATTACAATTGCATGTAGAATAAATTAAGAGAGATCTAATTTGTTCTAGGACACATTCACACACACTTAATCGTTCGCTAAGAGATTAGTAGCGATTAAGGGGCCGTAAACTCGCTTGTCTTGGCAATAATTTAGGATCCTGTCGCATGAGAGATCAGCCTGGTCCCCTAAAGTATTGTACTCTACGCCGCGAGAGCGGTAAGAACTTAGTAATGATTAGCTAGGCTCAATTAAATTAATTTCATGTAATTAGGCCTGATCTGCCAGAAATCTGGTTACCCCGGAATCGATCCCTGTTCCCTTCGTCATTAATTAGAAAGAACCCCCTAGTTTAATTGTCCGCATTAGTTTTATTTTCCAAACCAATCATATCTCGCACGACGCATTTTTTTATTTATATTTAATCGCTGAATTTAATTAATTCTTGATTCTCTTTTGTCCGTCCCTGTGGATACGATACTCGTACTTAAGGGCGAGAAAACACACATCAGTTTTTGGCGCCGTTGCCGGGGACGGTGTCGGTTTTAAGGGTTAATTAATTTTAGCGAGATTTTTTTAGTTAGTTTTCTTTTTGTTTTCCGTAGGATTTTTCTGTGCTAACCTTTCAGGTATTTTTCTAAGAGGCATGAGATGAACCTATTCAGCCAAATTCCTGGAGGAATTCCTTACCCTCAAACCTCCATTGAATATTCACCATATACGCCATACCCTCCTTACACTCCTCCTCCTATTGGTGGAGTGAATGTAATTTGTGTGTAATCTATGAACTAAATGTTCATAATGATATTGGTGGAGTAATCTATGTACCATGTGTTCATAATGATATGTGAGTAACCATGTGTACATCTTGTGCAATGGAAGTATAATACATTAATGTGGCAATATCATTTTAAGATAGCATCAACTTATATTTAAGAAAATATGTAGTATTTAAATTTGAGAAAACTAATTAATTAGCTAAATGTTTCATCAGCCCCCCTAATTTGTCTTGTTTTACCATGTTCATTTATTATATTTGATAATGCTTGAGTGATTACAACAACAACATCCAAACTTTAATCCCAAAAGATTTTGGGGTCGGCTAACATGAATCGATCCATGTTATCGATGCCAAAAGGAGAGGACAATCAAGTAAGAAGAAAGAGAAAAGAATAAGATAAATGTTAATAAATATAAGATAACAATAACATAAGAATATAAGAAAGATATAAGATAAAAAGATAAAAACGCATAAAAAGCTAAGCTAGAAGACAAAAATAACATAAGAACATAAAAAGACAAGGAAGATCAATGATAAAAGAAAAGGAGAGAGGAAACATAGAAAAGAGATCAATCATCTAAATGAATGTGTGCCCTCCACTTTGTCCTTTCCAAAGTCATACTCTCATCCAACCCAAAAAGATGCATATCAATCTTGATTCCTCTAATCAACGCTTGTTTGATTCTTTTGTCTCTTTCAAGTCGCCTAACAAGTGCATGACTTGATCAAACCACCGCAAAAGAAATTGTTGTGTCTTATTTTATTAACATTTAATCAAACGGATATCAAGTGCTAGTTATTTAAAAGATTGCAGCACACGGTATATGAGTATATTAGTGGGAAGGGTAGTAATTTGTATTTGTAATACTCCATCCGTCCTATTTTATCTGTCCTACTTTCCTTTTTGGGCTGTCCCAAAATAAGTGTCTACTTTCCTCTTTTGGAAAAAAATATCTGGTCTACACCATTTCACTTTATTATACTCAAACCTCAATCATAACTTTTACTTTTTCAACCACTTGATTAATAACCATGCCAAGTAAAATTAAGACAGATGAAATGGTAGTAATTTATTTAGGTAAAGATGACACACATTCTAAATATAGAAGCGCGCGGTTTGTGTGATACGTGATGGAGAGGCGGGCAATAAGCGTTTGATCGGAAAAAGGAAAAGAAAAGAATGAAAAGGGAAACATATGTGCAAGTAGGCGAGAGAAGGGCAGGGCGAGGGGATTATATTATTATTATTATATTAAATTATTAATTGAGGAGAGAGTAGTGGTAGGAGAGAAGAAGGCCAGTAGCGGAAAGCTATATAATATGGAGAGAGAGAGAGAGAGGGTGTATATATGCATGCAGATGAGAAACACAGATAGGTGACGCTTGTGAGGCGGCCACCATCTCTCACCAATTCGACCTCCTGCCACCCCTAGCCTTTTATTTGTTTATATATTTTGCGCTACCTATCTATCTATATATACCTCAGCTCCATCAAACTACTGTATAATTTATTCGTTGATCGATCGGTCGAATTAGATATATAGATAGGATATCACTACCTACAATTAACTTCATCAAAATAAATAAAGTAGCTGCAGCAGCGCAGCTATGTCCGGCGGGAGATCATGGATCATCGCGCCGCCGTTGATTCTGCTCCTGTGTTTGCTGCTCGCTGTGCGGTGGGGTTCCTATTATCCTTGGCCGGACGCGAGCGGTGGTGGAAGCAGCAGCACTGCACCGCCGGCCTACAAATACATTAATGCGGCAGCTGATTCTTCCGCCGCTCCTCCACTCCTCATCATTACTACCACTGTACGTAGTCTAGCTCTTCCCCTACTATACTATCGGCCTTGCTTGCTCTCAAACCAAGAAACGAATTCATCATTCCTTTTTTGTTTATAACCACGCGCCCAATTCTTCATTTTCCCTTACTTTTTTTTATTCCATCAATTTTCTTTCCAGATTAATTTAATATATGCATCATCATTATTAAGATTTATTTCTTGTTCACCCTCGAAATTAAATAATGCTCCGTATTATGAAACGCTCTCCCAATATCAATTTCATAATTAATGGGTTCAGATTAGGAAAGAAAGAATTGAGCCAGATTATACGCTTCAATTGGAGTCAAAATTTGAAATTCTACTTACCTTCTCCTGCAGGCCTGATGATGATGATATTCTTAATTATTAGGTTTTGTTCGGTTGGACTTATTTCCTTCCTACACCACATCACACATTAATTGACGCCACCAAATCACACTATGCTATGCTTAAGTACTCGTAATATCATACGGATTAATAAAAATATCCGACTTAAATTAGACTATAATGGTTCAAAACATATCACAACTGAATCAAGAGAACATTACTCCTAGGAATAGGAATATGATATGTCCCAAAATAACTTTGTCACTTTTTCTTTTAATCAATTACTTGTTCTTTCCATTATTTCTCTCACTTGTTCACAAGCCCCAACCACGTAGCGTTTACTTTATTATTAGTTTCTGAGTCGGTCAAACTTTGTAAAGTTTTAAGGGATGAAGGGAGTATGTCTAAACGAGGGATGATTCCTAAAATATGATTCAACAATTTTTATTCTTATGCATAATTATCTTTATATATATAAATATATATTTTAATATATATATATAAGAGATCAAATATAATTTTTTCCTAATTTGTATGTAGACTATAAACTCAATCTTGACTATTTGATAAATAGGTCTAAAACGACGTCAGTCCAGCTAATCGATCATTTTTGCATTGTACGTATAGTGTGTTATTCATGAATTTTATAAGTACTTTTCCGTTGGTAAAACAAATCTAGAGCCCGTTTGGTAGCACGAAAATCGGCTGATTTGGCTGATTCTGCTGAAATTTAGTAAGTTTTGGCTGAAGTGGCTGCATTGGCTGATTCCGCTGATTTAAGAAAAAATTATTTTTGAAATATATTTTATTAATAAAATAAAGAAAATAATATATGTAAAAATAACTCAAATGGTCATTTACGGTAACTTCAGCCAATACAGTCAGAACAGTAACTTCAACCTTACTTTTTCTGCTTATTACACAATTCAGCGCGCGAAAGCAAAAATTACGTGTTTGGTGAAAAATTTGGCTGATAAGCCTGACAAACCACCTCTCACGGAGTCGGGTGTGAAATGGTGCGAGTGATTTAATGATCGATTGTGTAAATCTTGGTTTAAAAAATTGACACCTTGCGGAACATGGAATTTTTAATTGTATTAGTATATGGCCGGATTGTTGATTTAATTTTCAAAGCAAAAGGGAAATGTGTGGGTGTTTGTTACGTGGTCGTATTTGGTGAGATAGATCGAGAGTATAAATGATTTTGTGATGAGTGTAGGGGGGAAATTGAAAGTAAAAATTAAAGGCCGGAATATAATTTTGTGATTTTCTTAATTAATGAATATTGGCATTTTAGGTATACAACCCGGACCGCAGCTTACGTGGATTCGAGTCTAGAGAGCCCCATTTTAGGGCGCAAAGTCTTCTTGACTCGAATCCATCCATCTGTTTTTGTCTTTGGTCACCTGAACTTCCTTGCTTGGTCAAACCTACTCTACATTACGTGTTCTGCACACCCAAGTTTCCGTTACGAAATTACTTATTTACTACGTATTTATTTACGCTAAACGTACAGCAAGTTATACTGCATCTATTTATATTCCTAATAATAACACACACACATAAAATAAATTATATGCTTATTTTCATTCAAATACAAATCATTAACAAACGAACTATCTATCACGGTTAATTAATTAATACAGTACATTAAAAACGTTTGACCATAACGGCGATCGACCAAGCTCTTTTCAGTTTTCTTTTCCTAATACGGAAGGCTAATTTGTAGTCCTCCAATTCTTCCCTTTTTTCTACAAAGCCATTGATTAATGATTACTCACAAGTTTCATTATTAATGTTCCTTCCTTTTAAAGTTATTTGATACTTTTTCAAATAAAGTCAAACTTTTTTGAGATGTAATTAACAATTTTTTTTATCACCGAACGAAGTACTTAGATTAATAAATCATTTGCCAATTGGCTCAAAATACAATCAGGAATGCTATCAAAAGTAATGCAATGATCTCAGAGGTTTACACGTGACCGTGCAAGAGCATGTGTCACGGTATTCGCAGATTTTCTACAAAAAGAGACTTTACAGTTGCTCTTTGTTTCCACTAGACTTCTAATATCATCAATTATAAGATCCGTATAAGAACCTCCTTCTGTTGTTGTCTTAATATTCTCAACCACTCTTAGACAATCAGTTTCAATCTCCACTTTCTGCCACCCCACATGAATTGCTTGAACAATAGCATTTCCGATTCCCATAGCCTCTGTTTCCTCCACTGACCATTCCCCTTTCATAGACCCGCCACCAGCACGGATAAACTGGCCATCATCATCGCACGCTATCCACCCCCAAGCCCGGATCCCATCCTTCTGGTTGACCGCCCCGTCGACGTTTATTTTCAAGACTCCCTGCGAGGGCTTTTTCCACCGACAGGTAACCCCCCTGCCGTGTTGCAGTGCTACCTGGGTTCCAACTACGATGTTCGCCTACTGCCATGTATCGATCATGCTGAACGCTGCATGCACTGTTTCCTCGGCTCCCATCTCCTTATCATTCCAGACCGCCTCATTACGCCTTTTCCGGATGCTCCACATCAGTGCTAAAAACTTAGCTCTTTGTTCCCCACCTTGTTTATCAATCTGTCCCTGAAACCATTCCCCAAACATAGCTTCGGGTGACACTGAAGGACCCGCCTTCGACCAGATCTCCTCCACTTTCGGACATGATCGCAGAGCATGGTCCTCATCTTCCTCTGCTGCCCCACAAAGTCTACATCCTCCCACAATATTCACCCCTCTATGCCGTAAATTACTTACCCGTAGGCAAAGAACCATCCGCAACTTGCCATGCTAAATACTTGAATTTAGGAGGACACTTGGTATCCCACAATTTACCCCAACCATTCCACTCACTTGTTTGCTCTCCCATCAAGATTTGGTAACAACTTTTAACCGAGTAGATGCCATCTTGTTCCCCTATCCACCAATTGCTATCCTTCCTGTCAAAAAAGCTAATAGGAATACTCAGAATACTACTCCTATCCTCTTGGTTGAAACGATTATTAATCCTTTCATAACACCAATTTCTGCAAGTACTGTCTCTCAAAGCCGCCACATTCATATCCCTAATATTAGATGGCCGGGCTGAAGTGATCCGCCCTTGTTTTCCGGGCAACCACGAGTCTTCCCAAACCTATGTATCAATTCCATTGCCAACCCTTCGCCTAACATTATATTTCAACGCTTCCTGGGTCTCAAAAATACTTCTCCAAATAAATGAAGGATTACTTCCTAATTTAGCATGTAAAAAATCAGAAGAAGGGAAGTACTTAGCCTTTAAAACTTGGTACATCAGAGTACCCTCTTCAGTGATCAAACGCCAGCCCTACTTAGCTAGCATAGCCAAATTAAACTCTCTTATTCTCCGAAACCCTAGGCCCCCCACTTCTTTTGGTTTACAAAGACACTCCCATCTCCTCCATCTCAGCCCTTTTTTATCAAATTTCGAACCCTTCCACCAAAAACCATTCATTAATTTTTCCACCTCATCACCCAATTCTTTTGGTAGTAAAAAAACATTCATGGCATAATTCGGTAAAGATTGGATAACATTGCGCAACAAAACTGCCTTGCCTGTCCGAGAGAGAAAGCGATTATTGCAAGATTTAATACGATTAACAATTCTGTCCTTCAGATAACCCAGAATAACCGATTTGTTTTTCCCCACAAGAGCAGGCAACCCCAGGTATAAATGTGAACCACCTACTCTCGGTATACCAAAGTAATTGCAGCAATAGTCTTTAAATTGTTCTCCCACATTTTGACTAAAACTCAGAGATGATTTATTGAAATTAACAATTGACAGGAGAGAGCTGCATACCTTTGTAAAATACTCTGAATCACCCCGCATTCAGTGTTTGAAGCTTTGAAGAAGAGAAAGCTATCATCAACAAAAAGAAGGTGAGAAACACGAGGTGCTCCCCGACAAACCGCCACCCCATGCAACTCCCCCCTACATTCAGCTCTACGAATCAGTGCACTAAGGCCCTCTGCTATCAAAATAAATAGATAAGGGGAAAGAGGATCCCCTTGTCTTAGCCCACGTTGAGGCTCAATCGACCCCAAATAATCATTATCAAATTGGACGTAATATTTAGCCATGGTAACACATTGCATAATGAGGTTAACCCACCTCGGATGGAAGCCCATTCTCTGCATAATAATTCTGAGTAACTCCCAGCTAACTCTATCATATGCCTTGCTCATGTCAAGTTTTAGAGCCACATATCCATCTCTTCCCGTATTCTTTCTCTTCAAAAAATGTTGTGTCTCAAAAGCTACAATGATATTGTCCACTATTCACCTACCCGGAATGAAAGTACTTTGGCACTCATCAACTAACATCCCCAGAAAGTTCTTCAACCGATTGGCCAGGATTTTTGAAAAACTTTTATATACCACATTGCATAAAGCATTTGGTCTCCAATCCCCCATCCCTTCCGGCTTATCTTTTTTCGGAATCAAAACAATGTTAGTGATATTCAAATCACCTGGCAACATCCCAGTTTCAAAAATATTCGAGCATAGCATGACAACTTTAGGACCGACAATATCCCAAAATTTCTGAAAAAGGCAGGATTTATATCGTCCGCTCCTGGAGCCTTGTCAGGATGCATATCAAATATAGCCTTCTTGACTTCATCTGGACTGACTGGCCGAACCAGTCCTAAATTTTGCTCTGCCGTAACCTCTCTAAAAGCCCCCATCTCTTCCCACTGAACTTCCACACCTGGATCCTGAAAAATATCAATAAAATAGTTCCTCACTACATCCCCCATCTGTTCACGATCGGTAACTTACTCTCTGTCAGCAGACTTAATGCCTTGAATTTTATTTTTCCTCCTTCTTTGCTTGACCGCATTATGAAAAAATCTAGAGTTCATATCTCCCTCCTTTAACCAAAATTCCTTAGCCCTCTGTCTCCAATACAGATTCTCCTTTTCCATTAGCAAGTATATCACTGATCGAAGCCTGACAAACTCATCCACACTCCTCGCATCTTCTTTACCACGCAGCCAAGCTAGACGTTTTTTTACAAGCAACAATCCGGTTTCTAAAACCCTTAGGTCGCCTGCTATCCCATCTCAGTAGCTCTTTTCCACATAAAGTAATTTTTTCATTAACGGACAAATGCCCCTTGCATTCTAACTGTATGTAACTATCATACGGCACTCCTCTTCTTTTAACTAAATATTCTCAAACTTGAATTTTCTTTGTCATCTTTGGTGAATAGTAGGTTTTATTTGAATCCATAACGCCATGTGATCACTAACCGGAGCCTCTAGCGAGAAAGCCCTAGCCTCCATAAATCTATTCCACCAATCATCATTCACCAAAATACGACCCAGTTTCACTTCCACCCAATAATCCGTATTCTTACCTGTATCCCAGGTCCATTGGTATCCTTCAAAAGGGAAATCACGAAGGCCATTGCTGAAAACGACCTCACGAAAACCTCTCAATCTCCATGGTGGTTACCGTACTGGCCCTTTCTTTTCTGTTTCATAAAGAATAATATCGTTAAAATCACCAATTATCATCCAGGGAACTGAATTATTTGCTGCCAAATCCCGTAGCATCCTCCATGCATCTCGGCGTCTGCAGGTATCCGAGAACGCATAGTAACATGTCAAGCGCCATTCGGACTCCTCCGTCTCCAATCGGACTGTACAATCGAAGTATTGCTGATTAGTTGATAAAACCGTCACTACCAACTCATCATTCCAACCGATTGCAATGCCGCCACTAGCCCCCACGCTGTCCACTGCCATGGTTCGGTTGAAACCCTGCCGTCTTAGAATATCCATGGCTCTCGTGCCCTCCACTTTTGTCTCCATGAGAAACAGCAGTGATGGCCGAGTGATGGCCGATTTGTCTGTACAAGGTCTGTCACACACTGAGCCGTGGCTAGGTTCCCCAGGCCCCGACAATTCCAGTTCATGATGCTCATGTTTACTTCCTAAGCAAAAACCTCGAAAAACTGAGGAAGAACACCCGGACGCTCCGCCACAAGGGCTGACGCCGGAAAAACCCTAGGAAGACCTAGGAGACGATCGCTTCCTTATGGTAATCGGTTTTTTTCAGATGTAACATTTTAATATATAGCTTTGTATTTTATAACAAAATAATATGCAACACTTTGCAAATTGTGTTGACTAAAAAAAGTAAATATGCAAACCATTTTAGGACGGGGAATGCCATATTTAGAAGTTGTAACTGAAATTTTTTACAATAATATGAGGACGGACGGATGGAGTATAATATAATGAAATGACGGTAGGAATGTAGGATGATCATGCATGCTTAATTGATGATTTAAATGCAATGGATAAAAATGCGAATTTTTATACTTTATTAACTTTAATATCAACTTTAATTTCACGATGATGATAACCACATTCAATTTGACACCATACCAACTAGCTAGTACTCCGTATTTAATTAAGAAAAAATCTGATTTAATTACTTAATTGTTTGGCTAAATAGGATATAAAAGGGGGAGAGGTTGTGAATCTCACATCTGGCAGCCCCATAGTGTTTTGGTCTGCCAATGAAACTCAAACTCCTGAAAAGAAGGTGATGGGGAAGCTAGATATGGTGGAAGCTAAACTGGGAATGGCTAGAGCTGCAATAAGAGAAGCTCTCCATGGAAACCAAACATCTGACTTTGACTATGTTCCCATGGGTCCGGTTTATTGGAATGCCAAAGTTTTCCACAGGTAAGCCAAGCATGCAATTTTAGTACTCCGTACTACATACAAATTTAGTACATACGTAATATTCAATATATAATAATACTCATGCATCATTACTAATTTAGTAAATACCCAAATGATACATAATCCTTCTGTCTCATAAGATTCTTCTCACTTACGTTACCAGTTTGAGACGTCCTACAAAAAAATCATTTCTCATTTTAATTTTGTCTATGTTTTTATTCTTTATTGAGTGACTTCTATAATAAAACATAATCTAGCTAGACTCAATGGCCATGCTACTTAGCTACCGTCTACAAGCGGGGGGCGGATCCAGGAATTGGTGTTGGATTGGAATGAGGAGTGATACATATATATACTAGGCCTAAACATTAGCATGATGGGCTAAATATGAATAATGAAAAAAATTACACACAAAAAAGGTTTGTGTGCTTCAACCCATGCACCCTAGCTAGCCCTAATGACAGACATATATGGTGCGATTAAAATAAAGAGGGTGTTTGACTTGAACAGTGAATATTTTTCACTTTTGCTTCGCTACACTACAATTTTTCTCTCATTTACGAAAATGCCACCTCATTTTTAACATGCATTGTTGACACTTTTTGAGCCATCAAATCCCAAAGTCAGTGCACAAACCTTGTTCACATATTTCACATTAAGATTTCTTTTTATTTGATCCAAAATATATGCGTTCTCCATTTTATTTTAGCTCCAACATGCCCATTTTCACTCTTGTTAATGCACACATTTGACTGTCATTATATTTAATTCTCTAATTGTTGAAAAAAATTCAAATTATGAAAATTTGTAATGAGTCAAATTCAAAAATAATTTAAAAACATAATTCTTAAACATTAATAAATAAAATGTAATCAAAGTAGAACATGTGAATATTGTAAAATTGTATGTCTATCCAATAGTATATAGCACGTCACATGTAGGGCATATGTCAACCCGACAAAATGTGAGAGAAACATGAAATATATAAGGTCAAGGGTGCTCCGCTAGTGTAGCCGTGTAGGGATTACCTATTGTATTCAAAAGAATATTTCCATGAACACATACATGACATTTATATTTGCTACTTTCTAAACTTAGATAATTAGAAAAAAAAAAGTTAGATACTTGAAGTGATCTACAAAAAAATTGATAAATTAAAGCCTAAGAAATGGCAAATCAAAGAAAAACTACTTGATAATAAAAAAGGTAAAATTTTATCATGAATAAAAAACATCATTTAAAAATTTATGAAAAAAGTTTATATACTTGATTAAAAAAATAGTAAACTTTATGGAAAAATATTTATCATAAAAAAGCCTAATTTTTTTTCATGAATAATTTTATCAAATAAAAAAATAGTTTTTAAGTAACTTATGTCTGATTTAATTGCATGAATTTGATATGAATAAAGAGTCAATTTTTGAATTATACTTTTGTATATCATGTGTACTTATGAGTCACTAGAATTTTTTCTTTAAATTACAATAGTAAATATAAGATTAGATTTTTTAATTTTAGAATAATATTATGATGCTAATTCACATAGTTGGTGCATACTTCATATTATATTTGTATTAATGGCAGAATATATCAAATATTATTACTTGTACAATAGTTTTTTAAAAAGTCAAAACTAAATGAATTGTGTAATTCTAATGTCAAAAAACATTTATTTTTTAGATTTACTTCACATAATCTTAAAATTGTATAACTAGTGTGTGTGATATTTAATAATGCTTGATATTTTACAAAATTGAGTACTAACTAGACAAAAGATAAATTAATAAACATTACAAAACCAAGATTCCTTTTTTTATGTATCCTAAGTCATAAACCAATGAGATTATTCTATTGTTTAGCATGTTTTTACTTGGATTTATTTCAATCAAGGACTAGACCACACTTAACCAGACCATATTAGACTTTAATAGATCACACCACACCAAATATCGATAGTTATAAAATACACATAATAAGACAGATTAGTTCAGACCAGACTAGACTAACAAAATTCAGTCCAAGTAAAAAATTATTTGTCAAAGACAAGATACATTATTTTAGTTTTTTCTCCTTTTACACAAATTATTAAGTACTATTATTATACGAAGTATTATCATTATGAGACTTTACTTTTATTTTCATTAAATCCTGTCTGGAATAAGATGTACGAAGTATGTTTGTATTAAGTGACACTAGGATAACAAGCTTTTTACGCGTAGTTTGAATTATACTATCGTATTAAGTCATTAATTTACCCTTTTGTCTGTAACAAGTGATGAACATACATGGTTTATTTACTTCATGAGTTCTTAGGATATTTTTACTTGGACTGTAATTTGCTGGTCTGGTTTGAACTGGTCTGATCTGGTTTCTTTGTATTTTATAACTATCCAAGTCTGGCCTGATCTGGTCTTGTCTGGTCTGGGATGAATTACAGCCCAAGTAAAAACATCCTTAATGATATTCTGATTGCATAAAATTCATTACAATAATAATTCACTAAACAAATAAGTTCACAAAATACATCGATATAAATTCAAAAATATTATGGCAACATATTAAATTGAAGCATTTCCTACTAATCAATTAACAATTTCATCTCATAAATTCGTCATATGATGTATGTTTCGTGTTCCCCATTGGATTCCATCTATTTCTTCTCCACTCCATTTAGTTACTCCTTCATTGAATATTGTTTTATCCTCCCATTCATCACATTGCTCATCTTGAATATTCTATTTTTTTTTATAAAGTTATGAACAGCAAAACAAGTAATCACCATGTGCAACTACCACACTCCATGGCTATGACCTGCAAAGTGAATATCTAAATCTAATCCTTAGGCAAATTAATTTTTTCTTTGAGAAAATCTTAAAGTAAAACTATCATATATGGGAGTCTAATAAAAGAGGTTCCATCTATTTCTTCTACACTCCATTTAGTTACTCCTTCATTGAATATTGTTTCATCCTCCCATTCATCACATTGCTCATCTTGAATATTGTATTTTTTATAAAGTTATGAACAGCAAAACAAGCGATCACCATGTGCAACTACCACACTCCATGGCTATGACCTCCAAAGTGAATATCTAAATCTAATCCTTAAGCAAGTTAATTTTTCCTTTGAGAAAATATTAAGTAAAACTATCATATATGGGAGTGTAATAATAATAAAACTCTAACACATAACCCGAGGGTTAAGAAATATTGCAATCAGATTGTTTAATAAGTGAAGATCGAGAATAGGGAGTAATTATGCAATCTTAAGAGTCCGTTTGATGGCCCTGTTTTTCAGCTTATCAGTCTTATCAACCATCTTTTTTGCCAAATACGTGCTGAATTTTGTAATCAGTGGCGGATTTGGAACTCAATTTTTTGGGAGTTCAATGCTTTTCTATAACTAGAATTTTTAATAGTAGTAAATAATTATAATAAATTTGCATATATACTTAAATTTTTAGAACACATGTGGCTCCACCACTGCTTGTAATAATAAGAAGGGGAAATGGAAACTAATAATCCAACCTTTTAACGGTCTTCTTTTAATAGTCCCACATTTTCGTTATTCATGAATAATCCAACCTTTGCACCTCATCTTCATTCATTGGTCCCCGACCGGTTGATGACCTGCTATTCCGAGTTATTTTCTTATCTCTGCAAACTATTATACCATAAATTCCACCTTTCACAAAGATAATATTTTGCAAAGATAAGAAAATAACTTGGAATACCAGTTCATCAACCGGTCGGGGACCAGTGAATGAAGATGAGGTGCAAAGGTTGGATTATTCATGAATAACGAAAAAGTAGGACTATTAAAAGAAGACCGCTAAAAGGTTGGATTATTAGTTTCCATTTTCCCTAATAAGAAAAGGTAAGGTTGAAGTTACTTTTTTGGCTGTATTGGCCGCAATTACTGTAGAAAGTCATTTTAACTATTTTCATACAACTTTTTCTTTATTTAATTAATAAAATATATTTTAGATATAATGTTTTTCAAAAATCACCACAACCACTCAATCCAGTCACTTATGTCAAAACTTCATAAATTCTAGCACAACCAGCCAATGCAGCCGATTTGGATATTACCAAACGGGCACTAAATGAGAACAAAAGTATAGAATGAGTGATAGGATCTCAGATTTCTTAACAGTAATTTGATTATTATTACTGATATCAACTGCAGAAAGAAGAAGAATTACAATTGAGGCACTTCGAGAGGCACTCACTCTCCAAAACCCAAGTCCCGATTCTAAAATCTGTCTGCCTTCTTATTTCTCCCTCCCTACTATTTATACTACTTATGGGTCAGCCCAATATTAACTAATACCTAGCCCAGGACCCTTTACTACAACATCACAATTATTTATTATACTTCTATTATTATTAGCATTATTATACTAATGGGTCCCTATCATATCTCCCCCCTTGAAAAACCACCTTGTCCTCAAGGTGGGCGATAGGAACCGGCCTGGACTTTCAGCTGAATCTTCATCCTTGCGCCTCTCCCCTCCCAGTACAAGACCGATTGTTGGACTGAGTTCTTCCCTGCTGGAATCTTCTTCCTTACTTCCTCCAGTAATAGCCTCAATAGATTCCCTATCTTCAGAGCATCAGCACCACTCAGATGGCTTTGTTCATGTTGGCATTGAGTGTTACCCATCTGCCCCATCATCCGCTGGTCAACCTTCCCATTGCTAACAACTCTTGCTTCAGGATATGACTCAAGATCTTGGATTTCAGTTGCTACACTCCTTGAAGTTGTAGTATCTGATATGAAGTATTCCCTGGGACTGATAATAACAACAGAAACATCAATTAACTGATCAACAACAAGAAGGGCAGAGTCCATTTCAGATTTATTCAAGGAAGCTTTCCAATAGAAATCCTGTAATCCAGACTTGATAGGTGCAAACCATGACATGAATGGTGCAGAGCCTGTTGCTGTTTCGAATATGGATAACATTCTGGCATAAGGAAAGTCTGCAATATACTCTTTACCTTTTGGACAGCCTGTATCTTGTTTCTTATCAACTGTATTCTTCTTGTCAGTAAATACCATCTGAAACTGATAGGCACAGACTAAACCTCCATCCGGAACAGATATACAGACCTCTGGCTTTTCCCTACCATTTTCCTTTTCCATTTGCATCAGACTTCCTTCACAATATACAACGTACCCATCTCCATTATCTTGTGTAATTTGTGCGAAGGTCTTCAATGAAACTTCCTCTGAACCTAGTTTGAGATCTCCCTGAACTGAATGCTTGACCCCTGAACTCTGCCATTTGACAGTTTGTTTCTGAAAGTTTATCTCAACATCACCCAGGCTGGTTAGCCATTCCATTCCCAATACAAGATCAGTTCCTCCTAGGTTTAAAATGTAGAAATCCTGTTGTATATCTGTATCTGGCAAACTCAGTATCACCTCTTCACATCTTCTGTCATTAGCTATCTTTTCTCCATTGCCAAGCTGTACCTTATACCCTGAAATGGTCCTGAAAGGTAGCTCCAGTTCTTCCACCAATTTCTGAGAAATGAAATTATGTGTGGCTCCGCTATCTATCAACACTTCCACCTGTTTTTCTCCCAGCTTCCATTTCAGCACCCCCTTAACCTTAAAGGCTCGCATGCTGGGTTTGCCCTCTCTGCTCATAAAAGATAATTGCATGGATTTAGACTCCAGCACCACTTCTTCTTCTGGATCTTCAGGTTCTTCCCCATCTGTTTCTTCGTCAGCATCTGAGTCTTCAACTAACATCAACTTGTAGTGCCTCAGTTTGCAGGTATGCTCTTTATTCCACTTTTCTCCACACTTGAAACACAGCCCCTTCCTGCTTCTCTCTTGAAATTCTTCTTGGGATAATTGTGGTGCTACCTTCCTGATCCCTGAAGTCTGCATATCTGTGACCTTCTTCCCCATTTTCTCAAACCAGGAATTGAAATTTCTATTATCACCAGCACCTTTTCCTTGATTATTGAATTCAGAGTTACCATATCTGGCCTTATAACCTTCTCCCCAGTTCTGAGATTTGCTAGGTATCGGTCCCTTATCTTTACCCCACATTTTTTCATCCTCCTGCTTCTTCAAATTTGTAGCGACATTCTTTCTTTCAATCAACACTGCTGTCTCCATAACTTCAGCTAGAGTTATAGGTTTATATAGTTTCAATTCAGCCTTCACTTCCTCCTTCAACCCAGTGATAAAAATTCCTCTCAGCATTTCCCTGTCCACGTTCTTCTGGGGTGCTATAGTCAGCTCAAATTCATCCCTATAGTCACTTACAGTACCAGTTTGTTTCAAACTCAACATAGGTTCAAAAGGATTCTGCAGCAACTCCGGTTGAAACCTGCGTATGACAGCCTCCTTCAAAGCTTCCCAGTTAAGAGCTCGTTCTTCCATGGCTAATATAGACACTTCCAGTTTATCTCCTTCAGCAATTTGATTCAACCTAAAGTACCTCTCCATACGTATCAACCAGGTATAAGCCCCGTTTCCATTAAATAGTGGCAGATCCACCTTACGAGCATACTGAATATGAAAACGGGGGTGATCATCACCAGGCCTATGCTCCCGAGGATTAGAGTTTATTGAGTTACCTCTAGACGCAATAGGAGTGTGTGATGAGCGCGAGTATCGGCGATGTTGAGATCGCGACCGGTTGGGTGATGATCGCGAGTGTCGTCGAAGTTGAGATCGCGACCTTTCTCTGTCGCGTAATTCCTCCCTTATGCTATTGATGGCAACCATCATCGCTTCAATTCTCCCATCCATTCGCGTCAAGTTTTCCTCCATCGCGATCCGACTGTGTTCCACCTCTTCCATTCGTTTTTCCATCTTTGCTCGCGTCCGAACCATCCACAGCTTGGAACGACGGAAGTCAGTTGCAGCAGCGATAATTTCCGCTACCAGAAACGATCGCTCTGATACCAATGATAGGATCTCAGATTTCTTAACAGTAATTTGATTATTATTACTGATATCAACTGCAGAAAGAAGAAGAATTACAATTGAGGCACTTCGAGAGGCACTCACTCTCCAAAACCCAAGTCCCGATTCTAAAATCTGTCTGCCTTCTTATTTCTCCCTCCCTACTATTTATACTACTTATGGGTCAGCCCAATATTAACTAATACCTAGCCCAGGACCCTTTACTACAACATCACAATTATTTATTATACTTCTATTATTATTAGCATTATTATACTAATGGGTCCCTATCAATGAGATCAGAGGATACATCAAGATGAAGAAGGTAGGGGATGAGATTCCTTTTCGCTACTGCCCTCGTGATAGCTCTACCTCCCGTCGATGATTGTTGTAGGTTTATCACGTGTAGGTTTATCGCCAGACTTTATGCGATGAAATATTTGAAAGCAGAAGTCTGGGTTAAAGAAGGCCGTCCTTACACAAGCATACGTAATAATGCTAGTGTCAAAATTAAGTTGAGCGAATAAGTCATAAAACGTAGAGCGAATAAGACACATTTAAAATAAAGTCGTAAGTAAACAACACTATATAGTTAAATGATTAAGTTGCAGTTCTCATTAAGTTCATTAAGTTGTAAGTATAACATGTCCTATGTATGATTATGAATTCATTTCTAAAAACTAAATTTTAAGAGTGTGATCGAACACATATATATATTTGATGAAAGTATGAAAGTTATATGAAAATACTACACATATAATGGAGAATTTTGAAAGTCAAAGGGGGTGGTCGCCTGAATCCTTGTTGACTAAGTAATATAACCATGTTCTTTCAAAATGTAACTAGACATCAATCAATATAATTGTCCATCTGTGATCAATGAAAAAGCTAGATCATCATGTATACTACTCTTGCATGCACATATACAATTTCTTTTTGACATAGATAAATGGGAGATTGTCCTAATATAAATAGGAGTAAAAAGGATTTGTAATTCTAAAATAGGACTACCATATATGTTTGTATTGTCAAAATATGAGTAATTACTGTCATGTTTTGACAGAATTAGACTTTAAACATGACAATATTTTTAAACTTGGCAGTAATTACTCGTATTTAGGGAATAAAAACATGATAGTCATATTTTGGAATTCAACAACTAACTTTGCATGCAGCATGGTTAAATTAATACGGAGTACCTGATATGCATGCATGCTGAGCCTTGAAGCAGCTAGCAATTAAATACGGACTCGTGAGAATTATTATATCGGATTAACATTTTGTGATGACTACTGTTGCATGTGCATTGGTGATGGATCGATCAGGAGTTACATGGAAATGGAGAAAGAGTTGAAGATATATGTGTATGAAGAAGGGGAGCCGCCGGTTTTTCACAACGGGCCTTGCAAAAGTATATATGCAATGGAAGGAAATTTCATTTACCAGATGGAGAGTAGCCCATTTCGGACAAGAGATCCAGACAAGGCACACATTTACTTCCTCCCGCTAAGTGTCACAGCTATTGTCCACTTTATCTACGACAGAACATCACGCAGTAGGGAGCACTGGCTTCCCATGAAACGAACCCTCAGCGACTACATTCATCTCCTAGCCAGCAAATATCCTTACTGGAATAGAAGCTCAGGAGCTGATCATTTCATGCTCGCATGCCATGATTGGGTAAGTCCTCATCACATCCAATTCATTGTGCCCGTCCCGCCACGTTTAATATAACGACTTTAACTTTAATTTCCATCAACATTGCATACCCGACCGAGTAGGCTTTGGTTTGGCCCTCAGCTCCTACTATGTTTAACCTTTTGAATTTAATAAATTGGTGGGGTGTTCCCTGGCCCCCACCCCGGACCACCTCGCGGGTCGGGTCTCTCCAGGAAAAAAAACAGAAGTTAAAAAATAAGGCCAGCTATATACTGACTTATTCAGTCCTATTAAAAGAATAAGGGATACAAACTTCATTTCCCAGCACTTAACTAAGAGTGAATAAGTCTTATTTTTTTAGAAAATGTGTTATCCTAGTATTCTAGCAGTAATAATTAATCGTGGGACTGCATGTTACTGGTGCTGCAGGGTCCTGAAATCTCAAAGGCCATTCCCGAGTTGTTTCAAAACTCAATCCGAGGTCTATGCAACGCCAACACTTCGGAAGGATTTCGCCCTTGGAAAGACGTGTCGATCCCAGAGATCCTTCTGCCAGGAGGTACAATGCACGGCCTAATAGGTGGTCCCTCCCCATCACGCCGCTCAATTCTGGCCTTCTTTGCGGGAGGGCTTCACGGTCCAATAAGGCCAAAAATCCTAGAGCATTGGGAGAACAAAGACGAAGACATTCAAGTTCACAGGTACCTGCCCAAGGGCGTTTCGTACTATGGGATGCTAAGAAAGAGCAAGTTCTGCATCTGCCCCAGCGGGTACGAGGTCGCAAGTCCCAGAATGGTGGAGGCCCTTTACACCGGTTGTGTCCCTGTGCTCATTAAGGACCACTATGTTGCACCCTTTGCTGACGTCCTCAACTGGAAGGCGTTTTCGGTTCATGTCCGAGTGGAGGACATCCCAAACTTGAAGCAGATTCTCGAGGGGATCTCACAGCCTCAGTATATAAGGTTGCAGAGAAGGGGGAGATTGGCGAGACGGCATTTTGAGGTCAACCATCCTCCCAAAAGGTATGACGTTTTCCACATGATTCTTCATTCCGCATGGCTTAGAAGACTGAATGTCAGGCTTCGGCCTGCACCTCAACACGTGTGATCCATCCACGACTGCTTACCCAAGCTTGCCTATGCTCCATCCCAACTGCAACATGTCTACCTAGCAACTACATCTGTACGTTTAATTTGGACAACTCATGCATGCCGCAAGGATTTAAATTATTTTGTTTTGTTAAAAGAAACAAACAACTACTTAGCTAGCTTCATTCTGTTGTGTGTACATACCATGTATGCTGAATGAACGTTGTTGACAAGTGAATAGATCCAAGCCCCATTTAACTTAGTTTTGAGTATAGTGTACTACGTAATATATAAATATCAAGTGTTATGTGCAAATCATCCATGAAAAACAAACACAATATTGGCGAATTTAAGGTCAAGGTGGCAATTTGTTCTAGCTGTAGGATTAATTTTAACTATTTTTATTCATAAAAGAATTTCCATTAGCACATACTCCGTATACAACATTTAGATATGCTATACTCTGAGTTTAGACAATGATAAAAATAAATTAGATTTTATCATTGAATTGTTCAATTATAAAAGTTTATCAAATATTTGAAAGGGAAAATTCCTGAAAATAAAGAATCTAAAACGTTCAAATTCACAAATATTTAAGCTTTTCCCCATGAGACAAAACAATAATAATGTGTTTATAAGTACTGATTAAAATGATCAAAATTGATCACAATTATTATCTGGTTCTGAAGCAAATTGTTGGCGCGGGGCTCCCCACACGAAAAACTAAGAATTACCTCACAATACATAGTTGGAGCGAAGTTCAAAAAATTAACCTGTGTTAACATATTAGTCTCAAATGGCTTTTTTATACAAATAATAATGAATAACTACCACCCGATCTAGTAGCTAGCCCAGTACACCTTCTACTCCATTTATCAGTGTGGTTTAACCCTATTTGCATCTCCCATTTGAATTCAAATCAAGCTCATTATTGATAATTTGTGAGGTGTGTGTTTGTGCAGAATTTTTGAAATACTACAACATTTTCTTAGTTGTGGGGCAATGTATTATTTCTAGGTGTCTCTCCCATGATCTTGCTAATGAGCCCAAACTTCCCTATGTGATAACAAGACATACATGCGCACCTTCAGTGTGCTCGGGCTTTGGGCTCGGGCTCAGTTTCAGGCTCGGGCTCGTCACGGTGACAATGGATGGTAACCATGGTAGTAGCACATTGCTAAGCTAGATGAAGTTGGCTCAGTAGAAATTAACTCAAAGAATGGAAAATAATTTTCATAAAATCGAACATTACGATTAATGTAAATCTTGTCATCAAGAGGATTTAAACAAGGATATCTTTTATACTCAGGAGCATATAGCCTAAAACTACACACAACACAGATCTTGGGGATAACTTATTGCCAAATGTGGAATTAAAATTTGAAAAACATGCACACCTTAAAATGGGCATAAAAGAGAAGTCTGGTGGATAATTAAAATGTTTTCCAAAAGGTGACAAACCATTTAAATTTGGAGAAGGGAGACGATTAATATTATAGATAGCAGTGAACACAACATTGTGGGAGCTAATTCAAATAGACGATTAATATTATAGATATCTACCCAAAATTTGGCCTGCATTTTTGCTTCAAAAAGCATAGTGTGAGCTTATTCAAATAGATGACGATGTCTTCTTTCAACAACTCCATTTTGTTAGGCTTAACAGGACAAGATTTGCGAAATAAAATGTCATTTTTTCGAAAATAAGTCATGCATACCATGATTTTCAAACTACTCACCCCTGTCATCACTTTGAAATTTTTTAATTTTAGAAGTAAATAAATTTCCCACCACTAATTTAAAATGTTGCAAGTGGCGCATGACTTCACTTTTAAGGCGCATGGGATATAGTCAAGTAAACTAAGAAAAATCATCTATAAATATCGAACATAATATTTGAAGCTAGACTCAAAAAATGTAGGAGATTGCCACATATCAGAATGAATTTAAAAAAAATGGTGAAGTAGATTTATGCCAAACTTCTTGAAAAGGTCATCGTTGTGATTTTCCTAACCGACAAGAAATGCAATCATGAGAAAAGGAAGATGTACTAAAATGGAGCTAGACTTCTTAATAGTATCTAAAATGAGACTTCCACAATGTCCCAAGCAACGATGCCAAACAGGTCCAGGAGCAATAGTACTGAATCTAATACCTGTATTAAGGTGAATAATATTTGTAGTTCTTTTTGGTTTGATAGTTGTTGTGACCTTGGCCCCCTGTACATTTTTCATAATAATATCCCTGCTGATATAGAGCACTTAGTGATCTCTGAGGCCATGCCTAATAAAAACTTTATTACCACTATAAGAAATAGCCTTCCCACCTCTTTTTTTAATCCTGGCTTAAGTCCAAAATCCTAAGGTTATGAGGCAGGGCCAGGGAACACCACGCCAATTATTAAATGAAGAAAGGATTACAAAGAGTAGGAGGACCAAACCGATGCCTACTTGAAAACAAGAGATCAAATAATATAAGGAAAACTAATAGCATCAAACTTGAGAATGCCTACAAAATGATTAAAATCATGAGTGGTGGTTTTAATAGACATGCTTTTTATAGGCTAAGAATTCTGCCGCACTATTGATCTTCGGGTTGACATGGGTAACTATGTAGTTGACATTTTTTAGCTTTGCCCGGATACTTTGAATACGTGGCCAGAATTGCCAATGCTGGAGTGATAGCCCTGAGAGTCCTTCATAGACATCTTTATGATCAACCTTGAAAATAAAATTACAACAGTTAATTTCGCACAGGAGAGGGATAATATAATCAATAGCATCATATAAAGTATTAGTAGGTTGGCCGTGGTTCGCAAGATGGGTAGCATGACCCATGTAGTTGCCCTGGTTATTTCTGACAATGGCAGCGGACCGAACAAGGCCGGGTTTTAAAATGCGGGAAGCTATGTTAATCTTGCAGTAGCTAGAGGGAGGTTTGGTCTAGACAGTAATAGCAGGTCTCTTGTCTTTTTTATTGGTAGGGGCGGTGAAAATATTGAAAGGGCCAGCATGCTCATTTGTGGCGAACGGTTTGGCAATTGACATAGCAAAAATTTCAGTCTTTAAAGCATTTATCGCCTCAGGGAAGGTGGCCTTTTTGTTATCATAAATGGTTTTGTTTCGAATTTTCCAAAGGTGCCAAGTAATGGTATTGGGCAGAACATGATTGAAATCTTTTATAGTGCTTTTGAAATCAAGATACCATCTAGTAATATAATTATTAAAGGTGCCATTGATGGAGGGACACAAGTTAAAACAGCTTTCAAAATGGTGCCAAATGCTTCTTGCAAAATGACAATTCAAAAAAGAGTGGTCTAAAGTGTTCTTGTTGTTGTAAAAAGGGCACTTGAAAGGGCCATGGATACCAAAATTGATGAGTTTGTCCTTGAAAGGAATAAGGCAGTTGTTGAGCCTCCATAAGAAAAATGATCTTTTTTGGGTACGATTATTCCAGAAAAACTTGGCATTGGAAATAGGACTCATTTTTGGCCTAATAACATCATAGGAGCTATTAAAACTGAAATTGCATGTTGGGTTTCCGAATTTGGGTATCGTTCTCTTCACTAAAATGGATGTTCATATCGTGGATCCTGTCAATAATATATCTGGGTAGGCAGTTGGACTGGAAGGATAATGTTATTATTAGCCATAGCTTCAGAAACGGTCAAATGCTCAATAGCATAGGGGATATCATTCTTAAAATGGTACATAGGGCATAAGTCACTCCAGTTAGAATACCAAAAGGAGCTGCATCCATTTTTAACGTGTACACAACAATTCACATCAAAAGTAATATGGACAGATTCCAAGGAATTATACACAACAGAAACAACATTACCTGTAAGAGATTTAACCCAAGCAGCCCATAAACCCTTACCATTATTAAGTTTTCAAAGTAGCTTAATAAAAAAAAGTTTTCTGGATGTGTATCAGGCTACGAAAATGGCCTCAAATCAATGAACCAACACCAAACTCCAATAGTATACAAACTCCAATAGTATATGGCTAATTAATCAATAACATCAGGGTCTCCATTTTGGGTTTCTCCTTTTCAACCTCTTGAAGTACAATGGTGTTTTCCTATGAAATCTATATACTTACAGTAGAAAAGGCTATCGAACTGATTCTATATGAGGGTAAACTTATTCTTTAAACTCTGGGATACATTGTGATAGTAGCCGAAAATTACAGACCTAAGAATAGCCATCCACAGTTGTATCTAGTGGAGATTTGTAGGGCGTAAGAGCAGTCGAGTTCCATTAAGACACTCAGAAAGAGAGGTTTGAATATTAAAAAAAAGAACTAACTGTATGTGAGAACTACAGATATAACTTTTTCTTGCTGTGAGAATTTACAAAGATGTTATTCACAAAGCTAGTGTAAATAGTTTGTATAGAAAAAAGGATGATGCAGCTGCAAATGTAGATACTCTCTATTAATAACATGTAGAAATATAGAACAACAACTAAAATATGCAGGATAGCAGGAAGATTGCTATGAAATTATGAAAGACTTGGTAGCAATAAGCTGATGTTCTTTTCCAGAAACAATCTCCTAAATGCAAAAAGAATGCCTTAACTGTTAAAGAATGAAAGAAAATAATTTCTATGCAAGGAAGAACAAATCTGCAGTCATAACCTTCTGATTTTTGCATAAAAACTATGTAACATGTAAGTATGAGTTGTCTAAATATGATGTTAAGGATTGGCAATCAAATGGAGAAAATCATTGATAAAATGTGCATGAAAAAAATCTGCTGAATTTGGTTAAATCCTTAAGATTCAAAAGTATCTACTGTAGATATTACTAAGTAATATCTACTAAGTAATTAAATGGATTTTAGTGAGCAAACTTGGGCAAGGAAGAAAAAACTCACTGAATATACCAAGTTTTGATAGGGAGATGGATACATGAATAAGGAAATTTTGATGCTGTGGCAGAATTATTTACGCTGAGAAAGATATTGTTGCACGATAGTGTTCACGGAGTACTGCCATGCATCATGCCTGTGTGCAGACCTAGCTTCTACAATGGCTCTTCCAAATCCCCCCTAAGCTTCTTTGTCAATCACTCTTGATAATGAGTAAGATGCAAAATGAAAGAAGCAATGAAGCCTGTGTGCACACCTAGAATATACAAACTAATGAAAAAAAATTGTAGGATACAAAATGAAAGAAGTTATTAGCAACATGTAACAAAAAAGCATCATCATGTAATAATGTAAGAAGTGTAAATAAAGATTAAGATCCCAAATAACAAATTTTAACAATGAATGTCACAACTTAACATCTTAATTAAATTGTATCATAAAATCAGCACCAGAGTTCACTTTCAGCTCCAATGGGCATCCACTCTACCATGTTATACATATATTTTGTTCAATGTAAATAAAAGTGCAATTGAGTCAAGAAGATCAGATAAGAATATTAATTAGGGGGATTTTCTTATCTGCCTGGCGGAACATGTAAGAATGACTGCCATCTACCAATAATTGAGCAATTCATCAGCTTGAAAAAAAATGATTTCATTGTTAGTGGATAGATTATTAGGAAGTATTAAGTGAAAGTAGTCAGTTAACGAAGGCTGTAGCGTATGGCTTGATCCATTTGCAACCCACTTTTTGAGGATCAGAAACCTCAAGGTCACACAACGAAGCATGCTTCAGACACTCTCACTCATGATGGCATGTTGGAACCACTTCCAAGTTGCTGCAAGCATTATCAACGGCTTCCCATCAAAATAGGTTATACTCCATACTCCATACCTGTAAAAAAAATGGGATTTCAAGCTCAAAAGCTATTAGTGCACAACAATTCTCAGCACACTAATCAAACACAATAAGTTATACTCCATACCTGTAAAAGTAAAAGTATAAAGCTAGAATATCATAACTAAAGCAGAGGTTTAGGAATATCCTTATATCTAAGCAACTGTAAGTGTAACTAAATGCATTTTATTTTAGCTATCAAAATAGTGTTCCTAAAGCAGAGGTTTAGGATCTAGTCAATATTTTTTGGTGGAAAATAAGACCTATAATTCTGATAAGGCAAAAATAAAGCAGGAAATGCATACCTTGAGATATATTTTAATCTATGTGCTTTCTCTTGGAACGGCAGAGGGGCCTAAAGGAGCTGATTGAGCCCCTGCTACTCTTTTGAATTTTTGGATCATCAAAAATTTTTACTCTGGGTCAATAAGATAATGTTATCAATGAGTAAGTAACTAATTTTTTAAATAAAAAAAATATATTTACCCAACTTGGATTATAACTAGATTGACCACCTTCCCATACTATATGAGTAACATGCTTTGCATCTATAGCAAACAATCTGCATTTCTGCTTCTTTCTCTTCATCTGCTCCATTATAATACATTCATCACAACTCACTCATCTGGGGATGAAAAATGATGAACAATGAAATTACGTCTTGAACAAAATGAGTATTATCTACTATAGAAGGTAAAACAAAATAAAATCAACATAGCACGCAATATGACAATAGACCTCAGAAGTGTTCACATCGAATTACTAGCGCGTAAAAGCTTTCACAAAGTTGTCATTAGTCCTAAATAATGTTAGCCTATATTAGCTTATGCATGAAGAAAAACAATCAAGAAGTTATGCTTTTCATTCCAGACATTACTTACCATATGATAGTGACACTGGAAGGCAACAGATTAGTTTCTCTATTGACAATATAAAATTCAAGCATTACAGTGAGTACTTTTCACGCCCCATCATAAAAATTCTTTCTTCTTCTAAACTTTAGCCATGAAAGTGAGAGCATCTCTTAGTATGTTGAAAACTACCTCATTACTGTGCAGATCAAGTGATCCCAATGGAGACAATTCTCCTATTTCTGTTTGTAATGAAGTAAAAGCATTGTTCTTATTAGAGAGGAATGATCAAAAGTAAAAACCTAGACTAGAGAAAGTCTTGGACTATATAAAACTTTGAGGATATATCATATATACCCTAGATAAAACTCCAAAAGAGTGGAACATCCCTTTATCAATGAAATTCCAGCAAGTTATATAATAATAAAATACAAAATCAGTCGAGTCAAGACAAAGACCTGGTTAATATGAATAGCAATAATAAGAAAACAAAACTCAATTTGAAAATCTATCAATCTTGTTTTACACACTGTTGTGATGGACATCTAGGAGAATTAATCGTTTAAGGTTTCCAATGTTATATGAAATTCCTTTCAGCAAGTACTTAGCCGAAAAACGTCCACATGTAAAGGTAATATATCAACCCAGATTAATAATCAAACTAAAGAGAAATATAAATAGTTAAAATTACATGAAATCCAACGCTTTGTACATACACACTTACACAATAACAAGATCCTGCCCCCATAGTCAAGCTCCACTATATTCTCTTATTATTACACAACCTAAGCTCGGAATTGCACTGAGGAGAGATTTCCGACTCAAAAAACACGAAGAAACAAAGGAAAATCAGATTCGTCTCAAACAGTAAAAATCCCATAAAAATCCTAGATTTTCTTTAACCAAAATCGCTGAAAATCGGAGTTTGAAAGGAAATTAACCAAAATTTTGTTCGATTGAAGAAGCCCTACGGAATATAGCTTCCAGAGCTTTTCGAATCGCAGAAAGGTGTGGTCTTCGTTTTGGGAAAGTCCCAACAAGAGGAAATTGGAAGTTGGAAGAGATAACCTGGACATCGTTTTCAGAGAACGAAACCGTTGGGAACCCTTTGTATCTACCTGGCATCTTGGCTGGGAGATCCAGAAAGTTTATGTCGGAGAAGAGACATGGTTGAAGATGTACGCGACGGCCATGGAGGGTGTCTGTTACCACCTTAGCGTAGGTCACTTCAGTTTGGGTCGCCGGTTCGTGACCCTCCGCTGGCAGCATCGCTTCCGCTCAGGCGTTAGGATTACGAACGATGCGAATGAATAAGAGAGAAGGAAGAGCTTCTCGGTCCAAGTACTGAAAACCAATTTCCATTATTTAGAATAATGACCCCGAACAGAATAGATTTTTTATGAGAATTATAAATGTGACCCGTTTCTATTTTTGCATGTGTCAGTATACGACACTGATACCATTGTATCACAAAAATATGGCATATATGCATTTCAAAGACAATATGTCGTCTATTAGTGACACTTTATCACAATGTGTCACTGACAAAGTGTCACTATAAGCCAGTTTTCTACTAGTGTATCCTCCGTCTCCATGAAGCCATTTTTATTTACGAGAGAACCCAACCTTCTTCTCTATGAAGGAGTGAGCGAGATCAGAGAGCGAGGCAAGGTTAGAGCTACGGCCGTCGCTCCCTTTGTCTAGGTGTACAGCTGAGAACGGAATCTGACGTATGTACGGGCAGCTTGTGCCGAATTCCAACGACCGAATGCCCTCTTAACAGTGGTATCAGAGCTAGGATTACCGTCGCAGTTAAAATCGCCATTTATCGCCTTCTGAAATACCACCCGCTGGTGATTAATTACTCAATCTCTCTCACCAGTGGTATATCGAGATAGAGTTGTCGTTGGCTACAACCAAGTATTTTGAATAATTTATATAAAAAAACCATTTCATGTAAACTTTATGGAATAATGATATAAATAATGCTATTATCTTTTGAATGGAAAAAATGGGGCATGATTTTTTTTTGGAGAAAAAAGCGACTGAGTAGAATTGGAATAAGAAAAATCAATCATGCTTCGTGTACACAACATATATTCGAAGAAAAAAAACTCCTGGTAAAAATTTTAAAAAACACTCCTTAATTCGTCTCTCATGTTGTCTCTCCCATCTCCAACCTCTCACCTACAACTTCTTCCTCCTGCATCTCTGACCTCCCTCTTGCAGCCTGAGGCCCCTCCATCATGAGTTTCTTCATCGGCGATAATAAGAGATCTCTTCGGTGGCGGCGGCGATTCAACTTAAGATCCGAGCCAGTAGAATTTTGATGGATTGTAGCGTCTATGTTTTTAACTCGATGAAAAAGAGAGGTTTCTTCGCCGAAGGCAAGAAGATATCTCTTCAACGACCTCCAAATTTCCTCCAATGGCGGTGGCAAATTTTTTCGATAGCGACCACGACAAGTCTCTTTTGTAAGGATAGGGACATTTGGGGGCAGAAGGTTGGTGCAGGGGCTTGAGGTAGTAGTGTGAAGTGGTGGGTGGGGGCATTAGCAAGGTCAGGATGGTGGGTTACTAACGGGGGATGTGGGGTCAGTAACAGGGATGAGGCTCACTGATCACCATGCCCAAGGGCAACTGACTGGCTTGGGCGTCAAGGTAAGATCACTGTAGCAAGTAGCAACGAGTGACTGAGGTCAGGGGCGGAGCCAGACTTTTGCATTGAGGGGGGCGAGAATATAATACAAGTATTAGCATATAAACTAGTTAACTACACACAAATACACAATCTTTAACAGTTTATATAACTAATATACGAAGTAAGTATTAATAAATTCTTATTAATTAATAATAATAATAATTCAATTTCACTACAGGTCGAGCTAGTTATTATTTTTTATTCATTTCATTACTTATTAAATTAATTGATAACTTATAAACAAAATTAACCAATTACTGGATCAAATGAGAGCAAAAATGCAAAATCATATACTGATATACTCGTATGAGATGAAGAGTAGTGAATAAATGAGCTCACATATACTTATTTTATACTTGGCTAAACTATAGGAGAAAACTCGTTGGTAGGAATTTAAATTTATGAAGAAGAAAAAAAATCCAGAGTAATTGAGATTTATTGAGTAAACCTCTACTGCTTGAAACCTAGTCAATTTTGTTTATGCAATTCACGGATTAGAGTACGGTGAATCACTGAATTGGTATTTGTTAATAAATGACACTCCGTAATATAAAACAAATGAAAATATATTATTCCAAAATTGAGTAAAATACATGAACAGATTCGAACCGGAGTTTGCAAACTTGAGATGAGCAAGGCCGCTGGCCGCCCACTAGTGCAGCGCCCAGATTTCTCCAAGCTTCAGATGAGCAAGGCGGTCTGCGGCGTTCTCCAAAGTCCCGACTTCCCCAGACGACCCCGGTCCCGTTCAAATGTTAGGTCAGCCCCTACGCCCAAAATTCTAAGAGCCCGTTTGGTAGCACCAAAATTGGCTGTTTTGGCTGATTCTGCTGAAATTTATGATATTCTGGCTGGAGTGGCTGTTTTGGCTGATTCTGCTGATTTAAGAAAAAAATATTTTAAAAATATATTTTATTAATAAATTAAAGAAAAAATTATATGTAAAAATAGCTAAAATGGTCCTCTACAGTAACTTCAGCCAATACAGCCAGAAAAGTAACTCCAACCTTACTTTTTCGGCTTATTACACAATTCAGCGCGCGAAAGTAAAAGTTACGTGTTTGGTGAAAAAGCTGGCTGATAAGCCTGATAAGCCGAAAACAGAGTTCTCCAAACGGGCTCTAATTCTAATTGGGCGGTTGGGCCTAAATGCCTAATATGGAGCAATATCTTACGGAGTTGGGTTTGCATCCCAGCTGGGCTGCATTATTATATTTGGGGGGGGGGGGGGGGGGCAAAAAATTGTAATAGTAGTATTTTATTAAAAAAAAATTGGTGGGGGGTGGGGGGGGGGCAATGGCCCCCTTACCCTTAGCAGTAGTTCCGCCCCTGACTGAGGTGATAGGTCACTGGACATTTGAGTTAATGGGGTGTCTACGTTAGGTCAATCCGAGATGGTGTCACTAGGTATTAGGAGGATAAGGTAATAATATAAATTAATGAGTTTCTAGATTTAATACAAGTTTATTCACATATTTCAAAATCCAAAACAATGTCTCTTTTTAATTAATTATCTAATTTTTTGTATTTCGTATGTCCCATAAAACTTGATTATTGACTTTTCTTGGTCAATGATGATCATGTTTGATCAATGACATTTTTTTAGTGTAAAATTATTTAAAATATTAAAATTAAATGAAAAAGTTCTGTTTTAAACACACTATAGAAAAGTATGAAACTTATAAGTTTCACATAAATATAATAATAAAAATCAATATTCAATGTTTATCACTACCTCCATCCCAAAAAAAACTTTGTTATCTTCAAAACTTTTACCGTCTATATACTTTTATTGGAAATTATTTATAATAAAAATTATATGAAAATGTTCATTGTTAAAAGTATTTTCATAAAAGTATAAAATTTAAACCTTTCATAATATTATACTTCCTCTGTTCCGCTAAGATTGTCTCATTTTACATTTTAGAGAAAATCCTACTAAAAATGTCTCATACCAAATTTAATTAAGTTTGTACGGTTCTAAATCATTTTTGCTCTATTCTTACTTTATCAATTCAATATCAACCACATATACTCACTTTTCTTAATAGTCGTGACACCATCTTTTGTCCTAATGTTAGTGAGACGGATGTAATACTAATAAAAAACACAATTCAAACTTTACAAGATGACCAAGAAAAAACAAATTGACCAAGTTTTATAGGACAAATGAAGTCATATTCGTGTCAAAATTTCAATTATATTAATTTTTGAAATTTGCAATTCAAATTATTATTTTTTATAGGGGTAATTTGACTTTGCACCCCATTTTATTGTTCAAATTGGACTTTGCACCTCATTTTTAAAAACTTTTGTATTTGCACCCCCAACCCCATATGAAAAGACAAAAATGCCCCTCCATTAACATTTATGTTGGCCTTCAATATATTCTTGATCGGGAGGCATTTTGTCTTTTCATACGGGGTTGGGGGTGCAAATACAAAGTTTTTTATAAACGGGGTGCAAAGTCCAATTTGGACAACAAAATGGAGTGCAAACTCAAATTAACCCTTTTTATAAGAGAATCTTTTAAATATATTACTGAAATGAAATTTATATTGGAGCATAATAGTTACTATAATATATTCTCATAATTTTTTGTGAAAGGATAATATAGTCTCATAATTAAGTGGCTATGAGATACTTAATTATAAAAGTTGAACATAATTTATTATGACTAAATTTATTATTGCTTTAGGATGTCACATTTTTATAAACAAATTTTAGTTTTGTTATATACTCCCTAGGTATTTTAACGTTTACCACAATAGATTTGGACACATTATTTAAAGGTTAAATATTAGGAGTAATGAATAGTGCAGAAAAAGTTGCAGAGAAAGTGAAAAATATGAAAGAGAAGATAAAAGGTAGAAAAAATAAGGATAATTGAGTATTTTCAAAGAAAAACTTATCAAAAAGATAAAGTGTAACAAACTTTTAAATACATCCAAAAAAGAAAAGTTTAGCAAACATTAAAATACAAAATTAGTTCTTTTTATGATTGTCAAAACTGTTAGGGTTTAATGCACCAAACCCCCCTGTGATTTGGAAATTCGGCGCATTAGCCCCTGTGATTTAAAAAATGCGTCAAACCTCCCTGTGTTTTAATTAATTATGCACCAAATCCCTTATGTGAACAAATTCAATTATCAAATAAAAGAAAAATGATTAACATTTTTGTATGATTCAGAGATTTTGACATATTTATTTGCATCTTCAATCAAAATATTATGAAAAGTGATTTTCAAATCGTTAAATTTATTCATAAAGGGGGTTCTGGGCATGATTAATTAAAACACAAGAGGGGTTTGATGCATTTTACTCAAACGGTTAGGAGACAAATGTGGGGAAATGTGAAAAGAAAATGGTTATATTAAAAATATAATTGAGGTAACAAACCCCAGACCGAAACCCAAACCAGCATGAAAACTATGGGCTGTATTTTCCAAACGCACAAACAAAACTTTTCTAAGACCTAGAAACCAGCTGCAAAATTCCGCCCATCAAATCCCTCTTTATCTACCGATCTCCATATTCCGCAAATCCGTACTGCTAGATCTACCTGTAATAATCTTCTTTTCGCTCATACCTGCAAAATTTAAACAAGCCATTCAGCTTTTCATGGTGAAGAAGTTAAAGATCTCGTCTCTGTTTCTCGAATCTTTTTTTGCTTTCCGTATCATAAAGGTAACAAGTTGCTGTGTTGAATTTTAGGCTTTTAACTTTGGGTGTTAAAGATTGGTCTTCTTTTAGTTCACGTTTCTCAAAACTACGGGGATTTCTCTTACTTTTCCTGAAGCTAACATATTCTTATATCGAATTTTTTATTTTCAATATTTAGTTTTTTTTTTGTTTTGCAGTTTTCTACCTTTTTTGGCATTCAACAATATTGTCATGTATGCTCTTGGAATATTCTCTGAATGCTAGGATATTCTAAACGTATTGAATTTCTCTGCTTTCAATATTGGTTGTTAATGATTGTTTCTTTTAATATCTGTTACATAAAACAATGGTTCTATCAGGTTTCATTTTCTTGAAGCTAATTCCATATTCTTTGTTTTGATCGTATTTTTTGTTTTCAACAGTGGATGTTCATCATGATTGCATTATTATAGTGATTGGGTATGGAACCTAGTGGGATGTATCCAAGTATGGGATCTGGGATGCTAGGGCTGGAAATGTCACTCCACGATCATATCCCTCCTCAGCAGCAGCAACCCAAACTGACCATGGTTCCAATTGATCACCACTCTCATTCTGTTAATGTTCACACTTATGGTAATAAGCCCAACATCCAAGGGCTATCTTTCAACAGTGATAAGGATGAGCCTGCTGGTACGGGGGGACCCACTGCTGATCAGAGCGGTGCAGAAGATGGGAAGAAGAAAATGTCACCCTGGCAGAGGATGAAATGGACAGATGAAATGGTGAGGCTGTTGATAATGGTGGTGTATTACATTGGTGATGAGGGTGCCCCTGAGGGGAACAATACTCACGCTAGCTCTGAGAAGAAGGGCAGCCATGGAGGGGGGATTTTGCAGAAGAAAGGGAAATGGAAATCGGTTTCCCGGGCAATGATGGAGAGAGGGTTCTATGTGTCTCCGCAGCAGTGTGAGGATAAATTCAATGATTTGAACAAGAGATATAAAAGGGTGATTGATATTCTTGGGAAAGGTACTGCTTGCCGTGTTGTTGAGAATCAAAGTTTGCTAGAAACCATGGATTTATCACCCAAAATGAAAGAGGAAGCCAAGAAACTGCTTAATTCCAAGCACTTGTTCTTTAGAGAAATGTGCGCTTATCACAATAGTTGCAGCCATGGCGGTGGCGCAAGTGGAGGAGGGGTTGGAGAGTTCCCATCAGATCAGCCTAATCCTCATCAGCAGCAGCAGCGAAAGAAGTGCTTGCACTCTTCTGATGGACCTAGAGTGGAGCATAATTTGGGCCGAGCTGAAACTGAGGAAGCCGTGAAAGCCCGTGAAAGCAGGGAAGAAGAAGAAGATGATGAAGAAGAGGAAGAAGAGGAGAGCAATGATGATGAAGATGACGAGAGTGAGACAGAGGAACAATCAAGAAAGAGGCAGCGAACAGACGTCATTGCTCATCAACTGAACACAGAATGGACAAATATGTGTCAAGATGGAAACAAAAGTGTGATGGAGAAGAGGCATTGGATAAAGGGGAGAATAATTCAGTTGGAGGAACACCGGGTGATGTATGAGACAGAAAAATTGGAGCTCAGGAAGCAGCAGTTGCAGTGGGAGAAATACAGAAGCAGGAAGGAGAGGGGAATGGAGAGGGAGAGGCTTGCGAATGAGAGGAAGATACTGGAGAGTGAGAGAATGGTTCTTCTTCTACAGCAAAAAGAAATGGAATTGCTTGATCACCAAAGAACCAGTGACCCATCTTCTGTTACTGGGTGAGGCATGCATGTCTGATTGCCTGCAGAGGCTGAAGGAGGAGGTGGTATAAAATATGGCTACTGCACCATACAAGAAACTGTTTCTGGTTTATTTAAGTAACAGAAAAGCACACCGTGAATTGTTTTGTTTTCTCTTTGTTTTTTTAGGCACAAGTTCCATTGAAAAGATTGTAGCAAAGCTTGCTTGGTCGCTTGCTTTTTGAAATCTTCGAGGCTAAAATGGCCGTCCTACCAGTCATTGCAGCTGTTAGACTGTGTGTAGTAAGAGTGTAGTGTATGCATCTTCCCCTGATGTTATAGGGTCACAATAGATCCTTCCCCTAAGCTAACATATGTAGCTTGCGCAAGCAAATTGAGAAAAAATAATCTCCCACAGGCAGTTATTGGCTCTTGCTTGCTTAAATGATTAATGACACAAGATAAATCATGGCAGCCCCAAAGGTCCAACAACAACAAAAAAGTGTGCTATGGGGATTCCCCTCCTCCCGAATGGAGGTAAGGAATACCTCCCTAGCTACTAGTGGCAGGCACTATGGAGGGAGCTGGCTGCTACCCAACTAACAGCCCAAAGAGTTTTGTCAATAGAATTTGGAACCTTGGAAACGGTATATCCCCCGCAGATATCATGTATACTTGGCCAAAGCCAAAGTATAAAAGCTTGACTGGCCTCCACCTGTTCTACATGGATAATGGATATTGTTCAAACCTGGAATCAGTTCAACAAATATGTTTTCCCTGTCCAAGTGTCTGATTGATGCTATATGGAAGGAATATGTTTAGGAGACCTGCTGACTGCTGTAACTCTTTAGTATCTCAAATATGAATATGGGAGGGAGGGGCTTGAGTTAATAAGTCAGGCAGTTATAGTTAGGCTATCTTTATGTTGCAACTATCTGGAATACCACCCTTTTTGCTTGTAAACCTACAACTAAGCTACCTTTAGGCTTAAGCAAGTCAAAGTTGTTCTATGTGACATGTTCATAGAATAATGTATGGTTTTTGCATATCATTTTTTGAGCAATTGAGCGTGTGAAATCAGCTGTTGATGGACTTTGATGACCCCGACTCCTAAAGTATTGATTAACAATCATAATAGTAATTATTCTTATTATTTGTATTAGCTATCAAATATTTATACTCGTATAATATTTCAAATATCAATAAAAAGATTTACACAATGCTTTTTTATTTTTTGTATAAATGAAAGGGTTATGTTTTGGGAATAAGGCTTGGATGTTGATGTTGTATACATAAGGGTATGTTCATATTCTTGTCCATCTAATATCAATCACATTATGATTTTAGTATAAACCACTTTTTTTTTGGGATTTTTGTTTGCTTATTAAGTACTCCGTATTAATGTTATTAAATTATTGCAGAATATACCTTGGGATCGGCCCACCGTGCGCACGGTGTGCCGATCCCTAAATGATGCAGTTTTAATTAAAAAGAAAGTCATCTTCATTCCCAACTGTTAGGCAGACCATTCCTCCCCTTGCAGATTCGGTTTGGAGACATGGAAAACCACCAGAAGCCGGCAAGCCGCCGTTGGATCCCAATTTGTTCAGAACTATATATCCCCTATCAATTCAAACGATTTTTTGTCACGCCCCAGACCGCAATCAAGGCATGTGTCCAACCGCCGTATAATTTAGTGACGTTACCCACGAGTCAACCTCACTTAGGGAGTGTTTGGGTTTGCTTAAAAAAAGTGCTTTTCAGCTTTTGGCTTAAAAAAAGTTGAAAAGAGTGTTTTCAAATGACAGCTTCTGCTTAAATTAATCACTTAAAAGCTAAAAGTTGGAAGCAGGTAGAAGGCTGCTTTAAACTGCTTCTCACTTTTTCTATTACACAAAAAGTACTTATTTTACCAAACACTACCAACTTTTACTTTTCCAGAATCACTTTTTTCTCAAACACTACCAACTTTTACTATTAATCACTTTTCCCAAAATCACTTTAAAAAATCACTTTTTTAAAGTTGAAGCAATTGCAAACACTCCCTTAATCATACAAGGCGTTCGAGAAAATAATCCATCCATACTCAGTAGTAAACATACATAACAACATCACATTAAAACCAATGAATAGCGGAAATATTCAACGGTAAGTCATAAGCCACATACAACCAACAACATGGGCATGCAAGCCCAAAAGTAGTTTGTAATAAGTAAAATATCCATGAGCAATGTTTTGTAGTTTGAAAGAAAATAAGGAAGCACGAACCACGTCTTCCAAGAATTGATACCACCCGTGGAAAGGTGCAAGTAGCAAGCCCTAGCTTCAACCTGGAAATGGTGGGCCCCCGAAGGGGTTAGTACAAGTATCAAGCGAGTAGCAGACTAAATGTAGAATAACTAGCGTTTCAAGTATAAGACCCAAATATAGGGTGATACATACATAGTCCTTTTCCCCCAAGTGATGAAATACTTATTAATATATATACACACTTGGAAAATACTTGATCCGTAGATCACCGTTTTCTTTAGGAAAAATAGTAATAGTCAATATCCTTGACAAAAAACCCCAACCCACCCATATACCTATGAGTGTATAGGACTTCTCCTTGTCCATAATTCAATATCAAAATCTATGAGTTTTGAGGATAACATAATCCTTGATTACTTCACCAATTCATGATCCGAGTTTTGAGGACATTTAGTCCTTAGGTCCTCCACCGTTATACTTATGAGTTTTGAGGACTCTTTAGTCCTTGGGTCCTCCGCCATTATACTTATGAGTTTTGAGGACTCTCTAGTCCTTGGGTGTTCCACCATTATACTTATGAGTTTTGATGACTCTTTAGTCCTTGGGTCCTCCACCATTATACTTATGAGTTTTGAGGACTCTTTAGTCCTTGGGTTCTCCACCATTTATACCCCTATGATTTACCTCATATCAACCTAGATAGAGTCAATATCATATTCATTTATTCAAGGCTAAATTAATCCATAAAGCCTATACATACATCATTTCATGCAAAGCCATGCATTTACATCAATTTATGATTATTTAATACCAACCGGTGTTGGTTACCCCGTTGTCAACCGGTCAACGTTTTCGTTGACCGCCGTTCAAATTCTTGTTCATATTATCTTAATCACCACGTGTATTAAGGTAATATCATTCATATTATGCTTCTTTTACATTTCAAACATAGCATACATTTTCATTGAAGACTCATATCATATTTCATGCACATTCAAGTAATTCATTTCATACAAACCTAATCATTTTGGCTAATCACATGTTTAAATATCTTTTAAACATCATTATGAATACATATAACATTTATTTGGGTAATCTCACAATTAACCCAAAAGTTATAAGACATTAAGCCGTCCACTCACATCGAATTAGCGCTATGAAGGTCTCACAATTAACTCCGGCGAAACTCCGGCGACTTTTGACTAACTCCGGCGACTCTTTCAACTTTGTGAAAGTTATTGAAATGCCTTTTACAAGTGCCTAACAAGGTTTTGTAATCATAAAACCCATATTAATACAAATAACCTCTAAAAGGTAATTTTCCAGCAAATCGGTCGTTTTGGCTTCTAAGTCCGTTCTTGGACATAAAACCACCTTCCAACCCATAAATCCATACTTATAACATGTGGATCCATACTAAGGGTGCTTCATATGATATATACCTCATATGGTAGAAGAAAAATAAAGGAAAAGTTATAATAAGGTCATTACCTTAATTATTCACACTTTTCCCAACTTTTTCCCTCTTTAATCTTCCTCCTTGGACTACTTTAGGTTGAGCTCGAATTTTGGCTATGGAACATGAAGTTTCAAAGCTCTCTCTTCTCCTTTCCTTGGTGCTGGCCGAACCACAATGATGAGGGAAAAGGGGGGATGAGTTTCCTTTTGTCTCATGTGTCAAATAAGAGTGAGAGGGCCCCTTTTGATGTCAAAGATGTCTCCCCCATCCCTTCAAGTGTTTCTCAGCCAATTTTGCACTCATACAGCCCTCAATGGTTGAAAAATTCGTGGGGTGGCCCCCACCCATGTGGGAGGTCATCCTAATTTGTCCCAAAGTGTACAATTGGCCCCGAAAGTTGTATTTCTCAGACTGTTTTAATTATATTTTATTTTATCGGGTCAAATAGAATATATTACTTACTCTCAATCATAATGGCCTTTAGAATAAATATATATTTCACAACTTTAATTTAGAAGTCTCCGAAATTCATTTCGGGCTGTTATCTGATAAATTGTCAGAACTGGTAATTGGGCCGCTTTTGACCAATCGGTCAACCCTGGGCCTCTCTATGGCCCAAATAAAATATCCACCACCATATAATTATTATCTAGACCAAGATGAATAAACTATATGGTTTCGGGATTATCGGGTGGTCCCCGCTCCCAGTGCGGGTCCCACGTGCATTTTACTATTCACGCGAAAGAAATAATAAAAATTTACAACTTCGTAAATTCATTAATCATTCCATAAGGTTCAATACATTATTTACTTAGAAGTAAACACAATTGGGGACAGTGTTACATTTTTTCACTGTTCGTTTCTTTGAATTGTGAATTGACACCCCCTCCCCCCACCCTGAACAGAAAGCCGCGATATCTGCTGCTATGTGTATATGTGTCCTCCTTTGAATCTAAATCTATAATAGTGCTCTTTGATTTTGTGGAAAGAATCGAGGAAAGGAAGTGTTACTGCTGTTTTATACTCGTATATACTCCTCCATATATAAAAGAGTGGAGTATTTATCTCCATTGTGTTGATGATGATCGATGGAATAATTGATTTATATGTATATTAATTAATAGTAGTGTATGGAGTTACATCTCTGTAAAGGCGTTTTACATATAAATAGGCTAAAGTTACTTTTCTCAAGTTACATCTGACATGTTTCCAAATTACATTTCAATTTAAGCAGTTAACATCTTAACAAGTTACATTTGAATGACCGTAATTTACATTTTAATTAATCTGAAGTAACATGTTGATTCAAACGATTTACATTTCATATAAGTGTGGGAGCAGGGTGCTCACCCTGCACCACTCCCACGATATAACAACTCTGAAATTATGAATGAACTCAATGAAGTTTTACTTTTAGTTAGTATTTGTCCACCCTGGATTTGACAACATAGTTTTAACGGAAAATAGTTTTAGCCGAGAATGTTTGCCGCATCACTCGTTACTAGATCGAGGACGACGAGGAGCCCCATAATCGAATAAACGTGTTTAATCCTATTGAAAGGATCAAGTCATCAAACGATGTTTTTTGTTTTAAATAGGAGATTTTAAGCATGCCCTCTCCTCCCCACGCCTTCAATTAGGTTTACCTAGGTAAAAAGGGGAGCTTCACCATATATATGCATTGAATATGGGAGAATTCCTCAAATGGGATTAAATAAAACTTTAATTGTCAAAATAGGACCATAACTTAAGAATTTCCTAAATAGGATTAACTTTCCAATTATATCCTTTTATTGTTTTAATACAATTCATATTTTATTAATAATTAGAATATAAAAGTAATAACATAATTTTATTTATAATAAAAATGTAAAAAAAATAAAAAAAAAACAAGAAATAAATATTGAATAAAATTAATAAAAATAAAAAACGAATATTAAAAAAATAGGAGTATAAATTAAAAAACTTAAAAAATCAAATAAAATAAATAAAAAATGAAAACAATATTAAAAAAATATGTAGGCCTATGCTGCCACCTCAGCAACCTCCCAACACCTCTAGCTCCGATCACTAGAAAAAAATGCCAAAATTTGTCCGAAATGCCATCTTTAAGGCAGTCTTTGAATTTTTTTTGACATTTTCAAAGAGTAAAATGTCGTTTTTATGACAATTTCGGAGAAAAAAAGGCAGATTTTTCACAGAATGACATTTTTTTAGCTGAACCGATGTAACTTGGCTAGGCAGTATCCCAGACTGTGGGAGAGGCCCCCATTTTTTTATTTTGTAAGGAGTTTTATCTATTTTTTATTTATTTCTAAATTTTTTTATTTAAAAAATAATATTTTTTTAATTTTTATTATTTTAGTAATTTTTTTTAAAAAAAATCAGAATTTGTTTACAATTTTTTACGATTTTTGTATGAATTAATTTTTTTTTTGGGTTTATTACAAATAAAATACGATTATCCTATTAAGTTATGATAAGAGTATAATAGGTAGACAAGGTATACTTAAGTCCTATTTTGAGAAGATAAATAACATAGTCCTATTTGTGCATTTATGAATTAGTTTAATCCTATTTAGGGCTATTATCTCATTGAATAATGACTACGGGAAAATAAAGTCTTTTTATATGAAATTCTCTGAACCAACACCATTTTTTGTATGTGGCTCTTCTTTTTGTTAAGAAATGTAATACATAAAATTGTGAATGAAATTTAAAATTGATCGATCGTAAAATTAATAAAAGAAAGCTTTTTAAGAACTTTCTAAAATAGGAGCAGTAAAAGAAGGAGGTTTAAACATTTCATTTTTTTTAAAATTAATTGAGTCTATATTTAGAAAAAACAAGAGTACACTTATTTATTCATTTTAAAGTAAATCATACTTTAACAAATTAGACTAAATCAAATCAAATGTGAATATATTTGAACAATGGTGAAATAGACGTGGTTAGATCTTTATCTTTTTTTTAAGAAAAGGGAATTTTATTGAAATGAATAAACAGTACAATGCGAAGAGGAAATAAAAGAAATAAAAAAAACAATACAGAGAAAGAAAACCTTAAAAACTACACCCACGGAAATTCTCTAGTCTGGGACCTAGTTGTCATGCTGTGCCGCCTTTTATTCAGTTGCGTATTCAGGTTTTCCGTTGGCAGGCAATTCTCAGAGGTAACAAACTTTGATTTTGTGCAAATCGCTCTGTTGAGTTTTGATTTTGCGATTTCTGTCGGAGTTGAGATAGGGGGACGACGATCGCTTTCAGTTGTATGTCCCAGAAAGTCGCCCATATAAAGGAGTGTTTGCAATTGCTTTTGCTTAAAAAACATTTTTGAAAGTGATTTTTGAAAAAGTGATTAGTAGTAAAAGTTGATAGTGTTTGAGAAAAAAGTGATTTTGAAAAGTAAAAGTTGGTAGTGTTTAGTAAAATAAGTTTTTTTTGTGTAATGAGAAAAGTAAAAAGTAATTTTCAGTCAAAAGCCGAGAAACTCTTTTATAAGTAGAAGCTTACCACTTGAAAATACTAATTTTAGCTTTTTTAATCCAAAAGTCGAGAAGCGCTTTTTTAAACTATTGCAAAAAGACTGGACTAGCGCGATCTCCCTCTTCGTAGGGTTTGGCAGTTGTGCCGATCTGGTGCGGCTTGTGCAAGGCAAACAGAAGCAGAGGGGAGAAGATGGCGTCGGACGGCTTGAATCAGCAGGCAATCAGCGATCAACATGTAGTGAAGGAGGAGAGCCCAGCAGAGTTGCAAGGGTTTTGTCTAGGCCAGATTTCGATCGATAAGGGAAGATCAATTAGAGTGGTACCGATATTACGGCCTCCCCCTGAACCACCGCCAGGGGTTGATCGAGGTGCTAGGATTTGTGAAAGTTTTCCTATTAGTTATTACTATTTTGTCATTTGGTTTCTTGTTATCAAACCCGCTACATGGTTAGCGATTCATGTTGCTTTTTCAGGGGTGACCATCTCTAAGTCTGATAATAGGGTTTACAATCGTAGTTGTTAGAGTTTAGTTGGCGATAGAGTTGTTTTTCCTTTTGATTGATGTAATGATCTTGAAACTTATGATATGAAAAGAAGACTAGTTGTTCTTAAAAAAAAACTATTGCAAACAGATCCTAGATTAGAAACACTACCCTTTTCGAGAGAAGTTTGGGCTTGGTCATCCTCTCTTATTCTAAATTATTTTTGCTTTAGGAAAACCTGACAAATGTGCCTCACATTTGCTGTCACGCCCTAGACCGCTTCTGAGCGCGTGTACAACCGCCGTATGACCAAATGACGTCACTCACAAGTCAACGTGACTTAGTCACACAAGGCGTCCATGAACATAGTCCATACCATACTCAGTAAGTAAATATACATAACAACATCACATATTTGGATTGAACGAATAGCGGAAATATTCAATATTCAATCATGGGCCACCCATGGCCAAAACGTAGGCACGCAGGCCCAAAGCAAATGTATTTATTATAAGGTATCCATGAGCATAGTTTATAGTTTAAAACAGTAAAGGAAGAACGAACCACGTCTTTCTTTAGATCACTTCACCGAGCAAGGTGAGAATATCAAGCTTGAGCTTCAACCTGAAATGGTCCCCCCCCCCCCCCCCCCCCCCCGAAGGGGTCAGTACAAGTACCGAGCGAATATCAGGCTAAATGTAGAATAACTAACGTTTCAAGTATAGACCCAAACATAGGATGATACATATGCGTATAGTCCTTCCCCCAAGTTTTGAAATACATATAAGTATATATACACTTGGAAATACCCGACCCATAGGTCATTGTTTATTTGGGAAAATAATAGTAGTCAATATCCTTGACCTAAATCCCAACCCACCCATATGCCTATGAGTGTATAGAACTCCTCCTTGTTCAAATCAATTATCATAAGGGGGTTTAATGCACCAAACCCCCTCATGAAATAAAAATTCGGCGCATTAACCCCTTGTGATTTAAAAAATGCGCCAAACCCCCCTGTGTTATGATAAATCATGCGCAAAACCCCCTCCAAGAACAAAGTTTAAAATTTTGAAATCATTTTTTTTAATAATATGGTTGAATATGCAAGTAACTTTGTCAAAATTTCTAAATTATTCAAAAAAACTAACCATTTTTCATTTTTTTGGAAATTAAATTTGTTCTTAGAGGGGGTTTGGCGCATGATTAATCATAACACAGGGGGGTTTGACGCATTTTTTAAATCACAGGGGGCTAATGCGCCGAATTTTTATTTCACGAGGGGGTTTGGTGCATTAAACCCTCAATCTATGAGTTTTGAGGATACACGCCCGATCCTTGGGTACTCCACCCTATAACCGAGTTTTGAGGATACCCGCCCGATCCCTGGGTACTCCACCCTATAACCGAGTTTTGAGGATACACGCCCGATCCCTAGGTACTCCACACTATAACCGAGTTTTGAGGATACCCGCCCGATCCCTGGGTACTCCACCCTATAACCGAGTTTTGAGGATACACGCCCGATCCCTAGGTACTCCACACTATAACCGAGTTTTGAGGATATGATACACGTCCGATCCCTAGGTACTCCACCCTATAACCGAGTTTTGAGGATACACGCCCGATCCTTTGGTACTCCACCCTATAACCGAGTTTTGAGGATACACGCCCGATCCCTGGGTACTCCACCCGACCTATGACTTATCACATATCACACTAGATAGGGTCTATATCATATTATTACTAAAGACTAAACCAAGTCTTAGAATTAAATCAATAGATATCAACCTTTACATTTAAATACCATATTCCATGCACAATATACACAAATAGGTTGTACGGGGCCAATCCCCCTTCGAACCCGGCTCGGATATACGTTTTCGGAAAAAACGGAATATGGAGGCAGCAGCTTACCCGGCCCCGGGTATGCCCTATACCCGGCGCCGGGTATGGTCGGAATTTTGGGTCAACGACCCGTTGACCCTCGGGTTGACCTCCGAAATGTGATCCGTTTGATCCGAAATTTTTATACAACCTATATCATGTCTAAAACAATCAGTAAATGCCTTTTGGCCATCCAAAACATCACATATGTTTTTATATACATTTTCTACTTTCCACATGCATAATCATGTAGTTTCATTCACATAAGCCTAATCACCTTGGCTAATCACATGCTTAAACTCTTTTAAACATCATTACGAATACTTATAACATTTATTTAGGTAATCTCATACTTAACCCAAGAGTTATAAGACATTAAGCCGTCCACTCACCTCGAATGAGCGTTATGGAGTTCTACCCTTCTCGGTTGAACTCTGGCGAAACTCCGGCGACTCTTTCAACTTCGTGAAAGCTCTTGAATCACCTTTGACAAGTTCCTAACAAGGTTTTATCATCACAAAACCAATATCAATACAAATAACCTCTAAAAGGTCATTTTCCGGCGAACCGGTCTCTCTGGCCTCTAAGTCCGTTCTTGGACTTAGAACCACCTTCCAACCCCTCTTTCTACACTTTTTAACATGTAGAGCAATCTTAGGGGTACTTCATATGGTGAACAATTTATATGATGTTGTATGGACGAAAGAAAAGTCTTAATAAGGTCCTTACCTTCTTTTCTCAAGTTTTCCTCTCTAATATACCCACTTAGCTCTTTCCTTAAACTCCTTGCTTGAATAGCTTCAACAATGGAGGATATGAGTATTGAGAGTCTCTCTCTCTTGCTGGAATAGGGGTGGCCGAAATAATAGGAGGATGGGGAGTGAGGAGACCTTCCTTTGTCTCAATAGGCAAATGAGTGAAGGGAAATGCCCACCTTAGGTCACCTCTTACCCAACCTTCACTCTCAACCCATGTCAACCACCCATGAAATGTTGTGCAGCCCCCAAAGTCAACCTTGAGCTCTCAAAAATGTGGGGTGGACCCCACCCATGTGGGAGGTCATCCTCTCTTGTCCTAAAATGTGCAATCGGTCCCGAAAGTTGTATTTTTTGGACTGTTTTAATTATATTTTATTTTATCAAGCCAAATAAAATATAATACTTGTTCTTACTCATTATGGGCCCTTATAATGAATACACGTTCCTCAAGTTTAATTTATAAGTCTTCGAACTTCGTTTCGGGCTGTTATCTGGTAAATTATCAGTACTAGTAATTGGGCCCTGTTTGACCAACCGGCCAACCCAATGTCTTTCCTATGACCCAACATAAATTTACACCACCATACAACTATTATCTATACTAAGATGAATATAATACACGGTCTTCGGGTTATCGGGTGGCCCCCCGCTCCCAGTGTGGGCCCCGCGTCGAATTTACTATTCACGCACAAGAAATAACAAAAATTTACAACCTCGTAAATTCATTACTCAATACACAATGTTCAATACACAATTTGCATAAAGGTAGATATATTTGGGGACAGTGTTACATTTGCCCCACCGATCAAGGGTATGCTAGGGTTTGTGAAAGTTTTCTATTAGTTATTAGTTATTACTATTTTGTCATTTGGTTTCTTGTTATCAAACCCGCTACATGGTTAGCGATTCGTGTTGCTTTTTCAGGGGTGACCGTCTCTAAGTCTGATCATAGAGTTTACAGTCATAGTTGTTAGAGTTTAGTTGGTGATAGAGTTGTTTTTCCTTTTGATTGATGTAATGATCTTGAAACTTATGATATGAAAAGAAGACTAGTTGTTCTAAAAAAAAAGCTATTGCAAACAGATCATAGATTAGAAACACTACCCTTTTCGAGAGAAGTTTGGGCTTGGTCATCCTCTCTTATTCTAAATTATTTTTGTTTTAGGAAAACCTGACAAATGTGCCTCACATTTGCCCCACCGATCAAGGGTATGCGTATCGGGTAAAAACAAAAACACAGGAAAATGAGTTTTTTCCTAAAATAATGTTAAATAAAAAAATATTTCCCAAAATAAGGTTAGGTTAAAAGTATTTCCCAAAATACTGCTCTCTTAAACTGTGGTTAAGAGAGTCGCCACTTCGAGTGACGGCTTATATACGAAACAAGAAATGCAAGAGGAATCAGGCGGGAGGAAGAGAAATGAGATGGGGCCCACCAATAAATGGAATCCCATTTTTATTTAAAATTAATATAAATTTTTTATTTGTGCTCTGATTCTTATAAAAAATATATCAAAATTCATAACTTTTTATTACCTTTCATATGACACAAATATTCAATATATAAAAATTAAAAAACAATTTAACACTTTTGAAATATTTTTGTAAATGTTATATCTTTTTTATTTGTGCTCCAATTGTTAAAAAAAATATATCTAAATTTATAATGTTTTCTTATCTTTCATAAGACACTATTTTTGAAGACAGAACAATTAAAAATTAATTCTATTAATTTATAGAGTTTATGATCACTTTTTACCGTGCACACAATTAATTAGTAATGATCGATTTTAGCGTGCAAACAATTAATTAGGAGAGATAGCTTAGAATAAAACTGCACATACTCCATCACCTTTATTTATTGTTTTGTTCTTTGTGCGGTTTTATTATAAAATATCACTACTATTTAATTGTGTGCACGGTAAAAAGCGATCATAAACTCCATAAATTAATAGAATTAATTTTTAAATTTTTCTATCTTCAAAATTAGTGTCTTATGAAAAGTAAGAAAACGTTATGAATTTAGATATATTTTTTGTAATAATCGGAGTACAAATAAAAAAATATAACATTTACAAAAATATTTTTAAAGTGTTAAATTATTTTTTTGTTTTTATATATTGAATATTGGTGTGATATGAAAGGTAATAAAAAATTATAAATTTTGATATATTTTTTATAAGAATCAGACCACAATTAAAAAAGTTATATCAATTTTAAATAAAAATGGGATTTCATTTATTAGTGGGGACCATCTCATGAGATTCCTCTTGCGTTTCTTGGATCTTATATAAGCCGCCAGCTCTCTTAACAAGGATTCAGGGAAGCAGTATTTTGAAAAATACTTTTAATCTAACCTTGTTTTAGGGAATATTTTTTTATTTGACATTATTTTAGGAAAAACTCAGGAAAATATTTGTTGAGGTGGAAAAACATTTGATAAAAAACGATGGAGTGGTGGTGACGTAAATGCCCATGACTACTGTGCTGCTGCTTCTAACGGTTCCACGCCCCCATCCATATACACGGCATCGCGTATTTCAGGTTACCGTAACGGTGACCCTCAACGTTCCGTCTCTCTGCGCGAGATCCACGGCACTAACGTTTCTCGGATGGCCTCCTGTGACGACGATTTCCCTCTCCTCGGTGACGATAACGCCTCTCCCACCGCCCCAACTGCCCACGTTAAGCCTCTTTTCCACAATCACCACCACCGACCCTTTTCATCTCACCGCTACAAGGCATGTCAAATTCCTATTCACGGCGGCAGCCCGAAGGACATTTCCGGCGACAACGATGTCGTGTCAACCGAGGGCGAAGGTTACACCGATGGAGGAGCCTTCTGCTCGCCGCCGGATCCAAAAGATAGCAATTCGTCGTCGTATCATGTGGTCGGCATAAATCCCTACGACAACGATACCAACCACTATGACCCAGAGCCCGACCCGAGTAGATCTCGAGCCAACGTTAAGCGTCTGGAGCAAGAAGATATCAGTGAAAACGGAGTTCCTTACGCCTACAAAAGGGCAAAACTCGTCACGTCTGTGGCCACTAGCGGTGGGGTCGGAAGTGCAGAGTATCGCAAGGACAGGGAGGAATGGAGCGACACAGCCATCGCGTGCCTTCTGGAGGCATACTCAGAGAAGTTCATGCAGCTCAACAGAGGCAATTTGAGGGGGAGGGATTGGGAAGATGTCGCGGCGATGGTAAGCGATAGGTGTGAGAAGCAAACGAAGAGCGTCGAGCAGTGTAAGAACAAGGTTGATAATTTGAAGAAGAGGTATAAGCTGGAGAGACATCGAATGACCAACGGCAGCGTTTCTGCAAGCCACTGGCCGTGGTTCAAACAGATGGAACAGATAGTAGGAAACTCTTTGTCTGCAAAAGCAACATTAGTTGAGGAGGAAAAATCTGGCATCTCCCCTAGACAGTCCAAGAGGTAGTGCATCTTTTAGCTGATCTAATGTGATTGTGTTGATCTAATCATCATCTGATATAAATACTACATTAGGTTATTGCTTTCCATATGCGAGCTGATGGTCAGCTAGGGACTGTTAAGATTGTTGTGGCTTTTCTCATTCAAGTTTGCAATTTTTATGTAGATTAAAAATGTGACCTTGATGGTTATTCTGAGTATAAATTTTCTATCGTTTTATCCCAGTGATTCATTTTTGAAGGTGGACTAATCTAGAGTAACAAAGCCCAAAACTCTTGGCTGTCCATATTTTTGCTGGCCAATTCATGGTGTTCTTGATTGGAAGTTTAGAATTTTGGATCTATGCTTTGACTCCTTTGAGTATGGATAATCAGTTGAATCTGAACTTATTTGACTTCTCAGATATGGAACTGCAAATTCTTGTCCCGGGGCTCAAGTCAACAACATAAAGCTCAAATCATCTGGTGGTCCCAGATGGAGGAGAGTTATTTTTAAGATTAGCGGTGCTGCTCTATCTGGAACTACGCAGAACAACATTGATCCAAAGGTAGCTATATACTTTTTTGTCCTACGATTTAAAATGTTGAATCTGCCATCAGTTGATTTAGTTACAACTTGGGCTAATGAGTGTGAATTTGTAAACATTTGTGTCTTCTGGTGTATGAGTACCAACTTCAATTGTTACTATAACAGGTGGCCATGCTGATAGCTAAAGAAATTTCCATTGCATGTCGTGTTGGAGTTGAGGTATCATTCAAAAGCTTTTCCTTAAGAGTGTAGTTTACTTAAAAACCCATGCATTTTGATTTTGTGTTTTACTATATGTATGTGGTTTGTTACTCTAGGTAGCAGTAGTTGTCGGAGGCCGTAATTTCTTTTGTGGCGATTCATGGGTTACTTCAACCGGCTTGGACCGATGCACTGCCTATCAGATAGGGTAATTTTTATAATGTGGACTGTTTTCTCAAAAACTGATGCTCTCAGGGTATGTTAGGGTCATGCAAATAAGCAAATTGCTAGGAAATGGAAGGGAAAGAATTCCAAGGGAGTTTAGTTTCATACGTTTGATTTTATCTTAGAAACTGCTAAGGAATCAATTAGCGCAAAAAATCAGACATTTTTTTTACAGATGTTTACATTTCTAATTATTGCTTACATTAGAAATTAATAAATAATTTAGTTCGGGATCTGAAATAATTTATCTAGTTTGAACCAGTCGTTTTACTGTACTCCATTTTATTTGGTGCCTATTTCCCTTTATGGATTTTCTTGCGGATTATTAGCTTAATAGATTGTTAACTATCATGAGATTCACAAATCTGTAATATCCTTTATCTGTTATTTAAACAGACTTGAATATCATAATTTTTCACAATAATTAATATTTAATTAGTACGTTGTAATATTTAAGGAAGAATTCCTATTTGTATTCCTAATTTCTCCCATTTCTTTCTTGTTTCTAGTTAAAAAAAATTAAATGTCCAAGAATACTTTTGGAAAAACTAGAACTATTAGCTTTTGAATGGATAAAAATAGGACCAATTTTCGTCCGGGATGAACAAGTGATTACATTAATTTGAAATGGTAAAATGCCCTAAGCCTAATGTCCCTCTCCCATCTCCAGCTTTCATTTCTAGCTGCCAATGCCCAATCCTTTTGCATCCATTGCCTTGCGCTAAACTCCTGCTCTCGTCACTCACCATCTCAAGAGTCGCCGGCATAGTTCATCAACCGCTCTGATACTGTCGTTGGAGTAGATCACTCCTTTGCTATTAGGTTCTTCTTCATCGTGGACCATCCCCATGCCCTTCGTTTTTCTCTCTGGGTATGTCAAGGCTGTCAACGCACACCAACACCACCCATGCTGGAAGCACTTGGAATATATGACATGACCTTGACTGAATCGATGACCGCCCTCACTAGGGGTGGCGGCTGCTTCACAGATCTTACGAGTACTCCGACTTCATTAATTTTGAGGACAAGCAGATCAGAGTTTTTATAAGTTGTAACTTGTAACACACATCACGGGATGGAGATGTTGAGCAGATGGCAGTGACATGTAGGGGGTTTCAGATCGGGGATGGCTGCGAAGGCACAAAAACTACGGTTTCTCTTTGATGGTGGCATTGGAGCAACTAGGATTCGCCTGGGGGGGGGGGGGGAGCAGGGCAGGGCAAGGGTGGGGCAATGGTGGTGAGGGGGTTGGGGAAGCGAGGGAAGGGGTGAGGCAATGGCGGTGCAGGGGGAGGTAGCAACAGCAGGGTAGCGGTTAGGGTGGTTGTGTAATGATGATCTAGTGAGGGTTAGGGGTGGTAGACACTGGTTATGTAGTGGTGGGCTGGTTAGGGCATCGATCACTGGGGAGTGGTTGTGTGGTGACGGGTTGGTGAGGGCGCATGTCAGTGGGGTGGCGGAGGTTGTTGTACAGTGACAAGCTAGTGTGGCTGCTGGTCATTGTGGTGGGGTGCAAGTGGTTGTGCTAGTGCGTCTGCTGGTCATTATAAAAAGTTAATTTCGCCCCATGATTATATGTTTTTTACAAATACAAATTTATTACAATAAGTACATAATTAAAATAATCAAAGCTTTATTTGAATGTAGTTAACATTCTAAAATTTCATTTGTGAAATAAATAATATTAATCAGGTAAAATCTAATTTTAATTATTACATCCTCATAAATGCTTTGTGTATTTTAAATTGTATACTTAACACCATAAAGTTATATTGGTGATAAAACTATGATCATGGTAGTATGGTACTAACATAACTTTTTATATAAAGATTGAGGTATATATATTACATGTGCAAGTTTGGGGTGCTTGCCTCACACCCATTCAAAGTTTGGGATATTTAAATTATTTTCCCCTAAAGCAAAATGGCTCACTAAACTGTTTGCGCTTCTTTCTTATGAAGCAGCGGTCAATCCATGCAATTTTCGACGCGATTTTCACTATGGGTCATTCAGAAACAGTCTGTTTGTGCTTTAGTACAGGGGTAAGACTGTGTACATCCGACCCCCTCTTACCCCACTGTAGGTGGGAGCCTTTGCGGCACTGGGGTAATAATGATGATGAAATAAATTATTTAAAAACATTGTGCTTTTTCGATAAAAAAGTGGTGTTCCCGTGCAAAGTGTGAATGGTTGCACATTTCGCTCAATGCGATGCACTATTTCATGTCTGTTGCACTTTCTCTCTGACAAAAAACTTTGATTTATTTACGAAATTTTCACCACATTTTTTATCAAATCTGGTGCATTTTTGGCTTATTTTAAGCCATTTGATCCTGAATTGAATACACAAGATTTATTCCGACTTTGCTTGAGAATGTCTCGTTGTATATGAATCCTCCCCCATATATATATATATATATATATATATATATATATATATATATATATATATATATATATATATATATATGGTGGAGGGTTCTAGTGAGAACCCCCTTTAAAATGAGAACTCATTTTAAAATGAGAACTTGGGGTAATTATGAATATGACCCCATGTGAATCATAACCAATGATTGCAATAAATGAAAGGTTGAGATTTAAATTTCTCATTATAAAGAGTTCTCATTTTAGGAAGGGTTCTCACTAGAACCCTCCCATATATATATATATATATATATATATATATATATATATATAGAGAGAGAGAGAGAGAGAGAGAGAGAGAGAGAGTTTGGGTCAAATAAAAAAAAGTCTTAACGTGTAAAATAAGAATTAATCTCAGTCGTCCAAATTTTCAATCTGATGCGCAATAACCCTATGAAATGCACTTTTTAAATAAACTTTACCGGATGCACTTTTCAAAAAGTGCATGAGATAAGGTTGCATTAGATAGGATTATTGTGCATTCGTACTGCGATTTATTCTTAACTTGATTTAAATTCTTGTTAAAAGTATGGAGAAAAATCAAATAAATAATTATTAAATATTATTTAATTAAATAGAAGTGTAAAAAGTATTAATTGTGATATACATTTGAACTTTTAAATAATGACCAAAGTATGAGTTTGAAGAAAGATAGACATAAACTCCGAGTTTTTGATGATGAAAGATAAATAAACATGATAGATTTGTAATTTAATGATAGGTGGGATATATTAAACTAAATATATTTTGCTTCCTACTTTATTCGGAGATATTTTCCTAGTTCTAAGCGAACCCTGACAGTGGTAATTGCCAGTATTCTCTTAAGTCTTAACTGATTATGTCCTTGATTTCCTCCAATATGTCATAGGATGATGGCAACTTTGATGAATTCCATACTCCTGCAGTCAGCACTGGAAAAACTGGGTGTGCAGACTCGTCTGCAGAGCACATTTTCTATGCCAGAGGTGGCTGAGCCATACAACAGGCAACGAGCAATCCGACATCTTGAAAAGGGTAGAGTTGTAATTTTTGGCGGTATTGGAGCTGGTACCGGAATTTCATTGTTCACGACAGATACAGCTGCAGCTCTTAGAGCTTCTGAGAGTATGTATGGCTAATAATGGCTGTTAAATGAGAATCTTTTCCCCTTCTGTTAGAGGGTGTTTACTGTCACTTTCATTGTTTCTTCCTGTTTCCACAGTTCACGCTGATGCCATGCTGAAAGGTACAAATGTGGAGGGTGTCTATATTTGTGACTCGAGAAGTAACAACCTAGCAGCAGAACATGTATCCTACCGAGATCTTGCTTCCAAAGGTGCTGCTCCCATTGACATGATGGCTGTTAATTGCTGCGAGGAGAATCATATTCCTGGTTAGTATATCTTCAATCCTCATTTGGGCTTCATTTGGTAGCCACAATCAGCTTATTCTTCTCATCATAGTGATTAATAGCTTTTGACTCACTTATTTGGCTGAAATGGATGTAACCAAATCATTTTCCTCTAAAAGTTCCAACAAATTCATTCCTTTTTGCCTAATAACCAACCCTAACTACATGCTGCACCCTTGGAGTATGTTTGGTGGAGCTTATTTGGGAGCTTCGCACTTACTTTAAGCTCCAAATAAGGTACTAGCCCTATTTGGTAATAAATAGAATAAGAGCGTAAAACAAGGTCTTATCCGCGTGATCACCCGTAGCATTTCTGGAATGAGCTTCCAGCCTTTTATTTATGTGCAGTAGTAACCTAATTTTCTCACAAAAGTCATACCCTTCATCCATCTATATAATCAAAATTAGGCTTCCTTTGTGTTTTCCATAAATAAATTAGCTGTTTTAACAAAGGCCTTTTTTTTTATCAATATTACTTTTAATATACGGATAGCCAATAAAGTGACTAGAGGTTTTAAAGTCCAGAAATATGACCCCCGATCAGTTAGAAACAAACGAAAAAATTGGCTTTGAAATGACATCCCGTTAATGACTTTTAATGCCAAAAGTTAGGAAAGAATTCCATTGATGATACATGGCCATATTTTCGTAACTGAAATCCTGAAATTTAGGAAAGAAGTAACGGACAGCTAGAATCAAATACCATATTTTTGTATTTGATTACTTCTTTTTAATTTAATTAAGGGGTGCAGGACAGAAACAAAATGGAACAGTACGTAGTTAGCAACAAAATCATGACTTCCAAGTAACTAATTGGATTTCTTATTTTAAGCACTAATAATCTGGTATAGCAAATAGTCAAATACACATGTCTAAGTAACTATTTTATGTTGTGCCGTTGACCCGTTGTGTGTATTCATGATGTGAGGTTCATAGTTACAAGTAACTAATTGTTGTTGATTCGTTTAAGTGCTAATAGTTTTGATAACTAGTGATGTTGACGCAACTAATTCTTGACTTCCAAGTAACTAATTGGTGACTTGCAATTTTAGTGACTGGAATTAAATCATCAAATAGTGACCACCCGACTTCCGCCGCCACTTCGATTAGTGACTATGGCCGCCCGAACCAGTGACCACAGCCGCCCGTCTAGTGACTCTCGCCACCACTGCCCCAGAATAGTGACTCCCATCACCGTGTGCAGTACTGCAGTGACTCCCGTCGCCACCCGTGAGTGACTCCCGCCGTCACCACCCATCTAGTGACTAGCGCCGTCACCGCCCGTCCAGTGGCTCCCACCGCCGCCCCCAGCCAGTGACTATGCCCTCTAACCAGTGACTGATGTTGTCCCCGATAAGTGACTGTCACTGCCCCGTCCCAGCCACCAGCCCCCTCCCCCATCCCACCAGCACCATCCCCAGCCTCCAGGCCCTGCACAGCCTCCGGCCCTGCACAGCCTCCAGCCCTGCACAAGAGCTGCCCAACACCCCACCCCACCGTAGCCCTTCACCCAGCGCCCTGCCCTCATCACTCCAGCCCTGCCCAGCCTAGCCACGCCCCACCCCCACGAGCCCCTGCCCCATCCCCATCATCTCTGCCCCACACCACCTGACCTGCCCCAGCCCTCAGCCCACAAACCTAACCGGCAGTCCCAATCGTAGCCCCCAACAGTCAACCCACAACCTCCGCCATTAACTCTAGCCTCCAGCCCATTTTTGCCGACCTGGGATCGAAATCGCACGCCGTCGGACCGAAATTGCCCTAGCTATCACAGATATGAACATTCAGGGAGAGGACGGCAATGATCCGTTGACTCCGTCTGCGAAGGGCGGTGACAGCGACGCTGTCGACGCGAGGACGACGAAGACCTGGCGAGGAAGAGGTGTCCAGTTGCTCTGTCCGCAGAGGAGCTCATATATGCGTGGATGTATTGCTCGAGCGCAGGAAGAAAGAAACAGAAGAAATTGGAAGCCAGCGAATGTTTTAATTTAGCCGGTCACATTTTTGCCAAATAAGAATTTAGTCATATATTTGTCTAGTAAAAGGTGGATCGTAATATTAGGGCCGTTATTTCTTTAACAAAACAATTGGATCTTTTTAGCTTTTAGTTACTAGCCACGTTTATCAGCTTTCAGCTCTTTTGCAGCTTCTCATCTAAGCTTGTGTGTGTTGTGCGACATAGACATTTAACAACTGCACCAACTTCCATAGCTGTCGATACCAATAATTACCATAGTTTCTAGAATTAGACAAGAAAATTAAGCGTTGAAGATCAAGTGGAAGTGGTTAGTCATTTTGTTTTCTTTTATAACTCAAGAGGTAAACCACCAAAGTAAGGGCTAGGGGCGTTTACCTGGTTTAGGTTTGGAAAAAAGGGATCCTGACGCTAGTTTCATTTCGAACATTTCCTCGCAGTTGTTATTTTTAATCTTCATGAGCCTGGGAATATATCAAGGGCATTGAGCGGAGAGCCTGTCGGGACCCTGATTGATCAGACTGGGAGGAACGGCTAGATTTGGCATCCATGTTGGTTGGAGGCAGGGCAAGGAGTGTAGATGTAATGTATGTGTGATGAGTGTGCTTTCAAAAGGGATGACCTTTTCTGTAGGTCATTGTGTAAGAAGAGGCAATGGAGCGATTTGTTTCGTCCATCAACACAGCTTGACTATCAAGTTTGTTTCATGTAAATTTCCCGAGATTAGTATTCTCCCATAATTTTCTTTTCACTCTCCTTTCTTTTTTTGGGTTTTCTTTACGTTTTTATCTTTATATTTATATGTATACTATATAAAGAGAATTTGTTGGAGATCCCAAAAGAAATTCATTTGGAACCAAAAGGAGTGATTTTTTATTATTATCATAATTAACGAAGCATTTTTTAATTCTCAACTTAATAACAATCAATAATCAAGTGCAAGTTAATTTATAGGTGTAAGTTATGAATACAGCATTGGAAAAATGAGGATAAAATAATAAATATAAATAAAATTATTAGAAAAACATTAGGAACATACACATGAAGAATCAATTAAGAGGCATAAGATAATAAAGTTAGAAAAATGATACTATCGTATGTTCTAATTTTAAAATAAAAAGTAAAGTACTACTTCATATTGAAGCAGGATGAATCCGACTAAAAAGATCATATGAAATACAATGATAAAAATTAGTGCTTCCCTCATAAAATTCTTTCAAAACTGACTTGCATGTGGGATTTGAAAATAAAAAATGTGGTTGAAATTTGTGCAGAGATCATAAAATTAACTTTACTCATATTTATTACTTTAAATGAGAACGACAATTTTTAGGAGAATTAAATAAAGAAAGTAAGCAAAGATTTGCAGAATGGAGAAGTAGCTATCATTGATATTGAATTGCAAAAAAAAAATGAATGCATTTATTTAATTGATTCTACTATATCTATCAATTTAAATAATTTTTGTTTTTAGTTTTATATATGCAATATTGATTTCATATGAAAGATCATAAAGAGTTTTGAATTTTGATATAATTTATGTGAAAATTGGAGTAAATATAGCACTTTAAAATAGACGTTTTCCCCCTTCTCTGTCTCCAAATGAGTTGGCGTGATTAAAATGAATAGAAATGACGCAGTGAGTAAATAATAGTGATGTAATGAATGTTTTAGTAGTAATGATGATAAATGTTTTATTGACCAATACGAGATTGAGACACCATTGATTTTTAACTTAATTGTATGAATTACATAGTACTACCTCTGTTCTCTTTTAATTGCAATATTGAACTTTTTGCACTATTCACACATTTTACTTTGACTATATTTTATTTTATTTACTAATGTATTATAAATTAAATTTTTAAGAAATATTATTAAATTCTTCTCATTCTAAATTTTCAAAATATGAATTTTTAATTTTTTTTTACTAATGGTCAAACTTGTGCGTTAGCAAACATGAAATGTTGACTCTTGAAGTATTTTTTTGAATAAACTCTTGAAGTATTTAAGACACTATGTTTTATATTTATATATACAATATTGTTATCATATGAAAGATTATAGAAGTTTATGAATTATAATGTTTTTTTTTTTGTTAAAATTGGAGTACAAACGAAAAAGTTAGAACGCTTTTAAAAAGGAGATTTTTTCCTTCCTTTTCTCCATTTGAGCAATGATGCACGAAGTTAATAGCAATGTTGAAACCAAGTCAGCTTAAATGAATTAAATGTTTTAGTGGTAATGATGATATAATTTTTTATTAATCAATAGATTTTTTAATTCATTTTTACTATATAAAACAATAGATAATATGTTTTAGTTTTATTTATATGAAATATTTATATCATATAAAAGATCATAAAAAGATATAAATTTTGATATTTTGTTTTGTAAAAATTGGAGCAAGAATAAAAATTCGTGTCACTTTAAAAATTAAGATATTTTTCTCTCATTCCTTTGCTCCAAATGTCGTGTTGCACGATTGTAGGGAATGAAAGTAGTGTGATGTAAATTAGCTTGACTTTTGATGTAAATTATGATTGGTAATGTGATGATCGTACAAATCTTTAGTGTTAATGTTTTTTAGGTTGTTCAATTTTATTGATGAACAATTGGGATTTCAAGATTCACAAATCCATTTAAAGTTTATCATACATCAACAATATTTATTGAATTTTTATTAATAAAGGTATTCAATAATGGTACTCGTAATATTATTCACGTTATAATGTTCTCATACATATGGACTTATTGGAAGTGCCATACCAAACAAAATCATATACATCAATCTAACTTATTGTTATTTCACTTATATAAAATGATATACATCAAACAAAATCATATACATCAATCTAACTTATTGTTATTTCACTTATATAAAATGATAGATTTAGAAAAAATTGTTAAAAGAAAAAAAGAAAAAAATGAATTAGAAAATATGAAACAAATATTACAATGTTCAATATTATTAGATTCTTAATATTCAACAGATCAGGCCTCTCAATATAACATTGATGCTTAATTAACAGAAGTAGCGTTTTTCAAACACAATTACAATAATGCACTCCTACCCCAAGTATAAGAGACTTACCTAATTATTTGTCCTTCTAAAACGTTCATTAACTTTTTTGAATGAAATAGTCCAAGTAATATATTAAATCAAAATAACGTTTATCATAAGGCTGATAATACAATCAAAGAGAAAGAAGTAAACAAAACGATAAAAAGCTTTATGTCTGCCGTCCGCCCTCGAACCAGACTGAGAATCTATCACCTTTGTAGAAGCAATAACATTCGTTGATCCTGTAATGGGCTTAACTGAGCCAATGACTGGCAAACCAGACTTCTCATCACCTAACCTAAACTCAAGAATATTTCTGCTAGGAAAAAAGAACACGTCCAACACAACACGCGATTCGACAGAAAGACACAAACTGAATAAAACGGAATTAAAATAGATTTCACCCATCTTCTTCCAAACCCTAGATTTGTTTGTACTCCATGGCGGCGGCTTAGGAGGGGACGTGCCCGCCATTCATCCGTCACAACCTCAACATCAGCATCATCTAGATCCAGTTCTTCTTCCTCTGCCTCATTCACCATCGTCTTGTACTTGTCCACAAAGCTTTCCATGCAAAACTGTTGCTTGAACCTTCTGCCAGCCCCTTGCCGCAGCTCGAGGCTCCTTCGATCCAGCCGCCTCGAATCAGCCGCCGCCCGTCTCAGCACCATATCCATCGAACCAGACCCTCTTTGCGATCGAAACCCTTCCCAAAGCCGGATTACCAATTTGGCTCAGAAGGAATCCGCTCCACCGCCCTAAAAAATCCAAGAAACGAATCCAAAAGCAGAAAATTCAAACAAAAACCGGTGCCGCGGTCGGACAACCGCCACTGGACAAAACCCTAGGCAAAAAACCTAGACAAACCCTAGGGAAACCCTAGACGGCGGCGTAATCTAGAGAGAGCCGCAAAACTATGATTTGTTGTAATAAATAACGAAAAAAACGTTCATTAACTTTAGAAATTCAATATAAATATATCATCACTTTTGGGATTTACAAACTCCAACAATATTGCCGATACTAAGTGTATAGTAGTAATTATTTAGTCTTCTATTTTTTTTATTATTGAAAAGGGGTCTTCTAAAAATTTCTTAACTTTAGAAATCAAATCCAAATATAACTTTAGTTTTTAGATGAACTACGGAGTATTAAATGTATAACTTTACTGTATCGAAAATTCAGCCCCATATTAGATGAAAAGTTGATTGATAAAATCGATAAATCGAAAAATAGAGTTACCAAACGGGCTCTAAAATATCTCTCAATTGAATGATAATAATATTTGTTCATCGACATAAAAGCAGCCCTTTTCTGAGTGACTAATATAATGATAAACTCAATCTGTTTTTATCTATAAATAAATAATATTTACATGTACAAATCATGTATAGATAGAGCATAGGTTTTGTTCATCCGAAGTCTCCATATTTCAATTCAACACTTCTTCATTCGTGCTCATTACCTATAATTAACCAACACTATAATTAATTACATATTTTGCAACAAATATCATAGAAACCACAATTACAATAGGACATAATGTGCCCGTTTGGATAATAGCGGGTAGCACCAAACCGCCGAAAAATTGAACTATGAAACGCTGCAAAATGCAGCGGGTAGCACCAATCCGCTGAAAAAACAAACGGGACCATAGTCCAAAGAAAAAAACATGTAATACTATGGTGGTTTCTCACCCGTCTGCCATTATGCAATATGATTGTATCGAAAAGATCTCAAATCAAAAGCATAATTGATCTTTGCATGTAACATTGTTCACTCAATGGGATAATGTCAATAGCATAAGGCAAACCAACTTATGTTATGAGCTACTTTTAAGTGACGATATTTAAGTTGCATAACATCTATAAAAGTAAAAAAAAACGTGCTGAAATTTCGAAGGAAAAAAAACTGCTATTCAATTTCAATCTTAAACCATCATCATTTTATTTTAATAAATATATTATATTATTAAATAACTTATTATATATTATATCATCCCAATGAACAACATGAACATCTCCGGAAAGCCTTCCTTTTTATAATTTTCATATTATAGTCCACTAACCATCTAAATCAATCTTAGAATTGAAATACCATAGTAACCACATTCCAATACCATGATATTTAAATTATACAGTAGTTGCTATAATGTTCATATTATAGTCACTAACCATTTAAATCAATTTTAAACTTAAACCAATGTGTAGGTTATGTGTACAAGGTTCTATTGTAGTTCACTTCAATTTTTTGTTTTTACAAATTGACGATAAAAAAATATTTTCATATTTAATACACTTTAAAATGTTCTCTCATCGCTTATCAATATTTTACATTCCGTGCGTTTTGCAATGCCTTATTCTGAAAGATATTTTATAATAAACGTTGTTAGGGTAAGGTTCAAGTGAGAAGAACTCTTTAATTAGGTGAGAACTGAGAAGTGAGAATGAATCTCAGCCATTGGATTCGACTAAGTTGCAGTAAAAGATACTTCATGATGCACTGAAATATACAATCTAGCACGGTGACATTTCTGTAAATACTTCTGAAAAATCCGTATTACACTTATATTATCATAGTGGCTAAGGATAGAGTGAAGGAGATTGGAGTAAGTGGTTGTAACAAGGCTATATATTGATATAGAAGGAGATTATGTCTTTATTTTTTAAAATAAGAACAAAAATTTATAGGTTATATAACTACAATGTATTACACCACTTGACTACGATTAAAGAAACATATAATATCAATATGCAATATGTAACAGTGAAATTATATATTGAAAAGTTATTATATATATGGACCTAATATATATGGACAATCAAAAAATACTTTTATAACTAATTTATCAACTCCTAAAATAAACATCAATTTTTCTATAGTGATAAGTTTAGAACCGGTTAGAATCATAATAAAAACTCACAAAACTCTCTTTATTTTCATTTCCCTTTACCTTTATTAAAACTTAAGAAAAACACATGAACCTTTTAATATTTCTTATAAAGCACATGAATAATGCTTCACACATTAATATCTATTAGGACTAATGCACTCATACACACAAAAAAATTAGTAATAAGTCTAATACCAAAATAACTATAAATCATATATACATAAATTCTTTAAAATCATATATGTTTCTCATTTATTAACAAGATATCAATAAACTTATTTCTTTTTTCAACATTTAAAATGCTAATAACATGTTATGTAAATAACTCATAACTTCTAGTAATTTATATTAACATGACACTATAATATGGTACTACCACGGCATGCCCCGGGCATTACACTAGTTAAATGTATAACTTTACTTTACCCAAAAATTCAGCCCCATATTAAGCATTGTGGGTAACCGTATATTAACTAATGTTTTAGTAAGTAGTGATAATATAATTTTTGACAACCAATAAAAAAGTGACACATCATTCATTTATAACTCAGTTTACAAAAATGTTATCGCTCGTACTGTTTACACCGTATATATAGGGGTGTGATCGGCTCGGATTGGGTCGGGTTTTGGTTAGGACCGTAAAAAAACTGAAAATCTTCGGGTTCTACATGTTTGGGCCCGATTGGAGGAACAATAGTTTTGGACTGGTCCGGGTTTTAAGAGCCTCAGATTCGCATTGGGTCGGGTTGAACCCGGAAAAAATCGAACTGGTAAGTCAAAAAAAATTGAAATACACTCACAACAAACATTGCACATATCTTTGCTTCTAATCAAATAACATATATAAAAAAAAAGAATAACTTGAATTTAAAATAGAAATTGCTTCAAGTAGGACTAAAACATAGACAAAATGTACACATGCGACTACATGTGTTTCATTTCCAAAATATGACTTAGTTGGTCCTATTAAAAGTATAAAACTTCCCCATTTAGGACTAAGAGAGTCATATTCTTTGGACAAAACAATAATAGTCCTATTTATGCACTTCGTCTAAGTTTTAAGCACTTTCTTAATCTAAAAATCACAAGAAAAAATGTTGTAGAAGAACGATTAGTTCGAAAGCAAAATAATAAAATTGTTTGATTGACGAAATGTAAAAAAGTGATCTTGAGCTTGATCATTGTACTAATTGTAGCTGCTAATAAATTTTCAGGTATAATATAAGGTATGAAGCATTAATAGTCCATATATATTATATATAAAAATACATACTCCATACTCAAGATATTTTCGGGTAATAGATTTTTGGGTACTAGGATGGAGCTGCATAATTCCCTTATTGCTTTTCATGATGCTAATTTCTTTGGAGGATTCATCCGAATTATTGAAAAGAGACGGGATTCTCTTTTTATTCCAGAGGGTAGGAATGGACAAGGGATTAAACTTTTTCTTTCAGGGATTACAAAAGCAATTACCTTGATGAACTCATTTGATTCCAAAAAATTAGCAATTAAACATGATTTAGGAGATGCTTTTCCGGATATGTGGGGTTCTAATATGAATTTGGACTTTCTACCTTATGATGGGGATTATCACTCCCGCGAAGTTGAGCTCTCCATTTCGGGTGTGTTATTTCAAGCGGATATTAATCATCTTGGAGATTGCTCTTTGGATTTGGTTTGTGTAGAAGATATTCACAACTCTAAGCAAAACAATGATGAGTCTACACTCAAAGATTTCTTTCAGGACGCTTTGACGAATGGGGTGAACTCACTTTCTCAATATCTACTTTTTGAATTTGAGAGACTTCTTACTTCTATTTTGGGTAATTTGACCTTGGGACCCGGTCATGACGGAAAAGAGAATGCTTCGGAACAAAATGATACTGGGATAGGAATTTTAGATTCAAGGAAGGGTTTCCGTATATCCTACAGGTAACCTTACTGAAGCTTTTGACCGTGAGGGGGCTTATGGCGGCTCAGACTCCATATTTTCGGAGGATGAATTTCTTGATCATGTCTCAGAAAATGAAAAGAGGGTTCCTATTTCAACGGTGGATGATCTTTGGGATTCAGATACAAATGAGATGATTTGTCAAAAAGCTCTATAGGTCACGCCAGACAACTGTGTGCCAACTAAGAATTTGAACACTCAAAAAAGAATGTACACGAAGAGGAATCAAAGATCTCATCTTATGAGAACTAGATCTCAAACACGTGCAGAGCGATGAGGAGTTGGCTAAGGGTTAAAGTTTTAGTTTGGGAGGGCTTTTGCTATTCTTTGGGTTGGGTATTACTGTTATTTTGTTTCAATTTGCTTTCCTTTTTCTTTTGTCTTTTTTTCCTCTTTTCCTGTACTTTTCTTTTTTTCTATTTATTAATAAAAGTTCCCTTTTAAAAAAAGGAAAAATTGAAAATAATAATCCCAACTATTGCTGGTCCGCTGAAAATAGTCCCAACTATTGATTATTTTTGTATAATCCCAACTATATAGACTATCCGCCAATAATGGTCCATAATCATATATTACCTCTATAAAAAGTGAATTTTAAATAGAAATTAAGCGTAAAAATTAAAAGTTGAGATTATTTATAGGGATCACTTGTTATTTCTCATCTCATCCACTTTAGAAACTACAAGAATTTATTCATAGGGACCATTATTGGCGGAAGGTCCCTAAAGTTGGGATTATTCTGTAATAATCAATAATTGGGATTATTATGAGCGAACCGTCAATAGTTGGGATTATTACTTTCAATTTTTCCTTAAAAAAACATACTCCATCCGTCCCCAAAAAAAGTTCCTAGATGAATTTCACACATATTAAGGAAATAAATTTACCAGGGGGTAAGCTTTACTGTTTTGACACTGTTTGGACACATTTTGGCACAGTTTCACACTGCTTGGCACTGTTTGACACTGTTTTGATATAGATAATTTGCCAAATAAAAAAATATAATGAAGTGAGAACTTAATTCAATGACTCCCCAAAAAAGAAATGTTGAACTTGTTTCAGAGAGAATATTTTTTAGTTTCTTAATTAAATCGGGTTTTCTCGATCTGGATCAGGCTTAAAATTTTAGAGCCCGGATAAAGCCCCAAGTTTCTGGGTTCGGGTCGGGTATTTTTAAAATAAAACTCGGATCATTCTCATATGTGGTTGTGAGTCGGTTTTTCCTACCCTGCGTGTATATTCATTCACCCACCAAGAAAAAGTGTATAAAAAATCAGTGTTTTTTATCTTCCTTGTGTCAAAGACGCAAAATACATACGGAGTATTTCTGGAACTTCTGCCATACACATCCAAAGAACTGAGCAAGAATCAAACAAATGGCAGCCGCAGCCGCTGTTTCTTCCGCCATCTCAAGGCTACTCAAGCCTACCTCCCCCTGCAAATCTCTGTCTACCATTTCCCCCAGATCCCTATCTTTCCCTCATCGCATAATTCCCCGCCGCGGCCATCAAAGCCCACTAAGATTCTCCACCACCACAAGAATCTCCGCCGCAATCTCCGTTGGTGATAAGCTCCCCAATGCCACGCTGTCCTATTTCGATTCCTCCGACGAACTCCAATCCATTTCCGTCTTCGACCTGACTTCTGGCAAAAAAGCCATCATCTTTGCCGTCCCTGGCGCCTTCACGCCCACCTGCTCCCAGAAGCATCTTCCCGGGTTTGTAGACAAGGCGCCTGAGATCAAATCCAAGGGTGTTGACACCATTGCTTGCGTGTCAGTGAACGATGCTTTCGTGATGAAGGCATGGAAGGAGAATTTGGGGATCAAAGATGAGGTCTTGATGTTGAGCGATGGGAATGGACTGTTTACTAGGGCGATTGGGCTTGAGCTGGACCTGAGTGATAAGCCCGTTGGGCTTGGTGTGAGGTCCAGGAGGTATGCCATGCTTGTGGAAGATGGGGTTGTGAAGGTGTTGAATCTGGAAGAAGGTGGAGCTTTCAATGTAAGCAGTGCTGAGGATTTGCTCAGAGCCCTGTAGAGGTTCTTTTGTACTGAGTATTTATTTTTCGCTCTTTCCTCTGTTTTCTTAAATTGCATCTTGATGAGTGATTTGAATTTGGATTCTGTCCTTGAGGGTTGATGCCATGTTTTGTTTGTACCTTTCTTTTCCCTTGACCCATGCTGCTTATGATCAATAATTTCACTGGTGTGGTGTAGACTCCCGAGATTGTCTGCTTTAAATACTAGCGACTGCTAACTTTAGTTTCCTTAGCTTGGTCATTGTCTTTCTGAATGTCTAACTAAGGGTCTATTGGGATGGAGGGGAGGACTTCGTCTACTATATCTCGATATAATGAATCTTTTTAAAAGAGAGCAATTGACATGTTATATATATGGTCACCACTCACCAACTAACTTTTCAAATTTTGTTTGTAAAATCACATTATATATATGTATATACGGAAAAGATCCCCTCCAGCCGGAGGGACAGGATCCTCCGTCCGGCCGCCGCCGTTTGGGGCGGTTCCTGGTGGAGTTTTTTGATGGAATTTTTATGGAATGTTCCTCATCAAGTCTAGTTTATCCACAAAAACTTTCAGCTAAAAATTCGATGGGGAAGGCAGTCAAATAATTTTTTGAAACATAACTGCGTTTTATATGTTTAATTTGGCGCAGTTATCTTCAAAAAATTATTTGACTGCCTTCCAGATCGAATTTTTAGCTGAAAGTTTTTGTGGATAAACTAGACTTGACGAAGAACATTCCATAAAAAGTTCATCAAAAAACTCCACCGGAAACCGCCCCAAACGGCGGCGGCCGGACGGAAGATCCTGTCCCTCCGGCTGGACAGGATCATTCCTCTATGTATATATATGTCAAGACATATTTGACTGTCAAGCCCTCCTCAAAAGCGCCTCTCCGTACACTTCTGAAGCCCTCTGTCCAATCAAACCCTAATTTTAACTATGTCCAGGATGATTTTAAACTTGAGAGGGGTAATACTAAATGAACCACCCCATCATAACTTCAAGGTGGAGTTACTATGGTGGATCTGAATGAATACCTACCGAAACAAGAACTGAAAGTGAGTAGTTTCTGAGAGAGGGGCAATTGAATCATTTTCATTTACCCCAGTGCCGCAAAGGCTCCCACCTACGGTGGGGTAAGGGGGGTCGGATGTACGCAATCTTACCCCTGTACTAAAGCACAGTTTGACCAAGTAAAGGTTTAACAAAAGCCTGGATCACCTTAAAAAAATTTACTGACAAGCGTAGCTTAGATGGCCTCTGTAACCATTCACCTAAATGGTATTTTGTTGAATGCATAGCATCTTCGTGAGGATTTTCTTGCTCTTACCTCGATGGGCTGTTGTAGGTAGGTGTTGGCATTTCGTTCTTTGAATGAATTGGTTTTTATAGCAATATAAGTTTGCTTTGCTACTCCTACCTACATGTTTTGAACGATACTGGGTAGTATGCAGACGACAAGTTTGTAAGTTTCCATTCCAAGTTGTTGGTGTGTGAACAGATTATGCATGCGCTAATGCACAAGCCCTGTGGGATAGCCGATAATTTTTTCTGTGTGTTAACAAGACAGAATGTTGGCTTATTGGTAATCGTGCATGCCACACTTGCTCGGCTAGTCGGCACCCTCATTGGTATTATCTAGCCTTTCAGATTTCAGCCCCCTACCTACCTATCATCCTCCCCGTTCTTTTCAAGAGAATGCTAATATTTCTTTCCTTAGCCAACTTGTTCGGCAGGCACAAAAATGTCATACACAGAATAGTATAACTTTCTCAAAACATTAATCTCTAACCATTTTTGTTACTTTTTGCAAATTTCTAGAGGTCAAGTTTAATTGATAGCGTACTTTCTGTTTATTTTGTTTAGGGGTGGGGGTGGGGTTCTGATGACAAGTAGTTTTAATGTGAGAAATGATAATACATCCTAGTTGATCTCATCAGAACTCGTACACTGCACTCTATTGTGTAGATCACTACAAACATGTCCATCATATTAGAGGATGGATTTTACCAATGGTAGTCAAACTGGGTGCAAATATTCCTATATTTGGAAAGAATATATGTCAAACCAGGTGCAAATATCATGGATAGGCTATTTGACACTGAGTTGGAGCTGGAGAGTAAAACTAAGAGCTGAAGCGAGAGACTAATGTTGAATCTGAACTCTTAGTTGAATTAAGTACATATGTTTGACAAAAAGAGCAGAAAGGGTGACTGAAAAATATAAGATTTCATTAAAGCGCATACAATATGTTAATAGAAAATATTTATTATAATGACTAGTTATACTATCGCGCGATGCGCGAGGGATAGTGCCCAATTTACAATGAGCATGCTAATCAAGTTATTTACATGAATAAAAAGAGACAAAACTTTGGGGAACGATGTGTTTAGGTCCCTTAGGAGATTTGATTCAGATCTTTTTTATATACAACATTTGTTGCAACCATATTTCAGTTTGATCAAACATTTAAAGGAACTTTATATCAGAATACCTTGGACGATTTAAACCCACAAGATGACACCTTGAATTCTTAAATGTTTTTACCAGATCGTAACATCAAAATTCGAAAGAACTACCACTAATGAGTAATGATTGAACATGCAAGCTGCTGATTTCGGATTATCCCTGATAGGCACATCAAGAGACATATTAACTCCCTGATGAGCCCAACCAAGGAACCTTGTTGCTTCTTTTTAATATTGCCCCACCTCTGCAGGAGTAGAACCTGAGTAAATACAGAATGGGGAAATAAGAAAACACCAAGTAAAACAGAAAAATTATTATTCATGTTTTTGGAACAAAAATGTCATACAGGCCGGGCCCATACACATACACACTTCAGTATTTGAACCCAAGAAACCTGAGCGAAAACCAAATATCTTTGTCATCTTAATAACCCTAGACATTCCCATATTTGTGCATCAACAGACATTACATATTTTGTACCACAACGGACATCAAAACACCAATCACACAAATCCTCGTCAAATAGGAAAAATTGGAAATAATATTCACAACTATTGCCGGTCCACCCAGTGGCGGACCGAACATGGGGGCAAATAAGGGTTTTTGTCCCCCCCAAATTTTATTTTCCTCGGTATATTTACCCCGAAATTTTAATATAAATGTATTTGTATGTATATTTTTTACCCTGCCGCTCCTCCTAGCCGGAATTCCTGCGTCCGTCGCTGGGTCCACCGGTAATAATCTCAATTTTTTTTGAAACATAACTGCGTTTTATATGTTTAATTTGGCGCATCTTCAAAAAATTATTTGACTGCCTTCCCGATCGAATTTTTAGCTGAAAGTTTTTGTGGATAAACTAGACTTGACGAGGAACATTCCATAAAAATTTCATCAAAAAACCCCACCGGAAACCGCCCCAAACGGCGGCGGCCGGACGGAAGATCCTGTCCCTCCGGCTGGACAGGATCATTCCTCTATGTATATATATGTCAAGACATATTTGACTGCCAAGCCCTCCTCAAAAGCGCCTCTCCGTACACTTCTGAAGCCCTCCGTCCAATCAAACCCTAATTTTAACTATGTCCAGGATGATTTTAAACTTGAGAGGGGTAATACTAAATGGACCACCCCATCATAGTGCTGGACTCGGGCCGGGCGGCCCGGCCCGGAACCGGCCCGGCCCGGTTACTGTTTGGCCCGGCCTGGCCCGGGGCCCGGTGGGTCCACCGGTTCGGTTCGGCCCGGCCCGGCTGCTGGGCGGTTCGGGCCCGGGCCCAGGTTTTGGTGAACCGGCCCGGCCGGTTCGGGCCCGGTCCGGGCCGGATTTTAATTTTTTTTTTTTTTGAAATTTTTTTAAGTTTTAGGTTGGATTAGGTATTTTGGGCCATTTGAGGTGGTTTGGGGTTGAGGGGAGGGGTAGGGGATTAAATAGGAGAACAAAAAAAAAATTAATTGGGCCGGTTCGGCCCGGCCCGGAACCGGGACCGGAACCGGCCACCGGCGGTTCGGGCTCGAGCCTCCCTTTCCTGGCCCGAGGCCTGAACCGGGCCCGAACCGGCCCGAGTCCAGCACTACCCCATCATAACTTCAAGGTGGAGTTACTATGGTGGATCTGAATGAATACCTACCGAAACAAGAACTGAAAGTGAGTAGTTTCTGAGAGAGGGGCAATTGAATCATTTTCATTTACCCTAGTGCCGCAAAGGCTCCCACCTACGGTGGGGCAAGGGGGTCGGATGTACGCAATCTTACCCCTGTACTAAAGCACAGAGAGACTGTTTCCGGAGAGAGGGGCAATTGAATCAGGACATTTTTGCAGAGTTTGACCAAGTAAAGGTTTAACAAAAGCCTGGATCACCTTAAAAAAATTTACTGACAAGCGTAGCTTAGATGGCCTCTGTAACCATTCACCTAAATGGTATTTTGTTGAATGCATAGCATCTTCGTGAGGATTTTCTTGCTCTTACCTCGATGGGCTGTTGTAGGTAGGTGTTGGCATTTCGTTCTTTGAATGAATTGGTTTTTATAGCAATATAAGTTTGCTTTGCTACTCCTACCTACATGTTTTGAACGATACTGGGTAGTATGCAGATGACAAGTAGTTTTAATGTGAGAAATGATAATACATCCTAGTTGATCTCATCAGAACTCGTACACTGCACTCTAATATTGTGTAGATCACTACAAACATGTCCATCATATTAGAGGATGGACTTTACCAATGGTAGTCAAACTGGGTGCAAATATTCCTATATTTGGAAAGAATATATGTCAAACCAGGTGCAAATATCATGGATAGGCTATTTGACACTGAGTTGCAGCTGGAGAGTAAAACTAAGAGCTGAAGCGAGAGACTAATGTTGAATCTGAACTCTTAGTTGAATTAAGTATATACTAGTATAGTACCCGTGCGATGCACGGGATATTTTCTAATGTTATAAGTTATCAATATTCTTTTATCAAATAGAAAAAGGATGTTATATATTACTACCTCCTTCCTAATTTATTTTGCAAAGTAAAATTTTTTTGGTTAACAAATGTTAAAATTAAATTCTCTCTATTAATAAATAATTAAATTTTAATAATTAAAATTTACGTATTCAGAAATTAAATTAAAATCTCTATAAAGTTGCAAATTAAAGTCTAGATTAAAATTTAGTCAATAATTGATATCCTAATCAAGTAAATTAAATGTAAATGTTTGACTAAAAAACTCAAATTTGCAACTCAAATTGGGATGGAGAAAGTAAAAGATTAGATAAATTACCAGACAAACATTATACTATCCTTGAATTCAAGAACGACTTAAAATTAACGAATTATGATCAAATTTTAAAAATACTACGTAGTAAAGAAAAATAAATAATATCACCAATTACTTATGTATAAAATAAAATGCACAATCAGTGCAAGTTTTTATTTGTGTATGTATATAACATAACGGTAATAAATATCATACTCATAATACATTATGCTGATAATACAACCAATTTTGTGTTTAAATAATATAACTTCAACTTTATATTGAATATACATATATCACATTGCAATTTCAAAGAATATAAAAATGTAGTAACGGTTGGTAGAATATAGCATTCTTTTTCATGTTATTTACGTACTGAAAAAGAATAAATGACCCAACATATTGTATATAAATTTAATGCTGCTTTACAAAATATAAAATAGAAACATCAAATCTATTAATCAAGGTGGGAATATTTGAAGGTCCAAACACTCTCCTTCTCGATTTCTTTCTTGAACCATGCAAAGATGCAAACCTCCTTCCTGCATTTGCGTGTCACTATGACCAATAAATGCATATTGAAAATTTAGGAGGCTAGGAAGTTAAATATTCGTCACATAAAATAGTTCCCGCACTGACTTGGATCGGAGTTTAAGAAAATTAGAATAAAGTAGAAATGTATGGTTGTAGTTGAATAAAATAAATAAATGGATGTGAGTCACACAAAACTTTTCAAAAAGGAAAATAATGTGAAATATTTTTTGGGACGACCCAAAAAGAAAACCGGAAACTATTTTGCGGGACGTAAAGCTACCATTAACTCAACGTCACGATGCTTAAATAACTGAAAGATAGATAAAAATATGCTATCGTATAAATTTCTTTAAAAACAACCCAAAATTGGTTGCTTCCCATGCCACCCGGATTTTACCAATAAACACTGAAATTGGGCTTTTCCACTTTTCATCTTTTTTTATGTATTCCATTAATTAAACCGGTTTCTTGTACTAATGCTAATATTCTAGTCGATTCGGCCGAGGCCGGCCGGTTTTTAAACATATTGTAGATAAATGTAGTTATGCACTTTTTAGGTTCCATTCTCCATTTTCTAGACCTTCATTTTAAAGCTAAATCATCATCTATTAATTTGATATAAAAGGTGTCACTATTTATCACTTGAACGACGATTTTAGTCCTAATATTTCCTACAAATTGAATTTCGTCTCTTATTTCTAAGTTTATTGCCGGAGTAAGTTTTTTTTTAAATTGTTGCTATGTCTTTTTGCATATAATTTCAATGCTAGAAATTATCCATGATAGACCCATTCAAAACTCCATATATTAGTCTGAATTATATACGGAGTGTCACATGTAGCTCGATCTACAGCTGTGATTAAGCAGCAGTCAATCATAAACATTATCAAAACGATCATACCAAATTCAACCTAATATGAATAACGTTCATACGGCGTATCAATATTTTGAACCACTGGCAGCAGTCAATAATAAACTTATAGGCGAATCAAATATCATGCTTTTAGCTATCTTAAGTTACATATAAAAAAATTACATATATAGTTGTTAAGGAAAGATTCGTATGAAGATAAACATTTTAATAAGAAAAAATCCCAAGTAAGAATAGATATTGAAGTGCATCATCAATTCATGAAACAACACAAGATAGCACATGCGTATGTTTCTAAATTTTAACTCAAGAATATATACGTATACCATATTACTGTAAAAAAGGATTTGATTAACCTGAAGCATAAAGATTCTGATATCAATACGGCAGGCGAAAGTAATGGCTTGCACCAAGAGCTTCGATCACCTTATATCACAGCGACGTTCCCGGACTTGGTCTATTTGATACTGTAAAAAATACTTCGTAACTGGTACAAAAAATTAGTTGACATTAGCGCAAAATAGCGTAACTGAGATAGGGTTCGGCCCGTCACATCAACTACGTCGGCTCCGGTTTCCTTCCCCAATGATCATCTTCTGCGATCAAAATTAACAGAAACTTCTGTTCCATACTTCCATTTACATAGAGTCAAGATTCAAAACCTGTCAAGCATTCAAAGAGGACAACCATAAAATCGAAATTATCAATTTCTTTTCAAAGCAAATGACATTCAACATTAGTGGTCCAGCGCATTTTATATCATTAGTGCTTAACTTGTCTTTATGAGCATTTGGACGTAAGTTGCTCAATATATATAGACGTATTATTGGTGATTGCAAAGGGCGGCCATCGTGCATGCTGCTAGTTATTAATTAACAGCTATAATCAATGCACACTATTGGAATCCCAAAAGACAGTTCTGGAAAAATAATACTCATGCCAAATTAATTCCGACATTTTCTAGCAAATTAGTGTTTAATTCATGCAAATCCCAAAAGACACTCCTCGCCTCGGCTAACTTTCTTCATTAGTATTCCCAACTTGCTACAGTGTTCCCGCCCAAATCCCCTTCCCACTTTTGTGTTTTTATATATATATAGATAGGATACCCAAGAATGTGAATTGGCGGGTAACAAACAGATCTCTATAAACTTCCCCATCTATAATCTTTCTTAACTACGTACATCATGTCATAAAATTTCAGTAGACCATAAATAAATTTTCAACCAAAGATCATTTCTCTTATGATAAAGACGTCAAACAAAACTATATTCATCAAATGAATGAGAAACCAACAAATTCATCAAATAGTCTAATCATGTTTGCTCTTAGATAATAGAAAATCCATACCTTAGAAGCACAAACCTGTAGTGAAGGGATAAGGCTAGGCTTGGCCCGGGTGCGGTCCAACCGGCCCGGGAACCGGCCCGGTATAACGGTACCGGGCCTAGGCCTGACGGGGGGGGGGGGGGGGTATGGGGGCGGGTCTGGGTCTAGATATTTGGGGACCGGCCGGTCCAGGCTATTTTTTTTTTTTTTTGGTTTTTTGGGTTTAGGCTGGGTTTAGGGGGGATGGGTGGGTGTTCTGGCGGGGTTTGGGGGTGGGGGTTGGAATAAATAAGATAAACTAAAAACATTAAATAGAACCGTCCGGTACCGGCCAACACCCGGGCCGGTCCCGGGCTTCATTCACATAATACCAAGTCTAGTCGAGCCCGAATCGGGCCCGGTTCACCCCTAGATAAGGCAGTCCAAGAAAGAGAAAAGAATCGAGGATTAACCGGCGACAGAAACAGTTACCGGCGAAGAGACCTAGCTAGGGAAGAACTTGCTATGTTGGCGAAACCGGGCTGGATGACAACCGGATGAATGACTAGGTCAAAGGTCAACCCATATCCGGAGGTCCAACCCGGTCAATGGGCGAAAAACCCAGTCAACCTTGGTTAAAAATTAAAATATGAAATATGTGTAATTATATACGTAGTATTATATTAAAATCATAGAGATAAAACATATTCTCATTTATAATTTATAATACTAATATTAATTACATAATGATAATACATAACAGGTTCAGAAAATAATAATAATAATAATAATAATAATAATAATAATAATAATAATAATAATAATAATAATATTCTAGGTTTCATAAACAATAGGTATTAATAATGGTCATTATAAAGAAATAATCCAAATATATAATCAAAATAAAAGTAGACAAAAATGTGGCACAAATAACTTTAATGACTATAATTGTATTCAAATGCTACATTACAGTAACTATAAAATTTACTCATAGTAACTTATAATTATGTTAGTGTCCATACATTTTTATTTGATAATATTTTAGGAAAAACAATATTAATAATAAGCTCTGTTCTAAAAATCGTTCTAGGCGTCCGACTAGTCCCCGCCTAGGCGCTAGGCGGTGGTCGGGCGCCCCAATTTTTGTCTAGGCGCTCCGACTAATTGGTTTACCGTCTAGGTGAATTAGTCGGTCGCCTATGGCGCCTAGTTGCCCGCCAAGAGCGCCTAATCAGCCGCCTAGGCCATCTAGATTCGTCAAACATTACTTTAGTTTTTAATTTTAATTTTCTAAGCGATATAAGTACTTTAGCTTTAGTCATAGATATAGAGAAATGAAGTTGCAAATTAAGATAAATATTATATATGTTTGTATATATACCTAAATTTTATTATTATTTATATTTATAACATAATGAAGTTAAGTGATTAGTTATTATATACTACATATGATTAAATGTGATAATTTTATCATTCATGATTGATAATGTATGTGTATATATGTATTTTATTCACACAAGAATACAATATTACTTATCATATTTATGCAAAAATATAGATAAAAATGCAATTTCTAAGTTCCGACTAGTCCCCGACTAGGCGCCTGCCTGGCTGCCTAGGCGCTGGGCGCTGGGCTGGCGCTCGACTAGCGCCTAGCGCCTTTTAGAACATTGATAATAAGTAATAGAGAGAATTCCCAAAATAGGAGTAAAACATAGGCAATTTTTTTAATAGGAGTAACTTTAGTGTTTGGACTAGTATACCCCTACCCAAGCCCCAACAACTTTCATTAACAATTAAAACATAAAAGAAATAACACTAATTAATTTATAATAAAATTGTAAAAAATAAAAATATAAAAATATATATATTGAATAAAATATAGTCCATATTAAATGAAATTAATAAAAATACAAAAAATTTTAAAATAAAAAATATAAAATAAGAAACTAAAAAAATAAAATTAAAAATTAAAAAATTAAAAAATTAAAAAATTTAAAAACAAAATGTAGGCGTCTGCTGCCGCCTCAACAACCGCCCAACACCACCAGCTCTAACCAGCAAAAAATGCAACATTTGTCTGAAATGCCATCATGATGGTAGTTATCGAGAAAATTTGGCATTTTCAAAGAGTAAAACTGCTATCTTTATGACATTTTCAAAGGAAAATGGCAGTTGTAACTTAAAATGAAATTTTTTCGCCAATCAGAGGTTTCATTGCTGAGTGATGGCCGGGGTTGGGGGAAAGGTCTGCATAATTTTTATATATTTTTTGACTGATGTAGCTCGGGTGAGAGTTGAGAGTTGAGATAGTTACATGTGTCCGAGCTAAAACATGAGCAACATGATTCTCAAATCTTCTACAAAAAGAGATAATAAAATTACTCTTTGGCTCCAACAACATCGTAATGTCATCAATAATCAAGTGAACATATGACCTCCCTCATTCTTTTTTAATTTCTAGACCACAGTAAGAGCATCGGTCTCAATCTCTACTTTCTGCCAACCTGCCTCCTCTACTCCCATAATAGCATCCCGAACCCCCATAGCTTCTGTCTCCTCTGTTGACCAACTCTGCTCCCATAATAGCATCCTGAATCCCCATAGCTTCTGTCTCCTCTACTGACCAATCCGCCCTCCTAGATGCACCACGAGCTTTGACAAAGTTCCCTTCGTCATCTCTAGTCACTCATCCCCAAGCTCTAACTCCTCTGCCTTGGTTGACCACTCCATCTACATTGATGTTTAAAAACCTTGCTTAGGGCGTTGCCACTTCGCCTCGACATCCCTGTCCGCTCCCCTCACTGCCGCCCCCTGCCCCTTCATGAACTTCCCTCCATGCCGCCAGCATGCTAGCTGCCACACGAATAATGCTGGCCGCTTCTAATATTTGATCCTTCCGGAGTGTACTGTTTCTTCTCTTCTAGATACTCCATAAACTAGATATAAACCTGCTACGAGATTCTTTATCCCGAAGGTTGAGTTTCTGTTTAATCCATTGCTCGAAAGGTACCTGCATCACTTGGTCGAGACCCCTGCCAGCTGCCAAACCTGCTCCACCTTCGGACAGGCTCAGACCACATGGTCCGTACTTTCCTCCATTAAGCCGCAAAGTTTACAACCCCCATTAATAGGCACCCCTTTCCTTCTAAGGTTATCAACTGTCGGTAAAGTTCTATCCAAAACCTGCTATGCAAAGTATTTAAACTTTGGCGGAATCCGCAGCTCCCACAATTTTCCCCACCCGTTCCAACTCCCCGGTTGTAATCCCCCCATAAGAAGTTTGTAACATCATGTGACAAAAAAATTCCATCTCGCTCGCTCGTCCACCAGAATCCATCCCTTATATCATGCAAACTAATGGGAACTCATAATTATATCTCTATCAGCCTAATTAAAAATGTTATTAATTCTCGACTAATTCCACTTTTCCCCTGTAATATCACGCAAGGCTGCAACATTCATTTCTCTTATCCCAACTGGCTGGCTATATGTAATCTTCCCTGATTCTGACCCTGGTAACCAAGAGTTCGCTCAGACCTGAACATCAATCTCATTCCCCACTCTTCTTCTAATATTATTCTTTAGTATCAATTGCGTTTCAAAAATGCTTCTCCAGATAAAGGAAGGATTATTTCCCAATTTAGCATTAAGAAAATTAGAATTTGGGAAATGCCTGGCTTGCATCACACAACTCATGAGGCTATCTGATTCGGTAATGAGCCGCCATCCCTGTTTTGGCAACATAGCGAGATTAAACTCTCTAACTCTTCTGAACCCTAACCCTCCTGCCTCTTTCTGCTTGCATAGAGCCTCCCACTTCCTCCATCTTAGACCTTTTTATCAAACTTTGATCCCCTCCACCAGAATCCATTCATTAATTTTTCTATTTCATCACATAAATCCTTTGGCAGAAGAGAAACGTTCATGGCATAATTAGGCAGTGGGTGCCTGAACAACACCGCTCGGCCAACTCTGGATAAAAATCGGTTATTCCAATTTTTTATCCTATTAAAAATGTGGTCCCTCAGACAACCTAGAATCACAGATTTATTTTTTCCCACTAACGCCGGCAGACCGAGATAAAGATTCTGTCCACTCTCCCTCGGAATTCCCAATTGTAGGACAATGAACTTTAAAAGTTTCCCCCACATTCTGGCTAAAAGCTAATGCAGATTTATTAAAGTTAACCATCTGACCTGAATACTCTTCATACTTCTGCAAAATATTTTTCACCGCTGCACATTCATCATTAGAAGCTTTGAAGATAAGGAAGCTATCATCAGAAAATAATAAATGAGACACTCTTGCTGCCCCTTACAGACAGCTACACCATGCACCTCCCCTCTATTTTCGGCCCTCCTCAACATAGTACTCAGACCTTCTGCCACCAAAATAAACAGATAGGGGGATGGATAGTGGGTCTCCCTGTCGCAGCCCTCTCTTCGGCATGATTGACACCAGATAATCTTTATCAAACTGAATATAATAGCTCACGGTAGAAACACAAAGCATTATAATGTCCACTCATCTCTGGCTAAATCCCATACGCATCATAATCTCCTAAAGAAAATTCCAACTGACTCTATCATATGCCTAACTCATATCAAGTTTAAGAGTCACATACCCTTCCTTTCCAAAATTCTTACGTTTCAAATAGTGTTGGGTTTCAAAGGCCACAATTATATTATCAACTATGGATCTTGTTGGGATAAATGCACTTTGATTCTCTCCTACCAGACCCCTTAAAATCCCTTTTAGCCGATTGGCAGTGACCTTTAAAAATCTTATAAACAAGATTACACAATGCTATCGGTCTCCAATCCCTCATATTTTCACTCTTCTCCTTCTTTGGAATCAAAACTATATTCGTCATACTTAATTCATTAGGTAGAGAACCTGATTCGAAAATACCTGCACACAGGTATGTCACCTCCGGTCCCACAATGTCCCAAAACTTATGAAAAAAAGTTGGATTCGTACCATCTGACCCTGGAGCCTTCTCCGGATGCATATAAAAAATTACGGCATTGACCTCCTCTGGATTAATTTTCCTAAGAAAGCATGTGTTCTAAGTATCCGTAACATGTGCAAAGCTGCCTATGTCACAACGGTGGTGCTCCTCGGCCCCTCCTTGAAATAAATTCTCAAAATAGTCCCTCACCATATCCTCCATTTTCCCCTATCAATGATGTAGGTGTCATCAGTCGCACGCAGTCCGAAAAACTTATTCCTTCTTCACCTTTGCTTAACTGCATTGTGAAAAAACTGAGAATTTATGTCACCATCTCTCAGCCAGAATTCCTTTGCCCTCTGCGCAAGTATAAATTTTCTTTCTCCATCAACATTTGAATAACTAATTTGACTCTAAGGAATTCCGCCATGCTCCCCGCATCATCTCTCCCTCTCAGCCAAGCTAATCTTTTCTTGCATGCCAGAATTTGGTGTCTGAAGCCCTTCGGTCTACGTTCATCCCACCTTAGCAATTCTTTCCCACAAAAAATAATTCTTTCACTTACTGACATATGCTGGCTTGCACTCCAGTTACTTGCCACCACCGCGCGAGACTCTTCCTCCTTTAACCACATATTCTCAAACGTGAACCTTCTCGGTTTTCTTCCATGTATATAGTTGGACATAATTTGACCCACAATGTTATATGATCACTAAGTGGAGCCTCAATGGAAGAAGCTTGAGCTGCCATGAAATTATTCCACCAATCATCATTTTCTAAAGTCCGATCAAGTTTTTCCTCCACCCAGTATGCAGTTCCCTTACCTCTATCCCAAGTCCACTGGTATCCCTCAAAGGGAAAATCTCACAGACCACTCCAGATCACTGCATCTCTAAATCCTCTCGTTCTCCATGTAGGGTGAGGGATCCTACCCCCCCCCCCCTTTTCCCGAATCGTATAAGATATCATTAAAATCACCAATAACTATCCATGTCAATGAGTCATCCTCCGCCAGTCCTCGAAGCATATCCCACGCTTCCCTTCGGAGATGAGTTTCCGGGAAGGCGTAGTAACAGGTGAGCCGCCAAGCCGGTTCTCCTTCCACCATTTTAACCAAACACTCAACATAATTTTGTTAAACCTCCTTGATTGTCACCTCCACGGCTCCACATCGTCGTTCCAACCTATGGCAAGACACCCGCTGCTGCCTTCGCTGTCCGTCCCTGCGAAATGTTGGTAGCCCTGTGTTCGTAGCAGATCCTTCACACGTTGACACCAAATTTTCATTTCCATGAGGAAGATAATCGACGGCCGATATCCTTGAACAGTATCTGCCCCGCCATGCACGGTAGCCAAGTTTTCTAACCCTCTACAGTTCCAACTAATAATACTCATGCTGAGAAAAGATTGGACACCGTGATCACGGAGATCACCGTCGGAGAAGAAACTAGCCTTAACCTAGAGACGGCCGTTGTTTTACCCCAACCTTCCCGGGTCACGTAATTTTTAAGTAGGATGATTTTAGATAGTTAATACGGAGTATAATTTATACAAATAAATAATAAAAAATTGTAAGAATAAAAAATCAAAACTTTTAATTAAAAGTAAAAATATAAATATAAAAAAGTAAAAAAGGTGTAGATAAATAAAAAACATAAAAAAGTGTCAAATAAGAAAATCCCGTTGACTTATGTAATATAACAATCATGGTTCTAAAAATTGGCCTAGGCGGCGCCTAGTCGCTAGGCGGTGGCCGGGCGCCCCTTTTTCGTTGTAATCGATGGAACAATCAGTTGGGCGCCTAAGCAGGCGAGGCGGTCCAGGTTAAATTTTTCCCCAACTCATTGGATCAATAAGTATTGTCTTAAAACATCATTGGATCAATAAGTATTACTCCGTAGATTCCTATATAAGAGTTTGTGTAGCTTTAAGTATTTCTTACTATTATGTCAGAGACACGTACTTGACTTTGAATTTCTTACTTTGAGTCCTTCAACTATTGTGCGAAAGACACTTTTGATACTCGTCTTTGAAAATTTCTATATTTAGTCATTCGAGATTCATAAAAGTGACAATTTTGATTCTTCAACTATTACAATACTTACTTTTTTAGTTCTCCACTTGTAGTGTCAAAGTCAGTGGAAGAACAACTAAAACCGTCAATTTGAAAATACTTAGGGGACTGAATGTGAAAAACTTTAATTACGACATATAATGATTATATGAGCAACTATTTCTATTGTCAAAATAGTATAAAGTTATAACTAATATATTTTAAATTCAAAGGATATAAAAATAAAATAGAGAAATATAGTGGGAATACCTAGGTGCCCAATCAACACTCGACTAGTGTCCTACGCATTTTAGAACACTGATAACAATTGATCATAAAGAAATCATAATCTTTATTCAAATTTTGGTTTTCAGATTAATAAAAATAAATTTGGATGGCTAGGTTCATTTAATAAAAATAAATTTGGGTGACGGCGGTTCGGATTTAAAAGTTATTGAACTTTTGAATTTATATAAACCTTTTTAAAAGTTAATGAATAAACACAATACACCCCTTCAAATTATTTCTCTATTACACCCAGGGCCGGTCCTGTCGATTTTTGGGCCTATGGGCGAGATATTATTTGGGCCTATGTTCAAGACAAAAACTAATCTCTAAAAATCGATCAACGAAACAGGACCCACCAAAAGTTATTCTCTTCACTTAAATCTCAATTATCTGACTCAATTTCACTATTTGCGGCTTTTGCACCTATATCACTATTTCCAAGCATGTTATGGTTTTCACTCACAAAAGAATTTAGCGGCGATTCAACTTGAGAAGAGTTTCCAGGATTCAATATCTTAATAAAAACAAAATTTTCCATTGCCCCCGTCTTACTTAAGGCTGCCTTTTCTAATCTTTGTCTCTTTTTCTCTTTTTCCCAACCAGATTCACCCATTTTATCAAACACCTTCACAATAGTAAAATGAAATAAAGGAATTCAATTCAAAATTGCACAATACCAAACAAATATGAATTTACCAAGACACCAAAAATGCATCATATAGAAATCATTAATCATAATTCATAAATCAAAAGAACATTTAGTGGATTTATTATTCATAGCTAATATAGATTGGGAATAATTTACTGGCCGTTGTCAGATTGTTTGAAGCCTTGACAGAAGAAGGTGTTCTAATCGTCGGCCGCTGTTTGGGCTCCTCACCGCTGTCCGCTTTGGCTAATGGTGATTTGCAGGCTTGCGGCGCTCTCTAATGTCTACTCTTGTGCAAGACGACCAAGACCTTATTAAACCTTAGTCCTTTAGGTCATTAGATAATTGAGTTTGATTGGAACTTGAAAGCCACCGTCCGGGAAATTAATTAGGTTAGTGGGATGGGGTGGTTTATGAATCGGGAGTTTGGGAGACACACGGGCTGTACAAAAAGTTAGAGCCAATAAATATTTGGTAATTTTGTAATTAAAAGAATTATAAAGCTTAGAGATGTGAAGAGACTTAACTACTCAAAGAGGCATGCCACATGCCTTTTAACTTGAGCTTAAATTAAAAAAGAAGCCTACTCACACTATATATAAAGACAAATTTTTGGGCCTATTTTTCCCCTCTATTTTTCCGGGCCTAAGGCTGTCGCCTCTGTTGCACCCCCTAGGACCGGCCCTGATTACACCAGTGGTATTTTTATGAAATTTTCGATCTTTAAAATTTTCAAAATCACTATTTTAAATACTACCAAATTTTAGTAATAATAATTTTGTATAGAACTTGTAAAATAAATCACATTTCGAAGTAAAAGGAAATAAGAGTTGAGAAAGAAGTTAACGGGAGAAGATAAAGGTCAAAGGAGGGTGATCCGAATATTGTTAATTTATATGCACGTGCGGAAGATGGAGGGAGGGAATGCGGAGCGGATCCAAAATTAGTTATTTGATATTTAACTGATTTTTGAATGGAGGACCCACGAAGGAATCTTGGGCGTAGTATAAGATTGCAAAGCAGCGGCTGCCTTTGGAATTGTTGGGCGTAGTATAAGATAAGCAGGAAGAGGCGGAGGACAAAATGTTATGCTACTAAAAACGGAAAGCGGCGGTAGCGCAGCGTGGAGGCAGTAAATGGACAATTATAACCCCACCCACCAGCCACCTATCCTTCCTACGACGCTATTAATGAATCATAGTGCTCGGTCGGTCGGTGTTCGATCCATTTCTCCAAAATCCAAATGGATGTGTGGTACTTATAATAAAATTTATAAAACAGAATCATCAATCAATTGATTCATTAACCTAGCTAGCTAGCTAATAACGGTCCTATGATGTACCGGGAGAAGAGGTAACCCCTGCCGGCATCATAATTTTTGAGGCAGTCAGCACTGTTTGCTTTTGTTTCTCCTATCCTATCCTACTTTCCCCCTCTCTTCCTTCCTTCTACCAGTTTCTCCTCTGCCAGATCTCCGGCCGGCCGCCCATCACTCCTTGAGTTTCTTTCTCTCTTTATCTCACCACCTTCCAATCCATCACTCATCTAAACCATTCTATATATATTTTACCATTTCAACACACCTCGCCTTTCTCTTTCACAGATCTGCCTCTCTACAAACAGGTTTTCAGAAATGAAATAAATTCTGCTTTTTTCTTTTTTAAACTCACCCGCTCCGGGATCTTATACACTTTCCTGCGCAGGTTTTAGCTGAATGTCACACCATTCCCCATTTTTAAATCCATTTCTCAAACAACCTGAGCACAATTATAGTCTGGGTGAGGGCAGCATGGATTCCGGAATAGGAAGTTGGATTCCGGATTTGAAGACTGACAGTGCAGCAGCTGCTGCTTGGGTTCCACCTACACCCTCAAAGCCCAGTTTCACACCCATCTGCAAATCTGGTAATGAAAACACCCATCAGCTTTCACTGGATTTTTGCTTGACCCCAGCACAAGTTCAAGGGCGGGGATTCCAGAAATTATTTTATACTCAAAATGAAGCAAAAATGTCATATGGGAATCTCTTAGCACTTGCTGAAAGTGCAAATAAACACAAAGCATTCACTTCCCTCTTTACTTCCCACAACACAGGTATCATTTTCTGGAAATTTGTATTTCTTTCTGTAAATTTAAGCATTTTTTTTTCAACCTACATGACTACATCTTCCTAATGATTAAAGGTTGAGCTAATGCAAGATGCTATTGTAATGCTACATTTTTCTCCCAGCTTTATTATTATTATTATTATTACTAGTACTACCATTATTGTTATATATATTCCTCAAATTAATGATAGTGCGTACGAGCTAGCAGGTGGAAGTGCGAGTTGCTCCAGACCCACTCTCAATTTGAATTTTCCACCTGTGGGAGATGTTGACTCGAGCAGCAGCATCACCTCATTCCAGCAGTTACCCCCCATCAGCCCCACTGGGGTTCAGAACAGGGGAATAGCGCTAAATTTAAACATGAATGAGATGCAAGTGCCAAGGCGCATAGAGGAGGGGAATGATACGCTCCAAGAAAAAGTAGAGCTGTCAGTAGAGGAGGTGAAGGAAGTAGCAGTAGACTTGGCGGAGAATCAAAAGCCTGACAAAGGTGGGGAAGTAGGCACAGAAGTGTATGGCAAGACACCCCAGCAGAAACCAAGAAGGAAGAAGCACAGGCCGAAAGTGGTTGTCGAAGGCAAAGCTAGGAGGGGATGTACGCCTAGAACCCCAAGCAACACTCCAGGCACAGAGGAGGAGGGTAAGACTAAAAGGAGGAGAAGGACTAACATGCAGAGAAAAGTAGTAGACAAACCTGCTACTGCAGCCACCACTCCCTCAGACGAGAGTCCAAACGTAATAAACCATCCGCCCGCCTCCGCCACTCCTAATGAATCATCGAAAGTGGGGATAAAGCGCTGTAAAAGAAATCAAGGGCCTGCAGCCACCAACCCTACATGTGAGGGTTCAATTGTAATAGATCTTGACACTGATTCCGACGAGAGCCTGCAAGTGGGGAGAAGGCATCCTGCTGGGCCAGCAGCAGCAGTAACAGCAGCGAAAGAGGCTTCAAATATAACAACATATCTTGAAAATATGCCCACCAGATCCAATCAAGCGGAAAGTAAGTATGGTAGGAAAATTCAAGGTAGCAAGTCCAAGAAATGTTACAACATGGGAGAGGAGGGGTGCAGGGAAACTACTACTTCTCGACCAGAAGCAGTTTCTCTCCCCAAAAGGATGAACACCTGCAAGCGATCGATATATTTTCCCCACTATGATGTAAATGGGGATTTCCCAGACCCATCTCCATACCCTGCAGGAAAATCCCCGGAAACTACTACTTCTCGACCAGAAGCAGTTTCTCTCCCCAAAAGGATGAACACCTGCAAGCGATCAATATATTTTCCCCACTATGATGTAAATGGGGATTTCCCAGACCCATCTCCATACCCTGCAGGAAAATCCCCGGAAACTACTACTTCTCGACCAGAAGCAGTTTCTCGCCCCAAAAGGATGAACACCTGCAAGCGATCAATATATTTTCCCCACTATGATGTAAATGGGGATTTCCCAGACCCATCTCCATACCCTGCAGGAAAATCCCCAGAAACTACTACTTCTCGATCACAAGCAGTTTCTCGCCGCAAAAGGACCTGCAAGAGATCAATATTTTTTCCCCACAATGACGCAAATGAGGGTTTCCCAAACCCATCTCCAAACCCTGCAGGAAAATTCCATGTGCTGCAGCAACTGTTTCAACAAGAACTAAAAGATGATGCTCGACTGACTGAAGTGGACATTGCTTATGAAGACAAAAATGAAATGAACAGTCAGATCAGGAAATCCATTTTACAGCCAGGAATACAAGTTCCTCTTGATCCTTCAACTCCGAGCAAGTTGGATGCATCGTGCAACAACTTGATGATGGCTAGACATCAAGTGAGAGGAAAGTGTAAAATCGTTTTTTCAGATGACGAAGATAAAAGTATGTATGTTGTTGGACCACAATGTGTGAAGGGTAGCCAAAACCGCTCCTCCAACTTTCACAGCCACAATGTATTCTTGACAGAGAGAGCAACAGTAAGTGACTCGAAGATGTTGCAGCACTCAAGCTTTGCTGAAGAAGAACAGTACAATACAAACGTTGCTGGACTTCATTGGAATTCTTTGCAGGCATACAAACAATTTCTTTCACTCAATCGAGACATGATGGACAGAATCAGTGGGATGCATTTTCCTACAATTCATAAGAAAAAAAGGACTGAGAAGGGGCACGTTCCTGCATCACCTTGTGCTAAAAGTATGGAAACTGAAGCTCACCACATGACCCATGCATGTCAATTTGAGGAAGGTGCTTCCTTGGCTAAAAAAGCTGCAAGCGGATCTCCGCCTCCCAAGCACCTTCCCACATTGAACATTGACAATTTGAAAAGGAAAAGATCAAAAGGTCTCGCTCGGGTGCGTGATGCGGCATCCTTGGATGAGGTCTACAATCCCTTCTCAACTTCTTCATCTAGAGAAGCAGCAGCAAAACAGAAACAACAACAAATGACGATGTTCAACGATTCATGCATGATTATGGGAACTCATGTTGCTGATGATTGCACAACCATGGTCACAAAAAAGCATGCAAAAAGAAACAGTCTCAATGGTATGCATGCTCAACATCGATTTTTATTAGGCGTTTTAATTTAACATACTAGAGAAATAATTAAACTAACCATAATCGTGTCTTGCTCACCTTTTCATGTGACATCTGATTCAGGACATCTGCTTGCTCTCACATGGAAAGACATTTCTCCAATTGACGAAATTGCACAACGGCTAAGATGTCTCAACATAAATAATGATCATCAAGGTCGGTACACTCTCGGTACTGGTAATGCCAAGTACCAAAGGGAAACTTCCCTCGTTCTTTATCCAAGAGATGGAACCATTGCCCCTTTTGTAGAGGTTAAAAAGAGGAGACCTAGGCCAAAAGTTGATCTTGATGATGAGACAACTAGAGTGTGGAAACTCTTGCTGCAAGATATAAACAGCCAAGGCATAGACGGAACGGATGAAGAGAAGGCTAAGTGGTGGGAAGAAGAGCGGAAAGTGTTCCGTGGAAGAGCAGATTCCTTTATCGCCCGCATGCGTCTTGTCCAAGGTAAACCATTGAAGTTTCAAGTTTCAACATCCATAGTGTCCATTTAATTTAAAATTCTATGTAGACAAAGTTAATGGTTTTGACCCTCCCTCTTTTACTTTCTGGAACAGGAGACAGGCGCTTCTCGCCATGGAAGGGGTCTGTCGTAGATTCTGTGGTTGGGGTTTTTCTAACTCAAAATGTTTCGGATCACCTCTCCAGGTCAGCCAACTTCTGAATTGTAACTTTTATGTTTACTTTATAAACCTAGACATAGCCAACCAAAGTTGCAGCATGAATTTGCCCTTGTTGCAGTTCTGCTTTCATGTCACTTGCTGCAAGGTTCCCACTGAAATCTAATACCAGAGCAGAATTTCATGGAGAGAGACCAAATTTGATTGTCGAAGAACCAGTTTGTGTGATGGAACCTGATGAAAAAATTACATGGCATGAAGGTCCCTCTAATAAACCAACTCCTGGTCAAGATTCAATGGCTCTCAGGGACATCGATGGGAATGAAGAAGTTATCAACAGTGAGTTGACTGAAGATACCTTGGATTTTGTTATGTCCACAGAAAATTCTACAGCCAAACATTTCAGTTCTTCTGAGAAATATCGAGATGTTTATCATGGATTGACATTAGATAGGCCGGCAAGTTGGATCAACAAGGAAGAGGCAAGTTCCCACATCAGCCAAACAGAAACAGACATTGTGTTGTCCTCTCAGAATTCTGGAGTTTTCTCACAGAACTTTGTGGACTCTTCGCATGGTCAAACTGCTGACAGAAAAGAATTCACCACTCTTTGCAGCACTACATCTTTCGTCCAACTATTAGAGATGGCAGGAACTTCCATGCTACATGGGGTGTACCATCAGGAAAACAGCTTAGTTAATATGGACATGCTAAACCAAGGAAAGGATTATTCTATGGAGTTGCAGAAGAACAGGGAAGATGACAGGGGCTCTTTAGACACCATTGCTTCTTGCAGTACTGATGGCAAACTTCCTGGAGAACACTATGCCCCTGAACAAAGTGATTTGTCAACAAAGTCACTGAACCAAGCAACAAATCAGGAGATCCAACTCCTACCTGGTCAAACTGACAAGCCTTGCAGTAGTAATCAAATTGAGATGAATTTGAGAATAGAAAACAATCCAACGACAGGTTTTGATTTGCAGATTCATACTGAAGACATTAACTATGACGTGCCACTAGATCACAAGTGCCCTACCTCATTGGAGATTCAGGATATCACAGAGAGAGCTGGCACTAGCATTGTTCGTTCCCAATCGATTTCAGATGGCCAGAATAACACAAATCTTGATACTGTTGATAGAACGACCAGCAAGACCTCTAGAGTGAAAGGGGGAAGGCCTCGGAGAGAGAAAGAGGAATTAGTGAATTGGGACATATTAAGGGAAGAGGCTCAGGCAAGTGGAAAGAAAAGAGAGAAAACAATGAACACATCGGACTCATTGGACTGGGAAGCGGTAAGATGTGCTAATGTCCATGAGATTGCAGAAACCATCAAAGAGAGAGGAATGAACAACATGCTCGCAGAGAGAATACAGGTGCATTCAATAAATATATGGCTCTAATAATATTTCCTCTAATGCAAGCTCCGATTAGTCTCCTTCACGTTCTCAATATGGCATTGTGGTGAAAACAAAAATTGAGAAGGAATAATAAAATGAGAAGTATTGCAGGAGTTCCTAAATAGGCTTGTTAAAGAACACGGTAGCACTGATTTAGAATGGCTAAGAGATGTTCCACCAGACAAAGCAAAGTAAGTGCATAACTTTCTAACATTACTGATCAGCTCCATATAACATTGTTATTATGACCTTAAAAGTGTTATTTAATGTCAACTGTTTCAGAGAGTATCTATTGAGCTTCAGGGGGTTGGGTTTGAAAAGTGTGGAGTGTGTCAGGCTTTTGACGCTCCACCATCTAGCTTTCCCAGTAAGATTTAGCTTCAATTACACAATGCAAATCATTGCAAGTAAAAAAAACATGTACCTGACTTCTGTGTTCTAATAAGGTTGACACAAATGTTGGACGGATAGCTGTAAGACTTGGGTGGGTCCCTCTGCAGCCATTGCCTGAGTCACTACAATTGCACCTTCTAGAGCTGTAAGCGAAGTGCTTAAACTGCTGTAAAACTTCTCACATCTGTTGTGCAATGGTAGACTGATACAGATATACTTATGTAGGTACCCGATCTTGGAATCCATCCAAAAGTATCTTTGGCCACGACTCTGCAAGCTTGACCAAGGAACACTGTAAGTGTAACTTCCTATGGGAGGTGATGAGAAAATTGGTTTTGTTCTTGAATGCCACAATGTCAAGAGCTGATATAATATTTTATGTAAGTGCAGATACGAGCTGCATTACCATATGATAACATTTGGGAAGGTCTGTTACTGCTATTGTTTGTCTCATAATGCCAACTAGTTATCTTATTTCTGTTAAAAGCTAACATCGGTATACTACAACTTCAATAGGTGTTTTGTACAAAGAGCAAACCAAATTGTAATGCATGTCCAATGAGAGGAGAATGCAGACATTTTGCAAGTGCATTTGCCAGGTCTGTCTTTTATCATTCTGGTATGAGTACATCAAAATCTTCTATCTGTTACTACTTTTCATTCTAGTTGTAATGTTTGGGTATGTTCACTAGAACAGTGGCAACTCTATTATGTTATAATTGGAGTTAACAATCCCCACTGGGTTTTTTCAGTACTATATAAATTTTATATATTTTGTTTGTTTAAAAAAGAGAGTTTAATGTTGCTTATAATATCTGATTCAAAAAGGAGATGAGCACAAAGAACTTGAATGTAATATGGATTAAAATTCTGCAGTCACAACTACACCGGAATCTGCAAAATTTTCACTCGTTGGTATTAGACACACACAAAGTCGCATGCATACTCATGTTAGACTTAATAATAAATAACATGGTTTAAATGAATGAGTCACGGGTCAAGTGTGAAATATTATACATTTTCATGAAGTGACCTAATGATTATGGTCGTTGTAGTGCAAGGCTTGCACTTCCTGCTGCACCAGAGGAAAAAAGAATCGTGAACGCAATTGAAAGCAAACCCACTCAACAAACCCCAAGAAACAATATCAGTCTGCTGCAGCTGTCCTTACCTGAGAGCTGCAGCAATCCAGAAGCAGTAACACATTATGGTGGCAGCAACTCCCAACCTATTATTGAAGAGCCAGCAACACCAGAGCCCATAGTTGAAGTTCCTGCCACACCAGTGCAAGAGCAAACACCCGACATTGAGGATGCATACAATGATGATTCTAATGAAATTCCAACGATTAATCTAAATCTGATTCAGTTCGCTCAAAACGTAAAGATGTTCGTGCAAAACAGCATGGAGCTTAATCATGTTGAAATGTCAAATGCTTTGGTTGCATTAACACCTGAAGCTGCTTCCATTCCGATGCCTAAACTCAAAAATATTAGCCGGCTCAGAACCGAACATCATGTGTAAGTATATATGCACTATATTCTTTGTTAACAACTGTCTGTGCGAGCATGTTTTCCTCTCAGGCACAACAATATGAATAATTAATGCCTTCACTTTTTTTCTATTTTCCAGCTATGAGCTTCCAGATCATCATCCTCTTCTAGATGGGGTCAGTGAGTCGAATTTGCTTAATATGTGACTTGTAATAAGTGCACACATGAGGACTATCTTCAGAACTTGTACTTACTTTCTTCTTATTTGCAGTTAGAAAAAAGAGATCCAGATGATCCCTGCTCTTACCTTTTGGCCATATGGACACCTGGTAATAGAAAAGCATGCAGTGTCTGGCTCGCAGCATTACTTTCCTCTTAAATAACATCATCACTTCAAGAAGATTCATAAACACTATAAATAAATGTTTCCTCTCTTTTTTATTTCATATATCAGGTGAAACTGCAAGCTCTATTCAGCCCCCAGAAAGGCTATGTAATTCCCAAGAACTTGGCAAGCTATGTCATGAGGAAACCTGCTTTGCATGCAATAGCTTTCGAGAAGCAGAATCTCAAACTGTGCGTGGGACAATTCTGGTAAGGATGACCATACAAATACTAACCTAATATAAAAGTTCAATGGCCAAAAGGCAAGAGTATATATCATTCTCCTCCATTCAACCAAATATTCTAATAATGATAAAATGGTGGTGTTAGCAGATACCCTGCCGAACAGCAATGAGAGGAAGCTTTCCCTTAAATGGCACATACTTTCAGGTCAATGAGGTAGTGTCATCAATCATTATGTCTGAGCTCATTTAAGCAACCATACAATACCAATGCCAGATCAAAGTATCAATTTCCTGCAAATGGTTTTCTCAGATGTATAAAATTAAATTAAAAACGAACAGGTGTTCGCTGATCATGAATCCAGCCTAAACCCAATTGATGTTCCAAGAGATTGGTTGTGGGATTTACACCGCAAAACTGTGTTCTTTGGAACCTCAATACCAACAATATTCAAAGGTAAAAAAAGACTGACAAATTAAAGTGATCCGCTGCATTACTAGAGTAGTTTTGATATTGTCTGATACGTTCCTGACTGTTTATATAGGCCTGTCGACTGAAGATATCCAACATTGCTTCTGGAGAGGTATGTGAATAAGATGTTACGAAAGTCAAAAGTTTGTATGTGTCCGTAGAACTGAAAAACATATGGTTGAGAGCTCTCCATAAATAAGAGTGAAAATTTACAAGTCATAAAGTATCTCAGGCACAGGTCATAAACTACTTTTTAAAATAAGGGAAAATGTTTTCTGTCACTACTATTTTTTAATCAAAGAATCTAGGGAAAACTGTCAAATTGGCCCTCCAAGTATATCAGAAAAGTCAATTAGACCCTCCAACTAAAGAAACACCCAATTAGGTCCGTGAACTATGCAAAAACAATCAAATTTGTAATCCAACAGGTTAACACCCGGTTAATTGGTGACTCCACTTATGTGGCAGTCCATATGTCAAATTTTAATTTTGGCCTCTTACTTTTTCCTTTCTTTCCCTTCCCCTCTCTTTCCCCCTTTTCTTTCTTCTGTCCCATCTCCATCTTTCTCCCTCCCATATGCACCAGACCTTCTCCCCTCTATTCTTCCCACTGCACCATACCTTCTCCCCCCTTCTTTTTTCTTCCGCCCCATTCTGTCCGCCATTTCGTTCATCTTATACCAATTAAACAATGCCCCTGTGATAAAGGGATTGGAAAACGAAAGATGGAGAGGATGTCACTTTTGAGCTTTATTGGTGACACCGGCAGGTAAGGAGGCCTCCAGCGGCCTAAAGAAGAAGAACAAAGAAGGAGCTCTTCATAATAGGGCGGGATGAGGAAGAAGGGAGGGGAAGGGGTGGGGTGGGGTGAAGCAGAAGAAGAGAAAAGAGAAAGGGAAGGGACGGTCCGAAGAAGGAGGGAGGAGAGAGGTGGGGAGGAGTTCGGCGGGTTGGGCTGGAGAAGAGAAAAGACCGGGGAGGGTGTGTTTGGCTGAAGAAGAAGAAAGAAGGGGTGGGGGAGCTGAAAAAGATGAAGAAAGAATGCAGGGGAGTCCAGTGAAGAAGAAAGAAGCACAGAAAAAAGAAAGTAAAAAAGAAAAGGAAAGAAGAATTAAAAAAGAACAAGGAAAATTATTAAACATGTGCTAGCTGGACTGCCACGTCAGGTGTATCACCCGGTTAACCGGGAATCAACAGGCTAGATTACAAATTTGATCGTTTTTACGTAGTTCACGGACCTAATTGGGTTTTTCTTTAGTTGGAGGGTATAATTGACTTTTCTGATATACTTCGAGAGCCCATTTGACAGTTTTCACAAAAATCTACTAGCAGAAATAGATAAGTGTGACTCCAATATACGGAATTGGAAAAGGAGTTCACGTTTTTCATAAATTTTTTCTTTCATTACTTGCAATTGGAAAATTAGATGCTGAACCGTATTCTCATAATCAAACAATAGTAGGGGTATGGAATTATTAATAACTGTAGGAGTAACAAGAATCTGGGAAAAAGAAAAAAAAATTGTCCCCTTATTTCTACATCCTCCTGTGCTTTTTTGGTTCTAACGATTTATTTATAGTTGCAACCATTTCTTTTCATACAGTCTCTAGTTTATTCATATCCATTTTCCACGTCAAGTTGCAACCATTTCTTTTCAGGGTATGTTTGTGTACGAGGGTTTGAACGGAAGACACGGGCTCCTCGACCACTAATGGCACGATTGCACTTTCCAGCCAGTAAAATGAAAACGAAGGCGAGTACGGATGAAACCAAGGCATAACCCTGCTGCTGCTGCTGGCATAGACACTTCATAGCAGCAGCTCATTACAGATGATGATGGTGGCGCCTCATTTCATGACATTATGATAATTATGCTGCTGCTTGTCAGAAATAGCTAGGCATTTAGTTGTAAATATATTCTAAAAATTCCGAGTATTGAAGTAATCATTTGTTCCTCAAAACTATTATGTTCACTTTATTATTATTAGACAGAAGAAGAGTAGTACTAATGTATCGGCCAAATAAGGAGTGTTGTCGCATATCGGTTAGCACTTAGCAAAGGGGTTGTTGACCTTTTTTTATTCCTTAATCATGTCGGTAAAGTATTTCTCTTTATACTCGTACTAGTTTTTTGACGCGCGTTGCGCGTGAGGGACAGTGCCCAATACTATTCACAATACAAGTGTGAATTTAAGAAGAACATCCACTCTTTCAAACGATATGATATGCATATTAGAACGACAATGATTATGTTTCTAAGAAGTGAAGTTTGATTATAACTTGTGTGATAAGGAGTGTGGATGTAAGGATTGGGCGCTCTTTTAAAATGGTAGTTATTATCTTCTATTAAACACATGGTACAAGCAGAATTGGACGCTCTTTTTAGGGTGATGTAAAGATATCCACGTATACATTAATCCCTTATGATCAGCAACGCCGTGAAATTGAAATTATTCTTTTATAAACATCTCCACAATAACTACCAAATCTGATTTAGGTCTAGTTTGCTTGAAGTGAGAAGCACAGAACCGAATCGACCTTCACCCAACATACTATTATGTTAGACATTTCTTGTAGTTGTTAGAAGTTCATTTAAGTGTTGATGACCACAAATATAATTGTCATTCCTATGTATCATTTCTATATTGTTGTTCTTGTGATTACTATAAAACCAACTTATATATTGGAGTAGGAGTCATACTCCGTATATAAAAAAACATTGAACATTTGCGGCCCAAGAAAAGTAAAAAAGATCTACCAAACACTGTATAGACGATGTATGATGAACATTTTGATAAATAACGATGTTTTTATTGGGACCGATTGCAGTCCCCGACCAAACCAAAACAAACCATATCGGATTTAAGCAGAGCAGTCCAGACTTAAACCGATCAGATCAGACCGGGCTTCGATCGTTATAAAATACACATAGGCCATGCATGAGAATTCATCAAACCAGACCAGACTTAAATAGAGCCGATCATACCGGATCAAAACTAGCAAGGTCAGAAAATTACAATTCAAGTAAAAATTCCCTAATAGCCTAAAAAATAATCTCTATTTTACGGGAATAGTGCAAAAGCCATTATCAATCAAAATCTTAATATATACTACGAGCATGTTTAGCCGGAATAAGTTATACCTTCTAGCATTTTCTACTATTTAAAAAGATCTAAAAATTTTGTACTCGTATATTTGGCAGGATAATTTTTAAGAGTTTTTATCTAAACAAAAGTTTTATTTTGAAAAGCTACACTGAATAACATTTGAGAAAAGTCTGTAACTTTTAACATTAATTAATCATAACAACTTGTATATGAAATATAACTAAATCAAACAATCAACTTTTTATCAAATACTTAACCATTTTTTCTTTTAAAATCTTTTTAATCATTAAAAGCTAACAATTATTAAGTTTTAAAAATATCATTTCATGTCAAATATATCTTACATATCTTAAAAATTTATAAGCACTGTATATGTTTGGAGATGAGAGTATGAGACCTGCAGCCTAATTCCAATGGAATTTTCTATTTATTGGAAAGAGGTAAAAAAAAATTTATTAATAACCAAAATAAATGTTAAATTTGAATTGAACTCACTAAAGAGTCACCAAGGAAACGTATTTGGGGAGTTCTGTTTAACTTAACGGAGATCAATTAATACAAACGGAAGAAGAGGGTTAGAATAGCCAAACAATTGAAACGTACAAGTTATGATGCATACTAAACAACCTTTTATTGCTTCTTATTACACCAACATTTTTTCCATCCCTTATGCACCCTTACCATCATTGGTGTTTATAATTTTTTAAGACACACAATGCGAGATAACTCATGCCTAATACGGAGTATAAAACAAGAATTAATTTCATTTTTTGTCCTACAAGTATGATGTCAATTTCACATTAAGTTCACGTATTTTAAATTATCCACTTTTAGTGATTAATATTTCTTGATCATTTGTGGTACTTTTTCGACGATTTTAATCACCGAAAACATTGACGGAAGGATCATATATGGGCGAAAAACAATAGTCATGTACCAAAAGTGGTAAAATCAAAGATGTGGAGCAATGGTGGAATTAGTGCAATATTCGTAGGATCAAAATGAAATTTATTCTTGAAAACAAAACTACAAGTGTTAGAAAACTCAAGAAATCTTATAGTAATTTGATGTCTATTAGCAAGAACTTGTAAAAGGGAAAATGCACAATACAGTTGACGCACTTCGAGCTAGGGAAGGATTGCGACGGGTCGGGTCGGGTCGGGCCTAGGCCCGGAACGGGCAGGCTTCGGAATCAAGGAATTCAGGCCCGGTACCGGCCCGGGAATGCTCCGGCTTCGAGTGACGGTTGGTGTTGTGCAGTAGAATCGTCTAACAAGAATGGACATCCATCTCATAAATGGTAGGAAGTGGACTTGGCTTGTTTCGTCACGCTTATGAATGTTCTGTTTGAATTCATCCCAGATGAGTGTCACATATCATAGTTTTTGGAGAAGACGATGTCGTGCAAGAGTGTGTGACGTGCACTTTGTCACGGTGCGTCAAAATAAATTCAATACTAGCACTAATACGTAGTATGGCGTAGTAGAGTTCGTATCCACAGGGAAATGAATAATTCTCTTTTTATAGAACTAGTAAATAAAGGGGGGGTTTTGATTGAGTGATTTAATTAAAATAAAACACGAAGATGAACGAGTTAAATGTGATTTGATTCAAAGATAAAAAGGACTTGGCATTGCTACTTTCCACTTGTTGATATATTTTAGTCGATCATTGTTATATCTATAACTTATCCCCTCTCAAATACTCAATCGAGGAGTATATCCAATTCATCGAGAGTAGTTATTAACAACGACCGTTCATTAATAACCCTTACTATTAGTCAAGTATAGAACACCGCCATATACCGACTTAATAGTAGCATTTAATCTCTTAACTCCTTGATGAAATCAATTGAGATTGATAAACTCAACACAACGGTTTCGGTTTAACCAACAAAATTAATCCCTCTTAAGTTTATTAACCATGACCGTGCATTAATAAACCGAAGTTACTTACTTGTGAAACCATCAACGATTAACCATCGGTTCATTGATCGTTTCTAGTAGTAATTAATTTCGAGATGTTAACTAATTGTCATCTTAGCAACACTCCCCAACATTAATATAGAGATAGATTAAGGGAAGAATTAATATTCAAGGAAGAAGATTAAATATGAATAATCCTACTATAACTAATGTCAAGATGTTATCTAATTGTCATCTTAGCAACACTCCCCAACATTAATATATAGAGGAAGAAAATAAATACTACTATAACTAATGTCGAGATGTTAACTAATTGTCATCTTAGCAACACTCCCCAACATTAATATATAGATAGATTAAGAGAATAATTAATATTCAAGGGAAGAAGTTAAGAAAATAACTCACAACTTTAATAATCAACAAGCTTCAAGAGCAACACCAAGAAATGGAAGTTTAGCTCCTCATTTGGAGACTAAACATGCTATAAAAATATAAAAGAAATACTATTCTAAACTGAGCTTAAGAGTATGGAAGAAGGAGTTTTGAAAAGTGAAGGAAAATGGGGCTATTTATAGGTGTTTTCAACACCCTGGGGCATTTACCCGACCGGGTAAATGGACATACCCGACCGGGTAAATGTCAAAATCAAATATTTCCCACATTCTGGCGATCTTCGGCATGTTCTGGTGTTCCGGGTCACATCTGACCCGACCGGGTCAAGTAGGGGACCCGACCGGGTCTGGCAATTTCCTTGCTTCTTCGGTTGTTAAATCTTACCCGACCGGGTGGGGATTTCTACCCGGTCGGGTTTTGCTCCTGGGCAATCAAATTTCTTGTTTTATTCTCTTCAAAGTCCTCTTTTCCAACACCATAAATCCTAAATCTATTTTACAACTTATAAATGAAGATTAAAATACAATTACAACTAAAATCACACAAATGTTTTTTTTTCCACAACAAAATAAACAAAGCAGACAGATTAAATGATGTAAGGCATATCAGAAGCATCTAATGTAATAACCCCCGTAGTTTTGGTGTAAAAGCTTCCCCTTGTTGCCAAATAAAATTACCATCTAGGCCCATTTTAGCAACCAGAATCGCCGCTTGATTGACTTGGGCCGGGACAACGGAGTAACTCAGCCCACTTAAACAGCCCAAAAATTTGCTCCCATCCTCTTGCAATCTAGAAACAGATCCTTCAACTTCCAAATTAGGCAATCGTAGTGTCTCCACCCACTGAGCAGCTCGCTCTAGCGCTTTCTCTTCCAAATCGCCGGATCCACTCAGAGGGAAACCTTCCGCCGCTACTACCGCTCCAGCGTGATCTCGAAGTAAAAATCCAGCTGCTGACTTACCTGTTCCTCTAAAGACTGCCCAGTTAAGCTAAATAAAATGTTTACAAACTAAATAAAATGATAAATAATACACACAAATCAAACATAAAAACATACACTTATGCACTACTAATTAGTGCATATCAGTGTGAGTAGGGATGGAAAGGGCCCGGTTCCGGTTCGGGCCTGGCTGGGCTTGGAAGGTTTTGGGTAAGGCCCGAAACTGGCCCGGGAGTCTACCGGTTCTGGGCCGGGCCGGTTTCGGTTCAATTTTTTTTGTGTTTTCTTATTTATTTCAACCCTCATCCCCATCCCCATCCCGCCAAACCCCTCGGAAACACCCAGCCCACGTAAACCCAGCCCAAACCCAAAAAAAACAAAGAAAAAGGCCCGAACTGGGCCCAGACCGGCCGGACCGGTTCGCCTTTTTCTGGACCCGGAACCGGAACCGGTTACCCCCTCGGGCCGGCCCTAGGCCCAGAACTCGAACCGGTTTCCCGGGCCGGGCTGGGTACAAACAGTACTGGTCTGGGCCGGGCCCGGTCCGGTTGGCCTGGAACCGGTCCACCCCTAAGTGTGAGGACGTAGAGGTTGCACCTGTCAAAACCAGTGTGTTTCGCGGAGAGACATTTGTTGATGATTGCAAATAGATTAGAGTTCTCCATGGCCTTGGCACATGTTGGCGTTTGAAATTGGAGATAAGAGGAAGTGGTGCAATATAGCCCATTCTTATAATGTCGGAGTAAATCTGGTTGTTAGTGGGGAACTCATCATACTGAGCATGTGTTGGGATGCGGAGGACAGTCTGGACGAGATCTTTAGTGAATTGCATGCACTTGGGTGTCGTAAATGATAGCGTTCAAAACCTCCCTCTAGTGGCAGTTCTTGTTGTGTTGAGTGTTCCCCAAAATTGTTGGAGATACTCTTGTGGGATGGAGTCGGTCAGTGTAAAAGAATACCACATCGGATGTCCTCTCAGAATGAAAATGATGATTTGATCCTCGCACTTGAATGATTCAAATTGTAGTTGGAAGTCGTTGGTCTCTATGCAGAACCATTTGTTCTAAGCATAGACTGATTCAATGGACCTCATTCTTGCTGATAACTGAGATACAGACTAGAGAAGAGATGGACTTGAGGAAAAAATGGTGATACTAAGTAAAAGAAAAAAATGGCAGAACTAAGTAAAGGAAAAAAAAATGGTGGTACTAAGTAAAGAAAGATGGCGATATTAGTGATTGAGCACCTCAGCCATTATTGATTGAGAAAATTGTTCAATATAGAACCAAAATTCAACCTTTTTCCCAAAATAGGACTACATGCATGTTTTTCCCTAAATAGGACTAATCTTACCTATTTTACCTCTAATTCTATTTAATTAACTAATTGATCTAAATAGTTGCCCCCCTAATTTCCTTGCACAACCAAGGCAGTCCGTCGGTGGCGGGGCAGCCCATGGCGGCGGCAGCACTCCGGCAGCCGGTCGGCGGCGGCGAACTCCAACAATTAATTAACCCAATTAATTGCCCCCCTAGTTATCTTGCACAACCAAGGCAGTCCGTTGGTAGCGGGGCAATTCGGTGGTGGTGGCGGCGGCCGAAATGCTAGGAGGATTCCAAAAAAATCTGGAATTTTTTTCCAGCGGTGGTCGCCGAAGCTCCGGCGGCGGCCGGCGGCGGTTTGGCGGCAGCAGCAGGTGGTCGGCGGCAGGCAGTAGGCAGCAGTACAGTGGCAGCACTGGGGGTATCTTGGTCCAATCACTAAAAAAAGTCCTATTTAAGGATGTTTAAACTATGTGCTCCTATTTTGAGAAAAAAAGCCATGTGTTGATCCTATTAAGGTAAATCTCCCTTATTAATTAGGGATTGAGCACCATCTGGTAGTCACGAATGTTAAAAAAAGACACACACACACACACACACACATGTGTATGCACATTCACTGTGCAGTCAGGGTCGCTCGGCACACGCGAGCGAGAAGATGAAATGAAGCTCGGCATGAAGTGCGGAGCCATTCACAAGCGCAATCATAACCATGTAAGTGTTCCAAAACACATAGAAAGAAGTCATACATGTTACATGTCGTATGACGCGCAACGCATCCAGAGCCCAAGTGTGCCAAGGCTGATCATGTAGAGGTTGAACGGCCCAAGGAAGCTCATCCCAGCATCTGCAGGTCAAACGTCTCCAGAAATTCGAATCGAGGATTGTCGCTAAGTATTATGAGGTCGGAACTCCCGGGTCGTGCAAGACAAAGCTAATCAAACACTGGTTGAGGTTCTACAGGTCGAACGTCCAAAGGAAGTTGAGTCGGGCATCTAGGGACCGAGCTTCTTAAGCATGCCGAACTGAGCATCTAAAAGGCAAATACCAGAGGTCCAGCAACTAGAGATTGAGCGGGCTGACCTTAAAAAGGGTCGATCATCCAAGGAAGCCTAGCTCAGCCTTCGAAGGTCGACTATTCTGAGGAATCGGACCGAGGATTGCCGCTAAGTATGACGATGTCAAAACTCCCGGGTCATGCATGACAAAGCTGGACAAACACTGGTCGAGGTTCTATAGGTCGAACGTCCAAAGGAAGTTGAGCCGGGCATCCGAGGACCGAACGCCCTAAAGCCTTCCTAGTCGAGGCCATCTATAAGGCCTTATAGCATAGGCCGAAGCACTCTTAAGCCCTTGCACCGTAAGCCAAGGCTATATGTAAGCCCTCACACCTAGGCTAAGGCACTCTTAAGCCCTTGCTCTAAAAGCCGAGGCCATATGTAAGCCCTCGTATTGTTTTCAGCTCATGACTAGGCTCACAGTTTCCCAACGAGGATAGCACCCGCCGTCTTACACAGCACGACCGGTTCCTCAACACCATTATGCCTGGTGCAAAGGGTACATCACTTCTTATACATTGTACTACTACATACTTTCATGAATACACACATACACTTTTGTTCATCATTTCCATATCATTTAACATATATGTACATGAGACCTTAAAGCTTCTCGCATAGCAAGAAGAATTATATATTATATAGGGGTCTACTGTTACCCGATTCGAGGTCCTTTTTCCTTGTCTGGTACGATCAGAAGGGAGAATGCACAGAGGAGAGCATCCCTCGCCTGACCAAGTCAGGAGAGAGAGCGTCTCATCGGCTTGTTCTATCCAGAGGGGCAAACACCAATTGATTTAGCAAGAAAACCCGAAGATACAGATGCAAGCAAGACAAGGGAAGATCATGAACAAGAGTATAATTTCGCGGGCAGATTCGCGAGCTCACTACTCAAGAAACTGTGGGACTTGTGTTGGAATATAAGCCCATTTCGGCCCAATTGACCCATTTCGACCCTTGCTTTGTCCATTTCGACCGTTTTGTCCATTCGGCCCATTAGGTCCCTTTTGGCCCATTAGGGTAGATTTTATCCTCTTTCCCCTTTTCCTATAAATAGAAGCATTCCCTCCTTGTTTTGGGATCCCTCTTCTTCCTCCTCCACTTCTTCTTCACCTTCTCTCTAGAAAGCTTAAGACTCCATTAATGGGAGCTCAATACTTGTACATTGTAATAGTGAGGAGGGCTTAATGAGAATGAGAGTGGCTTGGACATTAGTCCAAATTAAAGTCTCGTGGTTTTCACCCTTTCGGGTTTCCACGTTAAAATAGCTTGTTCATACATTTATTTATACAGTTTATACATTTTACTACTATTTCATGTTGGAATTATCTCAACACTAAGTAAGAGATAAAATAGATGGCGGTACTAAGAAAGAATTGGCGGTACTAAGTAAAGTAAAAGATGTCGATCGATACTAAGTAAAAGAAAAAATGGAGTTACTACGTAAAGAAAAAGATGGCGATACTAAGTAAAAGAACAAAAAAGATGGCGGTACTAAGTAAATAAAAAGATGGCGATACTAAGAAAAAAAAATAAAAAATAGTGGTACTAAGTAAAGAAAAAGATGGTGATACTAAGTAAAAGAAAAAAAATGGTGGTACTAAATAAAGAAAAAGATGGCGATACTAAGTAAAAGAAAAAAAGATGACAGTACTAAGTAAATCGTTGAAATGACGATACAGTAAAAATGCAAATGGCAATACTTAATTACTCCTCCATTCCGGGTTAGGCTCGAGAGAAAGCGTATATTCATCTCCATATTTGATTTCGTCACTTTGACTTTCCTCATTTCATTAACGTGACAAACCCATTATAGGTCTCATTAAAAGGTTCAGCTGGTCTAGCTTTGAAAGCATCGTAGGAAGCCAGCATGCTTGCTTTGTTTGCCTTAATTTTCAGCTCAGTTCCCTCCATTAGCTTCTAGATTTCATCCCACATCTCCTTAGCTTTCTCCATACTGTCCATTTGCACATAGATATCATTAGGAATTGCTTGGAGCAGGTATGTTTTTGCCAAGACATCATCTTTTATTCTTAATTTATGTGCTTTATCATATCGAAGGTTTTAGTCTTAGAGTGGGTCCGACATGAGGGTTATTTACATTACTTCCTTCAACTAGGGGTGTGCATCGGTTCAAAACCGGATCTGACCAAACCAAACCAGACCGCAACCGGAACCGGATTTGCAAGAAAATAGAAACCGAAAACCGGACCGGATATATTCCGGTTTTGAGCCGGAACCGAACCGGTTTAACCGGTTCAAAACCGGAACCGGACCGGAAAACTGGTTTCTAAATTAATTTAATTTACTAGCAAATACAAGTTATTTGTTTAATAAAAATAAGGTATTTGTGACTAGTAATATTACTATTACTATTATTATTTATCTAATTACTTTTATTAGTCTTAGAGAGCAAAGATTGAAGCAATTTGAGTGTAGAATAGTAGATATTAGTTAATATTATTATCAAGAAAATAAGAATAAATAGAGGAATAGAACATTAGGACATAGGACAATATACACTACATATTAAAACAATTACTATTTATATTTTTATTACTATTATTATTTTTGTTATTCTATAACTATTTTATATTAATACTATTAATTAATATAATAAAAATATAGGAAACCCGGTTTAATCCGGTTCAAACCGGAACTATCTGGTTTTTAACCGGAACCGGAACCGGAAACCGGGTTTATAAAATTTGAAAACCGAAAACCGGACCGGATATCATCCGGTTCAGTTCGGTTCCGGTTTTTTCGGTCCGGTCCGGTTTTCCGGTTTGAACCGATTTATGAACACCCCTACCTTCAACTGTTGTCAATAGTTGTGCAGGTCCTTTTATGGATTGAAGAATTGCAGAGAATTGACACTTGCTTTCCAGAAAGTTCAGAAATCTATTTCGCCACATCATATATTCACCTCTCCTCAGAACTGGAGCTCTGCTTTCATTTCCAAGCGAAAGAGCATCCATCTTTAAGAATTGATTGGTCTGTGCGGTTGATCGACTTAAAGTTCAGAAGTTAAGTATGATAGCGATACTAAAATGGAGGTAAAGGTAATGACGGTAAGTGAATGGTGGTGCTGATCAAAGTTCAAAAGTATAAGTGTAATAGTGGTATTTGGATGGTGGTAAAGGTAATGGCGGTAAGGGAATGGCGGTACGGATCAAAGTTCAAAAGTATAAGTGTAATAGTGGTATTGAGATGATGGTAAAGGTAATGGTTGTAAGGAAATGGCAGTACTGGTCAAAGTTCAAAAGTATAAGTGTAATAGCGGTACTGACATGGTGGTAAAGGTAATGTCGGTAAGTGAATGGCGGTACTGATCAAAGTTCAAAAGTATAAGTGTAATAGCGGTACTGGGGTGGCGGTAAAGGTAATGGCGGTACTGATCAAAGTTCAAAAGTATAAGTGTAATATAGTGGTACTGGAATGGCAGTAAAGGTAATGGCGGTAAGGAAATGGCGGTACTGATCAAAGTTCAAAAGTATAAGTGTAATGGCGATACTGGGATGGCGGTAAAGGTAATGGTGGTAAGGGAATGACGGTACTGATCAAAGTTCAGAAGAATAAGTGTAATAATGGTACTGGGATGTCGATAAAGGTAATGGCGGTAAGCAAATGGTACTGATCAAAGTTCAAAAGTATAAGTGTAATAGCGGTACTGGGATTGCGGTAAAGGTAATGGCGGTAAGTGAATGGTGGGTAGATCAAAGTTCAAAAGTATAAGTGTAATAGTGGTACTGGGATGGCAGTAAAGGTAATGGCAGTAAGGAAATGGCGGTACTAATCAAAGTTTAAAAGTACAAGTGTAATAGTGGTACTAGGATGACGTTAAAGGTAATGGCGGCAAGGGAATGACGATAAATATGCAGAAAAATGTAATCAAATCAGGTGTTCGTAAAACCAATATCCACAAACTCGATTTTCGTCATTGATCGGGTTCCAATGATTTTTGAGCAGAATGCAGACCAGAGTATCGATCAGAATGATGTATCGTTATGGTTCCACTTCGTCATCTTCAGTGACGATCAAAGCACAACCCGCTCTGATACCAATTATTGGTTTACCCAGTCTCTTCGATGGATGCACGATTAATATTGAACATATTAAACAGGAGAAACAGACTCAAAAACAAAAAAAAATGATCTCGAATAGTGTTCATTGAAGAAAAGGGATCATTATTCTCTGCTAAAGAATGTTCTCTACTGTCTGTTGTATATGGAAAATGATATGGCAAGAATGAATCAAAAGTTACTGCCGCATTACCCTAAAAGGTATTTATATACCTTGGGTAATGTGTGTGTCTTGCATATGTGTTTGAGCCCAAACATTTTGGCCCAAACATATTAAAATGCTACTATAGCTATTTAAATAAAATCTTTTAGATAAGATAAAATACAAATTCATTTACAATAAATGATCCAACAAAAACACACATAACCATGATCATATGTTACATATCTTACGGCTAATAGACCTCAGAGTCATTACAGAGTCATCATAGGTCACTAAGCATATGCAAACACACATAATCATGATCAAATGTTACATATCCTAGGCTAACACACCTCAAATCCATCTTAAGCAAACACAACTTACATTCATGATGCAAAAAGGTGATGTCACATTGAAAGCAGTGAAATAGCATACCCAAACACACAAACACACACCACAGGTGAATCAGCATGCCATACCCAACATACATCTGAGTCACGCATATGAAATCACAAACTTTAAATCATCATTGTTTAAACAACAAGCCAAACCGGCCTCTCACAAACATGCAAGGCTAAGGCAACATGCCCTTAATCATCATGAGTCCACATAACACTAAAGACATAAGGAGTAACGGTTTAGAAGATTACAGTCCTTAAGGACTCTATTCATTATTGTCGTCTTCCCCACCACTGTTGTCACTCTCATCTCCTGTTTTTTTGACCCTGTAACGATCCTGAAAAATGATAATACAAAGAGTAGGAGGGCAAAATCAAAGCCTACTCAAAATTAAAGTACATAAGGGAAACTAATTGAATCAAATTTAACGATATCAACAAAGTGAGTAAAATGATGATCATTGGTTTTTACCGAAGTATTTCGGTAAGCCAAATACTCTGAGGCTCTGTTAATCTTTGGATGTATGTGCATGATTGTCCAATTATGAGTCGTTAACCTTTTCTTGATATTCCGTATGCGCAACCAATATTGCCGATGTGGATTAGAGATTCCCGTAATACCTTCATAGACATCCTTGTTGTCAACTTCAATCACAATATTGATAAGCTTGTGAGCCTTGAGCAAACTGCTAGTCATAAGCTGCAATTGTACCATTATCATGAGGTGCCAGCTGAGTTTTATGCCCATAGTATCTTCCATCGGCATCCCGAATCAGTGCTACAGTGCAGATGAGTTTAGGGTTGAGGTGGCGCGAGGCTAGGTTGATTTTGCAGTATGTTGGCGGGGGTTTTCTCCAGAAATGGAGACTAGGAGGCTTAGTGATCTTATTTGGTGTAGTAGTCCATATGTTGAAGGGGATATCATGGGTAGTGTTCTGGAAAGGTTTGACAACCGGCACAGCAAAAAGCTCAGTCTTAATAGTATTATTGCCTCAGTAAGATATGGCTTTTTTCATCAAAAAGAATTTTGTTCCGAGTTTTCCACAGCTGCCAGAGTATAGTACTTTGTCACTCTCATCTCCTTCTCCATGCGCCAGTCCTAAGTTCACTTCGTCTCCACCTTCTGAATCCAGCCCGTCCAAACCATTGTATGTATTCGACACGACGTTGGATCCGAATTACTCACACAAGCGCCAACCGGTTGGGATTAGTTTCAGATGAGCTTAAATCACCAAAACGAACTATGAATAGTTTAAATGGAGGTGGTTCATGGTGAACATTTGCATGTCAAGCTTCAGCATCTACATCTGGGAAAGTGGACCGACTTAGGATTTTTAGGGGGTGATGATTTTCGATCCAGGTGATGGAGGTTAGTAGAAGGATGGTGCGACAAGGAGGTGAGTAGAAAGACTACGACGTGACGATGAAGGTGAGTAGAATGACGGATGACGATGGAACTCATGGAAGTGAGGAGAAGGTTCGAGAGAGAGATTGGAGCGTGTGAGGGCAGAATGCCAATAAAGACCGGCAGGGGTGGGATGAAGGATATAATGGACATTTCATATGTAAAAGCTATCTAAAATGGAAGTGTGAAGTTTACTTTGGACCTACCCAAAAAGGAAAATGCAAAGTTCATTTGGGACAGGATGGACTATTTCAATTTTAATGTGTACATTTTTTTTGTTTGTATTAATATAATATATTTAAATAATTTTTATAAAAAAACGGAACCCGCCAAGGATCGGGACCGATCGGGTACCCGAGACCAAATCGGGACCAGTAATACCTGTGTTGGTTCCAGGCACCGAAAAATAGGACCGAGTACATGCCTAATTACAAAACGCAACACTCACAAGACCTAAACTGACCTTTACACAAGGGCGGAGCTAGGGAATGGCCAACCAAGGCCGTGGCCCACCCCGAAATTAAAAAATATCTTTATGTTTAGTGTGAAAAATTCTAAGTAATTTTTTTTCCAAAAATATTATTTGTATCGGTCCAGTCCGGCTCAGTGCCCTGACACCGCTCCAGGCTATGGAGTTAACAAGTATGTCAATTTATGGCACAACCCTGAAAAGTTAAATGCATTTTTTGGTATCTTTCGGAAACAATTCAACATGGCATCCTATTCAAACCAGCTCCTTCTCCGCTAGTTTTTACCATCACAGCATTCAGTGATACTGATTGGGCATTAGGTCCGCCTAGTGGTGGACTGGGCCGGATCCAGGCCAGGACTGGGCAGGCTCCGAGTCCGATAATATCAATTCCGGTATCGGCCCGGGTATGTACCAGTACCGGGTCGGGTCGAGCTACCCGATCGGGCTTCAAGGCAGGCCAGGGGCGGGTCGGTATAAATTTAATTTTTTTTGTTAACTAATTCACAAATGCTACAAAAAAATCAATGTATATTCATTGAAATATGAATTACAATTTATAATTGAGAATAATTTCAAACATTAAATACATTTGGTAAAAATCGATCAGAATCTCCGCCAGCGTCGGTTGTTGTTTCTTCCATGAAGTGGCAATCAGGCGATACTAACTTCTTGAATTCTACACCGTGCCTTCAACCAAACGTGAAACTGTGAAAGCAAATGAGCATCTCAAGAGATTGTGCGCTAAATTCTTGTTCACATAGTACTGTTGGCACTGGCATTGATAGCACTTGCTTCGCCATCTTCGATAAAAATCGAGAACATTGCTTCTTTTTCCTTCCACCACTAAAGAATATCAAAGTCATCCTCATCTACATACTTAACAGGAAATGTTAGATTCAAAGAAAGCTCGTTAATCGAGCTTTGTGCAACAACGGGAATTGATTTATTTATTTTCATAAGATTACCAAATGTAGATTTGAAAAGTGATTTTCTTGTAGATGAAAATGCAATTGGTTTTGGGAGAGGATGCGCTAGCATAATGTGCATGAAACTCATTAAATAATTGATGAAATAAGTTGGAGAATAGGTGTAGGAAAATGTTTAGAAAATAGGTGTATTTATAGTTTTTTTACCGCCCCCCAACCCCCCGGACCCCCTCCAACGGATCTATAGCCGTTGGCAACGGCTAGGTGCCAGCCTATGGCCCAAACCAAATCAAAAGCAATATTTTTTTGCAAATATGGCCGTTGGGCCCGGACCGGGACGGTCCACCATTTCTTGATCCCGTAGCCCGCCGATTCGTCCAAAAACTCACCGGGCCGGATCGGGGTCTGTACAGTACCGGGCCGGATCGGGGTCTGTACAGTACCGGGCCGGGTCGGACCGACCCGTCCCAATCCACCTCTAGGTCCATCAACAAGAGATCTACTATGGGTTCATGTATTTTTCTTGAACCAAACATTATTTTGTGATCGTCCAAAAACAAGTCTGTTGCACGATACATCAGCAGATATTCTACAGATTCAATCTCTACTTCTAAGTAATTCAAGTATCACATTATACACCGAGAGTATATTGTGATAATCTAAGTACTCTTTACCTAGCTCGCAATCCTGTCTTGCATTCCAAGACCAAAAATATGGTGCTGGGTCTATACTTTGTATAGAGAAAAGATTTACTCAAAATAACTTAAAATTCTACATACTATGAACAGGAAGAGAGGAAAGAACGAGGCCGATGACAAGAAAAGAGAACTTGTATTCAAAGAGGACGGTCAGGAATATGTGCAGGTCTCTGATGTACTGACAAAGACTCTTTTAAAGCACCAGATTTCTTGAACTAAAATCAAAGCACAATGTGATTGAGTGATTGACTTTCCAAAACAAACACCCTGAACTTAATTGGGGGAGTGTTAGGAGTATATGTACACATGTAAAGCTAATCTGTTGTATTAGTTATAACTTATTGTGCTAATCAGTACTAGTTGAATAATATCTTTCTCTTTCTACAATCATCATTTTAATATGGCAAGGTCCTATGAGTAATCATTTTAATATGGCAAGTACTAGGCAATTAGATAACATAAGGTTAAGGGCCTTTGTAGTACTCTCCAGTAAAGTAATAGCTATAGGTTGATTAGGTTCTGTTAGATAAAGTAATTAGATAACATAAGGTTAAGGGCCTAATGGTGTTTAACTAGGTTCTGTTAACTTCTAACTATAGATTTGTATATAGGTACGCCACAAGCATAAAACCAGAAGGTCCAGAAGTAGAATGCAGAAATATGAAAGCAGGTCCAACTTTCCACATTAGATATCAATTCCGATGGATACAACCACCAATTTTAAAAGAAAGTGCACAACACTTCGGTAGCTGGCATTGAAAAAAACAAAGCCGATACTAATGGAGTTGGTGTACAAAGGATGTGGCTCCTGCTTGAACTTTTGAACTGTGTAGGATTTATTTGGCTTTTCTAATGGGCCATATCTGAACTCCAAACTGTTGTTTACACAACCAAATAATCCTGCAAAACCCACGTCAATCTACACCTAATCATACAAAATGGACCCGATACTAATGAAGTTGAAGAAGTATTGAGAAGGATAACCAAACAGCCCTAAACCAACATACCTCCTCACATAACAATGGCAGTCTTCGTCAAAAATAAATAATTCCAAGTATGTGCAATAAACATTAAAAAATCTCATGCATTCTGGTAAGCAATTGGGAGTCTGTAGGACCAGGGAGAGGTATAGTAGCGGGTTTGATCAATGGCCTCAGCATATCCATTATAGTTGCAAATGAAGGGCGTTTCCACGGCTCACTGCAACATCATCTGGTGATGTTAATTAAAAAAACTACAGAAGTATGGTATGATACAAGGACAACGAGCATACCTTGCCCAGCATGCCTCGATAACTTTAGCCACTTGAGCATTCAAATCACGCGGTAATTCAAGCCTCTTGTGTTTAAAGCCAACAGCTGCCACCACCTATATAATTAATTGTAAATGCATATATAGAAAACATCTAATACTGAAAACACGAATAAACTTTCATTCCATCTAGTAGCAATCATGGGTGGACATCTTGAACCTGTTTCGTCATTCAATTTTACATTGGTTAGGTTGAATAGAGATTGAAAAGTCGATTATCAAATTCAAACTGAACTTCGTTGAGTTCAATTTGTGATTATAATTGGGGTTTTATTGTGTCTTTTTGTTCCATTTGGTTTTAAGCTGTTTCAGTTAATTTCAGATTTAAGTTTGAAAAAACACTACCAAATAAAACTTGGAGTACTTACTGTTCAGTTTTAGTTCAGGTTTATTCAGTTTTGTTAGGTTAAAGCCAAAGTAATATGTTAACCCCTAGTAACAATTAGGTTTCAATTATTATTAAATATAAACCTGGGCTGGATTCAAATTACTCCATGGTTGCTGGAGCGTTGCCAACTCCCATAGTATCACACCAAAGCTATATACATCTGATTTTTCATTAGATGGCTCGTCACGGAGAACCTCAGGTGCCATCCACTCAGGCTGTCAAAAGAAAGGAAATAACATTACAACCCCTCCATTATATGGGATATAGCACCAGATCACACAATATATGAGTCATAATTAACTTACTGTTCCCGCAGCTGATTTTGAAGAAAGAAATGTGTGTGCTTTTAAACGGGAAAGACCAAAATCACAGACCTGATCAGAAGAGATTATTGTAAAATGCTTGTTAGAGCTTTCATCATCATCATCATCACCATTACCCCACTGCCGCAAAGGCTCCCATCATAATAATAATAATAATAATAATAATAATAATAATAATAATAATAATAATAACACAAAGAATAAACGAGAAATTTTTGTGGCACTTAAATGCATGAAAAGGCCAAAAGTGAGTTCAATCATGGGTATATCAAGTAGAGCTGGTTTTTGAGTTAAAGCTAATAGATCCAAAAGAAACGAATTAATTTCACTTTTGGTCCTACGAGTTTTATGTCAATTCCACATTTAGTCCACGTCTTTCACTTTGTCAACTTTGGTACTTAGACTAATGTTTCTTGACCATTTCTGGTAATTTTAACCACCGGAAATATCGACAGAAGGACCATATATGAGCGAACAATAATAGTCATGTACCAAAAGTGGTCAAAGACGTGGACCCAAGGTAGTCAAAAGTGTGCACGCTTGGGTCTGATGCGGATAAGGCTGAGAGCCTTTATTTTGGTTTAAAACTTTCAAAAATAATTAGCCCATATCTTTTATAACACTCAACCCATCTAAATAATAGGGTAAAACAAGTGAAACCTATGTAAAACCTTAATTCACGTACGTAAAAGCGTAAAACCAGCGTCAAGCACTACAACCATCATCGCTCTTCAGTCTACTCACTCTCCTCACTCCAGCTGCTCTACATCGACCAAGTTTTTTACATGCATTTGGTTAAATATGATGTTACATCCATCACATTTGGTAATTATAGAATAGTATACGTGATATTATCTGGTATGCGCTTCAGCCGAGTCAAGCGAGTGCTTTAATTGTGCCTTGTGCATCAGGCGCGGGAAGGTTCCTAGCGCTTTAAGTGCGCCTTTCGACATTGACTACCTTGCATGGAACAAATGTGAAATTGGTGCGATACTCGTAGGACCAAAAGTGGAATTTATTCCAAAAGAAACTAAAAGAATTATTTATTTAATTATACTATTGATATAAAATACTCCATCCGTCCCATTGGAGTTTGCCAATTTTTCTTTTTTGGTTGTCCCAAAAAACTTTGTCACTTTCCTATTAAAGTAAGTAATTTGTGGTTCTGCTTATTTCTCTCTCCTCTGCAGAAACCTCAACCACACAATTTTCTATTCTTATTCCTCACCTATTTCAAAGAGCGCAATGTCCATTGGGACGAAGGTAGTACATTAAAGCTAGCTATACTAACAAATAATTGAATAACTAAGAATATGATAATATACTGATAAAGCTACTTACAACAATTCTACATATTTTTCAATGGGGACAGCAAAAGAAACTCATGTTTTCTTAGTGAAATTGGCAATTAAATTATTCATTTGATTTTTTATTATATAAATCTATCAAATTATATTTTGTTAATTTTCATTATTTTAATGTTTTTTAGAGGAAATAACTTAAAACAATACTATGTATAGCCATATCATTCCATGCATCAAGAACTCCCCTAACATCACCAACCAAGAGGATCCAATGACTTGACATAGAGATGTGCACCTTAAAAGGAGAGGGATAAAACAAATGTAATGGGCACAAAAGCAACATCAGCCAAATTGGATTTCATAAGTTTAGCCAGCATAAAAAAAAGCAAATAAAGAAGTTCAACTAGACCAGCAAAATGAAAAAGGAGTATAGAAAGTCTTTAACCAGCAAGCCACAACCACAAATTGGATCCAGTACCCATGGATACCCGAAGTGTCCAGCAGCCCTGAGTCTCTCGTTGGTTGCCTACCCTTTGGCTGTCATGTAAGTGCCAAACACTTGACACCCACTATCCTATCGGACTAGTGGCCTAGGCGGACGGCCCGGCAGCACTTGTCTCCAACCAGTTAATTGGCTCCACTACCACAAATCAAGAGATAGCCGATGCTTCATCCTCCGCTTCGGCTCCCTCTAGAACACTGCCAATGCATTCTCCTCTTCCAGTGATAAAAAATATGAATTATCCAATCCTTCAGCTGCCATCTCCAAGCCCTGCATCACTAAAGCCTATCTGCTACTTTGCTCTCCCCACAGCCAAAAAAACCTCAAGGGATGTCTCAGAAATTCCAAAATCCTAGAAAAGGTGCTGTCCGCTTACTATTTGTTCAGTATTTGCTTGCGTTCATGTTTGTTAAATTTTATGATTCTTCACAATCGATGATAAAAAAAAGGAACTTCTATGATAACTATAACAAGACCGATACTTTATTCGACATGTTCCATGCTATTTTTTAATATTTCTATTGGAACGAACTACAAACACTATTCATAATGTTTTCGGCATTTAGCTTTAGCTTTATTTGTATACCTTAATAGCTATTGTATATAATAGATAATTATAGCTGTTTTTAAGTAAAATTGCTGGTTTAAGTTTTTTAATCAATGAAATAAGAACATTAGTTCAGTGAGGTGTAGCCATTTTCACTCACGCAGCAAAGTTCAGGTGATTACGTGTTGAACCCACCAGTAAACTAATCAACTAAAAACCTCAGGATATACATGACATTTATCAGTGGTAATAAGAGTTAAGACATACAACACATTCATGATCGTTCTCATCTCACCTTCACTGTGTACTTCGTGTCAACTAAAAGATTTGGTGATTTCAAATCTCTATGAACAATTGGAGGATTGTGTTTATGAAGATAATTCATTCCTTTTGCCTGTAAACAACGATATCAATATTTCAGCCCAACACATAAATATAATCAGTATCAAACATAAATTTATGATTAGATATTCATACATACCACATCATAAGCCATACATAACCGACGTCTCTCATCCAACATCTCACCATGTTTATGCAGAAGTCTATACAAACTACCTCTGAAATGTTAATAGAAAAAATGCACAGTATCAGTCAGCAAGAATAAGAACCCTACTGATAATAAGAGCTTTTTTCCTTCGATGGAAGTCCAAGTCGAAACCTTGATAAATATTCTGTAACTATTGACAAATTTGGAGGCTGTGTAACAGCACCCATGAAAAGCACAATATTTGGATGCCGTAAACGTTTCATAATGGCAACCTGAACCAACCAAAAAATGAACAAATGAAATGAGACATTGCAAAAAAAATGGTAGTAATGATGGATAGAAGCTTGGACAAGGTCAGGCATGTACTTCACCTCCCGTAAGAAGTCTTGCAAACGCTCAGGATGAAAATCTTGTTCCATTAGAATCTTCACAGCAACTTCCTGAAATGATAAATAATTTGGAATTTCAAGATTCATGGTATATTTTACATCAGCAAAAGGACAGTTCCATTATGTGCATGTTGCTATGAGAATATCAACCTTGTGAAGAAAGACATGGCTTATAACTATAAGTCTATAAAACTCTATCTACACTTATTACTGTCTCAAGACATTTTCAAGAGTTGGTATCCAACTTAGTCCCCTGGCAAAACCCTGTTACTTGAGACCGTCCTAAAGATTTTGGGTATTTTTGTCAATTTACTAAATTTAGACCCAATTTGGGACTCATATGGTCATTAACTATATCTTTTGGACCCAATTTAGTCATTAGAGCACACAAATATTCTTCTTAATTAGAGAAAATCATGAATGAGTAGTAAATTGAATCTAGATTGCATCATCTAAACAAAATTGAGTCCTAAAAAGGTCAAATACTCCCTCCGTCATAGGTTCCCGTTGACGGTTTACAATGTTTGACTGACGATAAAGCAACTTAATCCTTGTTCACACTCTGATTATTTCTAGTAAATAAAATTTACATATTCAGAAACTACATTAAAATCGCTACAAAGCCTAATAAAAAATGTAAATTTGATAAAAATTTGATATATAAAGTAAAAGATTAAAAAATGATTTAAGTTGAGCATGTGAATAGTGGACGGAAACCTTCTAATGGGACGGAGGTAGTACTAAATTCGGTAATAGTGTATAGTCGAAGATGACTTTGTGCACCGGGCTGCCCTTTAGTGTATAGTCAAGACTCGAAGGACTAAAAGGCATATTAACTTTCTAATTTCAACGGGGCGAGTATGATGTTGACAGTTTTTGGAATTTCATCATATTATTCCTTGGTGAGAACATTGTGACAGGAAGGGCATCCTGCGCAAAGTATCGTCCCTAAACTTTTAGCACTAATACTATAAAACTAAATTGATGATGAAAAAGATGATTCTAAAGAAAACACTTTCACAAGAAAATTGTGTGCACACAAGCACTCCCCCCAAGACCTCAATGTAAGCCAAGGGTGATCTATTCAAATAAATGAGTCCCAAATAACAACAGCCAAAAGATAAAGGTCTTACAGAGCCATTCCAATCAGCACGGAGAACTGTACCAAAAGAACCTGAAAAGCAGCAAGTCCATATTGTTAGCTACAGACTCTCAGAGAATACTAAACTCTGCAGTTTCATCATCAATCCAACAGTATAAGAACAACAGTTTCGGTTTCCTGCATGTTTGCAGAAAAAGAAGGGATTACCTGCCCCGATTTTCTCTTTCAGAACAAGATCAGTCCATGGAATATCCAGATCTTCTACATCAAGTGTAAAATCCTTACCTGGTTTGCTTGAAACCAGATGATTATCATGCCTAGGGTCAGAGTGGACTACATGAGGATTCGTGTCTTTTCCAATGTTTTGTGGGATGAAGACATTTGAAGGGTTATATATTTCAGTATATTGTGACTCTTTATCACGAACTCTTCTTCGAGCATTTGTAGGAGGCAATGGTAATCTCGAGATATCATCTTGATTGCTCGAACTAGGCACACAGCTGGTTCTATCAATATAAGTCATGTCCATTTGTTTAGCACACATTGGAGCGCTAAGGTCTCCATCAGTGGTAGTTCCTGAGACATATAACAACCATTGATTTCAAAAACAAATTGTGGGGCATGACAAAAAAATATGTATGAATGGGCATATATGTTATACAAATGAAGTTTGTGCCCAAAAAGATTCAGAATTACACATCATCATCATCACCCCAGTTCCGCAAAGGCTCCCCACCTACGGTGGGGTAAGGGGGGTCAGATGTACGCAGTCTTACCCCTGTACTAAAGGCATAGAGAGACTTTCCGAATGACCCATAGTGAAAAACGCGTCGAAAATTGCATAGACTGGCTGTTACTTCATAACAAAGAAGCGCAGACAGTTTAGTGAGCCATTTTGCTTTATTTCATCATATTCCCAAGCCAAAAAGATTCAGAATTACACACACATCCATCTAAATTTACATCTCATTAAGCCTGCGTACATCCACCCCCCTTACCCCACCATAGGTGGGGAGCCTTTTGGCACTGAGGTAGTGTTGTTGTTTTTGTTGTATTAGCAAATATCTTCTTTGTGCACCCAACAATCTCTAAAAGACTCCAAGTGTCATTATCTACTTTATTTTTATTAGGAAATAAAGATGGGGAGAAAAGACAGAAAGGAGAGGGAGGGGAAGACACAAACAGACTTGGATTAGAGGAATCAAAATTGATATGCGTCTTCTTGGGTTGGATGAAGTATGGCCTTGGAGAGAGCAAAGTGGAGGGCGCACATTCATGTGGACACTGGACAATTGTATGTCATCTTCTGTCTGAAAAGGAGCTTTGAGCTCTGTATCATACTCATCAATTGTATGTCATCTCCTGACAAGTCTATGTTTCCTATCACACTTAAAATATTCGGATGCACTTGCTTTGATAAAGGATGTTTGCCCTAATGTTACAAAATTAGATTCCAAAGCTTTGAAGTATATCTTTCTAGGGTATTTGCAGTCACACTAGAGGCATCTCATATCTTAATAGCTAATAGCTAGAAGTAACAAGAAATAAGGAATGTTACTTTCTCATAAGGAGCTATGTCTTTGATCTGTTATCTAAACAGGGAAATTGGGAGCTAAACCATGCACTCCCATGAATCCCAATTTGCAACTCACAAATGTAGGAGAACCATTTGATGACAGAGAAAGATAAGGAGATTGGTTGGAAAACGGAGTTCTCTAACAGTAACTCATCCAGACATGGCTTATTGAGTCATTATTGTATGTCAATACATGTCATGTCCAATAGTTGATCATGGGTCCGCTTTGGAACTTATATTGTGTTACTCAAAGGAAGCTCCTAGTCATGAGATTATATATCAAAATCATGGCCACACCAGAATTGAATGTTTCGCATGTGCTGACTGGGAAGGATCCAAGGAAGATTGAAGATCCTCAACTGGTTATTGTGTCTTAAATAGTGTAACCTGGTATCGTGAAAAAGCCAGAAACAAAATGTGGTCTCACATTCTAGTGCAAAATAAGAATAGAGCGATGGAACAATCAGCTTGTGAAATAATTTGGATATATCACTTAAGGGGGAACAGGTTTTAAAGCTTCAATTCCTGCAAAGTAGTGACAATCAAGCTAATCTGCATATTACGTCTAATCATGTATGTCATGAATGAACCACACATTGAAGTTGATTGTCATTTCCTTCGTGGGAAGAGAGGCATGATTTCCATAGGGTTTGTCAAGGCATCAGAACAACTCAGATATATATTTACAAAAGCACTACATGGGACGTAGATTGGTTAGTATTGTCACAAGTTGGGCATGATCAATATATGCGCCAACTTGAGGGGAATGTTATATTACCATAAGTATTAGTGGTTCTACCTTAGATAGAATAGCTTGATTGTAGATATATTTTTATATAATTTGATTCCCTTTCCTTTAATAAGGAGATATGGGTTATGTGTGTACTTTCTTCCAACTGAATGTAATATAAAGTACTACCAGTTTACAACAAAGACCAATATATCATTTGACATCATCGAAGAGCTCCAAAGGGGAAATTACATGTCCCTATCTAGATGTGAAAGCCCTACTCGCAGATACAGAGACTACGTGTTTGAGACCATGTATGTCTTCTAAGTTCTAACAAGTAAGCAAAAGTTCAGTCTCCAAATAGAAATCACGAATCGTAGATCACAAAACATTAATCACTCTTTACCTCTCAAACACGTGACTTACGCTTCAGGATGTATTATTATTATTGTAGTTGTTGTTGGGATAAGTTAGATCAAATAACTTCTTTTTTATCATGTCTTTTGTTGGAAGGGATGGTATTTATTTTTTACTGCTTAAATTTTAGATTTTATTAATGAAACTAAGCATCTCTCTACCACCAAAACAGAAAATGGAGGAAGAGAGTTAAGACGACAAATAAAAAAACATGAAAAGGTACAGCATCATAATGAGAAAAAGAGAATAAACTCAAGAGAAATACTTTCTCCGTCCCAAAACAAATGTCATGTTTTCGCTTTTGGGATGTTCCAACTCCCAAAATAAATACTCACTCTGACCCAAGTAAAGATTCACACTTGCCTTTTTTGGATGTCCCTTTTAAAGGTTCTCATTTTCATATTAAAAAATAATTCTCTCTTTAATGACAACTTAGTCATCACATATTAAAAGTAATACATCTATAACATCAAAATTATCATCAATTACCCCATTATTTTATATACCCACTCAAACTACTTCTCAAACTATACTCAAACTACCTTATTCCATTATTGCCTAGAGAAGTGTGCAATTTTTTAAAGGAACCTTAAATCGGAACAGAGGGAGTATAAAAGTACTGAAATGTCAGTCTAAATAGCTAAATATAGTAAATAATGTCACCTGTTGATGTTTCATCAAACACAAAATGAAGTGATTCACTGTCTGAGAAATATTGTTTGGCCAGGGAACTGAAAACAGTTGAAGTTTCAACATGTCGGAATCTGGGAAAGCACAATGGTGAAGAAATCAAAATGGAAGATGGACCATTGAGAGACGAATCAGGCTCGCATAAGTATCCTGGCCTTCCAGCCAAATCCACTAGGTATTCCCTGTGATAGTAAAATATCTTACCACATAAACTAAACATAATACCAATAACAGCAGTGATATAAGAGATATATAACAAAAAACATTGTGTGGAATAAAAGACGTTCTATCTATCAATAGATTTTCTTATGAGTTTAAGACTGAACAAGTTCAAAAGGTATAAAAATGTGATAATATACTGGTGGATGCGAATTTGAGTATGGCCTAGTGCCCTAATCATGACTGCCAAGTTTAAAAATGATGGATGCAAGAAAGAATATGGTAAACTACAAATTTATAGGTTCCAGTATATACCTGTCAGATCCAAACCGAACAAGACATGTGGAAGCATCAAATCTATCACAGTATTTACATCCCTTGGCTATTCGACAAGGTAAATCAATAGCATCAGCAAGTACCTGTAGCAATCATATTTCAAGTATATATGAAAGTATGACATTTAAGGAGTAGCACTCTCGGCTTAAAGTAAGCTGGTGTATGGATATGGTTTTTGTATTTATAACGAATTCAGTCAACAATTACGCAGGTGTACATAATTGTAGGAGAACAACTAACCAAACATACCTTAAAAAGCAAAGCTCGGTGCCTACAAAGACCAGCATAAAGGCTACCAACAGGTATAACAACAGACGCTAAACAATCTTTTAGGTCATCTCTGCATTCCTTCCAGATAGGAACCAAATCATCTTCTCCACTAGAAGCCGCACCCCTTGGGAAGGAAATAAAACTTAACTATAAAAGAACAGAAAAAAATACTTAAAGTTCTTACAAATCCCTTTGAATATTGTAAATCCTCACCCCATGTGGTTACAAACAAGCTTTGCGAGCTCTTCAACCACCTCTTCTGTTGAGATGCAACTACTAGACATGGTACGAACCCGATAATGCAAGTCCTTCAAAATGGAGTCACTATGCTTATCAATCAAAATCGCTTCCACAGAATGTAAGATGGATGGATCAGCAGCTTTAAGTGATGCAATTGATGGGATACGTCCACTTTCTTGCAATTCTGAGCAGACAATCCATACATAAGGATCCATCCCGTGAATTGAGTAAAATCCATCAGGAACTTTGTCAGAGTATGATAAGCATCCGTTTACCTGATGAACAAGATACTTAAAAAGAAAGGAATGGAGGTCGTTCGTTTCGTTTTCCAATACAGATTAGCTAACCTTATTCAACTTTCAAGGGCCAAAAAGGGAAAACAAACTTGGGCACAAAGATATGCAGAAATTGTCGCGCTCGCATATTCACGGCGTCAGACTTCATGGACCCATGGCAATGTGGTATGTATGTAAAAGAAAACTATAAACCAAAAGTATACACCAAATGTAAAACTTACCCAGAACCTATGGGACATGGACTCTGCTGACGCAGTTAAATGTGAAGGGACGGGATCCAAAAAATGTGGATCATCAGCGCACCTTGCTTCAGAGGAAAGCCGTAGCGCTAGTGCTAACTGCAACTGATAGCTCTCCTCCGTCTGCTGCGCCCAGCTCTTGGACGACGAAGAGCCGCCGCCAATTAGCCTCAGCTCGCCACCGCTATCATTTAACTGCCCGTAAGATGCTTCGGGATTAGATAGCGACGGTATGTAGTAGTCACCGGATATTGAGCTTTCTCCGAAGCTACTGCCGCTGGACTGTCTCTGCAACCCAATTGGCGACGGGAATCCTGGCGTCGCGATCCGATTCTGCGACTGGATCATTCGATGATCAGACGAGTCCCAATCAAATCCCTTGTCAGCTTTCCCCTTATTATTGTCCCCAGAATGAGACTCGTAGTTCGTCATCCCAGCTCCGACAGCGGAAAACTTGTCGTCCGGATTCTGACTCAACAAAGTATAATTCGACCGTCTTCCAGGCATTTCCATCGAAAACTTCCCGTCAAATTATCAATCGGAAAACCCCATCATCAACTTCATGATGGCACTACTTCCAAAGTCTTTAGTTCTAACCAACCGCGTCTCCTATCTCTTTCCATTTTCCCCCTGGAGTTCTTCTTCCTTGTCGGGGAGAGGACGAATTTGGACGTTTTATTTCGCGGCGCAGTGGTAACTGGTAATGCGTAGTAATTTTTGGGTAAATTATACCGTAATATTTGGGTGTTTTTTAATTAGCAATGACTTAGAGAATACGGAGTAATAAATAAGAACTTGCTCGAGCAAAAAAAACATAAGAACTTGGTTTCCTTTTTTTTTTCTTCACGTGCGAACTCCACTGAGGCACTAATCCACTCACGGGTGGACTCGGGCCGGCAATTCTGGAATGGGGCCCGGAACAGGCCCGGATAATCCCCGGGTCCGGATTGGGCCGGGCTTCGGGCCTTTGTTTTTTCTTTTTCCATTTTCCTAGTTAATCCCCAACCCCCTCACCCCCAAACCATCCCAAACGGCCCAAATTACCCAGCCCAACCCGAAAACTAAAAAAATGAAAAAAAATTAAAAAGGCCCGGAATCGGGCCCGAACTGGCCGGCCCGGTTCATGATTTGGGGTCCCGAGCCCGGACCAGAACCCCCACGGGTCGGGCCTACCCGGACCGGTCACTGACCGGGCCACCGGGCCGGAACAATGCCGGTTCAGGCCGGTTCCGGGTCGCCACCCGGCCCGAGTCCAACCCTAGATCCACTGCTGCGTTGATCGCGTGAGTTTGCTGATCTTTAGAGATGACAATTGTGACCGAACCAATGGATACTCGCACCGAATTGCCTCAGTCAAAACGGGGAAAACCGCATTGACCGGGTAACGGGTATGGGGCAGGGAATACCAGTTTTGTTTTTACGGGTAATGGGGCGGTTACGGTTTTATGCATGCCCGCCCCATTACCCGCCCCGTACCCGCCTCATTTATTTTTAGTTATTTTTTTATTACATTTTTATCTATTATATGTCCCACAACTATTAGAAGATGAGATTTTTTTCTTTCCATTATGTATATATAGATTACAGGTGTACTAACTATAATGTATGAATGAAAGTTCTTAATGGATTTTAATAGTCTTGTTTGATTGTTATCATATTTGTCGTGATTAATTTTTTTTTATATTAAGTATTTTTAGGTTTAAATTAATTTAAGTTGCTTCCTTTCTCGTCTTGTAGATATACAAATCTTTAAAGTGACGTCTGAAGTCTAGAGTCATCTAGGTAATGCCATTTTTCGCCTTTGAAAATATTATTTTTATTTAAAAAAATTAATGACTCATTTAATAAAGCGGTTACCCGCAATTACCCGGAATTTTACCCGTTACCCGTTGGGGCGGTTATGGTTTGAGTAAAAATTACCCGTTGGATAATGGGGCGGTTACAGGGCGGCAAAATTATCCAACGGGACGGGTACGGTTATATTTAAAATTGTCCCCTGATCTTGCTATTGAATTGCTGCAGTGAATTGTTACGTTTCTTTAAAATGTGTTCCACTTTGAATTGCTGCTGCTATTGAACTGCGTTGATCCACTGCTACGTACTGATGGAGTATATGGCCCAGGAACCCCCGGCCCAAAGACTCCCACTAATCTATCACAAGCCCAACAAGCTCAAGGAGCTCAGGAGGCCCAAGATTCGGCGGCCCAAGCGTCAAGAAGGCCACGGTACACACAGGAATGCCTTCGGCCACCTTGGCCGAAGGCTCCAGAACTCACAGAACCGCCATATTCGACCATGCGAAGCTACTGGGAGAAATTGACAGAAAACGGGAGCCCTCGGCACTATGGAGCCCTCGGCACTATGGAGCCCTCGGCACCAGGGGAATCCCTCGGCTCAACCAAGCCTTCGGCTACACAAGGAGCCCTCGGCTACGCAAGAAGCCTACGGCTGAACTAGCTCAATCATCGAAGATTCCTTTTAGAGACAGCCAACCACCGCATTTAATGCCACGTCGCATCCGCCAACCGCATTCAATGCGGTTGACGTACCACTGCCGGTGCCACTAGGCTGATGTGACCCTTCGGCCGTTGGATTACTGACACGTGTCCTCTCATCGCATTTATTGCTGCTATAAATAGCAGCCCATTTCTCCTTGTAATCGACACAATCTACATCTCAACTCCACGCTGAGTTCATTTAATAAAATCGACTCTCTCTCCTCCTATTTGCTCTGACTTCTCTCTAGTTATTTCCGCAATAACCCCTCGGATAAGATACCCCCCGGGTAGACTATCCACCATTTGGTGCTCTCGTTGAGAGTTCTGAACTATCAAGTAAGAAACCCTCCCCCTCTACCAAACACGAAATACTTACCAAAAATGGGAAGAACCACCCGTGCCCAGTCCAAAACCCTTGAGGAGAACCACATAGCTCCCGGCGAAACCAACGGGGCTGAGGCCTCCAACAGGCTCTTAGTACCCGAGGGTGGTATCATCCTCGAGTTGGAGCAGGCTACTGCTGACCTCCGTCAGCAACTACAGAAGAACGCCCCCGATGCCCGCATTGGCCTTGATAATCGAAGGAGGGATCGGAGTGAGAACCAAGTTCCCCCTCCGGCCCCGGCCATCGATCTTCAGGCTGCCTTTGCGGCCTTTGTTCAAAACATGGCTCTCAACTCCGGAGCCCTCGCCTCCCAGGCGCCCCTTCAGCCCCACGCTGGAGGGAATGTTATCCAACTACCACCACTCCCTCCTTTGTTCAACAGTCCTCCCCCGGGGATTGGCAATGCCGAGGGGGTCATGGCACAGGATACCGCCTCCCAAGAGGCCCAATCCAGGGACAAGCGCCCCGTGATGAAAGAGAAACCCCGAACCTCCGCACTTGAGAGGCTTGGGGGGGGCTCCCGGACACCGAGGGGTCCAAGACCGCCTCGGGAAACAGGCATTCAGCAGGCTCCAGGAGAGTGGAGCCTCTGCTTCGGGCGCCGAGGGCGTGCCTCCCCCACGGAGCAAAGGCAAAGCCCTCCTCCATGCCGATGACGCCAGGCACCAGATCAACCAGGCGCAATCCTTCCGGGCCAACTCCCAAGGGGTTGCCCCGAAGGATCCCAAGGACGAAATCATTGAAGCCCTCCTCCGTCAACTCGAGGAGAATCGACAGGCACCCCCGACGGCTTCCACAGCGAGGCCAGATCCGGAGTACGCTGACCTCCGGGCACAGGTGGAGGAAATGAAACGTAAACTTGCCGAAGGCTCAGGCGAGCCCCTCATTCAGCTCCGCACTAGGACGCCTTTCACCCCAAGGGTGTTGGCGGCCAAAATCCCCCACAAATATCGGGGGCAACCTATCAAACCATGTGAGGGGAAGACGGATCCCCAGGAGCACTATAGCCGTTATCAAAACAGCATGATGATGATGGGGGCATCGGATGAATACTTATGCCGTTGGTTCCTTTCCACCTTGGAGGGACCAGCGTATGAGTGGTTCAACCGGTTGCCCGAAGGCAGCATTGATTCTTGGCAAGAACTTGCCCACCGCTTCCTTACACAGTTTGCCGGGAGGCACCGCTCAAAGAAACACTTCTCCCACCTTCTGAATGTGAGACAACAGAAGGAGGAAACCCTTCGGAGTTTCCTAGAACGCTGGAGGCAGGCCTCCCTCGAGGTCGAGGGCGCCGATGACAGGACCCTGATGGCCCTCTTCCACACCGTCCTCCGCAATGGTAACTTCTCCCGGAGCCTTATCACTGATCCCCCCCGCGATTATACAAGGGCCCTTCAGCGGGGGGACCGATACGCTGAAGCGGAGGAAATCGAGAAGGACCGCCGCAACACGGACCCCTCTCAGAAGAATGAAGGCAGGAATCGGCCCGGAGGGCCTCCCCCTCCGACCAGCCGAGAGCCACAGTACAACGATCGCTCCCGAGGTGGCCAAGCCAGACCCGGGGGCGGTTACAAGAATAATCCGAAGGCATGGGCGCAACCCGTCCTCCTTGAACACCCACGCACTCCCTTGACGCATCCCGTCAGCGTCATTCTTGACCATGCAGAAGAGCGGGGGCTCGTGGAGCGAGACTCCCGGACACCCCTCGAGATCTATGCCATCGGCCCTGATGAGCCCTATTGCCGCTTTCACCGCCACCATGGGCACAAAACCGACGACTGTCATCAGCTGAAGAACGCGATTGAGAGGCTGATACAGGCGGGCCACTTATCTCAGTTTATCAGGGGCCCTCCTCCCCAGGGCCCCCCTCATCATCAAGGGCCTCCGCCGAAGGCTAACAAATGGGTGAACCCCAACACCATCCCCTTGGGAAACCCACAGGGGAAGAAGCGAGAAATTGGGGGCCTCGACGACGAGGGAGAGGGCACCCATCAACAATACAAGCGCCATATTCATATGATCAACGGCGGCAACACCGGAGGCGATTCAACGAGCCAAAGGAAGAAGTGGGCACAGTCCCTCTACATTGGGGAGGTCAATCACATGCCCCCTACTAAAAGGCCGAGGGCGGATCCCATCTTCTTCACAGATGCGGACCTCCCATCGGGCTCCCTGCCGCATAGGGATGCCCTCGTCATCCGCACTGAGATCAATAACGCCATCATCCACCGGACTTACGTTGACACAGGGAGTTCTGTCAACGTCATGTATCTCAGCACTTTTCAAGAGTTGGGACTCGACAGGGGGTCCCTCCGGCGCATCAACACCCCCCTCTCCGGATTTACGGGGGACAGCATAGACGCCGAGGGCGTCATCACCCTCGTGGTTGAGTTCGGCGACGGATCCCATAGAGCCAAGCTCGAAGTGGAATTCGTCGTCGTCAACCTCGACTGCGCACACAACATCATCCTCGGCCGTCCCGCCCTCGAGGATTTGGAAGCCGTCATCTCCATGAGGCATCTCTGCCTCAAGTTCCCCACACCCACCGGCATCGGCTACTCGAGGGGGAATCAAAAACTCTCCAGGGCCTGCTACCTTCAACTTACCAAGAAGGTTAGTAAAACAGAACTACGTGTGGACACCATCACCGCCAGGGCTTTGGAGGAAGAAGAAGGCAGGCCGAGAGCTGAGCCTGCCGAGGAGACCGAAGACTTGATGCTCGATCCGGCCAAGCCGGAGAGAGTCCTGAAGATTGGAGCCAAGCTCCCCGAAGACTTGAAGGCTGGCATCACCAAAGCCCTCCGCGCCTACCCCATTGTTTTTGCATGGGGGCCGGAGGATATGCCGGGAATTGACCGAAGGGTCATCACCCACCGCCTAGCGGTGGACCCTTCGGCCAAACCAGTACAACAGCGGAGAAGACCCCTCTCGGCCGAGAGAAGGGAGTTCGTGAAGAAGGAGGTAGCCATGCTCCTCTCCATCAAACATATCAAGGAGGTGAAATACCCCTCTTGGTTAGCAAATGTAGTCCTTGCACAGAAGCCTCCTACCTTCCGCATGTGCGTGGACTACACTGATCTGAATAAGGCGTGCCCTATGGACCCCTTCCCTCTGCCAAACATTGATCAACTGGTGGATGAGACCGCGGGATGCGAAATCATGTCCTTCCTCGACGCATTCCGCGGGTATCATCAAATCTATATGCATGAAGAAGACGCTGAAAAAACTGCCTTCATGACACCCGAAGGCATCTTCTGCTACCTCGTGATGGCCTTCGGCCTCAAGAATTCAGGCGCCACCTACACTCGAATGGTGGCCAGGGTCTTTCAAGCTGTCTTGGGGCGCACTATGGAGGCCTATGTTGACGATATGATTGTCAAGAGCAAGAAGGCCAGCACTCACGCCGAGGACCTCCAGGAAATCTTCGCCATCATGCAAAAATTCAACCTCCGATTGAATCCAAAGAAATGCACCTTCGGCGTACAAGGTGGAAAGTTCTTGGGCTATATGGTAAGCCGAAGGGGTATCGAGGCCAACCCCGAGAAAATTCAGGCCATCATCAATATGGAGCCTCCGCGCAACGTCAAAGAAGTTCAACGGTTGACGGGTCGCCTGGCGGCCCTCAACCGATTCCTCTCTAAGTCAGCCGAGAGGGCCCTCCCATTCTTCCAAATCATGAGGAAGACAGCTGGCTTCCAATGGACATCTGAGTGTCAAGAGGCCTTCGACGAACTTAAGAAGTACCTCTCCTCTCCCCCAGTGCTCTCCAAACCAAAGGCGGGGGAGACTTTATATTTGTATCTCGGTGTCAGCCCTGCGGCTATCAGCTCAGTACTGATCCGAGAGGAAGACGGCATCCAACATGCCGTCTTCTACGTCAGCAAAACCCTCCGGGAGGCCGAACTCAGGTATTCTCCCGTCGAGAAGACGGTGCTAGCCATCGTTTGGACCGTCAAGAAGCTTGGCCACTACTTTCAAGCTCATCCGGTCCAAGTGCTCACTCATCAACCCCTCGGCGCCCTCATGAGAAGTCCCACTAGTTCCTCCCGGATGGTAAAATGGGCCATCTTCCTCAGCCAATACAACATAGACATCCGTCCGAGGCCTGCCATTAAGGGCCAAGCCCTGGCAGACTTCGTAACGGAATGCACCGCAAGATCAGCGGTGGACGAGGAGCCTTCGACACCCCTCGATGAGTGGTGGACGCTCTATACCGATGGCTCCTCGGCCACCAAAGCATGCGGAGGAGGAGTGGTTCTGATCACACCCGAAGGCTTCCGCGCCTATTATGCCGTCCGCTTCTCCTTCAAAGTATCAAACAATGAAGCCGAATACGAAGCCCTCCTTTGCGGCCTTCGGCTTGCAGCGAATCTGAAGGCTAAGATGATCCACGTCAAGTGTGACTCCAAACTCGTCGTGGGTCAAATTTCCGGAGAGTACGAAGCCAAAGAAGGGAGGATGAAACAGTACAAAGAAGCGGCTAAGGAGTTGCTTAAGGTATTTGAGGCACATTCCCTCACCCAAATACCGAGGGCTCAAAACTCTGAGGCCGACATTCTATCCAAACTCTCAGATGAGTCCCCCGAGCACCTCTCAAAAATTGCAAGAATCGAGGAGCTCAGCCTCTCAAGCATCCACGCAAGCCCCATTATGAACATTAACCTGAGACCGGAGGATTGGATCTCCGACATCGCCACCTTCATCACCACGGGGCAACTACCCCAAGATGAGGCCCGCGCGAGATTGACAAAACTGAGGGCTCCCAGCTACACCCTCGAGAACGGAAGGCTTTACAAAAGATCTTACAACGGCACCCTCCTTCGGTGCCTTCATCAAGGTGAAGCCGAAGTCGCTATGGAGGAAGTGCACAGTGGCACTTGCTCAGCTCACCAGGGACCCTTCTCCATGTCCCGAAGGCTCATAGTTCAAGGCTACTTCTGGCCCACGATGGCTAGGGATTGTGCTGATCTAGCCCGAAGGTGCACCGCTTGCCAACACTTTCAGAAGGCCCCCGGCAGACCAGCGGTCAACTATGCTCCCATCAGCACCGCTATACCCTTCTCCAGATGGGGGATCGACTTAGTAGGCCCTCTGCCGAGGGGTACCTCCAACAACAGGTATATCATTGTGGCCATTGACTACTTCACCAAATGGGTAGAGGCGGAGCCCCTCGCCAGCATTACTGAAGCCCGGTGCCGCCACTTTGTTCTCAAAAATATTCTCACAAGGTTTGGCGTCCCCCAACAAATTATCTCCGACAACGGGACTCAGTTCGAGGCAGCCCCCTTCTGTGCCCTCCTGGAGGCATGGGGCATCAAGCACACATTCTCTTCCGTTGCCTACCCTCAGGGCAACGGGCAAGTAGAGAATGCCAACCGCACCCTCCTCGAAGGGTTGAAGAAGAAGCTGGAAGCCGAAGGGGGAGGATGGGTAGAAGAGCTCCATAACATCCTATGGGCCTACCGCACTACCCCTCGGCGTGCAACAGGTGAGACACCCTTCTCCCTATGCTATGGCTTTGAGGCTAAGGCTCCAACAGAAGTGACCCTTCCAACCCGAAGGGTGGAACAATATGAGCCCGAGGTCAACGACGCCAACATGGCCCTCGACCTTCATCTCATCTCAGAACGCCGAGAGCAAGCTTTCCTCAGGGCCGAAAACTATAGGAGACAAGTCAAAGGCTACATCGACGCCAAGGTCCGCTCCCGGGAATTCCAGATGGGAGACTACGTCCTCCGACGAAGGGAGGCCAGTCTACCCACCGAAGGGGGAAAGATGGCGCCCAAGTTTGAAGGCCCCTACATCATCTCAGCCATCATCAAACCAGGGACATACAAGCTTAAACGCCCCAATGGGACGGAGGTCCCTAGACATTGGAATGTGCACCACCTTGTCAAATTCTATCAATAAGGCATGAGCGGCCAAGCCCTCATCCTCAGCAAGTGTAAATATCAATGGCCCAAGGCCCCATCTGTTTTTGAAGAATAATCAAAAGGCCAAGCCTTCATCACCTACATACTGTACAAGCGGCCCAAGGCCCCCCTTCTCTCCTACAAATGAGTGGCCAAGCCCTCATCTCTTCACCATGAAAGGCCCAAGGCCACTCCCTCTTATGAGGGGGAACAACAATTTAGGTACCAAGTACCAAGTGTATGGGTCACCCCCATCACCCTTTGAAAACACCAAGTGTTTTCTCACTAAGCCGTACCCCACGAGGACGCAATCATGCATACACTATGCATACTTTTACATACTCTTCTTAAAAAAAAAAAAAAAAAAAAAAAAAAAAAAAAAGAAAACCGAGGGGTGCAACCCCCCCTCGGCTCCGGCTGGTACCAAGTGCCCCCGGCTATTTGTGTTCCACACGCAAATAAAACCCTTCCCAGGAACGCTTTCCGCGCCATCCCCCAAGGGGAGGCAGGCAACGGACCATGTCCCGGGCCCAGGATTCGACTTCCACAAACGAAACGCTCCCCGCGCTATCCCCCAAGGGGAAGCAGGCAACAGACCATGTCTCGGGCTGAGGGGACGACTTTCAAAACCGAGGCGCTTTCCGTGCTATCTCCCAAGGGGAAGCAGGCAACAGACGATGTCTCGGGCCGAGTGATAACCGCTTTCGCGGCGTTGTAGTAAAACGGAGTCTAACCTTTCGGTTTTTCCCCGAGTATCGTGTCTCTCGAGGAATGGCGGAGGAGCTTCTTGATTTCAAGTCCAGTCACAGGTTATCGCAAATTATTGGAAGCTTTCCAAATTAAAATTTTTGATTGATTTTCTAAACTACTTTTTGGAAAAGAAAGTAAATTAAATTGTGCAAATACTAATGATGGCTCAAAAATAGACTAAAGAAAAAAATATAATATTAAACTTAAATGGATTGGTGCAAATAAGGGCAATGAATTGAGTAATTAGAAATGGATATATTCTTGAACCTAGTAATTAGGGAAATTAAAACTAAAATTGGACTAATAATTTCTTTCCTCATAGACAAGAATAGAAACTATTTTCATTAATTTATCCTATTTCTAGGTGTCATTAATGTGTTCAAAAATGGTTGGCTTGAATTAAATTCTAACCTCATAGACAAGGTAGAAATAATTCTCCAATATTTTAATTAATAAAAATAGCCGAATTCATTAACTAGTTAAACTCATTATTTAAGCAATTGAATTTATCTCTCATAGACAAGATGTAAATCCCTTTCATTAAATTATCCTATTTCCAGGCCTTATTAATGTGCTTGAATATGGTTGGCTTAAATTATTTTCTAATCTCATAGACAAGTTAGAAATAATTTTCCAAGAATTTAATTAATGAATATGGCTAACAATTATTAATTACTATTTCATCATTTCAAACAACTAGTCCAAATTATTAATTTTAATCCCTAATTTTCGGTCAACAAGTCAATCCATATTCCTTTAGTCAATTCATGCCCAAAACAAATTTAGCTAATAAACATCATTTTTTCATTTAACAATACAATGAATAAATTCAACATTAACAAGGAATTAAGCATGTATAATAGCAAAAATTAAAGAAAAATAGTATTCTTCCAAAATAAACTTGTAGAACTAAAATATCACCTTCTGGAATTTTTCCCGAATTTTATAACCTAAAATCCAATTTTAACAACTAATTGATAATTTTCCCAATATTAACTAGAAAATACAAAAAAAGCAACTACAAATATTCTAAATTCGTTCTAAATTTTATATTGAATACTAGGAGTGATATTACTGTGAATTTAACTGGAATTAGGACAGAAACTAATTTTTTCCTTTTTTGAGTATTTAATTTAATTTACGCAATAATAACAACTAAATGCCAGAATTAATTAAAATTTACTTCTACTTCATAAAAATTAACTTTGTTTTGATAAATAACTACCTTGAGGCTAGTAAACAACTATATAATTAATTGGAATGGATTTAATGTCAACAACTATTTTATTCAAATTTAAGACGAAAATGCGAAATAGTTGAATAATTTTCTGGAAATTTTAGAAGAACAGATAAAAAAAACTAAGTACAGATTCAGATTCTACTCATTGAAAGGATGAAAATACATATAAAGAACTCACAATTTGGAGCTAAAATGAGAAAGATATGAAAGATTGAAGTTGAAGGTGCAACAATGGTGGAAATCCGAGCTTTGAGGAGGAAGAAGACGCCCTTTTTGATCTGATTTGGGCTTGAAAATTGGTGTATTGAGTTGGGGATAAAAGAGGGCTTTTATAGCCGGAGATTATTGGAAGGCGGCCAAGAAGGCGGCCGCCCTCCGGCCATGGCCGGCAGCCTTCGGTCATTTCTCCGACAAAGCTTCGTGCACGGGTCAATTCCGCCGCAGGCGTCCACGGTAGGCGGCCGCCCTCCTTGGCCGCCTCCCGTCTTGTCTCAGCTACCGGCAGCTCGTAAATCACATCCCACCGCAGGCGGCCACAGAGGGCGGCCGCCCTCCGGCCCCCGTCGGCAGCCTTCCATCATTTTGTCGCCATGCAAAGTGTTAAGTGCTGAAACTGTCAAAAACTCGTAGGCGCCCGGAAAGGCGGCCGCCTGCTCCACCGCCTTACGTCAAATGGAAAAGTTGTCTTCATCAAAGTTGTAGCTCTCTTTCTTGGCTAACTACTGGAATTTGAATCGCATTCATTGGATTTGTAGTTTATGAGATATGGTCAAAACGGTGACCACATGTCACTTTCCATCGCAACTGCAAATGTCTGACTTCTTTGAGCAATATGTCCATTCTACGGTGGTTATTTGGCTCTGTGTTCTTCATAAGAGTTGTAGATCAGGAAGATATCAATGTAATGAAACTCGTATCACGAACGTTGGACAATTATGCGCAAAGTTATGATCACAATACGAACATGTGTCTCTATGCATCGTCCATTTTCATCAAAAGTAGCCATATATGTGACTCCTTCGTGGTTTTGAACTTCCTTGCATGATTTCTTCATCACTTGGACTTTTTTCATTGAACAATTGGTCAATATATCTTGCAAACTTCCGTATCAATTCATTTGTTGGCAAAAAGTGCCACTTTCTTCACGCAATTGACCCGAAATTTCACAAAACATGTTATGAATGCGATTTTTACCCGATTTCATGAAACTTGAACCAAAATATATAAAATGTGCCTTGTTTTTCTATTTTTCAATCCAGAATTGCTTAAATTTGATAAGAAAAATAAGTACATAAATGGACTTATCAATCTCCTCACACTTAAGCGTTGCTTGTCCTCAAGCGACGAATCAGTTGTAAACACACTCAAAAGGTAAAGTCTAACTGTATTACAATCTAGTTGCTATTTTAAAGAAGTAGAAACAAAAACCTCTTATTTTTATTCTCAATCTTTAAACATTCTAGAAAAATCACCCAAAATACAAGAATTTAAAATTAGTATTACTTAAGAAAAACTATTTATGTTAAACCACCAATCAATTCCTTATCCCAAGGTTTTCATTATTCTAATTTGGACATTCATCTTGTTCACCATTTTTTTTTATTATTTTATTTTATTTTATATATTTTTTTTTTTTGCTCTTTTTCACTCTTGTTGGCGGTGTTATCCCATGGTAAATGCATATTTCATTCTCACAGACTGTGATTAACGAATGAAACAGAGCCCCTTTTCGGAGATGGAATTGTCCTATAACAATGAGTTTTGAAGAGGTTTATTAATAGTAACATTTTTTTTTTGAATAAAATGAATGTCCAATTAAAACAAATTCAGGCCTTTACATTCACAACCAAAAACCCATAACAAATTTAAGTTTTCTAAAAATAATAATAATAGTAAATTCTTACAATAAGGGTGATTTTCTAAACTATTTTGTGATTGATAACAAATTGAGAAATTAATGTTTCATATCAAAAATAGTAAAAAGATTGTTCTAAAGCAAGGTTTTAACTTTTTTTTGAGTGTAAAACGCAACCTCCTCACACTTGAGCTAGACCTCGCCCTCGAGGTCTTCTTTTAAGGCACAAAACCTTGAAATAAAGACACTTTTTTTTTTTGGTTCTTTCCTCACACTTGAGTTTTGAAAAGATTTTGTGAAGAGGAATAATGAAACAGGGATAAAAAAAATCTTTACATCATTCATAGTCAGTTTGTAAGAGCATTTAAGTCAAAAGAGCAGCACAATGTCCAACCCGTGTCCTCCCGTAAGGTCTAAGTCAATCTCATATCTCATCAACATTGAAGCACACCCTGCAAACACACAAAACAAACAAACAATGTTATGAAAAACATGGGTTGCCTCCCAAGAAGCGCTTCTTTAACGTCACTAGCTTGACGTTTGAGAGAGAACTCTCAGCTATGCATGTCGGTTGTGGAGCACTCATCATTCGTGCCTCCACCTTATCCTCTACGTATGCCGTCAGATGGCGTAGACCCTTGAACTCTTGTGACCACCAAAATGTGATATAATCTTCAAAGAACACATCGTTCGAACAAGGAATTAGCACATATCCTGCATCACTCTCATTAGTATAATCAACAAGTATTTCAGGATCAGGTGCCTCTGGTGTCTCCAACCGCTCATAATGAGCTTTCAAGGTGGAAGCAGCTTGAATAGAGATTGCATACTCCTCTTGATGGGTTTTCTCTTCTTCATCTATGCCCTCAACATCACAAAGTTTAGACTCTGTGTCACTCTCTAAGACTGCATTCCAACTTCCTAACTCACGACCCCCACAAATATCATCTAGGCAAACAAGTCTTTGCCTAGCACAACTATGCTCAACATGCTCAAGTAGAGAATCAAAGAAGGCATCATCGGACATTGTTTCCTTCACATCACAAGTTTCATCAACTATTTCAACAGGTGCTTGAGCTTGTGTAGGATCAAAATCTTCACCAAGGCTATCTTTGTGGCACTCCTTAAATGAGAGGTCAACCATAGATGGTAGGGTAGGTTCCTTGTCACAAAGTATCTCATCATCTATGGTTTCTTCATCAACCTCATTGGGCACTTTCATATGGGGCTCTTGAGAATTAAGTTCTACGAGGATAGGCTCTCTCTCAATAGCAATGAGAGGCTCACAAGAAATAGGGGTGAGAAGAGTTTCAACCATCTCGCCCATGGTTACCGCAACCTTCTCCTCAGATTTAGCACCCTCCTCGTATGTCTCCTGTTGAACTTTGTGGTCATTGTCATAAATGATTTTTTTAAACAATTCCTTGATACTCTCATCATGAGATGCTAGTTCAATTCTTGTCTTTCTTAAGTCTTCCACAAAATCGAGTAAGGACGATTTTAACTTTTCGAGCTCGTGTTGAGGATAAGGTGAAATTCCAGAGTCACCCTCGTAGGAGTACTCGTTTGTGCTGGTGTAATGATTTTCTAGCCTTTCTTGGTAATTTTCATGATAATTAAAATCATCATGATAATTACCTTGATAGGAGAAATCATCACAGCCTTCAAAGTCTTTCCCTTGGTGGAAATAATTATCTTGAAATTGGTAATCTCCATACCCCAAAGGTGGATTTTTGCACCATTGATTGTTATCCTCATAACCTTGTCCATAGTATCCTTCATTTTGATTATTTTGAAAAGATTGTTGTTCATAGTATGGATAGTGATATGGTGGTTGAGAATTAAAGTGTTCACTTGAGTAATCCATGAGGAAATCTCAAGCAAACACGTGAGAACAAAACAAAAAAGAAAAAGAAAGTCTCCCTAACTTGAATTCGCCCATGCTAAAATCAAAATCAAGAAATCACCGTGCCATTCCCCGGCAACGGCGCCATTTGATAACCGCTTTCGCGGCGTTGTAGTAAAACGGAGTCTAACCTTTCGGTTTTTCCCCGAGTATCGTGTCTCTCGAGGAATGGCGGAGGAGCTTCTTGATTTCAAGTCCAGTCACAGGTTATCGCAAATTATTGGAAGCTTTCCAAATTAAAATTTTTGATTGATTTTCTAAACTACTTTTTGGAAAAGAAAGTAAATTAAATTGTGCAAATACTAATGATGGCTCAAAAATAGACTAAAGAAAAAAATATAATATTAAACTTAAATGGATTGGTGCAAATAAGGGCAATGAATTGAGTAATTAGAAATGGATATATTCTTGAACCTAGTAATTAGGGAAATTAAAACTAAAATTGGACTAATAATTTCTTTCCTCATAGACAAGAATAGAAACTATTTTCATTAATTTATCCTATTTCTAGGTGTCATTAATGTGTTCAAAAATGGTTGGCTTGAATTAAATTCTAACCTCATAGACAAGGTAGAAATAATTCTCCAATATTTTAATTAATAAAAATAGCCGAATTCATTAACTAGTTAAACTCATTATTTAAGCAATTGAATTTATCTCTCATAGACAAGATGTAAATCCCTTTCATTAAATTATCCTATTTCCAGGCCTTATTAATGTGCTTGAATATGGTTGGCTTAAATTATTTTCTAATCTCATAGACAAGTTAGAAATAATTTTCCAAGAATTTAATTAATGAATATGGCTAACAATTATTAATTACTATTTCATCATTTCAAACAACTAGTCCAAATTATTAATTTTAATCCCTAATTTTCGGTCAACAAGTCAATCCATATTCCTTTAGTCAATTCATGCCCAAAACAAATTTAGCTAATAAACATCATTTTTTCATTTAACAATACAATGAATAAATTCAACATTAACAAGGAATTAAGCATGTATAATAGCAAAAATTAAAGAAAAATAGTATTCTTCCAAAATAAACTTGTAGAACTAAAATATCACCTTCTGGAATTTTTCCCGAATTTTATAACCTAAAATCCAATTTTAACAACTAATTGATAATTTTCCCAATATTAACTAGAAAATACAAAAAAAGCAACTACAAATATTCTAAATTCGTTCTAAATTTTATATTGAATACTAGGAGTGATATTACTGTGAATTTAACTGGAATTAGGACAGAAACTAATTTTTTCCTTTTTTGAGTATTTAATTTAATTTACGCAATAATAACAACTAAATGCCAGAATTAATTAAAATTTACTTCTACTTCATAAAAATTAACTTTGTTTTGATAAATAACTACCTTGAGGCTAGTAAACAACTATATAATTAATTGGAATGGATTTAATGTCAACAACTATTTTATTCAAATTTAAGACGAAAATGCGAAATAGTTGAATAATTTTCTGGAAATTTTAGAAGAACAGATAAAAAAAACTAAGTACAGATTCAGATTCTACTCATTGAAAGGATGAAAATACATATAAAGAACTCACAATTTGGAGCTAAAATGAGAAAGATATGAAAGATTGAAGTTGAAGGTGCAACAATGGTGGAAATCCGAGCTTTGAGGAGGAAGAAGACGCCCTTTTTGATCTGATTTGGGCTTGAAAATTGGTGTATTGAGTTGGGGATAAAAGAGGGCTTTTATAGCCGGAGATTATTGGAAGGCGGCCAAGAAGGCGGCCGCCCTCCGGCCATGGCCGGCAGCCTTCGGTCATTTCTCCGACAAAGCTTCGTGCACGGGTCAATTCCGCCGCAGGCGTCCACGGTAGGCGGCCGCCCTCCTTGGCCGCCTCCCGTCTTGTCTCAGCTACCGGCAGCTCGTAAATCACATCCCACCGCAGGCGGCCACAGAGGGCGGCCGCCCTCCGGCCCCCGTCGGCAGCCTTCCATCATTTTGTCGCCATGCAAAGTGTTAAGTGCTGAAACTGTCAAAAACTCGTAGGCGCCCGGAAAGGCGGCCGCCTGCTCCACCGCCTTACGTCAAATGGAAAAGTTGTCTTCATCAAAGTTGTAGCTCTCTTTCTTGGCTAACTACTGGAATTTGAATCGCATTCATTGGATTTGTAGTTTATGAGATATGGTCAAAACGGTGACCACATGTCACTTTCCATCGCAACTGCAAATGTCTGACTTCTTTGAGCAATATGTCCATTCTACGGTGGTTATTTGGCTCTGTGTTCTTCATAAGAGTTGTAGATCAGGAAGATATCAATGTAATGAAACTCGTATCACGAACGTTGGACAATTATGCGCAAAGTTATGATCACAATACGAACATGTGTCTCTATGCATCGTCCATTTTCATCAAAAGTAGCCATATATGTGACTCCTTCGTGGTTTTGAACTTCCTTGCATGATTTCTTCATCACTTGGACTTTTTTCATTGAACAATTGGTCAATATATCTTGCAAACTTCCGTATCAATTCATTTGTTGGCAAAAAGTGCCACTTTCTTCACGCAATTGACCCGAAATTTCACAAAACATGTTATGAATGCGATTTTTACCCGATTTCATGAAACTTGAACCAAAATATATAAAATGTGCCTTGTTTTTCTATTTTTCAATCCAGAATTGCTTAAATTTGATAAGAAAAATAAGTACATAAATGGACTTATCACCGAGGAAACGACCCTCAAACCCTTCGGGATATCGGAAGGTCATTCCCGAAGGGGGAGCCAACGGTTTATTCCGTTGCCTCCCATATAGGCCAAGCCTTTCCTAGAAACCAAGTTTCTAGATGCCCCTCCTACACCATCCTAAAAAAAAAAAAAAAAAAAAAAAAAAAAAAAAAAAAAGAGATGTGTAGGGGGGAAGGAACTCCCCGGATACTATTCTCCCCGGAGGCTCAACACTTCGGACATACATTCCCGAAGGCTCCTACAAAGGCACAAGAAAATCTCTCTACAATCAGTCATCTGGCTACATAGCCGAAGGCTCCCCTACATAAAGCCTTGGAGTACAACGGTTTTTCCGGAAGCCCAAGAATAGAGCTCGCTAAGCAAAACTTCACCTAAATTTGACTAAGGCCGAAATTCGGTTGGATCAAAGTCAACTACGTGACATACCGAAGGCTCCACAAAGTTCTAAGGCAAGCTAAATCTATACCTACACAAACCGGAGGGTTCATACCGACGAAGGCGGAATACTACCAAACTCACTCACTGATGACAATTTGGTGCCCTTCGAAGCAGACTCATCAACCGAAGGGTCACTCTATGGGAGACACATCTCAGAATTTCACTAAGTCCATAATCTCGAACCCCTCGGCAACCATATGTACCGGGGGCTCAGAGCAGTTCTCATACCGGAGGGTTCACCACGCAACTATTGGAATATTGTGGAAATCTGACTAAGCCCACAACTGCGAACCCTTTGGCTCGCGGCCGTGGACTACACTGCTGATCAAGGCCCAACATTGCCGGGGGCGCATGATACAATTTCACTTGGGAATTTTCCTAAGTCTAATTCATTTTATCCCTCGGTCCTACCATACACCCGAAGGGTTCTGATCGGGTTGTGCTTATAACATGCTCTAAGTCCGCAGCAGCGACCCCCCGGCGATACTACACCACAACCGGGGGCTAGCAAGGAGTTACACTTAGAAAAATTTTTCTAAGTCCACAAACTTGTGGCCTCCGGGAACACATGCATTCATTCAAAGAAGGGAGAGCATACAAACAAAAGGAAGTAAGGCGGAAGCATACATTCTAACTCAAAATGAAGGAAGCATTCACATAAAAGAGCCCGAAGGCATATCATACATCCAGCGGAGGAAAGTGTTAAAGTACAAAAGTCGCGTTTCATTACAATGCATGGCCGAAGCCGAAGACCTATCAACTATTACAAGGAATGATACTTAGACAATTTTCAAGATTGAGCTTCCTCAGCTACGTCCTCCTTGGCCTTCGAGGCAGCGTCGTCCCCGGCCCCTTCATCCTCATCATCTTCGGCCTCCTTCGCCAGTTCAGAGTCTTCGAGCAGCTCCCTCTCTTCGCCCTCCGGCAAAGGGACCCGGACATCTGGTTGGAGCGGGGGGAGGCCATAAGCCTCAGGTTTAAAGTCCTTCAGATCAGCGCCGAAGTGCCGGGCAAGCTTCCTATAGATATTGGCCTGGGTGAAGTATTCACCGCCCTCATAATAGCTCTTGCCCTTCCGGGCCAGCCACATCGCCCCGGGACCACCCACCCAGTCATCGACACTTTCCTCAACCACCGAGGAAACCCACTGCCTCCGGTCCTCATCTTTCCAGCCCCCGGCGACAAAGGCAGCGACAGCATCTTTCTCGGCCTGAAGGATGGCCACCCGCTTTGCTTCCTCGGCATTGTCAGCAGCGGTCTTTGCGGCGGCAGCAGCGAGCGTCTCGGCCTCCGCCTTGCCTTCGGCTTTGCCCTCCATTCGGGCAACCTCCAGCTTCTTCTCCATCTGCCGGAGGCTCTCCTCCAGGATTGCCATCTTCCGGATGGCCTCGGTGTTAGTCACGACGAGCTTCCTCAGGGCCTCGTCGGACTCCGCCTTCTGGAGGCGTAATTGTTCCGCCCTCCGGACGTGTTCTCCGAGGGCTACACTGGCCTGTAGACACAAAAAAGAAACGAAGGATCAGACCTCTGCAAAAAAAAAACTAGGGACAAAAGGCTAAGGGAAGAGAGAATATCAAGACTTACAGTCACCGAGGCCTGGAGGAGCTTAGCGTCCAGAGCAGCGTCGTCGTACCGACTCAGGGTCGATCTATCCAGCGAAGGAGTGGCCCCATCCAAGAACTCCTTCGGATCCAGGGTGCCGTGCAGAATGGCGGTCCCTTTCTTGATGGAGAATTGGACGTTCTCCCGGGGCCATGGCCCATCTTCCATCTGATCCGGAAGGGGGGCAGCGGCAACAAACACCAACGGCGTGCCGGAGGAGGAATGGCCCTCAGAAATTACCACTGGTGCCCCCTTTGCGCCGACAGCCTTCTTAACCTTTTTCCCGGGGGCCTCGACCCCTTTTTCCGGGGCCTTTCGCTTGGCGGTTTCAATTTTCAGGGCACCGGCACCCCCGACAACAACTTGGGAGGCCCCCTCGGCCCCCTGGTCCTTCACGGCTTCCCCTTTCGGGAAAAAATCTTCAACGGGCCTTTGCTGGGAGGGTCCTCCCTCCTTCTTTTTCTTCGGCTCCTTGGCCAATTGCTTCTTGAGCTTCGCGAAGTTCTTCGCGTCCATCTCTGCGCCTGAAAAGAAGGAAAATGTGCAAAAATAAGTTACATAGCAAAAGGCACAAGAATATCCTAAGTACAAGATAAGGACCCTTCGGCAATCACCTCCGGCGCTCTCATACACTCTATCTATCGGGGGGTATTCGCCGCCGGTCTCCCCCATCAATCGGAATCGCCGGAAACCAAGGCGAAGCAGCTCCTCCGGAAGGGTGGCATCCTTGATTGTCTTCTGCTTGTCCGATCCCTCCGGTTTGGCTACCAGCTTCTTCCCCTCCTTCGCAAGAAAAGCATTCCCCACTTTAGGGTGCCTCTTGAAATTGTCACGAAGGGGAGCAGGGAAAGGATTCTCCTCCATCCGAATGAAGCAGAATTTGTCCTTCCAACCTTTATGGGAGGAAGGAACCTCAGAGAACAGCCTCCACTCCGGAATCTGTTGAAGATTAGCGAAGCCCTCGCTGTTGGCATGCCCCCCCCGGCAAAGGTTGAAAGAAAGGAGAAACTGATCTAGCGATGCCTCCACTCCCCTTTCCCGGCATAAAGACAAGAATCCGGCCAGATATGAATGGCTGTTCGGAGTAATCTGGCAGGGAGCGAGTTTGACGAAACGAAGATACTCTAGTACGAAGGGGTGGAGTGGGAACCGAAGCCCCAACTCCACAGATAGGAGGTGCACAGCAAAGCATCCTTCGGGGGGACGTAGGAGCACATCATCTGGCCCCGGCTCTACCACTTGTGCCGAAGGCCCAACAAAGAACTGCGTCGCCATATATTCGGCATGCGTGGCCTTGGTTTCCACTTCGAGAGCTGCGGTGTTCAAATATGAATGCCCCTCCGGAATCCCGACGGGCTGTCCCGCATCGGCGACGGCTTGCTTCTTCTTCGAGGCCCCCCTCGTCTTCTTCTTCTTCCCGGGAGCCACATTGAGAGGCTCCGGATCCAGGGGCCTAGAACTCCCCGCTCCGGCGTCGTTACGAGGGGGAGGAACAGCGATGGTCACTTTCATCCTCTCCTTCTCTTCTTCCTCCTCGGCAATTTGGACCGCGAGGGCCATCTCCTCGTCCTCAATCACTTGCTCAAACTCCTCGGCCTCGGCCTCGGTTATGAGACGCTTTTGGACTTCGGCAGCCACTTGCGAGTCGTCAATATTCGAAGGCTGCTCGCTTGAGGACTCCACCTCAGAAATGCTTTCAGATTGCACCGGGGCCTCCCTCGAGATGTTCTGAGAGTCGGTTTGCGAAGACATTTTTTGTGCTAAGGGAAAGGTGTCTAGAAGAGGAAAGCTACTTAATACTCTCGCCGAAGGCTACTGAAAACGCTAACGCTAAATCTAAAGCCGAAAAGCAAAGTATACAGAGAAATTCAAGAACAGAGCAAGAACTGACCTCGGGAAGTTAGCTTTGATCGAAAAAAGGTCTCTCTCTCACTAGAAATTTTGGCAGAGCTTCGCTAGAGAGAAGGAATGCGTAAAGGAAATGAGCTCCGCCCAGGGGTATTTATAGACTCTGGGCCTCGATAGATGGGCCTCGATTGGAAAAACCCATCATTACAAACCTTCGCCTCAACCAATGGGTGGCACCCGCCCACCTTCGACCAACGGAGGCATGCCACGTCAGCTCTTCTTCCAACGGCTATATTACAACGACTATATTTTGGTTACACTAGGGGTGCCCCCGAGTGGTAGCCTCCGGCTATCGTTCACCACACCCTTCTGCCAGCAAATTTCATCAAACGCCTTCGAGCTTGCGGCAGCATAAGCCCCCGACTTGTCAGAACTATCACCCCTCGAGTTCTCATCGACTTATTATAACTCCTTCAGCCCGAACTTGCCTTCGGCCTAAAGGAGTGGGGGACTGGGATACACCCCTCGGGGATCATACACAACAAAAAATTCTTCATGCAACAATTTACAATGGACGCATACGGCCTCCGGGCAAACATCACAATACATGCAGACAAGACATCTATGCTTTCCTCAGAAAACCCTCGACGTGTGAGGGACTGAGGGGGAGCCCCCGGCGAACATACGAAGGTTACGAGTACCTTCCCTCAGAAAACCCTCGACATGTGAGGGACTGAGGGAAGCCTTCGGCAATCAACAGAAGACAAGTTCTCAAACAAAGGCACCCAGACAGGCGATGAAGCCCCCGGAAGAATCATCACATCTACTCCTTTTCCCTCAAGTACCTTTCGGCAAAAGGAGTGAGGGACTCCTGATGGAGTATATGGCCCAGGAACCCCCGGCCCAAAGACTCCCACTAATCTATCACAAGCCCAACAAGCTCAAGGAGCTCAGGAGGCCCAAGATTCGGCGGCCCAAGCGTCAAGAAGGCCACGGTACACACAGGAATGCCTTCGGCCACCTTGGCCGAAGGCTCCAGAACTCACAGAACCGCCATATTCGACCATGCGAAGCTACTGGGAGAAATTGACAGAAAACGGGAGCCCTCGGCACTATGGAGCCCTCGGCACTATGGAGCCCTCGGCACCAGGGGAATCCCTCGGCTCAACCAAGCCTTCGGCTACACAAGGAGCCCTCGGCTACGCAAGAAGCCTACGGCTGAACTAGCTCAATCATCGAAGATTCCTTTTAGAGACAGCCAACCACCGCATTTAATGCCACGTCGCATCCGCCAACCGCATTCAATGCGGTTGACGTACCACTGCCGGTGCCACTAGGCTGATGTGACCCTTCGGCCGTTGGATTACTGACACGTGTCCTCTCATCGCATTTATTGCTGCTATAAATAGCAGCCCATTTCTCCTTGTAATCGACACAATCTACATCTCAACTCCACGCTGAGTTCATTTAATAAAATCGACTCTCTCTCCTCCTATTTGCTCTGACTTCTCTCTAGTTATTTCCGCAATAACCCCTCGGATAAGATACCCCCCGGGTAGACTATCCACCACGTACATTTCTCCTTTTTAATTTTCTTTTATTCTTCTTTCTGTTTGTTTTTTTATTGTTTGTTATCCTTTCTTTTCATTTCTTTTTGTTTTTTAGAAACCTTCTACTTAAATAGTAATTATTATGAAAATGTATATTATAAAATATTATTAATAGGCACATTTTATTTTTCCTTTCTCCAATAAAACTTCCAACTTAAGTTTATTTATTTATGTATTATAAAATGTTATGCTAATTTTAAAATGTTATATCAATGCATATTTCAAAAGTCTCATATTACATTAGATTCACATAGAAGTTAATTATAGACACTAGACCACAAATCATGATACTCAATCGCTCGATTCTAATACTCAATAACAGAGGTTTGATGCTCATTAAAAATGTATTGATGCTCAACAAACAAAACTTACAATTTTCATATTAATGCTCATTTTGTAAGTTACATATGCTCATTTGTATATATAAGTCTGATGATCGTTAAAAATTCATTAATGCTCATTTAACAGAAATCGTGATTTTCATCTGTTGAGTTTAATCCAACACGATATAGTAAATATATGTATAAATGTGTATGAACAAACTATTTTTACGTGGAAACCCGAAAGGGAGAAAACCACGGGACTTTTTAGGCTAATGTCCAATCCCTCTCTTCCTCCTCCAAATCATTCATCCTCCTAGGCAGATTCAGACCCCTCGGCTTCATCTTCTTGAAACGCCGACGGAGCTTTCGGTAGACCAGCTTTTACATCCTCCATTGGCCCAGGTCATAGAAGACCTTCATCTCTTCTTGCCGGAATTTCTGGCCGACGGGATCATCTTTCGTCCAGTCCTTGAAACGGTCAGCCACCACGGTGAAACAGAAGGGGCGTCGGTCGGCTGTTTTCCACCCCTCTGCCATAAAGAGTTCAACGGCCTGCTCAGCAGCCTTCTCGGCCTCCACCTTAAGCTGCTCGGCCTTTGCAGCCTTCTCCTAAGCATGCTGGCGGGCCGCCGTTTCGTCATCCAACTGAGATTGGACTCTCTTCTTCCCGTTCTCGGCCGCCTCGGCCCACTTCTCAGCCACATTGGCCTTCTTCTTCAAGGCATCAACCTCGGTTCGGAGGCGCTCAAAGTTATACAAGGCCTTATCGGCGAAGCAGCTTTTTTCTCCACCTCTTTAAGGTGAGCAATTTCCTCCTCCTGTCGCCGATACTGCTCCATCAGCATAAAAGCACCTTGGACAAAGAAGGGATAACATCAACACAGGGGAAGGTTAAAAAGTACGCATTCGACTAAGTGCAAGAAAAACAACACAGGTACGAAATACTACATACTTGGACGATATAGTCCATTCCGCCGTCGTACAGCCGCACCTTGTTGCCTTACCGGCTCAGATACAACCGATCCTCGTCAGGGATAGCCTGGGAGATCACGTCATGGTCAGAAACACCCTCATTGAAGAGGCCACCCTTCGTCGGGTAACAAACGGTCACCTCATACAACCTCGTGGCCAAATCACGGCTGGATCGAGCCTTGCCCGCTGTGACCTTGCCAGGAATAGGGGGGACCTGGGTGAGAGCCGTCGAGGACGCGCCCACAGTCAAATCCTCAACAATCATAACATCGACAGTGTGATCTTCCTCAGCCGCAGCTTGAATCGCAACCGCAACGACATCAGTGCCGGAGGGAGTCTGCTTTGATTTCTTGGCCGCTTTTAACGACTTAAGCCCCGCCTCGGTCAAAGTCTTTTGACCCTTAGCAGGTCTCTTCTTTTTCTGAGCAGCTAGCTTTTTGACGGCCTCAGATTTGCCCTTAGAACCTTCGGCTGAGCTTTTTGAAGCCTCGGCCTCCTGAGCGACCTTCATCTCCAGGTCTGTAACACCGTCCCCAAATGTATTTACTTTTATGTGAATATTATATTTTAACCTTATGGAATGGTTAAAGAAATTATGATGTTACGAATTTTTATTAATTCTTTCGCACGAATAGTAAATTCGCACGTGAGGCCCGCCCGGAAGCGGGGGCCGCCCGATATTCCCGGGACCACATAAATTATTCATCTTAGTCTAGATAATAATTATATGGTGGTGGATAATTCATTTGAACCATGGAAAGGTCCAGAGTTGACCGATTGGTCAAGAGAGGCCCAAATACCGGTATTGACGATTTTACCGATAAATGTCCGAAATTGAATTTCGGGGACTTATAAATTAAAGTTGGGGAATGAATATTCATTATAAGGTTCATGTTGGTTAAAGAGCATGTAAAATATTTTATTTGACCCGATAAAATAAAATATAACAAAAACTGTCCGAAAAATACAACTTTCGGGACCGATTGTACACTTCGGGACAAAAGGGGTTGACCTCCCACATGAGTGGGGGCCAACCCACGATTTTGGCCACAAAATGGAGGCTGATTTGTCTCAAACAAGGTCTGAAAACCTTGAGATGATGGGGGAGACCATTTTGACATCCTAAGGACCCCATCCTCACTCATTTGGCAAGAAAGCCAAAAAGAAAATCTCACCCCTCTCTCCCTCACCCCCCATCTCGGCCAGCACCCAAGAAAGAAGCAAGAGTAATTTTCCATCCTCCATTCTCCATCTTTGAAGAGAGCTCAAGCTTAAGGAGTCCAAAAGGAGGTCTTTGAGAAGGAAAAAGTGAGGAGAAAGTGAGAAGGGTTAAGGTAAAGACCTTATATTAACTTTTCCTTTATTTTTCTTCTATCATATGAGATATATATCATATGAAGACCCTTGAGAATGGTTCTACATGATTAAGTGTAGAATGATGGGTTGGAAAGTGGTTCTAGGTCCAAGAACGGATTTAGAAGTCAAAACGACCGGTTTACCGGAAAATAACCTTAGAGGTTATTTGTATTGATTAAGGTTTTATGATGTTAAAACCTTGTTAGGGACTTGACTTAAGCATTTTTGAACCTCGCCGGAGTTTCGCCGGAGTTGGTCAAAGTTCACCGGAGTTGGTCAAAGTTCCACCGGGAAGCGGAGAACGCGCTTAAGCTCACTCGAGGTGAGGATGACCGACTATATTGCTTATAATTATTGGGTTAATTTCATAAGATTACCTAAATGAATTATATGTGTTTGGCATGATGTATTTATAATAATAAAATGCCTAAATGAGACTTTTATTGTTCATAAGCAAAAATGCATAATATACAAATTTATGAATAAATTGTGTATGATTATGTGTATGAATACAATGGTATAATAGTTGTGTAAACTATAAACTAAATTGTGATAAATATACTTTTACCTCATGTAAAGAAGTCATGGAAGGATAAAAGTGATATTTTGATATTAGAGCCAAGTTATACTTGAATGTGGAATTTAATTGAGATATTCAAATTATTATGAACTTAAGTTACATTTGGAGTAGGCCTTAAGGGTTACTCAAAATGGATGGAACCTAGACTAAGAAGTGGTTTAGGGATTAGTTGACGTGACTATGAGCCGAGCTCTAGCACGTGGTAGCATGACTATGAGCCGAGCTCTAGCAAACGTAGGGTGACTATGAGCCGAGCTCTAGCACAAATTAGTATGACTATGAGCCGAGCTCTAGCAAACGTAGGGTGACTATGAGCCGAGCTCTAGCACAATTTTAGTATGACTATGAGCCGAGCTCTAGCGAATGTAGTGTGACTATGAGCCGAGCTCTAGCACAATTTAGCATGACTATGAGCCGAGCTCTAGCATGAAGGAACATGAGTTAAGTACAAATGAATAACATCTTGGATTGAGGGTCTTGGAAATTGAAACTTTGATTATACTTAGTATAGTTGTCATTGTACTTGTCAAATGCTTCCAAGTACTGACCTCCCCTTCACGGGGGAGGCCACCTCACAGTTTCAGGTAGGGAGTAGAGCTTGCTACTACCGCTCGTTGCTTCGGGGAATTCAAGGAGGAAGGCGGGGTTCGTACTTCTCCTGTTTCTGTTTTGAAAACAATTTAAATAATGCTCATGGATATTATTTCGAATATTTATTTGGGGGCTTGTATGCCCGTGGTTGCCACGTGTGGCTTGAATATTTGTAATTATGTTCCGCTGCTTAATTAAATATTTTACGTTATGATTGTTTACGGATGTACTATGTGTGAATGGTATTTAAGACGCCTAGTATAGTATGGATGAGTTGGACTGCGGTTGACTATTCGTACTGTACGGCGGGTTGTTGACGTGTCCGGTAGGTCCGGGGCGTGACAAGGTCAACCAACTTACCGGTCTGGGTCATAAAGAGTTTTAGGCTTATGCTGAAATTTGCAGACAAAAAACACCAAATTATAGCAAAGAAAAAAGCGAAATCAAGCTAAGGGGATAAGGTAAAAAGGTGAACCTTCGGCCTCAGCAGGAACACCGAGATATGGTCCCTCGGCGTCCTCGAAGTAACCCATCATCCTTGGCCATAAACCGTTGTCAAGGGCGGCCATTTTGTACCCTGTGATATACGTATCAACGCTCCTCGGCCCATCCTTCAGAAAAGCCGCTACTTGGGCAGCTATTAGGGCGCTCCTCGGTGGATCGTGGAGATGGAAAATTCCAGAATGGCCGCGAGGAACGAAAGAAAACACCTTCGGCCAACTTCACGAAGACAAACTTAGTCTTCCAACCATGAATGGACGTAGGGAGGTCCATAAAAGATCTCTTCTTTGCCACCTGCTAAAGAGCGGCATAGCCGACACAGTTCTCATGACTCCCCCGGCCGATTCGAAACAAGTTGGTGAAGAGAGCCGTCGTCGGTTCAATCTTCAGCTCAGCGCAACGGATGAGAAACCCGACAATCAGGGAGTAACAATTGGGGGTAAGCAGAGCCGGGGGGTCCACCATGTTGAGGTACTTCACAACGAAGGGATGAAGGGGAAACCTTAGACCTTTAGAGAAACTCATCATGGGATAAACCCCAAAGTATCCATCAAGAGGGTTCAAGACGTGGTCTGTCGGCTTAGGGGCCCTTACCCGGTCGTAAGGACCAACATACAATTGAGCCACCTGATACTCACTTGGCGAGCTCTGCGGCCGAATGATATATAGATTTGTCAAATCTAACCGGGAGAGCTCAGCGGCCAGACCTTTTCTGCGACATGACCCCCACTTCTTTTTCGGGGTTCCAGTAGACGAAGCTTCACCCGGGACTGACGAAATAGGGGGAGGACACAGAATAGCAGCCGAGGAGGCATCACCCGCATCGTTCCCTCTGAACCTCGGACCTGAGTCCGCTACCTCCTCACCAGAAGGCTGAGAACCTACATCGTCGCTCAGTCGTTCCTCATCAACCAAAGTACGATAGTCAGCAGTGTTCTCCATCTCAATATCAAAATCCTTTACAAGCTTCAGGTCAATCCGAGGGGATGTATCTTCCTCGTCGAAGGGCCAACACTCCTCGTCCAGAGAGGGTGTTAAGTCAATAGGGGAGGGACACTACGACCGTCAGGGAACGACATAACATCTAAAACGAATCCTAAGGGCGCACATTTTTTCCGATGTAAGTAATGTTTCCTAGGAAATTGGGCAGCACTTCGTTACTTAGTCAAAATACAAATGGGGGTTTAGCTTCGGGTTTGGGGGTACTTATAGGCAACCCCCCAAACGATCATTACACGTGGCAATCACCCATTGGTTACGCCAACGGTCACCTCCCTCAGGACCAATCAAGCACCGCCTATTCAACTTCCCCACTACACACTTCGCTACGGCTCAAATTAGCTTATCACCTAGGTGGTACTACGATCACAAGAGCAACGATAGTGGGCCAGGCAACGGCCACCACAACGTGTCACGCCCCAGACCGCAATCCAAGCGCGTGTACAACCGCCGTATAATCAAGTGACGTCACCCGCGAGTCAACCTCACTTAATTACACAAGGCGTTCGAGAATATAAACCATCCATACTCAGTAGTAAACATACATAACAACATCACACTTAAACCAATGAATAACGGAAATATTCAACGGTAAGTCATAAGCCACAACCGGCCAACAACATGAGCATGCAAGCCCCAAAAGTAGTTTATAGCAAATAAAAATATCCATGAGCAATGTTTAGTCATTTGAAAGGAAATGAGGAAGCACGAACCACGTCTTCCTTGACTTGATGTCACCCGTAGAAAGGTGCAGGTAGCAAGCCCTAGCTTCAACCTGAAAATGGTGGGGCCCCCCGAAGGGGTCAGTACAAGTACCGAGCGAGTAGCAGGCTAAATATAGAATAACTAGCGTTTCAAGTATAAGACCCAAACATAGGATGATACATATACGTATAGTCTTTCCCCCAAGTTTGAAATACATATTAGTATACATACACTTGGAAATACCCGACCCGTAGGTCATTGTTTATTTGGGAAAATAATAGTAATAGTCAGTATTCTTGACTAAAAACCCCAACCCCACCCATATGCCTATGAGTGTATAGAACTCCTCCTTGTTTAAGTAAATTATCATAAGGACACCGCCCGGTCCTAGATCATTAAATGTAATCTATGAGTTTTGAGGATACACGCCCGATCCTTGGGTACTCCACCCTATAACTGAGTTTTGAGGATACCGCCCGATCCTTGGGTACTCCACCCTATATAACCGAGTTTTGAGGATACCGCCCGATCCTTGGGTACTCCACCCTATATAACCGAGTTTTGAGGATAACCGCCCGATCCTTGGGTACTCCACCCGACCTATGACTTACCACATATCACACTAGATAGGGTCTATATCATATTTAGTCATTCATAACTAATTCAATACATAAGGCTTATGTATCACAATCCATGCAAAGCCATGCAATTATATAAATGTATAATTAACTAATATCAACCGATATTAACTAATCCATTATCCATCGGTCAACGTTGTCGTTGACCGCCAATTCAAGCCTTGTACCTATCAACTTAATCATCATATAATTAAGTTAATAATACTCATTTGTGCTTCTTTTACACTTCAAGCTAATATGCATTTTATACAATTCCTCATATCATATTTCATGCATAAACAATTAATTCTTTTCATACAACTTAATAATGTTGGCTAATCACATGTTTAAATATCTTTTAAACATCATTATGAACACATATAACATTTATTTAGGTAATCTCATAATTAACCCAAAAGTTATAAGATATTAAGCCGTCCACTCACCTTGAACTAGCATTAAGAAGTTCTACCCTTCTTGGTTGAACTCCGGTGAAACTCCGGCGACTTTTGGTCAACTCCGGCGACAATTCCGGCGACTTTTCCAACTTTGTGAAATCACTTGAAATACCCTTTACAAGTGCCTAACAAGGTTTTATAATCATAAAACCCATGTTAATACAAATAACCTCAAAAAGGTTATTTTCCGGTGAACCGATCGTTTTGACTTCTAAGTCCGTTCTTGGACATAGAATCACTTCCCAACCCATAAATCCATACTTATAACATGTAGAACCCTCTTAAGGATCCTTCACATGATATATATCTTATATGGTAGAAGAAAAATAAAGGAAAAGTTATAATAAGGTCATTACCTTAATTGTTCACACCTTTCCCAACCTTTTTCCTTCTCCAAACACTCCTCTTTGGACCTTCTTCCTTGAGCTCGAATTTGGGTGTGAAAATGGTGAATTGTAGAGCTCCCCCTTGCTATTCTTGGTTGCTTGGTCGAGCCAATGAGTGAGGGAGGGGAGGGGATGGCTCTCTTTGTCTCATTTGGCAAATGAGTGAGGAAAAGGGCCCCTTTGGGTGTACCTTTGATGCCCAAGCCTCCTCCTCCACACTTTCCTTAGTCAACTCCAGCCCATCCTTGCCTACTCTAGCACCAAAACGTGGGGTGGCCCCCACTCATGTGGGAGGTCATCCCTTTGTGTCCCGACGTGTACAATCGGTCCCGAAAGTTGTATTTTTTGGACTGTTTTAATCATATTTTATTTTATCGGGTCAAATAAAATATATTATGTGCTCTTACTCATTATGACATGTATAATGAATATACATTCCCCAAATTTAATTTATAAGCCTCCGAAATTCATTTCCGGGCTGTTACCGGTTAAATTGTCGGTACCGGTAATTGGGCCTCTTTTTCCCAATCGGTCAACTCTACGCCTTGCCACGACCCAAATGAAATACTCACCACTATATAAATATTATCTTGACCAAGATGAATAAAATATGTGGTCTCGGGAGTGTCGGGCGGCCCCGCTCCCGGTGTGGGTCCCACGTGCAATTTACTATTCACGCGAAAGAAATAATAAAAATTTACAACTTCGTAAATTCATTAATCCTTTAATAAGGTTCGATACATTATTTACATAAAAGTAAATATATTTGGGGACGGTGTTACAAGTTCACCCCCCCTTATTTGGGATTTCGTCCCCGAAATCCAAGTATCTAATCGAAAAGAAATGGGTATTGCTCCCTCATGGAGACCTCGGTCTCCCAAGTTTCTTCTTCGACTCGATCACTCCTCCAAAGGACCTTTACCATAGGAATCTCCTTATTCCTAAGCTTCTTCACCTGTTGACCAACAATCTTCACTGGTTCCACCGCATATTGCAAGTCCTCACGGATCTCTACCGGTGGTCTCTCAAGAATATGAGATGGGTCTCGTATGTACTTCTTGAGCATTGATACATGAAACACGTCATGTATCTTATCAAGTTCAGGCGTCAACTTGAGTCGGTAAGCCGCGGCCCCGATCCTTTCAAGGATCTCAAACGGACCTATGTATCGGGGGTTAAGCTTCTGTCACGCCCCGGACCTATCCGGACACGTCAACAATCCGCCGTACAGTACGAATAGTCAACCGCAGTCCAACACATTCATACTATACAAGGCGTCTGGGACATCATTCACGCATAGTACATCCATAAACAAACATAATGTAAAATATTCATTCAAAGCAGCGGAAACATTTGGTACAAGTGTTCATGCCACACTTGGCAAACATGGGCATACAAGCCCCCATTAAATATTCAATAGAAAAACATTATCCATGAGCATTAATTAAAGCGTTTGAAAATGGAATCTGAAGAGGCACGAACCACGTCTCCCCTTCTTGGATCCTACCCGGGCAACGGTGATGGCAGCAAGCTTTACTCCCTACCTGAAACTGTGAGGTGGCCTCCCCCGTGAAGGGGAGGTCAGTACTTGGAAGCATTTGACAAGTACAATGACAACTATACTAAGTATAATCAAAGTTTCAATTTCCAAGACCCTCAATCCAAGATGTTATTCATTTGCACTTAACTCCTTTTCCTTCATGCTAGAGCTCGGCTCATAGTCATGCTAAATTGTGCTAGAGCTCGGCTCATAGTCACACTACATTTGCTAGAGCTCGGCTCATAGTCATACTAAATTGTGCTAGAGCTCGGCTCATAGTCACCCTACGTTTGCTAGAGCTCGGCTCATAGTCATACTAATTTGTGCTAGAGCTCGGCTCATAGTCACCCTACGTTTGCTAGAGCTCGGCTCATAGTCATGCTATCACGTGCTAGAGCTCGGCTCATAGTCACGTCAACTAATCCCTAAACCACTTCTTAGTCTAGGTTCCATCCATTTTGAGTAACCCTTAAGGCCTACTCCAAATGTAACTTAAGTTCATAATAATTTGAATATCTCAATTAAATTCCACGTCCAAGTATAACTTGGCTCAAATATCAAATATCACTTTTATCCTTCCATGACTTCCTTACATGAGGTAAAAGTATATTTATCACAATTTAGTTTATAGTTTACACAACTATTATACCATTGTATTCATAACACATAATCATACACAATTTATTCATAAATTTGTATATTATGCACTTTTGCTTATAAACAATAAAAATCTCATTTAGGCATTTTATTATTATAAATACATCATGCCAAACACATATAATTCATTTAGGTAATCTTACGAAATTAACCCAATAATTATAAGCAATATAGTCGGTCATCCTCACCTTAAGTGAGCTTGAACGCGTTCTACGCTTCCCGGTTGAACTTTGACCAACTCCGGCGAACTTTGACCAACTCCGGCGAAACTCCGGCGAGGCTCAAAAATACTTTGATCAAGTTCCTAACAAGGTTTTAACATCATAAAACCTTAATCAATACAAATAACCTCTAAAAGGTTATTTTCCGGTGAACTTGTCGGTTTGCCTTCTAAATCCGTTATTGGACATAGAACCACTTTCCAATCCATTATTCCACCCTCATATCATGTGGAACAATCCTAAGGACTCTCCATATGATATATATATCTCATATGATAGAAGCAAATAAAGGAAAAGTTGATATAAGGTCATTACCTTAATCCTTCTCACTTTCTCCCAACTTTTCCTTCCTAAAACCTTTCCCTTGGACCTCCTTGAGCTTGGGCTTGTGCTTGGCTATGGAGGGTGCTAATTTCTGGGATTTCCTTCTTCTCTTGAGTGTATGGCCGAGTGGTTGAGGGAGGAAGGAGGTGGGTGTCCTTTTTGTCTCAAATGTATGAGTGGTGTGGGAGTGGTCCCCCTTCAATTTGTTTGATCCTCTTCCAATCACTTCTCACTCCCTCCCATACCCCTCCAGCCGACCAAGACTCCTAATGGAGTGTCCAAATTCGTGGGTTGGCCCCCACCCATGTGGGAGGTCAACCCTTTTTGTCCCAAAGTGTACAATTTGTCCCGAAAGTTGTATTTTTCGGGCTGTTTTAAATATATTTCATTTTATCGGGCCAAATAAAATATATTATGTGTTCTCCATCATTATGACCCATATGATGAATATTCATCTCCCAACTTTAATTTATAAGTCCCCGAGATTCAATTTCGGGCTTTCATCGGTTAAATTGCCAATACCGGTATTTGGGCCTCTTTTGACCAATCGGTCAACTCTGGACCCTTCCATGGCTCAAATGAGTTATCCACCACCATATAATTATTATCTAGGCCAAGATGAATAATTTATGTGGTCCCGGGACTATCGGGCGGCCCCCGCTCCCGTTGCGGGCCCCACGTGCGGATTTACTATTCGTGCAAAAGAACTAATAAAAATTCACAACTTCGAATACTCGTTAACCATTTCATAAGGTTCAATACAATATACTCTTAAAAGTAAATACATTTGGGGACGGCGCTACAAGTTCACCCCCCCTTATTTGGGATTTCGTCCCCGAAATCCACGTGTCTAATCGAAGAGAAAAGGGTATTGCTCCCTCATTGAGACCTCGGTCTCCCATGTTTCTTCCTCGACTCGATCACTCCTCCAAAGGACTTTCACCATAAGAATCTCCTTGTTCCTCAATTTCCTCACTTGTTGTCCCACAATTTTCACTGGTTCTACCGCATATTGTAGATCTTCGCGTATCTCTACCGGTGGCTTCTCAAGAATATGAGATGGATCTCTCACGTATTTCTTGAGCATCGATACGTGAAACACGTCGTGTATCTTCTCAAGTTCTGGCGTCAACTTCAGACGGTATGCCACGGTGTTAGTACCCAATTTTGATAAGATTTTGATGATGCCACTATACTTTGCACCCGTACATTGTGTCCAAATTAAATTCAGGTATTAGCACTCAAATTATTCAAATGTGACAAAATAAATGTACAATTTTTGAGACCAATGAAATAGTACCGGAAAAAGTAAAAATGCAATAAGGTATTTTTTTTACCTTAAACGGATATTTAGATCCAACCGGCACATATCATTTGACTCAAAGATTAAATAAATGTCACATTTTAAAGATGCTCGAAAAATCATATACATCAAAGTTGTATGATTGGAAGACAAAACTTGACCAGCATTAAAAACTTAAACAGGTACGTGGTCCTACAGCATGGGACGTCCTTTTGGAGTGAAGCTGCAGCGGCTGAAGACAAACCCATGCCGCGGCCCAATTATTCAAGACAGAAAACAAAAGGATTAAAAGCTCCTGCACAAGAAGACGAATGTACAATTCGTCCCAGCCAGAACCTCAACGCACAAGATTAATCCATCTCAACCAACGGATGAGATCAATCAACCATGAAGGCCTATAAATATAGGTAGAAGCATGAGTTCAAAAATAAGCTTGAGCATCCTAAGCAGAGAAATACTTCCATCAAAGCATATACGAAGCTATCTAGCAAAAAGAGAAAGTGCAAACTCAACTTTACTCTCTGCTTAGCCTCATGCTTCACTAAGCTCTTAGATTAGATCAACACTTTCACATTTTTAGAGCTTAGTTCATAGTTGGAGGTTAGAACTTTCTTGTAACATTTCACAAGTGGTTGTAAACACTTAGGAGAACAGTTGTTCGGATCCTAAAGTGTAGTTAGAGAGATAGAGTACCTTTTGATCCCCACTGGATCAATTGAGAAAATTCTAAGGACTGAGTAACTTTGAGTGGTGTTATACTCATTGTGAAAAACCTTCAATCTAGGCCTAAGTGTTGTAAAGGCTAGATTGGCACTAAGTGTATTGGGCTTAATACTTTAGTGGAAATCCATTTGAAAGAGAATGGGACTGGATGTAGGAGGATTACACCACCTCTGAACCAGGATACATCGTGTGTTGATTTCCCTTACTCACCACAGCACACACCCAATACTTCTCACTAAAGGGATCGTAGTTTGCCAGCAGCATCCTAAGCAGTCGTCTTAATTGACTCTACTGCTTATCCTACTGCTTAATAACTCATTTTTCCTTGAGACTTCTGTTTCCCACAAGCTTTAAATATCACTACTAAAAGGTGTGATTGGTCAGTCCTCAAAGATACCTCTTTATAAGCAGCAGACGGCTTAGCAGTTTCCTGGGATTACCCAACTGCTCAGACCACTGCTCAGTTGCCTCAGCAGTTCCTTGCCATCTAGCTAACTGCCAAGCCAACTGCTCACAGTTTGAAGTCCAAACATCATTGAAGGAAGAAAGTTGTCACACACTCATTAGAAAAAGGGTAAAGACTTCCGCTGTGCATCTATTAATCTCTCAAAAGATTATAGATCAATTCATCTAGAGGTAAAACTTGAAAAAGGTGAAAAAGATTTAAAAGTCTATTCACCCCCCCCCTCTAGACTTTTACCCTATCCGGGACCATCAAGTGGTATCAGAGCAGAGTGTTCCTAGAGTCAGTTTTTGATTAATTTGAACTAAAGATCCAAACCACTCTACTTCCAAACGCTTTCTAGAAATGGACAGTCAGTTAGCCAAAAATCTTCTATTCAACTTGAACAAATTTGACGACTGGAAAATACGAATGAGAGCACATCTCAGTGCTTTACATGATGAGATGCTTGAAGTAATTACTGATGGACCTATCAAAATAATGAAGGTCATCACATCCAGAACCACAGAAGGGACAGATGATGTGTACATTCCAAAACCCAAAATGGAATGGACAACTGAAGACAGGAAGAGAAACAATCTTGATAACATTGCCAAAGATATTCTCTTTAAATCTGTTGATGAATCCATATTTCCTAGAATCAGGAAATGTGAAACTGCAAAGGATGTATGGGATGAGCTCACAAAGATTGGAGCAGGGGATGAACAGGAAAAAGACAACAAACTAACCATAGCCCTCAAGAAATTTGAGGATTTCAAAATGATGACAAATGAATCTATCCATGAGATGGAGTCCAGATTCTTGAAGATAGTGGCAGAGGTCACAGACCTGGGGAAAGATCTATCCCAAAAGGAAATTTCCCTTAAAGTCTTGAGAGGCCTGCCATCAAAGTGGGACATGAAGGTAACTGCTATGAGAGATAGCAGAGATCTCAGAACTTTGTCAACCGACAAACTCTTCAGTGATCTCAAGGCCTATGAATTTGAAATGAAGGAGATGAAAGAAGAAAAGGAAGATGAATCCAAGACACTAGCTCTAGTTTCTGAGCCTGGCCCGTCAAGATCTAGTGAAAAATCCCTCAACAACCTCCTTACTGACGAGCAGTTCGCTATGTTTGTAAGGAAGTTTAAAAGGTTCATGAAAAAGGAGGGAACTGCTCCAAAAAGACCATACAATCTACCACCCAGGAAACAAGGGAGACCTCAAACCAACGAGGAAACTGTCCTGTGCTACAACTGTAGACAACCAGGACATTACAAAAATGAATGCCCTCTGCCCTTAGCCCAGAAGTATCAAGGGCAGCAGGGGACTGGTCCCAAAGCTGGTTATAAGAAGGACTTCAAAGGCAAGAGGCAAGCCTTTGTAAGTGAAAAGAAAAAGGAGGAACCCCAATCTGAAGATGAAAGCAGTTCAAGTGATGAAAGCTCTTCATCTGAAAGCTCAGAGGAAGCACTTCTATGCCTAGGATCCTGGCAGATGGCTGAAAAAGGTGGCAGCTGGCTCACTGAAGAAAGCAGCAGATGGCTCAGTGAAGATGATGAATACAGCTCCCCTAAATGCCTAATGGCCAAAGACCACTACAATGATATTGAGGTAACATCCTGCTCTTCTTATAGCTCTAGTGATTCTGGATCAACCAATATTACACTGGAATCTTTATTACAAGACTTCCAAAAAGTCCAAAATCACCATGTTCTCTTAAGATCAGAAAATGATAGATTAAAACAAGACATTAAGGCTGTTCATACAAAATTGTTAGATGCCTTAACAAAAAACAATGTCTTAGAAGAAGAGAACAAAGAGCTGAAAGACAAAATGAATAACTTCAGCATGGATAGTAAAACATGTGACTCTACTGCTGAAGTTGTTCTAAATAGGAAGAGAAGAGGGCTCGGATATGTATCCCCCACCAGACTCACTCAAAACTCACCCCCCACAAGCCACCAACAAAATACAAGAAAGCTAATCTACCAAAAATCCCATTCTCAAAATGGTCCCATAAGAAGGAACCTGCCTGCTCCCAAATCAAAATCCAAATTCCTGTATAAACAAAAACTTCCCAACCATCAAACCCCAAGGACCCGTTGGCAACCAACCAATAAGACCAACTACAGTCATAACACTAAGCAGAGTCCTCCAAAAGCCAATAATCCATTTCCCATTTTAAGAAGGAAAAGGATTAACAAATACATAGTCATCCCCCATGACTATAACACCTCAAATGGCTATAGACCAATCTGCTTAGAACTAAATAGTTCTAGATGGACATGGATGCCCAAACTTGTACAAAGGAAGTTGCCCACTAACTTGTGGGCTACTGCTCAACAATGATGAATACAGGAAGGTGCTGGAGCAGTTGACTCACAAACATGGTACATAGATTCAGGCTGCTCCAGGCACATGACAGGCAGCAGGCGGCTCCTGTCAAACTATATGGCAAGCGAAGGACCCAAAGTTACTTTTGGGAATGTGGAAAAACAAGGAGAAACCAAAGGAGCTGGAGACCTATCCATCAATGGACTTACAATCCAAAACATATCTTATGTTAAAGGGTTAAAGTTCAATCTCATAAGCACAAGCCAGCTCTGTGACAATGGCTATAATGTTACATTCTCCAAAGACATCTGCTTGATTAGAGATGTCAAAAATAACAAAACTGTGCTCACTGGTAGAAGAAAGAAGGACATGTACATCGTTGATTGGAGCTCAGCAAAGGAAGGGATCTGCTTGGTGACAAAGGCAGATTCAAATTTGAGTTGGGAATGGCACAACAAATTAAGCCATCTCAACTTCAAAACAATCAACAAATTGTCCAGAAAAGGATTGGTGAAAGGACTTCCTGAGATCAATTTCAAGAAGGACCATCTCTGTGATGCTCGCCAAAAAGGGAAACAAACCAAGGTATCATTCAAATCAAAGGAACTGGAATCATCAACTAGGCCCTTAAACCTACTACACCTTGACTTGTTTGGACCAGTTGAACCAACAAGTTTAAGTGGTAGAAGATACACACTGGTGATAGTTGATGATTATTCAAGATACACTTGGACCATATTCTTAAAGAAAAAGAATGAAACAGAGAAGAAACTTCCAGAACTGATGAAACTAATTCAAAATGAGAAAAGTCTCTCAATTCAGAAGATCCGGTCAGATAGAGGTACTGAATTCCTCAACTCTATAGTAATTCAGTACTGCAAAGAAAATGGAATCCATCACCAAACTTCAGCTGCAAGAACACCTCAACAAAATGGTGTTGCTGAGAGAAGGAATAGGACACTCAAGGAAGCCGGAAGGACCATCTTAGAAGCAGCTGGTATGCCCAAAAGATTTTGGGCAGAAGCAATCAACACTGCTTGCTACACCCAGAATAGAAGTCTCATTCATAAGACCTACAAAAAGACTCCATATGAACTATGGAAAGAAAGAAAGCCTAATGTTAGTCATTTCCATGTGTTTGGATCCAAATGCTTCATTCTAAACAATGGAAAAGACTATCTCAAGCCATTTGATCCCAAATCTGATGAAGGGATCTTCCTGGGCTACTCAGCAACAAGCAAGGCATTCCGAATCCTCAACAAAAGAACTCTGGTAGTAGAAGAATCAATCCACGTGGTTTTTGAAAATCACCCCACTGCTCAATCAAAAGAAAAAGGTGAGTCATCTAACTCAAAAAGGGACACTGGAAAGGCTCCAAGCTGCCTTCCAGGAAATGATAAAGAAAAAATAGCTGAATCTAATGTCAGTCCACGGCCAGCAGTTGACTCAACTGTCAGCTCACTGCCAGCAGGTGACTCACCCACAAACATCCCTCCAGATCTTCATAAAATTCCTAATCACCCTACTCTACCAGAAGATAGTGACGAAGAAGAAGAAGAGGATGACCAACAAATTCAAACCAACATCAATCAGACATCTGACATTAGATGGCTGAATCAACATCCACCACAACTGATTATTGGAAACATCCATGAAGGGGTTCGTACTAGATCAGCAATTCAGAAAGAGGCACTATTCTCATGCTTCATCTCACAAATTGAACCCAAGAAAATTGAAGAAGCCCTACTTGACTCTGACTGGATACAAGCCATGCAAGAAGAACTCAACCAGTTTGAAAGAAATAATGTATGGGAGCTTGTATCCAGACCCTATCATCAACATGTGATAGGAACTAAATGGGTGTTCAGAAACAAAATGGATGAGGAAGGCACCATTGTCAAGAACAAAGCAAGACTGGTAGCCAAAGGCTACTGCCAGGAAGAAGGTATAGATTTTGATGAAACCTTTGCTCCTGTTGCTAGATTAGAAGCAATAAGAATATTCCTGGCTTATGCTGCTCACAAGCAATTCACAGTCTATCAAATGGATGTGAAAAGTGCCTTCCTAAACGGTCTACTAGAAGAGGAGGTCTATGTGGAGCAACCTCCTGGTTTTGAAATCAATAGAGAGAAGGATCTAGTCTACAAATTGCATAAAGCTCTTTATGGACTCAAACAAGCCCCAAGAGCATGGTATGACACTCTCTCTGATTACTTAGTGAATAATGGATTCACTAAGGGCAAAGTAGACAAAACTTTATTCAAAATTGAAGAAAGTCCCCACATGTTGCTTGTTCAAATCTATGTTGATGACATAATTTTTGGAAGTTCAAATCAAGCATTGTGTGAGAAATTTTCAACTCTCATGCAAAGCAAGTTTGAAATGAGCATGATGGGAGAGTTGAATTATTTTCTGGGACTACAAGTAAAGCAGACTCCTCAAGGTATCTTCATCAACCAAGCCAAATATACAAGAGATCTCATGAAAAAGTTCAAGGTCGAAAACAAGTCAACTGTGAAAATACCCATGAATACATCCCAAGGTCTAAGTCAGGATGATGATGGCAAAGATGTTGATCCCACACTTTACAGAGGTCTGATTGGTTCCTTGTTATATCTCACCACTAGTCGGCCAGATATTTCCTACTCAGTTGGTGTGTGTGCAAGGTTTCAATCTAAGCCTAAGGAAAGCCATCTTCTAGCTGCCAAGAAAATTCTGAGGTATCTAAAAGGGAATCCTAACTCTGGATTATGGTATCCAACAAATGGAGGTTTTGAACTCTATGGTTATTCGGACTCTGACTTTGCCGGATGCAAAATTGATAGAAAAAGCACCTCAGGAACTTGTCAATTAATTGGTGGAAGACTTGTTTCATGGTTCAGCAAGAAACAAAGCTCAATTGCTACAAGCACTGCCGAAGCTGAATATATAGCTGCAGGCAGCTGCTGTGCTCAAGTTCTTTGGATGAAACAACAGTTAAAGGATTATGGAGAAGAAACAAAGGAGATTAGCATACTGTGTGACAACACAAGTGCTATAGCTATCACTCATAATCCTGTGTTTCACTCAAGAACCAAGCATATTGAGATCAGGCACCACTTTATCAGAGAGCATGTTGAGAAGAAAACCATCAAGCTTGAGTACATCCCCACCGAAAAGCAGCTGGCTGACATCTTCACCAAACCATTGAATGAAGCTAGATTCAACCAACTAAGGCAAGAGCTTGGTATGTTAGATGATCTAGATCAAGTAAGGGAATAACCCTGCATCTATTCAGGGGGAACCTAACTCCATAATCAAGGGGGAATTCCTAGCCATCTGCTGAGGGGGAACTTACAGGGGTAGCCATCTCAGGCTACTCACAATCCAAAAGGAATGAAGCATCAAAGTCCAAGAAGGTCTATCTCAGACTTTCAAAAGAAAGAGAGGTAGGCTCAGCAGGTGACTACTCAAGACAGCAGTAGGGTCAGCAGGCAACTGACCAAATAGACCACTGCTACATGGGTAACAAGAGGAATTGAATTAATACTTTCATAAAGAAGAGTACAAGCTTGGAACAAGGGAAGAACAATGGAGGTAAAGACACTAGTTCAAAAATTCGAGCAGATATCTGCCAGCAGATGTCTGCCTCAGGAGCAGAAGCCTGTCTTAGGACAGCAGTTGGCTCACCTTCTGGTCCAACATACGTGGAATCTCAACACGTGGCATATGTCATCTGACTCTCTCATATCAAGAATTCTAAACAGGTACCCTTCACCTTCACAAACCATCCAAAATCTACCCAACTTTGAGCCCTCTGTTGCAAGTATGAACGGAGTAAATGCTACGCGTGTCCAGCCGTTCACTCTAACGGCTATATTCCAACGGATAGTTCCCGATAACCTATAAATACTCCCTCCGTACATTTCCCTTCACACTTTTCACTTTGTGATCTCTTTCTACCTATTTCTAAGCTCTCAAATTCTCTCAAAAAGCTCTCTTACACACAATCTCACTACTTCCAAAATCAAACATCTCATCAACCCTCAAATGGCCTCTTTCACCAAAATCTCTAAGTCCATTTTCACTGGCTCAATCCTAAACACTTCCAAAGCACTTGAAAGAGCAAACAACAATGATCTCATGAGAGAACTGCTAAGGAAGCTTGACACAACAGGGCTATTGAAAATGGCAACCTACACATACTCCCACTTCTATCCTGAAGTGGTAGCAGAGTTCTACATCAACTCAACCCCAGAAACATTGAAATCTGTAGTTATGGGGGTTGAAGTGGAAATTCAAGAAAAAGACATCAAGGAGTTACTCTCTCTTCCTGGTGACGAAGCCCCAGAAGTGGAGAACATCCTCTTGGACGAGGCAGAATTCAAAGAAGCTGTCTTCCTACCAAAAGCTCAAAACCTCAATACTCTCAAGATAAAGAAAAAGCTAATGGTTCAAGAATATGATATACTACTTGACATCCTCTACAAATGCATTGACACAAGAACCACAGCACTTGATGAGATCAATGCACTGAGAGCAAAGCCACTGGCCGCTATCATTTCAGGATCCACATACAATTGGACCAGGTACGTTTACCAAGAACTCAGAAGATATGTCACAAAATCACACACAGGAAGAAAGGAGGATGGTACATTACCACTACTGGGCTACGGATTCCTCATCGGAGAGCTACTCAAAAAGAAAGGCATACTGGGGACAAGAAAAGAGGCAACTACTTGGAGGAAATTCCTATTCCAAACTTCCAAGGTAGGGGCTCCAGAAATTCCAAAGAATGATGATTCCTTCCTCTCGAACGACCTCCTCTTGGTATCCTTCAAAGTTGATACCAAGACCGCCAAAAGACTACGTTCTGGGTGTCAAGAATCACAGTCAAAAAGGCCAAGGACAGCAACCAGGAATCTACACAGAGAAATGGAAGAAGCAGCATCATCTAAGCATGCAGCAGAAGGCTCTCCTCTCACCATAATTCAAGAGGGTGCAGAGTCCTCTTCCAACTCGTCCAATGCTAGCAACAGCTCTGCCATTCCGCTCTCCATTCTTCATCCAACAATACAACAGCAAGAAGACCAACCTGCTCAGATAGAAGAGCAGAGGACTCAACAGGAAGAGCAGGTGACTTCTCCACCTTCACCAACAGATCACTCTCCTACTCCTCTGCAACAATTAGAGGCTGAATGGGCAAGAGTCAAGGCTTGGAGGGAATGGAAACTCTCCAAAATTCTTCACCAAGCCAGGACCCTAACAAAGTTCATTAGTGAAGAGTACTTTGCTCTCACCTGGCTTGGAACTGAAGACATAGCCAAAGCCACAAATCTTCACCAGATGAATCTGGTCTATCTCACAAAGAAGAGGCAGCTAACTAATGAATCACCAGAAGAGCACTCCGAGGATAAGAATGATGATGGTAATTCTGATGATGATGATGACAATCACTCTGGTCCAAATAAACCTCCACAGAACAGAGGTAAGCAAATCATCTCCTCTTCCTCTTCTAGTGATAGAGAACTTCAAATGGCTTTGGAAAAATCTAAATTTGAGACTAGAGGAGGTGGAGAAACCTCCAAAGCAATGGAGGAAGTAGCTCATCAGCCCACTGCTGATCAAGAGCAGACGTCTAGTTCACACTCTCAAGAATCTACTCAAAACATAGAGCAGCACTCTCACACATTCATTCTTGAACCTGAGGACAATGAAGAGGACACTGCTACCCTGGCCGATGTCTTCATCAAAGAAAGAAGGGCTACCACACAGTTCATCAGCCGAGCAGAGGTCAGACTGCACAAGAGACTCATCAAAATGAAGAAGCAACTAGAAGAAAGGCTAGATATCAGATTTGGAGAAGTCCACAGCCACATCAGAAGAGACTCAATGATCCAACAAGTGTTCAATGCTGAGCAGAGAGCTCTCCTCAAGACAAGAACCTCCCAGCAGTCAGCTCTTAATACAGAGATCAAGCAGGAGCTTGATGCACTCAAAGCCCGAAATGAGGATCTCGAAAGACAGATACTAGAACTTCAAGGGCAACAAAAAGATCAACCTACTGCAGCAGGTACCTCTGAGCAGCTGCCTTCTCTCCCAACCTTACCTCCTCATCTTCAGCAGACTTTCCAAATGGTGAAGGAGCATGAAGAATACCTCCTGAAACTAAGGAATGAGGAGTTCCCTGCCATGTTCAAGCTCTCTCAAAAATTCCTTATAGAGCAGCAGGCTCATGCCAAAGCCTATGAACAACTCACTAAAGACGTTGCTCACAACTTTCAAGTTCTTCAAAAGGCTACTCAGGACACCTTTTGGAAGCAAGGGTCTGACTTTCAGAAGCTAGGTCAGAGTCTAGTAGCTACACAGGACAAGCTTCAAAGATTGGAGAATGAAGTCAAAGATGAAGTCAAAACAGATCTTTTTGACATCAACAACCACATCAAGGCACTGTCTATCGAAGTTTATGGTCTAAATCCATCCAGAAGACAAGATGAAGATCCTGACTCTGACCCAGAAATAGAAGCACTCTTCAAAGAAAGTGAGACCCCTGCTGATGATGCCAAAAAGGGGGAAAGGACATCTCAAGCAGGTCCCTCCTCCTCCAGATCAGCAGCAGCAAAGAAAGCAGCTGCAACAAGAAGGAAAAACAAACTCTACAAAGAAGAAGCTGAAATAAGAAGAAGAAAGGAAGAAGAAGCCAAAGCCAAGGAAGAAGCTGCCAAGAAGAAACAAGAATAGATTAGTTCATCAAGTCCGAAAGTGACTAAAAACTAATGTACTTTAGACTGTAGACCAATGTACGATTGTCTCCATGAAAATCAATAAAAACATTTGTTTCTTGTGTTGTATAGTTTTGGCATCATCAAAAAGGGGGAAATTGTTAGTACCCAATTTTGATAAGATTTTGATGATGCCACTATACTTTGCACCCGTACATTGTGTCCAAATTAAATTCAGGTATTAGCACTCAAATTATTCAAATGTGACAAAATAAATGTACAATTTTTGAGACCAATGAAATAGTACCGGAAAAAGTAAAAATGCAATAAGGTATTTTTTTTACCTTAAACGGATATTTAGATCCAACCGGCACATATCATTTGACTCAAAGATTAAATAAATGTCACATTTTAAAGATGCTCGAAAAATCATATACATCAAAGTTGTATGATTGGAAGACAAAACTTGACCAGCATTAAAAACTTAAACAGGTACGTGGTCCTACAGCATGGGACGTCCTTTTGGAGTGAAGCTGCAGCGGCTGAAGACAAACCCATGCCGCGGCCCAATTATTCAAGACAGAAAACAAAAGGATTAAAAGCTCCTGCACAAGAAGACGAATGTACAATTCGTCCCAGCCAGAACCTCAACGCACAAGATTAATCCATCTCAACCAACGGATGAGATCAATCAACCATGAAGGCCTATAAATATAGGTAGAAGCATGAGTTCAAAAATAAGCTTGAGCATCCTAAGCAGAGAAATACTTCCATCAAAGCATATACGAAGCTATCTAGCAAAAAGAGAAAGTGCAAACTCAACTTTACTCTCTGCTTAGCCTCATGCTTCACTAAGCTCTTAGATTAGATCAACACTTTCACATTTTTAGAGCTTAGTTCATAGTTGGAGGTTAGAACTTTCTTGTAACATTTCACAAGTGGTTGTAAACACTTAGGAGAACAGTTGTTCGGATCCTAAAGTGTAGTTAGAGAGATAGAGTACCTTTTGATCCCCACTGGATCAATTGAGAAAATTCTAAGGACTGAGTAACTTTGAGTGGTGTTATACTCATTGTGAAAAACCTTCAATCTAGGCCTAAGTGTTGTAAAGGCTAGATTGGCACTAAGTGTATTGGGCTTAATACTTTAGTGGAAATCCATTTGAAAGAGAATGGGACTGGATGTAGGAGGATTACACCACCTCTGAACCAGGATACATCGTGTGTTGATTTCCCTTACTCACCACAGCACACACCCAATACTTCTCACTAAAGGGATCGTAGTTTGCCAGCAGCATCCTAAGCAGTCGTCTTAATTGACTCTACTGCTTATCCTACTGCTTAATAACTCATTTTTCCTTGAGACTTCTGTTTCCCACAAGCTTTAAATATCACTACTAAAAGGTGTGATTGGTCAGTCCTCAAAGATACCTCTTTATAAGCAGCAGACGGCTTAGCAGTTTCCTGGGATTACCCAACTGCTCAGACCACTGCTCAGTTGCCTCAGCAGTTCCTTGCCATCTAGCTAACTGCCAAGCCAACTGCTCACAGTTTGAAGTCCAAACATCATTGAAGGAAGAAAGTTGTCACACACTCATTAGAAAAAGGGTAAAGACTTCCGCTGTGCATCTATTAATCTCTCAAAAGATTATAGATCAATTCATCTAGAGGTAAAACTTGAAAAAGGTGAAAAAGATTTAAAAGTCTATTCACCCCCCCCCCCCTCTAGACTTTTACCCTATCCGGGACCATCACACGGCCCCTATCCTTTCAAGAATTTCAAATGGGCCAATGTATCGGGGGTTGAGTTTTCCCCTCGATATAAATCGGATGATACCCTTCCAAGGAGAAATCCTTAGGAAGACCTTATCACCGACCTCGAACTCCAATGGCCTTCGTCGTTTGTCGGCATAACTCTTCTGCCGATCTTGGGCAGCCTTGAGTCTATCCTGAATGACTTTCACTTTAGCCTTGGTAATTTCAACAAGTTCAATCCCCTCGAGCTTGGCCTCGCCAACCTCGTCCCAACATAACGGTGTCCTGCACTTCCTCCCATACAATGCCTCGTATGGAGGCATGCCAATACTAGCCTGATAACTGTTGTTATAGGCGAACTCGACTAGAGCCAAATGTTTGTCCCAACTTCCTTGGAACTCCAGAGCACACGCCCTGAGCATGTCCTCCAATATCTGTATCACTCGCTCGGATTGTCCATCCGTCTGTGGATGAAAAGTCGTGCTGAACTTCAATTTAGTACCCAAAGATGCTTGAAACTTGGGCCAAAATCGAGATGTGAATCGTGGATCCCTATCCGAGACAATGGATATCGGGACTCCATGTAGTCTCACAATCTCCTCCGTGTATAGCTTTGCCAATCTTTCAAGAGGGTAAGTGATGTTAATAGGCAAAAAGTGTGCACTCTTGGTGAGCCTATCAACTACTACCCATACCGCATCATAGTTGTTCACGGTTCGTGGCAACCCCACCACGAAATCCATAGTCACATGCTCCCACTTCCATTCTGGAATGGAAAGTGGCTGTAATAACCCAGCTGGATGCTGATGTTCTGCCTTGACTTGCTGACAAGTAAGGCACCGACTGATGTACTCGGCTATCTCTCTCTTCATACCGGACCACCAGTAACTTTCCTTCAAATCGCGATACATCTTCGTGCCCCCCGGGTGCATGGCATAAGCCGATGAATGAGCTTCCTCTAAGATGGACTTTCGGAGCTCATCATCTGCCGGCACACACACTCGGTCACGAAATAATAAAAGACCGTCGTCTCTTTCCCTGAAGTCCTCCACCGGTCCCGCTTGCATGCGTTCCCTGATCTTCATAATCTCATCGTCAGTTTCCTGACCCTTCTTGATTTCATCAAGCAAAGTGGGTCTCACCTCAAACCGCGCCAATAAGGCACCCTTACTGGACACCTCCAGTTGGGCTCTTAATGCCCTCAAATTAGCTATCAATGCCCCAGTTGAGCTCTTCCGGCTCAAAGCATCTGCCACTACATTTGCCTTGCCTGGATGGTACTCAACCACTAGGTGGTAGTCCTTTATCAACTCCATCCACCGTCTCTGCCTCATGTTTAACTCTTTCTGAGTAAACACGTACTTCAAGCTCTTATGGTCAGCGTATATGTGACATGTCTCTCCGTAGAGATAATGTCTCCAAATCTTCAGTGCGAACACCACTGCTCCCAACTCTAGATCATGGGTGGGGTAATTTACCTCATGCTTCTTCAACTGTCGTGAAGCATAGGCAATTACCCTCCCCTCCTGCATTAACACACATCCAAGCCCTTGGATGCTCGCGTCACTATAGACATCGTACCCCATACCCTGTTTGGGTAATGCAAGTACCGGTGCCTCGGTTAATCTCTTCTTCAGGTCAGTGAATCCTTTCTCACACTTGTCATCCCATACAAACTTAGCTCCTTTTCGAGTGAGCTTTGTCAACGGTGATGCCAAAACAGAGAACTTTTCCACAAACTTTCTATAGTATCCTGCCAATCCAAGGAAACTACGAATTTCCTTGACGTTCTTTGGCCTCTCCCATTCGGTGATGGCTTCTATCTTCTTGTTGTCGACAGCAATTCCCGATCCCGAAACCACGTGCCCGAGAAAGCCAATCTCCTTAAGCCAAAATTCACATTTAGCAAATTTGGCATAGAGTTGCTTCTCCCGTAGTGTCCCAAGAACGAGTATCAAGTGCTCCTCATGCTCTTCCTCACTCCTTGAGTAGATCAAGATGTCATCAATGAACACAATCACGAATCGGTCCAAGTATTTGTGAAATACTCGGTTCATCAAGTCCATGAATGCCGCCGGGGCGTTTGTTAACCCAAACGACATAACAAGGAACTCAAAATGCCCATACCTCGTGCGGAAAGCACTCTTCGGTATGTCATCCTCCTTAATCTTCAATTGATGGTACCCCGACCTCAAGTCAATCTTTGAAAACACGGTTGCTCCTCGTAGTTGATCAAACAAGTCATCAATCCTAGGCAAAGGATACCTATTCTTGATTGTGACCTTGTTCAGTTGACGATAGTCAATGCACATTCGAAGTGTTCCATCCTTCTTTTTCACAAAAAGGACTGGTGCTCCCCACGGGGAGTGGCTTGGTCTGATGAAACCGTTATCCAAAAGCTCTTGCAATTGGGTTTTTAACTCGTTAAGTTCAGCGGGTGCCATACGGTATGGCGGTATGGAGATTGGTTTGGTGCCGGGCTCGACCTCGATCACGAACTCAATCTCCCTATCGGGTGGAAGTCCCGGTAAGTCTTTTGGAAAGACATCCGGATACTTGCATACCACCCTCACATCATCAATGCTCGCCTCTTCCTTGGTTTTGTCCACCACGTACGCTAGATATGCGTGACATCCCTCCCTCATCATATTCTTAGCCCTCACAGCGGATATGATACAACTATTGGATTTTGCCCTATCCCCCTCGAAGCGTAAGGTCACCCCTTCATTGCCTTCGAGTTCAAGTACTTTCGTGTAACAATCGACCCTAGCATGATGCTTCTCAAGCCAATCCATCCCCAGGATTGCATCGAACTCAATCATACTCAGCGGCACGAAATCACACGACAAGTTTTGGCCCTCCACTTCCACCTCACACGATGGATAGTGGCTATCTCTCTCGATGTCTTCCCCTAGGGGTGTGGATACCAATAGGGCTTGAGTCATCGGTACCAGGGGTACGTTGAATCCCCCGGCGAATGCCTCACTCACAAATGATCGTTGCGCCCCGGTATCGATGAGGATTCTCGCACACCTCCCGTTAATCTTTAGTGTTCCTACATTTATAAGCCATGTAAGATACCTCTCTAACATACCGACCAATCCTACGAAGAACATAATGCGAAATTATGTCCTTAAAGTGGGCAAAGTCCCCCAATTATAGTTAACGTTCGCAGTTGAGATATTAATTGACACTGTCTCACCGTTTTGATCATATCTCTTCACATACTTAACCAAATCGTTCGATTCAAATTCCATCATTTAGACAATGAAAATATCTACAACTTTCATGAAGACAACTTTTTCATTTGACGAACACTTCGAGGTGTACCCGGTCGGGTAACACACTATACCCGGTCGGGTATAGGTTCCAGTGGGTTCGGGCAGAGTTTTTTGACAAACCCGGTCGGGTATAACACCATACCCGGTCGGGTATGTGTTCCAGTGGGTGTCGGGAAGAAATTTTTGACAAACCCGGTCGGGTATAACACCATACCCGGTCGGGTATGTGTTCCAGTGGGTGTCGGGAAGAATTTTTTGACAAACCCGGTCGGGTATACCACCATACCCGGTCGGGTATGTGTTCCAGTGGACTTATGAGTGCAAAAACTTGGCCTACCCGGTCGGGTTCATTACCAAACCCGATCGGGTATGCAATCCAGAAGGTTTACGAGGGCAAAAACTTGTCCTGCCCGGTCGGGTTTATTGCCCTACCCGGTCGGGTAGTAGCATGGTTTTGCTCTCCTTTCCCATTTCAATCTTACGTCTGCTCCCACCTTGATTCTAAGATTTATAACTTCAATTTGTGGATGAGGAATGGGTAAAACACGGGAAGTTAAGCGGTCGTACCTGCAACCGAATCTGGGTTAGCTCGGGCATCCGCCTCCGTCATTGCGTAGACCCTTGCTTGGGTCCTTCCTTGGTTCACGGAGGGTGCGTTGCTCGTACTTGCTCCCCCTTGCCCCGTACTAGCATGAGGTGCTCCGGTTCGGCTCCTACTTGCCGTAGTAGCGCCGCTTGATCCCGCTCCTCGGTTCCTACCAAGTTGAGGGCAATTTGGCTTAATATGCCCCGTGTCCCCACATTGGTAACACCGTGGCGGATCGCGACACTTACCGGCGTGGCTCCGGTTGCAATTTCTGCACCTGGGCGCCGTTGAGGCTTGTGAGCCCGAGTTGTGCCCGCCGAAGGCCGAGTTTCCCTTGGATGGCGGTGCCGGCGCTCTGAACGATCCCCCTCCCCCGTGGTTCCCCTTTTTGTTAGAACCTTGGGGGCCATGGTTCTCCCATTTCCTCTTCTTCGCCTCTTCGGCGTTCCTTCGCTTTCTTTCCTCCCACTCTTTTTCTCCCTTCAAGCCTTGTTCAACCACTTGACTAAACGTCATATTAGGCAATTGTGTTGCCCTTTCGCGTATGTCAAGGTCTAAGGCATCCCAGAAATGGTTCACCATCCGGTTTTCGTCACATATGTACTCCGGTATGAACTCAGCAAGTTTTCTGAACTTGTGCTCAAGTTCCTTCACCGTGCATTCCCCTCCTTGGGTCAAATTCGTGTACTCCCTTCTCTTCAAGTTCACCTCGAAGTCGGAGTAGTATTGGCTAAAGAATTCTTGCCTGAAGTTCTCCCAAGTGACCGTCTCACCATACTTCCCCTTGACACCGTCCCACCACGTGGACGCCATTCCTTCTAGCAACCTTGTTGCCACCCTCATCTTCATATGGGGTGGCAGCTGCATATCAAGGGCTGCTTCATTGAATCTCTTGATCCACTCGGCCGCCACGGAGATGTCTCCCGTTCCATCAAACGGCTTACATCCCAAGTCTCTTGCCTCCTTTAGGTACTTTGAGATTCTTATGATAGGAACCTCGGCACCTCGACCTCCTCGGAGTTCAATGCTCTCCCTAGGAGTCGCGCGGCTTCCTCTCCTCGAAGCCCCTTCCAAAGCACGCCTTGCCCGGCGCCTTTGGCGATCTTGTTGGTATTGCCGGAGCAATTCCTCAATCCGTTCAAGAGCGTCATTATCATCACTCTCATCACTAGCATCGTCGTGTTCCCCATCATATGGGGTCTCAACCGGCTCAGTTCCCGGTTGGTAAGTTGAATCCTCCTCGGACTCATAGTGCTCATCTATTGTTTCCACGTGACCGTCACTCACGGTCAGCGAGTGGCCTGCACGGTCCTGTCCCCTAGACTCTCTTGATCCCCCCCGACTGCCATGTTGGGATCCTCCCAGCGCCTGGCCAGTCGGGTTCCGTCGAGTAACTCTACCGGTACGTTCCATTTCTGAAAGAAGTTTAGAATGAGCCATTAGACTCGTATCAATGTCAAGTGACGGATAGGTACTTAAAGACATCTTTTGGCTCAAATCACCGTCATACCAATTGTTAAGGGTACCATCTTAACAATTAGAGACCTTGCAACTCAAGTACCAAAAGTTCTATAAGTACAAAACTTTTATGCTCATGGTTTGCAAAATCATTTTCAAAGGAAATTTTGAAGCTTCATTATGAAGTTTACGGACTAAGGCTCTGATACCAATTAAATTGTCACGCCCCGGACCTATCCGGACACGTCAACAATCCGCCGTACAGTACGAATAGTCAACCGCAGTCCAACACATTCATACTATACAAGGCGTCTGGGACATCATTCACGCATAGTACATCCATAAACAAACATAATGTAAAATATTCATTCAAAGCAGCGGAAACATTTGGTACAAGTGTTCATGCCACACTTGGCAAACATGGGCATACAAGCCCCCATTAAATATTCAATAGAAAAACATTATCCATGAGCATTAATTAAAGCGTTTGAAAATGGAATCTGAAGAGGCACGAACCACGTCTCCCCTTCTTGGATCCTACCCGGGCAACGGTGATGGCAGCAAGCTTTACTCCCTACCTGAAACTGTGAGGTGGCCTCCCCCGTGAAGGGGAGGTCAGTACTTGGAAGCATTTGACAAGTACAATGACAACTATACTAAGTATAATCAAAGTTTCAATTTCCAAGACCCTCAATCCAAGATGTTATTCATTTGCACTTAACTCCTTTTCCTTCATGCTAGAGCTCGGCTCATAGTCATGCTAAATTGTGCTAGAGCTCGGCTCATAGTCACACTACATTTGCTAGAGCTCGGCTCATAGTCATACTAAATTGTGCTAGAGCTCGGCTCATAGTCACCCTACGTTTGCTAGAGCTCGGCTCATAGTCATACTAATTTGTGCTAGAGCTCGGCTCATAGTCACCCTACGTTTGCTAGAGCTCGGCTCATAGTCATGCTATCACGTGCTAGAGCTCGGCTCATAGTCACGTCAACTAATCCCTAAACCACTTCTTAGTCTAGGTTCCATCCATTTTGAGTAACCCTTAAGGCCTACTCCAAATGTAACTTAAGTTCATAATAATTTGAATATCTCAATTAAATTCCACGTCCAAGTATAACTTGGCTCAAATATCAAATATCACTTTTATCCTTCCATGACTTCCTTACATGAGGTAAAAGTATATTTATCACAATTTAGTTTATAGTTTACACAACTATTATACCATTGTATTCATAACACATAATCATACACAATTTATTCATAAATTTGTATATTATGCACTTTTGCTTATAAACAATAAAAATCTCATTTAGGCATTTTATTATTATAAATACATCATGCCAAACACATATAATTCATTTAGGTAATCTTACGAAATTAACCCAATAATTATAAGCAATATAATCGGTCATCCTCACCTTAAGTGAGCTTGAACGCGTTCTACGCTTCCCGGTTGAACTTTGACCAACTCCGGCGAACTTTGACCAACTCCGGCGAAACTCCGGCGAGGCTCAAAAATACTTTGATCAAGTTCCTAACAAGGTTTTAACATCATAAAACCTTAATCAATACAAATAACCTCTAAAAGGTTATTTTCCGGTGAACTTGTCGGTTTGCCTTCTAAATCCGTTATTGGACATAGAACCACTTTCCAATCCATTATTCCACCCTCATATCATGTGGAACAATCCTAAGGACTCTCCATATGATATATATATCTCATATGATAGAAGAAAATAAAGGAAAAGTTGATATAAGGTCATTACCTTAATCCTTCTCACTTTCTCCCAACTTTTCCTTCCTAAAACCTTTCCCTTGGACCTCCTTGAGCTTGGGCTTGTGCTTGGCTATGGAGGGTGCTAATTTCTGGGATTTCCTTCTTCTCTTGAGTGTATGGCCGAGTGGTTGAGGGAGGAAGGAGGTGGGTGTCCTTTTTGTCTCAAATGTATGAGTGGTGTGGGAGTGGTCCCCCTTCAATTTGTTTGATCCTCTTCCAATCACTTCTCACTCCCTCCCATACCCCTCCAGCCGACCAAGACTCCTAATGGAGTGTCCAAATTCGTGGGTTGGCCCCCACCCATGTGGGAGGTCAACCCTTTTTGTCCCAAAGTGTACAATTTGTCCCGAAAGTTGTATTTTTCGGGCTGTTTTAAATATATTTCATTTTATCGGGCCAAATAAAATATATTATGTGTTCTCCATCATTATGACCCATATGATGAATATTCATCTCCCAACTTTAATTTATAAGTCCCCGAGATTCAATTTCGGGCTTTCATCGGTTAAATTGCCAATACCGGTATTTGGGCCTCTTTTGACCAATCGGTCAACTCTGGACCCTTCCATGGCTCAAATGAGTTATCCACCACCATATAATTATTATCTAGGCCAAGATGAATAATTTATGTGGTCCCGGGACTATCGGGCGGCCCCCGCTCCCGTTGCGGGCCCCACGTGCGGATTTACTATTCGTGCAAAAGAACTAATAAAAATTCACAACTTCGAATACTCGTTAACCATTTCATAAGGTTCAATACAATATACTCTTAAAAGTAAATACATTTGGGGACGGCGCTACAGCTTCCCCCTCGATACGAATCGGATGATGCCCTTCCAAGGAGAAATCCTTAGGAAGACCTCATCACCGACTTCGAACTCCAACGGTCTCCGCCGTTTATCAGCATAACTCTTCTGTCGGTCCTGAGCAGCCTTCAGTCTATCCCGAATGATCCTCACCTTGGCCTTGGTGATCTCAACCAGCTCTATCCCTTCGAGTTTGGCCTCGCCAACCTCGTCCCAACACAATGGTGTTCTGCATTTCCTCCCATACAATGCCTCATATGGGGGCATGCCGATACTTGCCTGATAACTGTTGTTATAGGCAAACTCCACTAGGGCCAAATGCTTGTCCCAACTTCCTTGGAACTCCAAAGCACATGCCCTAAGCATGTCTTCCAAAATCTGTATCACCCGCTCGGACTGTCCATCGGTCTGTGGGTGAAAAGCTGTGCTAAACCTCAGTTTAGTCCCCAGAGATGCTTGAAACTTTGGCCAAAATCGGGATGTGAATCGTGGATCCCTATCCGAGACAATGGATATTGAGACTCCATGTAATCTCACAATCTCCTCCGTGTATAGCTTGGCCAATCTTTCAAGAGGATAAGTAATGTTGATAGGCAGAAAGTGTGAACTCTTGGTGAGCCTATCAACCACTACCCATACGGCATCGTAGTTGTTCACTGTTCGTGGCAGCCCCACCACGAAGTCCATGGTCACATGTTCCCACTTCCACTCTGGGATGGTGAGCGGTTGTAAGAGCCCTGCTGGGTGCTGATGCTCTGCCTTAACTTGCTGGCAAGTAAGGCATCGACTCACAAACTCTGCGATATCCTTCTTCATGCCTGACCACCAGTAACTTTCCTTCAGATCTCGGTACATCTTAGTACCCCCTGGATGCATGGCATATGCTGAAGAATGAGCCTCCTCAAGTATAGCCCTCTGGAGCTCCTCATTCTTTGGTATGCACACACGATCCTTAAATAATAAAAGACCGTCATCACGTACCCGAAAATTCTCGACGGGCCCCTCAAGGATCCGTTCGCGGATCTTCTGACATTCCTCATCAATGGCCTGACATCTACTGATCTCACTCAGCAATGTAGGCCTCACCTCGAATCTAGCAATGAGCGCCCCGCTCGTGGATACCTGCACGTGTGCCCTCAATGCCTGTAGACATGTGAGTAGCGTCCCTGACGTACTCTTTCTGCTCAGTGCGTCGGCCACTACATTGGCCTTTCCGGGATGATAGTCAATGATCAAGTCATAGTCCTTGATCAACTCCATCCATCTCCTCTGCCTCATATTCAACTCTTTCTGAGTGAATACATACTTCAAGCTCTTATGATCAGTATAAATGTGACACGTCTCCCCGTAGAGATAATGCCTCCAAATCTTCAATGCAAACACCACCGCCCCCAATTCTAGATCGTGAGTAGGGTAGTTCACCTCGTGTTTCCTCAATTGCCTAGAAGCATAGGCAATCACCTTACCGTTTTGCATTAGTACACATCCAAGCCCTTGGATGCTAGCATCGCTGTAAATGTCGTACCCTATACCCTGTATGGGTAGGGCCAGGACTGGTGCTTCGGTAAGTCGTTTCTTCAATTCAAGGAACCCCTTCTCGCACTTATCGTCCCATATGAACTTGGCCCCTTTCTTTGTGAGCTTCGTTAATGGAGACGCCAATACGGAGAATTTCTCAACAAATTTACGATAGTATCCCGCTAGGCCAAGGAAACTACGTATCTCCTTCGCATTCCTGGGTCTCTCCCAATCCATGATCGCTTTTATCTTGGCGTTATCCACAGCAACACCCGAACCGGATATGACATGACCGAGGAAACCAATCTCTTTGAGCCAAAATTCGCATTTGGAGAACTTGGCGAAGAGTTGCTTTTCCCTTAGCCGATCAAGTACAAGCCTCAAATGGTGTTCGTGCTCTTCCTCGCTCTTGGAGTATATCAAGATGTCATCAATGAATACTATCACAAATTGATCTAAGTATTCACTAAACACACGGTTCATCAAGTCCATGAATGCTGCCGGTGCATTGGTTAACCCAAATGACATCACAAGAAACTCGTAGTGACCATATCTAGTGCGAAATGCACTCTTAGGTATGTCACTCTCCTTGATCTTCAACTGATGATACCCCGATCTCAAGTCAATCTTTGAGAATACTATGGCCCCTCGAAGTTGATCAAACAAGTCATCAATCCTAGGTAAAGGATACCTGTTCTTGATGGTGACCTTGTTCAACTGTCGGTAGTCGATACACATTCTTAGTGTACCATCTTTCTTCTTTACGAAGAGTACGGGTGCTCCCCACGGTGAATGACTGGGTCTGATGAACCCGTTGTCCAGTAATTCTTGTAGTTGGACCTTCAATTCTTGGAGTTCGGCCGGCGCCATTCGATAAGGAGGAATCGAAATGGGTTTGGTTCCCGGCTCCACTTCAATTACAAACTCTATCTCTCTATCGGGTGGAAGCCCCGGTAGGTCCTTGGGAAAGACATCCGGGTATGTGCATACGACCTGTACATCTTTGATGTCGACTTCCTTCTTGGTATCGTCCACCACGTAGGCAAGGTATGCGTGGCATCCCTTCCTCATCATCTTCCTTGCCCTCATCACGGATATGATGTAAGCATTAGATTTCCCCCGATCTCCTTCGAAACATAGCGTGTTTCCAAGATCATCCTCGAGCTCCAACACCTTGGTGTAGCAATCTACTCGAGCATGGTGCTTCTCAAGCCAATCCATTCCTAGAATTGCATCGAACTCCAACATGCTCAGAGGTACGAAATCACAAGTCAAGGGTTGACCCGTCACTTCCACCTCACATGATGGATAGTAATGATTTCTCTCCACGTCGTCTCCTAACGGTGTGGAGACTAGCAATGTTTGTGTCATAGGCGTCAATGGCACGTCGAGCCCCTCAGCAAACGCCTCACTCACAAATGAGTGTTGTGCCCCGGTATCGATGAGGATCCTCGCACACCTACCATTGATCTTTAATGTTCCTACATTTATACACCATGTAAGATACATTTTCTAATGTTTTTACACACCTTTAGGAGGTTATTAGGTTCATACTAATGTTTGGAATCAAACGAGGGTCCAAACGTAGAAGAACGGGGCGAAAAAAATCAAGTTTCGGGTGTTGGGGGTCCACGCACGGCGTGCGTAGGGGGTACGCATGGTCGTGCGTACCTTGCCTTACCAATGGAGGCTACTGCCCCCAACGCACGGAGGGACGCACGGGCAACGCACGGCCGGGCGTGCAGCGATTTTCCTCCGAGGTGCTACTGCCACCAACGCACGGAGGTACGCACGGGCAACGCACGGCCGGGCGTGCAGCGATTTTCCTCCGAGGTGCTACTGCCACCAACGCACGGAGGTACGCACGGGCAACGCACGGCCGGGCGTGCATCGATTTTCCTCCGGGGTGCTACTGCCACCAACGCACGGAGGTACGCACGGGCAACGCACGGCCGTGCGTGCAGCCCAGCCTGTAGTGCGTTGGCAGAAATCAGCCCGATTTCGCCCGATTTCGCTCAATTTCGCTCCGTTTGATCCCGGGGTGGCCCGAACTCAACCCCCAACGGTGTATATGATCAAAATAAGTCTAGAAATACATGGGAATACGTGTATTACCTGCAACGGAGTCCGGGTTTGCTCGCGCATCCGCCTCGGTCATCGCGTAGACGCGTGCTTGGGTCCCACCTTGGTTGACGGATGCGGCATGGCTTGTGGATGCACCGCCTCTTCCCGTACCGCCGTTTGACGGTCCCGCACGGTTTCTTCCCGTCATGGTCCCTCCCCCGGCTCCCGAGGCACTCTCTTGCATCAATTGAGGGCAATTGGCCTTCATATGGCCCGCATTCCCGCACTTAAAACACCTCGGTGGTTCATTGCACCTCCCAAAGTGTTGTTTTGAGCAATTGGGACATCTAGGTGGCCCCGAGTTCTGTGGCCTAGGTCCGTGCCACCTCGCATCCCTATTCTTCTTTGCCGGTGGAGCCGGCGCCTTGAATGAGCCACCGCCACCACCACCACCCCCGTGGTTGTTCCTTCGAGAATGATCGGGTGGCCCCGAATTATTCCACTTCCTTTTCTTCACCTCTTCGGCGTCCCTTGCTTTCCTCTCATTCCACTGGGCCTCTCCAAGCATGCCCTGCTCTACCACCTCACTAAAGGTCATGAGGCGGGAATACGTGGCACGATCTCGGATGTCCAAGAGTAAGGCATCCCAGAAGTGCTCAGTCATGCGGTCCTCATCGATCGCATACTCCGGCAAGAACCTAGCCAAGGTCCTAAACTCTTGCTCCAGTTGCTTAACCGTGCAACCCTCTTTCTGCTTGAGGTTGGTATACTCCCTCCTTTTCACATTAACCTCGAAATCGGAGTAGTATTGAGCATAAAATTCTTGCTCAAAATTTTCCCATGAGATGTCCCCACGGTATTTCCCTTCTACACCTTCCCACCATGTAGAAGCCATCCCCTCAAGTAGCCGTGAAGCGACAGTTAGCTTCACGTCCGGAGTAATCTGCATGTCTCTCGATGCATCCTTCACCTTCTTGATCCAATCGGCGGCAGCGGTAATGTCGCCGGTGCCGTCGAAGGACCTACACCCCAAGGCCCTAGCCTCCTTGAGGTATTTGGAGATTCTTACTACAAAACCTCCTTCATGCCCACCTTGTGGCGCCGCTGGGGTGGCCACGGAAGCTCCCCGACTCCCTTGACCCGAACCACCACGAGAGCCACGCCTTGCTTGGCGCCTAAGGTCTCTCCTCAGCTTTTCTTTTTGATACCACTCAAGCAATTCGCCCATTTGAGCGAACTTGGCATCACTCTCTTCGTCGTCATCATCGGTGTATGTGTCACCACCATCATACGGGGTCTCCTCATGCTCCGTTTCCGGAACGTAGGTTGAGTCATAGTCCTCGGTGTTGGTTTCATACACCGAGCTTACATGGCCATCACTCACAGTTTGAGCTTGATGACCTCCACGGCTTCCACGGCCTCCACGGCCTCCTCTTGAACCCCGAGATGCAGCCCGGCTTCCCCTTTGGGATGTTACCGGCGCCTGCCCCCTCGGATTGTTCCTGGTCCGCATTCGCCTGCCCTCCATTTCTGAAAGAAATATGGATGAGTCATTAGACTCCTATAAATGTGAATGTCAATTGACGGAAGAACGCTACAGACACGTATTGGCCCAAGTCACCACCATACCAATTGTTAAGGGTACCGTCTTAACAATTAGAGGCCTTGCAACTTAAGCTCCAATAGTCCCATAAACGTCAAAATACAATGCCCATGGTTTTCGGTAAAAACTCTTTTGTAAAATCTCATGTGAGAGGTTGATTATATAGTTTAGAACTGAGATGGCTCTGATACCACTTAATTGTCACGCCCCAGACCGCAATCCAAGCGCGTGTACAACCGCCGTATAATCAAGTGACGTCACCCGCGAGTCAACCTCACTTAATTACACAAGGCGTTCGAGAATATAAACCATCCATACTCAGTAGTAAACATACATAACAACATCACACTTAAACCAATGAATAGCGGAAATATTCAACGGTAAGTCATAAGCCACAACCGGCCAACAACATGAGCATGCAAGCCCCAAAAGTAGTTTATAGCAAATAAAAATATCCATGAGCAATGTTTAGTCATTTGAAAGGAAATGAGGAAGCACGAACCACGTCTTCCTTGACTTGATGTCACCCGTAGAAAGGTGCAGGTAGCAAGCCCTAGCTTCAACCTGAAAATGGTGGGGCCCCCCGAAGGGGTCAGTACAAGTACCGAGCGAGTAGCAGGCTAAATATAGAATAACTAGCGTTTCAAGTATAAGACCCAAACATAGGATGATACATATACGTATAGTCTTTCCCCCAAGTTTGAAATACATATTAGTATACATACACTTGGAAATACCCGACCCGTAGGTCATTGTTTATTTGGGAAAATAATAGTAATAGTCAGTATTCTTGACTAAAAACCCCAACCCCACCCATATGCCTATGAGTGTATAGAACTCCTCCTTGTTTAAGTAAATTATCATAAGGACACCGCCCGGTCCTAGATCATTAAATGTAATCTATGAGTTTTGAGGATACACGCCCGATCCTTGGGTACTCCACCCTATAACTGAGTTTTGAGGATACCGCCCGATCCTTGGGTACTCCACCCTATATAACCGAGTTTTGAGGATACCGCCCGATCCTTGGGTACTCCACCCTATATAACCGAGTTTTGAGGATAACCGCCCGATCCTTGGGTACTCCACCCGACCTATGACTTACCACATATCACACTAGATAGGGTCTATATCATATTTAGTCATTCATAACTAATTCAATACATAAGGCTTATGTATCACAATCCATGCAAAGCCATGCAATTATATAAATGTATAATTAACTAATATCAACCGATATTAACTAATCCATTATCCATCGGTCAACGTTGTCGTTGACCGCCAATTCAAGCCTTGTACCTATCAACTTAATCATCATATAATTAAGTTAATAATACTCATTTGTGCTTCTTTTACACTTCAAGCTAATATGCATTTTATACAATTCCTCATATCATATTTCATGCATAAACAATTAATTCTTTTCATACAACTTAATAATGTTGGCTAATCACATGTTTAAATATCTTTTAAACATCATTATGAACACATATAACATTTATTTAGGTAATCTCATAATTAACCCAAAAGTTATAAGATATTAAGCCGTCCACTCACCTTGAACTAGCATTAAGAAGTTCTACCCTTCTTGGTTGAACTCCGGTGAAACTCCGGCGACTTTTGGTCAACTCCGGCGACAATTCCGGCGACTTTTCCAACTTTGTGAAATCACTTGAAATACCCTTTACAAGTGCCTAACAAGGTTTTATAATCATAAAACCCATGTTAATACAAATAACCTCAAAAAGGTTATTTTCCGGTGAACCGATCGTTTTGACTTCTAAGTCCGTTCTTGGACATAGAATCACTTCCCAACCCATAAATCCATACTTATAACATGTAGAACCCTCTTAAGGATCCTTCACATGATATATATCTTATATGGTAGAAGAAAAATAAAGGAAAAGTTATAATAAGGTCATTACCTTAATTGTTCACACCTTTCCCAACCTTTTTCCTTCTCCAAACACTCCTCTTTGGACCTTCTTCCTTGAGCTCGAATTTGGGTGTGAAAATGGTGAATTGTAGAGCTCCCCCTTGCTATTCTTGGTTGCTTGGTCGAGCCAATGAGTGAGGGAGGGGAGGGGATGGCTCTCTTTGTCTCATTTGGCAAATGAGTGAGGAAAAGGGCCCCTTTGGGTGTACCTTTGATGCCCAAGCCTCCTCCTCCACACTTTCCTTAGTCAACTCCAGCCCATCCTTGCCTACTCTAGCACAAAAACGTGGGGTGGCCCCCACTCATGTGGGAGGTCATCCCTTTGTGTCCCGACGTGTACAATCGGTCCCGAAAGTTGTATTTTTCGGACTGTTTTAATCATATTTTATTTTATCGGGTCAAATAAAATATATTATGTGCTCTTACTCATTATGACATGTATAATGAATATACATTCCCCAAATTTAATTTATAAGCCTCCGAAATTCATTTCCGGGCTGTTACCGGTTAAATTGTCGGTACCGGTAATTGGGCCTCTTTTTCCCAATCGGTCAACTCTACGCCTTGCCACGACCCAAATGAAATACTCACCACTATATAAATATTATCTTGACCAAGATGAATAAAATATGTGGTCTCGGGAGTGTCGGGCGGCCCCGCTCCCGGTGTGGGTCCCACGTGCAATTTACTATTCACGCGAAAGAAATAATAAAAATTTACAACTTCGTAAATTCATTAATCCTTTAATAAGGTTCGATACATTATTTACATAAAAGTAAATATATTTGGGGACGGTGTTACACAACGAACACTAAGTGCGCAACGGCCACACCTCAAGCAAATGATCCTCACTACGACCAAGATGAATTGACAACCACAGATGGTACTGCATCCGCCAACATAAAACCAAAGCCTACGGCCACCCATGTGAAAATCGTTTGATAATAACCTCTAGCCTGTGACCTTCGTCCAAGGGTTCTCCTGCAGGGTTACCTTGGACAGGATCGCCCAGGCGTTGGAGTCGCGAAAAGCGCAGGGGGGTGCCGCTTCGGCCTGGGATAGTATTTTACTCCTTTGCACCTTAGCACGCTCTTCGGCCAAAGGAGTGGGGACTGGGGGACTGTATTGGCCCCAGAAAAATATGCAAAATCAAAAAGAGCAATAGAATGGCAACATCAGCATCGCAACGTCCCCAACCATGCTAATCACCCTCGTCCAAAATCAATGAAACTTAGGAGGAACGCATTGTCCTCAAAAGAAGAGTTTTTACAAGAATATTACTAAAACAAACTTAATTACATAAATATGACTATTCATTACTACAACGTAGTGTTGTGGTAACTTAAGTTCAAAACTTGAACATGATTACTATGATTTCATTACTACTCCAGTAATTAATCATATTTTTGTAAATCATCTTTATCTTGGTCATATTTATGTAATTATTTCCTCAAAAGAAATAAATCAAAACTTTACCATCTCATGAACAAAGATATCACTACAGCTGCAAGATGGACCGAACCTCATTGGCCTCTAAAGAACAACGAAGTCACACAACGGCTTATCAAGAAGGGAACAAACAAAATTGGAACAGAACCCTTTTCGGCTGAAGACAACAATGGACTACTCCCTTTCGCTTCATCTACGTCTCAGCTCAGAGAGTGGGGGACTCCTGATAGAGTATATGGGCTTAGACCCCGTGGCCCACATACTCATAAGTTCAAAGACACCAGAATAGGACACCCACGTGGCACCCTTCGGCTAGGTAGGTCCTACAATGGCCAGAACCGAAGTTACTCAGAACACTATCCAGAGACGAAGTAGGTCCCCATCGGCCGGGGATCGCATCGGCTAGGGACCGCGTTGGCCAAAAGGCACTGTATCGGCCAGAATCAACCTAGCAGACTGTATTTTCATACTTAATTTACTAAGTCTTGTACTCAGCCTATTAGTGGCCTTATTACGCCCAAAAAGGCCTTATTATTGTAATGGGCCTCCTAAGCCCAAGGCTAGGAGCCCAAACCCACATTTACTCATATAAATAGCCCTCTAGGGGGTAGTAATAGGGGGTTGAGAAATATTAATTATAAATAGCCCAAATCCACTTTCTCTCTCTAGCTCTCACTTTTCTCTAGAATTAAATACTCTATCAGGTGGTATTCGGGGGAGACTTCAGACAAATTTTTCGAGTCATTACAAAGGGTACTAGACAAGACATTGTGAATGCCAGGATTAATTCTTCCTATATTTGGCATGAATGCATGGTATTATGTTTGACAAAGAACATGAGGTTGCAATCATTGACTGATGATCGTGAATATGAAGATTTGGTTGAGTTTGCAAAGTGAATTGCGATTGTAGGAGACAGGATTGTGGGGGAAGATAATGATGGATTTGCCAATGTCAAAATTACAAGTGACCTTTTGTTAGAGTGTGGAAGCGACCCCATTGACACTATTGTCCAAAGCACCTACCAAAACTTTGAAAATATTTTGAATGACCCTACTTACTTGCAAGAGCCTGCAATTTTGGCTCCAACCCTTGATGTTGTCGATGCAACTAATGACTACATGATTTCTTTGAATGTTAATGATGAGTCAAGGACATATTTAAGTTCAGATAGCATTTGTAGGTCAGACTCCAATGCTGATTTTCTGGCTGATTTGCACACTCCAGAATTTCTCAACAAAATACGTGCATCTGGAGTTCCAAACCATGTGTTAACTCTAAAGGTTGGTACTCCAATAATGCTTTTAAGGAATATTATATTGATCCTTCAATGGGGCTTTGCAATGGAACATGGTTAATTGTTACACGAGTTGGAGGGGGCACAAATTTGGGGCCAAAAATATGATGGGCACGCAGTTGGAATGTTAATGAATGGAACGTGTTCAGGTGGCGTTCGGCTAAATGAATGGAACATTAATGAGTCTTTATGTGAAATGGGTCTTTATGCGAAGGCCCATCCCGTAACTGAACGTGTTCTCAAATAAGCACTTCCTTCCCCCAAATGTCATAGCGAAGTGAAGAGCATAGTCCGATCAGAGTAAAATCTATCTCTATATAAAAAGAGGTGGAAAACAAGCCATTTTTCCCGCTCAAAAGTGTCACATCAAGTAGAGGCAAAGGTGGTCCAATCATATACAATTATCCGTAGGTTATTGGGGTGGAGGCGTGGAACACTCACTTCTAATGGTATAATCAAGAATTCAAGATATGGGTATGGTGGCAGATGACAGAAAAGGCTATGAGCCTATGATACGAGAGTAGTGTACGGTGGCAGATGAAAACAAGGTGCTAAAACTCGGTAGAACCAGTCAAAATCCAGCGAAAACTAGTCAAAATACGGTAAACCGATCTAAAGCCTGTAAAACCGGTCAAGCTACGACAGAATTGGTCAATACATATATGGTTTTCTTTTCCTAATCTATTGCCGTGGATCTAAATTACGAACCCCTCCCACCAGCACCTTTGCAGATATCAGGGATTAGAGATAAACATACAGAAATTGTTGTAGAAGATGAACAGGACAAAAGAGATTTCCATTTTGCTTAGATGCTTTTTAATTTCGAACCAAAAGTAACAAGCAAAGTGTAGATTGAGGTTGAGGAGTCCTAAGGATTTCCGATTGAAACTCTATTTTTTATTTTGATTTTTAAAAGGAATATAAATGAAGAAGACGATAGGATGGGAGAAGAGGTAAGGAGTGGGTGGGTACTATACCACTGTGGGCTGGGAGAATGAAGAGTTTCAAAGTGGCCGGGCTATGGGGGTGGTTGGCTAGATTAATTTATGAAGTTCATGAAGTTTTAAGTTGAAGAGATTACATTGACCGATTTTTTTAATTTAAGAAAAAAAAAATTTTAAATATATTTTATTAATAAAATAAAGAAAAAATTATACTCCATCCGTATCCTAAAGTTTGTTACACTTTCCTTTTTGGGATGAATTTAAAAGATTGCTACACTTTCCCTTTTTGGTAAGTTTTTTCCTTTAAAAATACTCAACTGCCCTTACTTTTTCCATTTTTTATCTTCTCTTTCATACTTTTACACTCTCTCTCCTACTTTTTCTACACTATTCATTACCTCTATTATTTTATCCTAAAACTTTGTGCCCAAACCTAATGTAGAGAACAACTAAATACGGAGAGAGTATGTAAAATAGCTAAAATGATCATCTACAGTAACTTCAGCCAATACAGTCAGAAAAGTAACTTCAACCTTACCTTTTCTTATTATTACACAATTCAGCGCGCGAAATCAAAAGTTACGTGTTTGGTTAAACGTTGACTGATAAACCTGATAAACCGAAAAACAGAATCACCAAACGAGCTCTAACTCAGTTGCTAACCAAATACACATGCGTGCAGGCACATCTGGAGTATATGATCGACCTGATTGACCCGTGGGTTGAGCCGGTTAACCCGTGATCCGGTACTCTAAACAGGTCATGGTTTGGTCCGGTTTCCTTTTTTTTTGGAAGATGTGGGCTTAAATTTACTTCGTATATCACATCATTTAGATAGGGAGTAAAATGACAAAAGGATCATAGACAATCACCAGCCCTCGAACCAGACTTAGAGTATACCGCCTTCAAAAAAAACAATATGACTCGCTAATCCTATATTGGGCATAAATGAGCCAACGACGGTTAAAGTAGGACTCTCATCAACCAATCCTAATGCAAGAGTTTTACAGCAAAAAAAAAGTAAACAACAAAAAAATAAGCATTCTGGTCATGAAAAATAAATAGCAAGCAGACAATAAAATTAAAATGTTGCTTCCAAACCTTAAACTCTTTTGCACTTCATGGTGACAGTTTGGTCCGGTTTCTTAAACATTGTTTTGGTTATATAATTTAAAAGTGAAGAAAAGACAACATTTTAGGGAAGCACATGTTGCTTTTATTTTTTCGTTTCTGCCCATACTGTTACACGGAGTAAGAATTACTATTGCTATTATGGGGGTGTTTGGAACTGATTCTGGTTTTGCTTCTTTTTTAAATCAGAAGCAGAATTAGAATCAGTTTTCAGAAACTGATCTCCCCCAACTTCTAAATAACTGATTCTAGGAGTAAATTAGAGCCCTAGAATCACTTCTGCACTTTCATCCAAACACTTCATCTTCTGCTTCTGCTCTCTGAATGAACATAAACAAATTTAAGAATCAGATCCAAACACCCCCTATAATTGATTAAAAACAAACTCCAGAACAAGTTGAACAACTGTCAAGCTACTTTCGGTTCATTTGTAAATTAAGATGATTTATCTTTTAGAACTATTTGAAAAGATACCAAGCTACAAAAGACGTGACTCTATATATGTTTAATATACCTCTTAAATACTTCTATGTAAATTTTACGGAGTATTTGTTAAGAATAATAAAAGTATTCGCCGGAATTGGTTAGCATTATCACTATTCAAGCATCGTGAATTGAAATGCTTTTTTTTAAAGAATTGAGGGAGTATGTATCTTATTATAAAGTAAGACATTTGTACATATATTTCTTTATATTGATTATCATCCTTTTACCAACAACATCATTTGACTTTTCTAATTGATGAGTTCTTAATATTTATTACATTTTTAATGCATTTACACATTGCATTTGTTTCAAAAGTATCATGTATTATTATTGTAAGCTAATAATAAAACATAATTTTTTACTAAATTTTTTCCATCCGCTGGAGTTTTCGGACAATGGGTCAGTCCATCCGCTGTAGTATATATCTTCTGAATCTACTCCCTTGTAGCTAGTTTCTCATTATTTGTCATCCATCCATCCAAAGGCCAGAGCACAGTACAGTGAAGAATCCGTTTTGCTAGCTAGTTCGTTTAATTTTTTGCATGGAGGGTTCCCTGTTCTTGAAGACAGATTTAAATTAAATATACGTAGTAGTACATACAGATGGATGGATGCATGTTTGATTGTGTTGCTTGCAGCACCCATCCACCCGCATATGGCTTCCTGATGATTAATTTATCTTCATCTTCTGGTAACATGCAGCGATTGTACTAAGGTTAAAGTAGCAAGAAAGGTTGAAATTAATTAAAGGGACTCCATTCTCCGAACCACGCACTGCACAAATGGAATCCGCAAATGAAATCTGGGAATCGCATAAGAGGTTGGGAGAGAAAATGGAAGGGTTGGATGCAGAGGTGGTTTGTAATGAGACATTTGTTTGTGGCGGGTCGGAGCCCAGTACCATTCTAGGCCCCTGCTTCAAGTCCAATTTCCCTTCGGAGCTTTCCCCATTTTACCCTCTAGCACAAGGGGAGAAGCTCTTCTTCCACAGCTCACTGCCCCTTGAACCACCCGAGACGGGTGATCTGGGCGGCGGCGGCAAGTGCTGGCCAAGTGTGAACCGCAGCTGGACCGATTGGGTGGAAAAGGTTGAAAGGTCCAAAGGCCGGGTCTGGAAATCAGCCGGGATCTATGACGCTATCCACCTCTCCAAAATGGACATCCCCCTCGACCACAACCTCGTTCACGCCGCCCTGTTCTTCTGGTCAGTCTCGACCAACTCCTTCCATTTCAGGTTCGGCATGATGGGCCCCACGGTGCTCGACATTGCTGCACTGACCGGCCTCAGGCCGCACGGCGAGGATGACGTCAGCGCCGTTCTTGATGGGCTCCACGCAGTGACGGAGGACGAACATGTCTCTTTTCTCGTCGAGTGGCTCTCCAAGTACCTCTTTTGCGACTCCGGGGGCGGGGAGTTCACCAAATTGGCCTTGGCTCTCTCGGGCGGGAGAAAGCTCGCCTTGGCGCCTCTTGTCCTGGCCAGTCTCTACGCTGTTTGTAGAGACATTATTGTGAACAACTGTAAGTGTGACAGCGGCGGTCCGTTATGGATATTGCAGCTCTGGATACAGTCCTACTTTCCCGAATTCCGCCCTCGGGTTTCCGAGATTGTCGTGAATGCCCGAACGTTCGGATACCCTTTGGCCAAAAGCGGCGTGCTGAGGCCTCACACCTTCGACCAGTGCTTCACCTTCTTCCTCACGTGCCCTTCTAGGACCCCTGCCCAGTTCACCCCCTTCTTTCAGGGCACTTGTGGCCCCGAGTGGTTCAAGAAGTCACTAGACCCCGCCTCGCGGGACCTTCCGTGGAAGGAAATGAACCAAATCTGGGGCTCCTATCTCCTCCCACGCCACCTCCATTGCCTCGGGCCAGCCTCCGCCGCCGCTTATTCTCCAAACCAGCTTGCCCGACAGTTCGGATTGACACAGGCGGTCCCACTCCCGCTGTGCCACGGCCCTGAATCAACTTACAATTTGCTGAGGGGGAAATTCTGCTTGGTTTCGTTTAAAATTGAACCCCGATCTACCTGCTTCTTTGATTTCTGGTGGTCTGCTTACATACGGCGGTGGAGCACCAATAGGACTACTGGTAGTAGCATGGCGCCTCCGCCGCCAGCTATAGTTACTCTCACCTCACATGCAATGAGAGAAAGGTACGAACAGTCTGCTGCTGCCAGCAACAAGAAAATGAAGCGTGAAGGTACATAATTTATGCTCTCCACCCGGCCATATTATTATTACGTGCCTAATAGTAATACCAATAATTTGTATTCCATCCAACGGTTGCTTGATGTGCATATAGGGAAATCTGTTCCCTCACAAGCAGAGATTCTTAAAAAACGAAACATCTCACACAACAAAGCAGCAGGCAAGTCCGCGGGTACAGTGAAGGGGAAAGCACCAACTCATTTCAAGGTATGTACGTGCGTAAAGTGGTTTCACTCATGTAGTCATATTATTTCTTAAACGTAACACTACTTTCCCTTCCCTAGTTCCCTGTTCCCTCCCTAAACAGATACTCCGTTTATATGTTATACGCGAGCTCATGCATGCATATCCTATTTAATTTATACTTAAGAACATACCGCTGCAGCTTTCAGCAACACCACGTAGACAAGGGCCGCCCCCGCCTCTCTCAGAGACAAATAATACTACTGTCAAATCTGTTCCCACATGCTCTACCAAGCCTTCACAAACAGAAATGGACAAAGTAAAAGATACGCCTGTTTTGGGCGATGATGCCACCTCCATCACCTCATCCTTCACTTCCGAAGATGTAAACTCACCATTCTTCATCTCTTATTTCATATTTCTAGTTACTTCTTTGATCTTATCAGGTTCATGAGTTTGTTAAGATATCAATGATCACTTGTTTTCCAATTACAGTAACAAAAACATGCTCACACACATATAATCATTTGAATCTAATGAGAATATGATGTGATGTAAGATATGCGATGAATCTTTTTATTAGATTTTGGAATTGCACATTATCTGAAATCAAAATGTGCACCATAATGAGAAACACAGTGACATTACTGTAGATAAATTGAACTATTCTGAAACACTAATGTGCATGGCATTAGCAAAATGTGCACTATTTTGCATCATTTTCATTGTCAGTTAGTGCCCATAACTAATGGTAGTGATGCATTTTAGTGTCCAACTTTCAAATGATGCAAATAGATTATGTTGACTTGACTTTGAAAATTTTAAATATAGTTGAAATGCCTAAATGCATCTATACTAATAAATATGGTACCATTTTTACATTTAGCCCCACATACTAATAAATATGGTACCATTTTTACATTTACTTGTTGGATCAGGAAGAAGTGGCTGTAATGACTGAGCAACCACTAACCAATAGTAGTGGCGGGAAAGTGATACCCGATGAAACCATACAAGTTGACGACGTGGATGACTTTTTTGCACGCGTGGAAGCCCAACTAAGGAAAGCCCAATCTCTCAGCTCTGCAGCATGCCATTCTCCATCCGTAGCAGCAAATGATGATCCTCCTTCTGCAGCAGCACTTGCAAGAGCCAAAGATGATATATCTAGACTTGTATCGATCCCTTTCCAGGATGTTGTTCTCATGCCTGAAAACTACTCTGCTCTCAATGCTGCACTCTCTGTATACGCCACCGCTGATCACTGCTCTATTGGTGATGATGATGACACTTTGAAGAAACTCCAGACAACCCTTCCGGACCTGTGCTCTACTCTTCGTCGGGGAAAGAAGGATCAGGCGGAGTTCTTCGCAAAAGCTGAAAAGAAAGCGCTTCTCATCGAGGAGCTAAAGAAGGGCCAGGAGCTATACTTCAACCTGAAAGACCGCCAGGATAAGATCCTTTCTGCCATGGATTCTATTAAGAACCAAATGAAGGAGTTGAAGAGGAGCTGGAAGGAGGCTGAGATAAAAACCAAAGCAGTTCAAGTCCAGAAACTGAGTTTGGGAAAAGATTGTTTCGCCAAGTGTTCCGCTTTAGATGTAATGGAAGCTGAGTTGCGTGTCATGGAGCAGAAGAAAGAAACGGCTGATTCGGATATTGCGCGAGCGGAGGCTTGTTGGACCGACTTTAAGCACAAACTTATGAAGTGCCTGCTTTAATTAGCTTCTTCTATATATATATATACACTAATATACATGCCCTTGATGGCTAGCTAGATGCTCAATTTTCAAGGTGTAACTCGCGCATGAGTTGCAATGTTGCATGACATGTATACCCAATTAAGTACGAAGCTTAGCATGCTAAATTTGTATATATTAAGCTATTTAACTCTCGATCTTGGCTTGCAAGAAAGATGCAGGCAGCATGCATGTAAACACTGTTTTTTGCTGTGCATGCGCGTATATAGTGGTAGACTGGTAGCTCGTAATTGTACTAATTACAGAAAGTAGAACATGCTTTGATCTCTTTCAAAGGGCCGTCTAGTAAGGCCTCCAAAGAGGCGTGTAGACAAGATTATTAGGACAGCAATGTGGGGCAGGCGTGGAGTCCGCGAACCTCCTTGTGGCCTAGACGTGTTAGATTATATTCCAAGATCGGCATCATATAATTATACATTATCATATACTGATAGATGTGAGATTTAGGAATACCTGGAATAAATCCCTTATCCCTCTGGCCTCTTTCCTTATGAGATCTCTCACTTATATTGTGTTGTTATTCCATAGGGAATAAACATATATATAGAGGCAGAGGAGATGGTTGGGTAACCCTAGTTCTAGACAAACTCAAACACAGGTTCAGCCTATCATTAAACCAATTAAAGGTCTAGGACTATACGAACTCTGTTAATAATATATAACCTCAATTACATGACCAATATTAGAATATTAATTAATTAACTAAATATTCTAACATTCTCCCACTTGGTCATGTGATCCTTCATGAATTGATGAAAACTTAAACTGCGCAATACTCATCAAACAAAATTCACCAAGAAAAAACTTAACTGAATTTCAAATTGACTGGATCATGGCGGTTACACGCCATTTATACTGACATGCTCCCTTCCATGTATCATAAGACAATTATAATTCATCCTTATCATTTGAGAAATCTCAAAGCCTCAAATCTTAAATTTGAGGAATACTTAAATCCTCAACACTTGTTATCATTACAAATAATTATATGTGATCACAATCAAATAGATAACAAATAAACCAAAACATAACCTTTATTGAATTCAAATGAGTGTCTAAACATTAATATATAAAAATGAGCAAACATAAATCACTGACAAAATTATCATAGCAAGGCTTTTTTAACAACACCCATAGTAATTACATGATTCTTAAAACTTTGGGTGTTAGCCAGCGGATCCGCAACCATTTGTTCAGTGCCAATATGTTCAATAAACACTCTATGTTTCTAAACTTCTTCCTTAACTACAAGTACTTCAAATATATGCGTTTAGCACCTATAGTGTACCTATCATTCTTCATGAAGAAAACTGCCGCAGAATTAAATTTTCAGCGACTTAGCTATACTGTCGACGATTCAAACAAAGCTCCGCAGCCACAAACCATGAACAATGGCCTCAAAGCATGCCACAAGTTCGACCTCCATAGTAGAAGTAGCAAAAGCTATTTGTTTACTACTCTTCCAAGATACTATGAACAGAAAAACTAGATGTTGACTTTCTACTATCGACACATCCAACAAATTAAATCTGAATATCTTATCACGCTAAGATGATTAGATCTCCTAAATGTAAGCATGTTTGAACGTATCCAAACATCCAACCACTGACGCATAAGGAATTCTTTCCATCTCCTTACGTTCCAATTCATATTTAGGACATTGTAATAAACTGAACTTGTCCCCCTTCTGAATTGGAACCACATCTGAAGAGCATTTGTCCATCTGACTGATGTAACTTTTGTGAGACATACCCAAAACTCCCTATGAACGGTTTTGAAATAATTCAATTCCAATCACATAGGATGTCTCACCCATATCTTTCATCTAAAAAATTCTTAGAAAGGAATTTCTTAACATCATGCATCAACAAGCAAGATATCATCAACATATAGGACTAAAATTACAAAGCTGCTCTCACTGACCTACATATAGATGCACCGGTCAACGACGTTCTATATAAAACCACAAGAACAAATGGTATTATGAAACTTAAGATACCATTGTCGGGAAACTTGTTTTAGTCCATATATTGACTTTTGTAACTTACACACAAGATTTTCCCTACCAGTAGCCAAAAATCCTTCTGGTTGATCAATATACACTTCTTCCTCTAGGTCTCCGTTTAGAAAGTCAGTTTTCACGTCCATTTGGTGAAGCTCCAAATCAAAATGAGCCACCAAAGCCATAACAACTCTCAAGGAGTCCTTCTTTGAAACTGGAGAGAAGGTCTCCTTGTAATCAATGCCACGTTTCTGAGTAAATCCCTTAGCAACAAGTCTAACCTTATACCTTTCGATGTTTCCATTAGAGTCACGCTTGGTCTTACAGACCCACTTACATCCAACTCGTTTGGATCCATCAGACAACATAACTATATCCTAAACTTTATTGTCATACATGGATTTAAGCTCTTCATTCATGACATCAATCCACTTATCTGAGTTTTTTTTACTATACATGGCTTCCTCAAATGAGACTAGATCCTGACCAATGCTCAAGTCTCACTCATAGTCATCTGGAATAGCAGATCGTTTTTCCCTAGATGATCTTCTTAACGCTGTTCCTTCTGACAGATTATCATTTTCTTGAGTGATGACGTGCTCATTTGAAGTGGTCACAACATGTTCATTAGTATCTTGTTCACCAACTGCGCCTTCATTCTGATCATTAGTGATTGTGTCACTAACTATATATTCAGGTTGTTTGTTGGTGTTCGAGCTACTATTGATGCGTCCGACATGTGGGGACATGGCATTATCTTTTTGTTCTTGAATGACCACATTTCGTGGTTCACCACCCCCACTAACTTGATCATTTTCTATGAATCGAACGTTGCATGTCTCTACAATTCTCGTACTATGACTAGGACAATAAAACATAAAACCCCTTCGACTTTTCAGGATAGCCAATAAAAAAATCCACTGTCCTCGGATCAAGTTTCCTTTCATGTGGATTGTATACTCTTTTACTTCTACAGGACACCCCCCAAATATGGAGATGTCTCAAACTAGATTTCCTACTTGTCCACAGTTCATAAGGTGTCTTAGGAACTGCCTTACTAGGAACCCGATTTAACAGATATGTAGCATTCCTTAATGCATACATCCATAACGAAGGGGGTAAGGTAGAATAACTTAACATGCTCCTAAGCATTTCAATTAACATACGATTCCGCCTTTCAGCTACACCATTTTGTTGTGGTGTACCTGACATTGTGTATTGAGCACAAATGCCTCGACTTTCAAGGAATGAGCGAATGAACCTGGACATTGTCCATATTCATTGGATTTCCCATAATACTCACCACCTCTATCAGACCTCACAACCTTAACTTTCTTCTCTAACTGCATTTCCACCTCGTTAACAAACACCGCTAGAATGTCTGCCGACTGGGCCTTATAATGTAGTAGATAGATGTATCCATAACATGAGTAGTCATCTATAAAGGTGATAGAGTACTTTTCTCCACTCCAAGAAGGAACATCAAAAGGACCACAAATATAATATCAATGTGTATAAGCTCTAACAATTGAGTGCTTCTTGTGGACGCCTTCTTTATTGTGTGTTTGGTTTGCTTTCCTTTATTGCAATCAACACACACATCACAGTCACTAAAATCCAATTGAGGTAAAATTTTATTCTTAACTAACCTCATTAGCATATCTTTAGAAATATGATCGAGACGTTGGTGCCACAAGAAAACTGAGTCCTCATCTAGTGCACTACACTTAACTCCCACACTATTTTCAACATTAAATAGAGATTCAGTAAATTTCAAATCAAGATTAAAACGATATAGGGAATCAACCAACACACTAGATCCATAAATAAAATTATCCTTAAATAATGAAAAGGTATATTGTTCCCAAACTTGATATGAAATCCTAAAACATCCTACCTACTAACTGAAACAAGATTTCTAGCACAATCGGGCACATAAGGACAATTATCTAGATCTAAAGGACATCCAGTGTCTAAGATTAGCCTATAGGTCCCTATGCCTTCAATGCGAGCTTTCATCCTATTCCCCATAAATAGAAATTGTTCATTTCCCCTTATTGGTTGGATAGACTTAAATCCCTTCATAATGTGAGAAACAAGAGTAGAAGCATCAGAATCTAACCACCAAGCGTTATTAGGAACTTCTATGAGATTTGATTCGAAACGCACGAAACCTAAATGTGTATCAATCTTGCTTGACTTGATATCTAACATGAATTCCCTAATTAAATCGTTCGTGGACGATAAGAGATTTAACGAAGCTGCAACAATATACATGCTTACTATTAATGCTTTGAATTAACTAATACAGATTCATTCATAGAAAACCTAAACATATATGCTTAAATTCACCTTTGGGTGATCCTTAAATATATACATAAAATGATGTCAAATAATATATAAAAATTAGACAATTAATTATACATGACTAAATGAGTGGGGTCTTTGGACATTAACCCAATTTAATCTAAGTATAAAAATTAGTCTCTTAAATTGCAAATTATTATACATGCATGATCCACCTTTTGGTGATCTTATAGCAATATAATCTGAATGCATTATTTCATATTATTTAGTATCCTAAAATTACGAAAAATCGATTTTACCTTTCAGTTTTATTTATCAAATAACCCTCGGCCAGGACACTTTGGTGACTAACAAGCACTATATTTATAGACAATAAATCAAATTGATTGTACAAGTGTAATTGCATAAAATTTAATTATTTACTAAGCGTAAGAGCCAGACCTCTTTGGTGACTAACAAACTCCTTATATATAAATAATTAAATTTAAATACCCATATATCAAAATTATGACCAATTCTCTCAATTAAAATTTCTAAGTTAACCATTAAATCACTTTGGTGATTATCAACTTATCATAACATTAGAAATTTAAATGAGTGAATATAGTCATATACCAAATTTTACTCAATTAAATTGCTTAAATTGATTTAGTCTGATCACTTTGGTAACTAACATGCATCATATGGACATAAATCAACTAGATCAAAATTTAATTATTTAACTCTCATATTGAGTCATGCCACTTTGGTGACTAACAAACTCCTTATATTTAAATAATTAAATTTACAAGTACATCAAACGTAGATTAATTAATCAAACAGATCCTAAAATCTAATTATTTAACTATCACATGAGTCAGGCCACTTTGGTGACCAACAAACTCCTTATACGCTAATAATTAAACTCAAATGTCCATTAAACCTAGATTAATTATGATATGTTTGATCTACTCAATCAAAATTTCTAATTAACCAAACTAGTTGTATAACTTTAGTGATTAACAACCTATCTTATCATTAGAAATTTAAATGAGTACATAAATATGAACAAAACTATCTAAATAAATTAGGTTAGCCACTTTGGTGACTAACAGGCTACCAAACTATTTAAACAATTAATTGAGTAATAATAATAGGAGACAAAACTAACAGCACATTACATTTATTAGTGCACTTATCTCTAAATAAATTTCTTGAACTTCAAACTGATATGCAGAAGCATGGAAAATATTCATGTAAGGTAGGCCTAAACGTTAGAATTTTATGCCTCTTTCAGTTGAGGGGCTTCCGGGATGAATTTTTCGATGAAATTTTGTGAGAATGTTCTCCATCAAGTGTATATTATATCTACCAAATTTCAGATTAAAATTTAATCGGGAAGTCACTTAAATATTTTTTTTAAATTGGGCAGTTTTTTATACATATAACATGCAGTTTTTTCCCCAATAATTTAGTTAACTGACTTTCCGATTGAATTTTAAGTTGAAATTTGATGGATATAACCTACACTTCATGATAAACATGCTCACAAAATTTCATAAAAATATTCGACCCGGAAGTACTTCAAATGAAGGAGGCCTAAAATTTGCAAGTTTTAGGCTTACCTTAGGAGAACACTCCCCCACGAAAGAATTAAAGAATTAAATTAAAGTGACTTACAAGAATGACAAAAATGAAAAGTAGACCGATTAAAAGAAAATACAATAATTAGAAACAGCCCAATAAAATAATTAAACTAAACCTGGACTAAAATCTCAAATTATTTTCTTTTAATGGGATTTTCTGAACAACTCTAAAATTAAATCATTGGACTAAAATTACGGTCTTGTAAGCCGACTTATAGATTCACTTAAAATCACCAAAACTAAATACATACCCAGAATAACCTAATTAACAATTAGGTTAGGGGTTATGTCTAAAATATTACTAAAAAAAGAGATGTGAACAAAAAAGAGACAGTTTTTCAAGTTCAAAAAATGAGACTAAAATATACTAAAGGGACTGTTATACCCTTGCCAAGCCCAAATCCAAATGACCTGCTACAGTAACCCGCTACAGTGACCAAAGATACAGTGACCAATTCACAGTGACCCCCTTAGACAGTGACCAATGAAACAGTTACAAAATTCAGTCAGTGACCAAAAATCCGCCGGTGACCACAAATTCACCAGTGACCTGTCGCCTCAGGTTACAATTACTCGACTCGATCCGCCAATTACAATTACTAGACCCGACCAATTACAGTTATTCATTGGACCAGTTACAGTTACATGACCCGATTAATTATAATTACCCAACCCGATTAGTTATAATTACCCGACCCGTTACTATTGTCCATCCGTCGTCATCCCGATCACTCACTGTCATCCACAGTGACTTCCAGGCCTGCCATTGACCACCCTTTAACAGTTACAACATGATTTTCAACAAATCTGCTCGCCCGCAACCGCCGCCCACAGTCGTTGCCCCTTCCCATGCCCTGCCCCAAACCCCAGCAAGCCTATCCCTTGCCACTGTTTAGTGACATAGTGGTCAATGCACAACTACTTCAGCCTACGCAACTGTCACAATCACCCCTGCCCCCTACACCCTGACCCACTCCCACCATAGCAATTGTCCGATCATCGTCACCGTGTTCTGACCGTTTGTTCTCCCCGTCCCCGTCCACAATCCATAGCCGTCGACCCCTGCATTGGCCCTGTAACTAGCCGCCGATTCTGTTAGGCTGTAATTAAGCTGCAGCCGCTATCACTCAGTTTCGTCGCTCGAATCTGCAGCGTCGCCATCGCCATGACCTGAGATAAAGAAAAGAACAGAAGATTGTGGACGGATGGCAACGCAACAGTGACGTAGAAACCGGCGGCGAGAGGGGCTGATTGGCGGCGAGAGGAGCTGTTTGCGGTGAGAGATCAGCGCTAATAGTAGATGAAGAAGATGCGGCGATCTGTTCCATAGCGAAAAGCTGTTGAAGACTGAAGTGGCCGAGAGAGAATGTGGATAAGGTTAAGGAAGCGTAAATTAAATGGTACAGCCGGCTGTACCGTGCGCACGGTACAGTCGGACTTTTAGATCGGAAATCGCAGGGCACTGGCTTCGTAGATCGCAGAGCGCTGGACTTCCTCTGCAGATCGTTCTCGTTCTTCGCTCTCACCTACACAGATGATGATTCTCGACAGTCGCAACCTTCAGCACGAGCGCAACACCGGCTTGAGCGGCGGCTCTTGTGGCGGCTCCTCTTGGTGTATAGCCCTAATTGCTTCTTCTCCCTCTTTCCTGCTCTGGACTCTTCCTTTTTCTCTTTTTCTTTCCCAAGTTTGATGAGTGAGTTTGGTCACTTGTTGATAGCATGTCAGAGAAATCTAAGTTATATGTAATTCTTCAGATGTGAGCATAACAAATGAAATTATGAGCACATTAGACATTTTAAATGAGTTTTATGAATGCTCATTTCATCATTTATGTATACTCATTTGATATTAGTGCAATACTCATTTTAAAATGTCATATTCATGTATGTTTCGAAATGAGTTTTATGTTAAACTCAAATGAGTATAACGCCCAAAAATAATGAACACACACAAATGAGTTTTTTAATATTTTGATACTCATTTTGTAATTATGTATGCTCATTTTGTACTGTTTCATGCTCATTTTAAAATGTTACATTCATGCATATTTCAAAAAGAGTTTTATGTTAAACTCAAATGATTATAACACCCAAAACGAATGAGCACACACAAATAAGCTTTTTAATATTTTGATACTCAGGTGGTAATTTATGTATGCTCATTTGGTATTGTTTTATGTTCATTTTACAAAGTTGCACGTGTTAAACATACTATACTACATTAGATTCACATATTGAAATTAATTATAAACATAATTTAAGAATTTTTTATAAACGAAAAATTAATAAAAAGAAACTGAATTAGAATATATGAAGCAGAGATCACTGTGCTCGTTATTAGGCTTCTAATACTCAGAAGAACCAACTCAATGCTCATCGAAATTACATCGATGCTCATTTAAGAGAAACCACGAACTTCATCAAATTTACAAAAATGCCACCGGCTGTACGGTGCCAGCCGTATAGCCGGTTGTATGGTATACGCTAACGGAAGAGTCTCTCTATCCATTTTCTAATTATGTAGTCCTAGTTTTGTCCAAATTGAATTCAGGTCCTATTTCCGTCCAAATTGTGGACATGGTTCGGGCCACCCGACCCGTGAACCGGCCCGGTGCTTCGGACCCGATACCGGTCTTTGACCCGGACCGGAGGTAATAGCGGGGGCGGGCTCGGGCTGAAAAATTGGTGACCAGGCCGGGCCCGGTTTGGGCCTAACGGCTAGATTAAAAAAAATTAACAACCAAACAGCCCCCTAGCCGTTGAGTAACGGCTCCCAAACGGCTATATAGCCGTTGGGTGGGGGGGGTCCCGGGCGTTTGGGGGTGGGGGTAAAAAAAACTATAAGTACTCCTATTTTTATACATTTTTCTACACCTCTTCTCCAACTCTTCCAACTCTCTAATATTCTATTATTCTTAATCATCTACATCTTCATCTTCTCAAATTCTCTAATTCCCCATTCTATTTTACTATTTAATAATTACAGAATTATTACATCTACTTATATATTAATTATCTACTTATAAATACATATATTATATTACTTATATTTCTTATCTACTTATAAATACATATATTATATTACTTATATTTCTTATCTACTTAATCTCTACTTTTTATCTACTTATATATTAATTATCTACTTATAAATACATATATTATATTACTTATATTTATTATCTACTTAATATCTACTTAATACATACATATTACATCTGCTTAACATATACTTTATATATTAAATTTAAAGTATTAAATATAAGTGTGTTATTCATCTTATAGTAGTATACTTGTATATTATATACTATAAACATTATATTATATATTAGTTATGCAATATATTATATCTACTAAAATAGTTTGAATTATCTACGTTTATATACTTAATATCTACTTATTATATCAAGTATGTATATATACTTACACAATATACTATATATTAGTTACACTTTAATTAATATTAGTTAAATTCATTCTATTACTCCCATGCCTTAAAGGCCCCTTAAAAGAGCTTAACTTCAATGCCTTTGGACACATCTCTCACAAAGCGAAGAATGCTAAAGATGAATACAAAAGAGTTCATGCTCTTTTGTTACTTTCTCCTCTTGATGAAAGCATTAAACATGATGTTGCTTTGGCAAAAAAGAATGCTCTCTACTTTAAAAAAGCTGAGAAAGATTTCTTTAGACAAAAGGCAAAAGCAAATCATTTATTCCAAAGTGATTGTGGCACTAAGTACTTTCATTCTATTGTGAGGGAAAATATGGCTAAAAACTCCATTACGGCTATTAAATTGCCTAATGGGAATTCTACCACCTCCCTGAACCATGTTGTGTATGAATTTATTAGATTCTACATTGACCTGTTTGGTACTTATTGTCCTAATGAGGATATTGATCCTAACATTATTCTTTCTGGTAATTGCCTGGATAGTTGCAAAATCGATGATCTGATTGCTCCTGTCTTTGACATTGAAATTAAGAACGCTCCCTTTGATATTGGAGATAACAAGGCTCCTGAACCTGATGGCTATACCTCGACCTTTTTCAAGCACAATTGGAATGTTGTCGGGCATGATGTTGTCTTGGCCGTTAGAGGTTTCTTTAACTCTGGGAAGCTTTTAAGGCAATTTAACCATACGGTTATTGCGCTTATCCCTAAGACTTCTCATGACCCTACTGCTGCTGACTTTAGACCTATTGCCTGTACTAATGTCATTTACAAGATCATTGCTAAGATCATTGCTTCTAGAATGATCCCTTGCTTGCCTGAGCTTATTGATCCCTTCTAAGGGGCTTTTGTTGATGGGAGACTTATGCTCGATAATGTGTTTCTAGCCCAAGAACTTATTAAGGGCTATTCTAGAAAGCATATTTCCCCTAGATCTATGATCAAGGTGGACCTAAAGAAAGCTTATGATCAACTCTTTGTTGGAGGAAAGGATATGAAGATGATATCTTTCCAACGTAGGCTTATCTTATTGAGGAAGATGAAGTTTAGATCTCAAGAAAGCTTGTAGTTTGATTGTGGTGCTAAGAGCAAGAGTTGTCCTGTTAGTTCTTCGAAGTGTATCTTATATACAGAGAGCAGTCTTCCCGTTGGTGTGTAGAAGACAGCTTCATTTAATGCTTGTACTGTTGATTTGACCGGTTGGTCCTTCAACTTGCTATTTTGGGGGCGAAAGGATATCCGTAGGGTCAATCATCAGCTTTAAATATCTCAACGTACGAATAGCATTAATTGAGCATTTAATGCGTGAATAGTACCATGTATCATTGAGTTGCTTCTAGCCGTTAGGGTATTTCCCGTTAGTTTCACGGTTGTTGGAAGTCCCTTCGAGTTCTTCTAAGTCGCAGCAAGTCTGATGAGGTTCTCTTATAGCACTCTGATGGCTAGTCCTGATGGCAGCTCTGGCGTCGAACTCTGGTGCTTCTCTGAATAGCAGCTCTGATAGCAACTCTGATCAGAAGGTCCAAGAGAGTCTCTGGCCAGTCGACTATGCTTATACTTACAAAGAAAAATCTAATACAAGATTTCTAAAGGGGTACTCCAATATTCTAATTGACCTAGCATCATCAAAATCTAAATACATTTATTCCTTACAGCTCTGATTAGAGATCAGATTGTATCTCACTTTCACAACACCCATGATGCCATTAACCATCTTAATGGTCTCCAAATTAATGGCAAGCTGTCCTCGGCCATGGTCTACAACTTGCTTAGAATTAAAGGGGGCATTCACATGTGGATGTCTTTCATCTGGAAGAATTATATCCCCCCTAAATTCTCATTTACGGTTTGGTTAGCCTTTCATAACCGTCTTGCTACTCTTGATAACTTGCATAGATTAGATGTTGTTAATGTTTGTCCTCTTTGTAAGGGTGGTCTGAAAACGGTACCACACATATTTTTAACTTGTTCTTTTTCAGGGAAAGTTTGGCATAGAGTGAAGATTTGGCTGGACATTCCTAGGGAGATGGGGACCTTGCATAGCTCGTTGAAATGGATCAAGAGGAAAAGACAAGGCTCAGGAATCAAATCTAAGGCGGCTAGGATTGCTTTTTGCTACTCCAGCTATTGGATTTGGAGAACCCAGAATGCGACATGCTTTGATGGCCTTATCCCCAAAGAAGATGACGTTTTTGCTAGGATCCAATATATTGTTTACAATGTTTACAATATATTGGCTTTATCCATGTTGGATAACCTACTTTTTTTGTTTCCTTTCTTGCTTGTACATTCTGAACCTCTTTTTTCTTGAGTGGTTCTTTCAATATACTTACAGTTCATCCAAAAAATATACACATTCATACATTTGTCTTATTAGTTACAGTTTTTATTAACATTAGTTGATTAGTTAATTGTTATATTTTTCATTAACCATTTTTAATTAATTGTTACCTTAGTTTTAAGTACTTTAAAAAAGTAGTTAATTGTTAAATTTGTCATTATAGTAGTTTGAATTTTTATTTCAAGGAAAAAAAGTAGTTCAATTTTTTTTAAGTACTTCACATTTTATTAAATTAGTTTTCACTAAATTAAAGTACTTGAAAATTTGCTATAAAGTACTTCACTTTAGTTAAATTCGCACTTGTTAGTATTAAGTATTTATTAAAGTTGTTCGAATTATTTTATATAAAAAAAGTAGTTTGAATTTTATTTCATTAAACTAAACTTGTTAGATTGAAATATTAATTAAAATAGTTTTAATTAGTTGCATTACTTTTGTACTCATTAATATATTTGTTGCAATTTAATATTTGTTACATTTTTAAGATGGAAGGTGGTAGACTTGTAGTTCCAATGAGAACAATGCTTAACGTGAAAACATGAGAACACTCACATTTAAATCAATGTGATGCACAATGGAGCTCTTCTGTTGCACATTTTCAATTTATATGTATATTTTGGCGCAGTCAACTTCAACAAATTACTTGACTGCCTTCCCGATCGAATTTTGAGCTGAAATTTGGTATGAATAAACTAGACTTGATGAAGAACATGCTTAAAAATTTTCATCATAAAATTCCACCAGGAAGTGCCCCAAAAGGCGATGTTCGGACGGTGTTCGGACCGGGGGCTGCTGGACAGGATCACTTCTCATGATGAATATAATAAATTGACATGAAAATAATACGGAGTAATGATCCATATAATAAAGAATGAAAGAGATGAAAACAAAAAGAGGCTTTATTCTGGCTTTATAAGCTTTAGAACTTTCTTTGAAAGACAACTATCTGCTGGGGAATGCTTATGTAAAAGGGTCCTTGTTAAAAGACCTCCATGGCTCCAACGGTTTAGCTTTTACAAATTACAAGGAAAAGATACTTTACAGAATGCAATAAAGTTGGAACGGTGACATTCATACATCAACGACCCCTTTCGATTCATCCTCAGCTGGACCATATACCACTGCTGTTCTGCTTGGTGCATACACCATAAAGGAGCGCGGACGTTCATCATAATACCCTTCCTGTATCACCAACCAGATTCATTTAAGCATTAAAAACCAATTCAAGAGCCAAAAAGATGCAACAAGCAAGTATCAAATGAGAATATTAGGCGGGAAAATCTTACGTGTGTGAAAAACTCTGCACTGTGATGAACTCTGCCGAAGCCCCCAAACAACGGACTGTCGGAATCTAACACTACCTGGAAGGCAATGATGAGGAGTTAGTAGAACCAAAATGAAGCGTCTTGGTTTTCCATATTGGAGGACTGGAGTTGATGAATAAAAGTGACTACTTCATTTGGTAATGTTTCCTTTCTTTTATGATTTTATCAAAATATTTGTTTTGTTTTGTTTTGAATATATCACTTGTACTCCAGAGTACTAATTATTGTGAATATAAAACCTATACCATTAAATTAAATACCACTCCTGAATACAGAAGTGTTAACTTAAAAAAAGGGAATTGCATATAGAAATAATTGTTCAAACTAACTAAATCATCACTTCTTAATTCATGTGCAAAAAATTGTGGATTACTTTGTGGAAAAAAGAAATAATTTTTATAGAAATTCTAATGTTTGTGAAAGTGTTGAAGATAAAAATATATGCAAAAAATTACGTTTTTATTCTCCGAAGCTGTAAAAAAGACATGGTTGTCAGACGTATTTTTGTGTTCCTGTTTTCATTTAAGCTGAAATAAAAATCAAAAGAAAAATATTGCCAAACAACACCCCTTTCCAAGGGAAAAACAACAATTCTGACTCAGACTACACTAAAAATATATAGCCTACCTACTCTTATATCACAGAAATAAATTTTGATGGATGATACCTTATACTTTCCAGGCTTCGAGCAACCTATGCGGTAATCTGAATAACTATTAGTCCAGTGGAAATTGAAGACAAAAACCAGGTCCCCCCTTTCAAAGACAATAACCCTATCCCCTTCGTCTTTGCGGGATATATACTGGTGCTCTGATGTCATGAACTGCAAGAAATATATTAGTCACTCCATCCGTACCCCAAAAAGGGTCAAAGTTCAAAAGGTTTTTTGTCCGGTTGTCCCTAAGTAGTGTCTGATATCATAAAATGGAGCAATTTTTTATGTATTAAAAATGTTTCAAAAGAAGGGGAGCCTTGGCACACTAGTTATGGTGTGTTGTTGTGCGATTTAGAGGTCACGGGTTCAAGTCTTGGGAGCTCAAAATGACAAAAAAAAAGTTTGCCCCTTATAAACCTTGTGGTGGGACCTTCCTCGGACCCTCGCCTTACGGGGATGCCAATGTGCACCAGGATACCCCCTTTTTAAAAAGAAATGTTTCAAAACGTTATATTAAATTTGGTTAGACCATACAAGGAGTTATATATATATATATATATATATATATATATATAGAGAGAGAGAGAGAGAGAGAGAGTAATCTTCCGGTCAAGAATTTCCTGACCGGAGCGCCGTCCGGCCTCCGCCTTTTGGGGCGGTTCCCGGTGGTATTATTTGCTGAAATTTTTTGTGCATGTTCTTCATCAAGGCTAGTTTATCCATACCAAATTTCAGCTAAAAATTCGATCGGTAAGACAGTCAAATGATTTTTGGAAGATAACTGCGCCAAAGTATATTAGTTCGGACGGCGGCTGGACCGGGGAGGGCTGGACCTGATCTTTTCCGTATACATATGTATATATATATATATACATATGTATATATATATATATACACATATGTATATGTATATATATATATATATATATATATATATATATATATATATATATATATTAGTCTTCCTGTCAGGACCGTCCGAAAACGGAATTTTTTGATGAAATTTTTTAAGCATGTTCTTCATCAAGTCTAGTTTATCCATACCAAATTTCAGCTAAAAATTCAATCGGGAAGGCAGTCAAATGATTTTTGGAAGTTAACTGCGCACTTTATATACATATAAAATGCAGTAAAATTCCAAAAATCATTTGACTGCCTTCCCGATGGAATTTTTAGCTGAAATTTGGTATTGATAAACTAGACTTGATGAAGAACATGCTCACAAAGTTTCATCAAAAAATTCCACCGGGAAGGGGCCCAAACGCCGAGGTCGGTTTTTGGAGGTCATGACATGAAGTTTCCTCTCTCTCTCTCTCTCTCTCTCTCTCTCCCTATATATATATATAGGGCAAATCATATCAGGCTGGCCTGAAGTGAACCGCTGTCAGGCCGAGGCCATTTGGGGCCCTTCCCGGTAGAATTTTTTGATGAAATGTTTTGAGCATGTTCTTAATCAACTCTAGCTAATGTCCACCAAATTTCAGCTAAAAATTCAATCGGGAAGTCACTCAAATGTGGAATTGAAAAATACTGTGTTGTTCATATATGTGTGTGTGTGTGTGTGTGCGCGCCAGGCCGGACCACCCCCTGTCCGGCCACCTCAATTTGATGTGGTTCCCGGTGGTATTTTTTGGCCAAATTTTTTGTGTATGTTCCTCTTGTTCATCCATACAAAATTTGAGCAAAAATTCAATCGGGAAGGTCGTCAAACGATTTTTGCAAGTTCACTGCGCTTTATATGTATATTCCGGGGCAGTTAACTTGCAAAAATCATTTGATGACCTTCCCGATTGAATGTTTTGCTCAAATTTGGTATGGATGAACTAGACTTGATGAAGAACATACACAAAAAATTTGGGTCAAAAATACCACCGGGAACCACCTCAAATAGAGATGGCCAGACCAGGGTCCTGTCCGGCCTGGCCGGACAGGAAGATCTCTCACTCTCTCTCTCTCTATATATATAAAGCAGAAGATTTTGTAAATAATTTATTTGATTGTCTTCCCCATTTAATTTTAAGCTGAAATTTGGTGGGCATAAACTAGACTTGATGAAGAACATGCTCAAAAAAATTCATCCAAAAATTCCACCGGGAAGAGCCCCAAACAGACTCAGTCGGACGGCGAGTCCTATCTCATATATATATATATATATATATATATATATAGAGGACTGCTCAGGTCCAGCCGGAAGGATGGGAGCAGCCGTCCGAACTTCACTGTTTGGGGCGGTTCCCGGTGGAATTTTTCGATGAAATTTTTTGAGCATGTTCCTTATCAAGTCTAGTTTGTCCATACCAAATTTCAGCTCAAAAGTCGACCGGGAATGCAGTCAAATAAATTCTTGAAACTTACTGCACTTTAAATATGCGCAGAATGTGCAGTAAGCTTCAAGAATTTATTTGACTGCCTTCCCGGTCGAATTTTGAGCTGAAATTTGGTATGGACAAACTAGACTTGATGCGGAACATGCTCAAAAAATTTCATCGAAAAATTCCACCGGGAACTGCCCCAAACAGTGAAGTTCGGACGGCTGCTCCCGTCCCTCCGGAGGGACCTGAGCATTTCTGTATATATATATATATATATGAAATCTTTCCGGTACGGTATACCTTACCGGAGCCGCCGTGCGGCCTCCACGTTTTGAGGGCCTTCCCGGTGGACTTTTTCGATGTAATTTTTTGAGCATGTTCGTCATCAAGTCTAGTACATCCATACCAAATTTCAGCAAAAAATTCAATCGGGAAGGCAGCCAAACGATTTTTGGAAGATAACTGCGTTTTATATGTATATAAAGGGTGCAGTTATCTTCCAAAAATCATTTGACAGCCTTCCCGATTGAATTTTTTGCTAAAATTTGGTATGGATGTACTAGACTTGATGAAGAACATCCTCAGAAAATTTCATCGAAAAATTCCACCGGGAAGGCCCTCAAAACGTGGAGGCCGCACGGAGGCTCCGGTAAGGTATACCTTACCGGAAGAGTTCCCTATATATATATATAGACAAGAGATCAAATACAAACCATGCTTAAAATACTAACCTACAAACTCAATAATATGCAACACTTTGAACTTCAATATGCAGTACAAATAATGTAAAGATGCACGCTGTGAACTTCAATATGCAACACTTTGAACCTCAATATGCAATACAAATAATATGCAACACTTTGAACTTCAATATGCAGTACAAATTATGTGAAGATGCACAATTTGTGAAAGTTTGTAGGTTAGCATGGGAGGACTAGTTTGTATGTGATCTCACCCCTATATATATATATATATATATATATATATATATATGAAATGAATGTCGACAAAATAGTTTTTGGGCGGGAACAAAAGTATAATTAAGCAGATAGAATATGCTAATCAAAGGTTGATACACAAGTCATGTAGACAATATACTTCAAGAATCTGAGGAAATGCTAATCAAAGGTTGATGCACAAGTCCTGCGGACAATATACTTCAAGAAGATTCTCACAAAAAGAAATCACGTAGCATAAGAATATCCAAATAAAAGTACTTCGGTTCAGTTATAAAAAAACAAGGGAAAGGACCAAAAGGTTAAGAAAGTACACATACACCATATTTTTCTTCAAGATGCTGCATAGCTTGGTCAAATTCTTGCATTCCTCGATACCTCAGAAATTCTGCATCACCCTAAATACCCAGTAAATTCAGATTATCAGAAACAACTTTATTCTCGAACCAGTCCCACTTGGATAGTGTGAAATCATATGAAGAACACAAATCCCGACAGCGGTGAATGAAAATATTTCTCTCTATATCAAATTGCAACCTTATACTATACTCATATATACACGTGTATTTGTTAAGCGTCCATATCTGGTGTTTTTAACAGGTATGAAATTAATGTAAGTGTGGGGTAAACGAAGATCCTTTTGGGGTGACTTAGACCCAAATAAATATAGTACCAGAGGCTAGTCAAATTATGGTTCAGGCGGTCCATTTCGGATCAGTTTGTCCCAATTGTTCGTCTCATTAGCTATCCGGTTTTAAACTTAGACTGTGCAACAAATGTCCTAGACCAGAGGTTTACAGGAATTAAGTCCGATATATAAATTACAGTTAAAGATCACCAGGATCATTTTAAGACAGACTAGGACCAATTAAAAAGTAATAATGCCAAATGATTTTACACTTGGGAGAGTGCTCACCAGATCGAATCTACGTCGACATTTATCATAACTGTTCCCGTTTCCGGGGACAAATTTACCATCCGGAAGGTGTTGATCATCTCTAGGGAAATCAATCCACTCTGGAAAAAAAACAAATTTCACAAGTTCTCACTACATAAGAAACAACAAAAAACTAGTATTAGTTAAAATGATCAAATGAAAGGGACCCAAATCTGAGGGACCCAACCAGTCTTTCTCCCTAGAGCCTTAGATGATGAATTAAATCAGGAGACATTACTCACTATATCCCTTGTGTTCATTTAAATAAACACGAGGAGTAGCCCAATAATTTGTTCAGATAGATTTATTAAGACTTAAGTTCCATTCTAAAAGGTCAATCTGATATGAGGAGTAGCCCAATAATTTGTATGTTAATTTGTGTTTTTATGCGCGATCGTGTGAGATAGCTAGTTACGTCCCCGCAAAATGATAACTCGTTGGAGCAGTACTAATCTTGTAATCTGTGTACTCATTGTTGATGCTTACCAGGATTTGATTGCTCGATAGAGCTTAATCGGCCCTGATACCATATTAAGATTTAGGGTTTCATCCTAAAAGGTCAACCTAATAGGAGGAGAAGTTCAATGCTTTATATGTTAACTTCTATCATTTGCAATGGAGCCAAAGAATCACTATTTTTTGGCTTGGAAATATGATGGAATAAAGCAAAATGGCTCACTAAACTGTCTGCGCTTCTTTGTTATGAAGCAACAGTCACGCCATGTAATTTTCGCCGCGGTTACACCACGGGTCATCCGCAAACACTCAATTTGTGCTTTAGTACAGGGGTAAGGTTGCGTACATCCGACCCCCTCTTACCCCACCGTAGGTGGGAGTCTTTGTGGCATTGGGGTTATGATGATGATGGTGATGACGACATGGCTGGTATGGGATAGCTTAATAAGATAGGCGTTCCTTCACCATGGCGGGCAACATTGCACCAAAGGACATCACGTTACGGAGGACCTAGCTAGACGCCCTAGGGACTTGGTGTCATTTGCATGGTTTGATCTAGGGTGGTCCTTTGGATAGTGGAGTGCAGACCACCAGGCTATCAGCCTGTTGACAGTTACATAGAATTAAATATGCATAGGAAAAAACCAAATCCATACCAGGATGACCGAATTCATTCCCCATGAAATTTAGATATCCTTCTCCTCCTAACCCCATAGTTATTAGTCGGATCATTTTGTGCAATGCTATTCCACGATCTATTGCTGGAGTTGATGGTCTATCCAAAGACATAAAGTCATACATGTCCTACAAAAGAAAAGAGAAAAAGTCCATTACATAAAATAGTGTGAGTACACATCTCGACCATTCTTTCCCCAAAAACATAGCAATAGAAGGAAAAGATTAGAAAATAAGAGGATTTGGAGTCAAAACTTTACTAAAGCTACAAGTTACAACCTCAATTTGTCTTCAGAGGAAGTTTACCTTTGCACACTAAGATTTCAAGATCATCAAGTAAAATAGCACAGAGCTATAAGCATATCAGCTAATAACGCATTGGATCTATTGAAGAGTCAATAGAGCTTGCAAATGACATATCCAAAAACTCATATCCTTGATGTTCAAAGAAGCACAATGATGTAGAATAAAATTAAAAAAACTTCCTTCAAATATCATGTCCAAGCGAGGCCTATTTTACTCATATTTAATATTTATATTTAGAACTTAGGAACTTTATGGATTTCATCCATTTATTTTTTCATTCATTAAATTCAAAATCACAAGATGTGAAGGCCTCTATTTCAAATGCAAGTTTATTTTCAAATAAAAGACTATACTACCTTGTCCATCAACCAGAAAGCTATAGTTTTATCACCAACAAGAGCTTGGTCATGACTTTCAGCGTAAGCAACACACTTCTCCATCCATCTTCTATTAGTAAGTGTGTGAACAATGTCACCCATTTTCCAATCCTCATCTCTTTTCCTGTACCGAATATTTTTCAAGGTTTTGTCAATTACAGAGGCATGCATACTTATATTGTTAGCTAGATGCAGGCATTCACATCTAAACAAGGGGTACACGCAGAGAAAATTTGCATGCATATGAAGCAGATCAGATGCCAACTTACTTGAGAATCTCGATCCATTTATCAGCAATTGCCATATGAAGCCGATAGTCAAAACCTACACCTCCATCTTGAACAGGAATACAAAATGCTGGCATCCCACTAACCTGAAATAAGTAAAAGATTTCTAAAGAACAATCATAAAAAAAACTTCTTTTCTATAAAGACATCGGTATTCCTATTACATGGATCAACTGCAATTTTGAAACACAAAATGTCATGTAAAAATTCCTGACTACTTTAGGTCAGTGATCCTCATAATTGAGTGGTTTAACTTTGCATTTGCCAATTACCACAAAAAAATAAAATTAACCTTTCAGAATTAACGCGCTAACAACTTGCTTTGATGTCTATGTTCAATAGAATGTCTAGTCTGTAAAAAAAATGTTCATAATTTCTGCAATTCAAGAAAAATAAAGCTCTTTGTCAAAAATTGGATCATAAAAAAAGAAAAAGAAAACATGGCATGCACAATATAAACCATAAGTTTGACGGATTACTCTCAACTCATCAAAGTATCAGGTCATATTTCTGCACTTAAAATGGCAAGGCAACATCATTGCATCCGAGGGCTGATACCTTGATAAAGCATGCATAAAAAAATCAACATAACAATCGTCTTCCTAGCAGCACATAATGGCCATTTCCACTAAACATCCTGTAGCCGCACATATTAGCCATTTCCACTAGACATCCAGTCATACTATAGTATTAATGTACTTAAGCCTTTTAGGACCATTTTATAGGACTTCTAATCTCAGTAGCCAAAAGAATTCTCTAGACATACTAGCAACTCAAATTTTGCATGTCAAAGTGGAAACAAAATCTAGAAACATTTAGATCAATTAATAATGACACTAAATTAGAAATCATACATCTTCACCAACGGTTATGGCATCTGGGAAGAGACCATGAATGAGATCATTGACAAGCATCAAATACACGACAGCGTCAACATCAGTAGCATATCCGAAGTATTCATTATAATTCCCAGTAAATCCTACCTAAGAAAAGAAAAAAAAATCAGTCAGCCAAGTGTATGGTGTAATGCTATTAAAGAACCAAAGATAATTACGGTGATGAGGAATCAGATCATACCCCCAAACCATGGTGAGTATACATCATAGAAGTGACACCATCAAATCTGAATCCATCAAACTTGTACTCATCCAACCACCATCTTGCATTTGAGAGCAGAAATCTCAGTACCTATCACAAGCAGCGAACTCATTATGGTTGGAAAAAATACAATGGCGTTGTGTTGCAAAACTATTTCACATCACAAGTATTATACTTACTTCCCAATGTCCATAGTTAAAGAGACGAGAATCCCACATCCAATGATAACCTCGGGATCCAGAGTGAAAATAGCAACTATCTGTACCATCAAACATGTTCAGCCCATCCAAAGTATTGTTTGATGAATGACTGTGAGAAATAAATACCACCAGTTAGATACAAGACATAGAAGGGTATGCTAGAAATACATTACCATCAAAAGGCCATTATGAATGTAGGAAAAGTACTTCCTTTGTGCTCAAACTGAAATCAAGAGATTACCTGATAATAGTTGTGTAATTGCACCCAAAGAAAAATATCCCATGCGATAGCATTTAATTATTGATATATTATTTGACGGAGATCATAATAAGACCTTAAATAGAACAGTTCTTTTATTAGTTACGGTGAATAAATTTTCTATTTTCGGACTACCAATTTCAAAGAGCCAATTGAATAGTTAATGTGATCAAACTCTTCAAAAAGATGTAACTACCAACCTACCAACAGAAGTTATGCAACTCAGCAACCTTAGTTGGGCTCAACCCCTTTCCCTATTCTGCCAACTATATTCTAGCATCTCATCAAGAAAACTCTATTCTCCATCAAAGTATATGCCATCAAAGTAAGAGACGAAAAATAATAATTAATACTACCTCCATCCCAAATAGATTTGCAAAGTCAACTGTTTTTGTCAAGCAGTTTCATTTTATTCACATAATTAGGATATCAATTTTTAATTATATTCTAATTTGGATTTTGCAACTTTATAGAGATTTTAATGTAGTTTCTGAATATGTAAATTTTAATTATTAAAAATTGAATTAATTATCAATAGGGAGGATTTAACTTTAACATTGGTTGACCAAAAAATGTTGACTTTGGAAATCAACTTGGGACGGAGGAAGTACTTCATCTTCACTCCACATTTTCATCAATAACGAGTCTATCATTTATAACATTGACATCAATGTGGAGAGATTTGCTAGAATGATAGGACCATTCAACTCATACATGAAATGAACTATAGATCCCAAAAAACTCGTGAAGAGAAAATCCATATTTACCTGTGCACAATATCCATTAGAACAACCAATCCAAGTTCATGAGCTCTATCAATTAAAGATTTAAGATCTTCTGGGGTCCCACAACGACTACTTGGTGCAAAGAAATTGGTCACGTGATAGCTGGCTCGTGTAAATGGGCAAGAAATTGTATTAGAATGTAGAAACATATTGGTACATGACTATTGTGTTTTTGCCCATATATGGTCCTCACGTCAATGTTTCTGGTGATTAAAATCGCCGGAAAAGGACCACAAATGGTTAAGAAACATTAGTCAAGTACCAAAAGTGGACAAAGTGAAAGACGTGAACTAAATGTGGAATTGACATAAAACTCATAGGACCAAAAGTGGAATTAATTCAAGAACTAATGTAAAAAAGTACCCGAAGCTAGCATAATAAGAATGTTCTTGAATGGCCATTATCTGAACAGCATTGTAGCCAAGCCTCTTTACTCGAGGAAGCACATCGTCTCTAAACTCTGCGTATGTATTTATTTTAGGCTCCTGAAAATTATCTTACGTTAATAGTCACGTTGTAATTTTAAAATACAGCCATTTTATCATGTGCTAGGAAATGAAAAATTGAAAATAGAAAGAACATAAAAGTAGTCAGGAATAAGCTCCCACCGGACTACTCATTCCGATATGAGATTCATATATTCTCAGTGACTTTGGTCTCTTTGGTCGTGGATGTTGAAATTTATACTGTTCCTGCATAGTAGTTAAGAAAAGTGAGATAACTCTGCATACAGGGTTGGGAGTAAAAGTAACATAAATATTTGAAAGAAAATTGTTTTCTGATTACGTATTAAAAAATAAAATATTTTGATTTCTAGAAGATGTCTTCAAGATGGCCACAATGTCTACCTACGACCAATACAAAGCAATATGCTAAACTCATAAATTTAGTAATCTGAACTCTAAAGGGAACATGAGATCTTTAACAGCAGAGCAAGGAAACGAAGGAGATTTTCCCAGGGAAGGAAACCAAAATTGTCTGATAAAAGTAAATTACAAGGAAATGTTTGTCATATCCTTTCCCCAGCTTCTCTATATTAGAATGCCTCGTCTATCTCAGCCCAACCCTTTTCAATGTTTTCAAGCATGTGACAGAATCAATGTGAATACCTCTTCTGGAGGATCATAGTATATTCCATCATATGGAATTGCGCCAGGAGCTTGTATAGAGAATTTGATCCAAGCAGGAATGGAGTCTTTAATGCCTGATGGAGTGTCCATGCGTATCTGAACTTCCAATACAATAGAATAATTAGTACTACGGACCCAGCAAAGTCATATTTAAGTACCTAAAAAGGGAAGGAGAAATAAGAGTGGCACTATGGACCCAGCAGTGTTTGTTATTATGTTATCTGAATTAGAAAGAGAGAAAGCATGAGAGTGCAGAAGTGATATACTCTGTAGAAAATGCACTCATCACTCTTCGGCAATCAAGGGTTCAGAATCACACATTTGCTTTGTTCATGATGAACTAAAAGTGGATTTATTCAAAGACAAGTACAAAATTGTCTCTGTCACAATAGTCGTAGGGATAAAAGTACAAAATTTCAAAAATGAGTACCTTCACTCTAGATCCATGTGGAATTGCAGGAGATCCATCCGCATTATTTGGCACAAAGATCTCCCAAACGCCAAACTCATTCTGTTTAAACACTATAAATGATTATAATCTAGCATGGGGTCATTGTAATCATCAATCATTAAGTAGATATAAATGGAAGTTAGACGCTATTCCTACTGAATAATGATGTGAAATGGCTCCTTTGAGTAAAAAGGTTAACGACAGGTCCCAAACCATACTTACAGAACGAAGATTGAGTTCCTAAAACATAGCATACCTAGATAGAAGATGCAACCCTAAACTGAATAATTATCAGGTTTTGTTTTGTATTCCAACCACTTTAGCTTCAAAGAGTGCCTAATTAAATAAAAATTGAAAATTAAGCCAACCACCCAGGTGTGGATAGTAAACAACCAAAAGAAATATAGACTTGGAAGTTGAAAATTTCAAAATAAAGCAATAGTTGTTATCAACTTATCATTGGATGATACGAGCCTAACTAATTTTAGAATTAATCCCAATCAGGATTTCTCTAAAGTTTATAACTGTAGGGGTAAAAGGGAAAGGGACTATCAGCACAAGAGAGTGGAGGCATAACCGACTAATGAAGAAGTATGTGTGGGGTTGAGGGAATAAAAAGGGTAACCACTGGAGAGAGAAGGCATTCTGGAACGTGGGCAGAAGTTATGGAGAGAGACCCTCTCGAACTGGTCTCAGTTTGCATCTACGTTAGTTTATCTTTGTTTTTCATTACCATTCATCTTCTAAATTGTAATTTCCCTGTTTCTGTGATCCATATAAAATATATACTCCCTCTGTATTTTAAAGTTTGCTACAGTTTCCTTTTTGGGATGTATTTAAAAGTTTGCTACACTTTCCCTTTTTGGTAAGTTTTTCCTTTAAAAATACTCAACTACCCCTACTTTTTCTACTTTTTATCTTCTCTTTCATACTTTTACACACACTCTCCTACTTTTTCTACACTATTCATTACCCCTACTATTTCTTTCTTAAATAATGTGCCCAATGCTATTGTAGTGAACTTATAAATACAGAGGGAGTATATAATTGGTGTGTGGAGTTCGTACACATCATTTGGTATCAGAGCAAAATATTGCAGGAGTGTGGATGCTCGTTACTAGATCGCAGATGGAGAATCCAGTCGACAATCTGGAGCGCGCAGTGAATGAGATGCGAGAGGCGATGATGAATATCATCAACCAGAACGGTCGCCGACAAACCAGGGGTCATTCATGAATGCCCAGGCATAGGCGACTATCAGGGAGTGTGGAATCCTCGCATGCGGAAGGTCATTCTGACCATTCTCGGACTCCTTCCACTCACCAAGATGATCCTATTAACAGAGAGAGGATCCTCACTGGAAGAAAGGTAGACCTGCCCCTATTTAACGGTAATAATGCACATGGATGGATTATCAAGGTTGAGAGGTTTTTCAAGATTAATCAAGTACCCGATGAGGAAAAGATGGAAGTGGTGCTCATCGCCATGGAGGATAAAGCTCTGAATTGGTATCAATGGTGGGATGAACACACGGAGCAGAAAATGTGGGAGGGTTTCAAGGCTGCGATGATCCGTAGGTTTCAACCGGAATTTGTGCAGAACCCGTTCGACCCGATGCTCAGTATTAAACAGACTGAGTCGGTGATGGAATATAGAGATCGGTTTGAACTGGTGGTCGCTCCATTAAAGAACACGGATCAGGAAATGTTAAAGGGGGTATTCTTGAATGGACTCAAGGAAGATATCAGGGCTGAATTGAAGCTGTACCAATCCAGTGGATTCACGGAATTAATGGATAAGGACTTACTGGTGGAAAAGAAAAATTTGGCAGTAAAATGGGTTTGAAACAGAGAGATGGACAAAAGGGGATGGACAGAAAAATGGGGACACACTTTTATGTTGCAGTACTGGACGGGAGGATCACAAGGGAGGGTGATCTCAAGTAACAATCCAACAGTGGAGCAGGGTACCTCAGAAGTTAAGACTGGAACAACTGGAACTGTACAGGGGGGTAATCGTGCATGGAATGGGGTTCCTAAACTCTCCCAAGCTGAAAGGACAATAAAGGGATTGTGTTTTATGTGTGCAGATAAGTGGAATCGAGAACGTGTATGCAAGATGAAGAATTACCAGCTCATATTGATGGAGATTGTGGAGGACTCGGAAGAATGGAGATTGTGGAGGACTCAGAAGAAGTCATGGAAGCACATTTGGAAGTAGAAGAGGCAACAGTAGAGGAAGAACTTAAATCTCTACAGTTGAACCTCTTGAGCAAGGAGGGAATATACACTCAAAACACCTTTAAAGTCAGGGGGCAAGTGAGAAATCTGAATAAAAAGAGATCAGTGTTGGTTCTCATTGATTCTGGAGCTACACATAATTTTGTTTCTCAAATGTTGGTGGAAGAGATGGGCTGGACTTACAATAGTGACACGGGGTTCCAAGTGGAACTGGGAAATGGAGACCAGATAGTTAACCGAGGAAGTTGTGAACAGTTAGAACTCTAGGTGCATGGCATAGAAATCAAACAAGATTTCTATCTTTTGGAGTTAGGCAGAACTGATTTGATTCTGGGAATAGAATGGCTGTCTAGTCTTGGTGAAGTAAGGGTTGATTTCCAAGAATTATTTATCACCTGGAAGGAAGCGGGACAGGAAAGGTTGCTGACAGGAGGCTATGCTTTGAATCAAGCTAAAAATTCTTGGAAGACAACACTTAAAGCCCTACAGACACAAGGGAAGGGCTGGGCTATTATGTGCACTGCAGTGAATCAGGTTCATGCTTAGAAGGGAATGCAAATGGAGAAGAGTGGGAAGAAATATTACAGGCATATTCCCCGGTTTTCCAGAAGCAGCCTGGTTTACCTCCTAGAAGAGAGTGTGATCACTCTATCAATATAAAAGAAGGGGCTCCTATTCCTAACTCCAGACCATACAGATACCCACACTACCAAAAGACTGAGATAGAGAAATGGGTACAAGAAATGTTGATAACTGGAATACTAAGGCCAAGTACCAGCCCTTATAGCAGTCCAGTTATCATGGTGAAGAAGAAGGAAAAGGCTGGAGGATCTGTGGATATTACCGTGCCCTCAATAAAATCACTATTCGTGACAAATTCCCTATTCCAGTGGATGAGCTTGGTGAAGCTAAAATATTCTCTAAACTGGATCTGAAATCTGGATATCACCAGATTTGAATGAAAGAAAGTGATATTCCCAAGACAGTCATCAGAACCCATGAAGGTCACCATGAATATGTTGTAAAGCCCTTCGAATTAAGTAACGCTCCTTCTACCTTTCAGACTTTAATGAATCAGGTCCTTAAACCTTATTTGAGGAAGTTTGTGTTGGTGTTCTTCGACGACATATTGATTAATAGTAAAAACAAGGAAGAACATGTTGAACATCTAAGAAAGATTTTGCAGCTTCTGCAAGATAACCAACTGGTGGTTAATAGGAAGAAATGTTACTTTGGGCAGAAGGAACTGATTTATTTGGGTCATATAATATCTGGTCAAGGTGTAGCTGCAGATCCTAGCAAAATCCAAGACATGGTAAACTGGTATTTTCCTTCAGATGTGAAGGGATTGAGGGGTTTTCTTGGGTTGACTGGTTATTACCGGAGATTTGTGCAAGGATAGAGCAGGATTGCCAAGCCACTCACTGATTACTCAAGAAAGATGGGTTTCAATGGACGGAGGAGGCCAAATTTGCATTTGAAAGATTGAAACAGGTTATGACTCAATTACCTGTGTTAGCCATTCCTAATTTTAACAAAACTTTTATCATAGAAACAGATGCGTCTGGCCAGGGAATTGGGGCTGTGTTGATGCAGGATGGCAGACTTATAGCTTATATGAGTAATGTTTTGTCAACAAGGAACCAAAGCAAATCAGTTTATGAAAGGGAACTGCTTGCGATAGTGGTTGCAGTTCAGAAGTGGGGGCCTTACCTAATGGGTAGAAGTTTTGAAATTCACACGGATCAAAAAAGTCTAAAATTCTTGACAGAACAAAGACTCAAGGGGAGGAACAACAAAAATGGGTGGCCAAACTAATGGGCTATAATTTTAGTATCAAATACAAACCAGGGCTGGAAAACAAGGTTGCGGATGATCTGTCTAGAAAGGGGAGTTACCAAGCATTATCCGTGGTCAGTTGCGAGGAATGGGAGGGACTCGAAGAGGAGTTACTGCAAGATAAGAGGTGCAACCAGCTCATTCAAAATATGTTAGACCAACCAGAATCTCATCCCAGGATAATGTTAGGGACCTACATAGAATAATAACAAATGAGAGTAATAATAATATTAGAATAGTTGATATAAATAAAGGTGGAGGGGAGAATAGAAAGAAGGCTGGTATTATTTTGTGGGTTGGGACTTGGAAAGTTGGCACTCTTTAAACTGCCTTAGTATTTCTCTCTCTATACTCTCCTGTTATATGACTCTTTCAATTGTTACGCACATCTATTTTCTTCATCGCTAGCTTCTTGAATTCACGGTGAATTAGGCGGATACCTAACAGTTTAAATTAAAAAAGGGGTTGATTTATTACAAAGACAGACTTATGTTACCCAAGGGATCACCCAGGATCAATAAGGTGTTGACAGAATTTCACCATTCAGCTAGTGGAGGACACGCGAGGTATGTCAGAACTTTAAAGCGCATAGCTAGTGTGATATACTGGGAAGGAATGAGGTCTGAAATTCAGAAATATGTGAGGTAGTTGTGAGGTATGTCAAAGAAATAAGTATCAGGCTTTAAGCCTGGCAGGGTTATTGCATCCATTACCTATTCCTACTCACATCTGGGCTGATATTAGCCTCGATTTCATAGGTGGATTACCGAGGACTATGGGCAAGGATACTATACTGGTGGTGGTGGACAGGTTCACAAAATCAGCTCATTTTATTGCCATTGCACATCCATATACTGCAAAGGGGGTAGCTGAATTATTCATTCAAGAAGTTGTGACGTTGCATGGGTTCCCCAAAACCATAGTTTCCGATAGGGACAGTGTGTTTTTAAGTTTGTTTTGGTCAGAGCTTTTAAGACTAGCAGGTACCAAGATCAAATACAGTACTACATATCATCCCCAAACTGATGGACAGACTGAGGTGGTAAATAGGTGTTTGGAAACCTACTTGAGATGCCTCAATGGGAAGCAACCAAAACACTGGCCTAAATGGCTGCCCTAGGCCGAGTATTGGTACAATACCAACTACCATGCCTCACTGAAAAACTCTCCTTTCAAAGCCTTGTATGGTCAGGATCCACCAGTCTTAATTCGGGGAGATGCAACCCTCACAGCAGTAAAAGAGGTAACCAAACTCACAAGCGGATAAACACAGGAGGGAGGTTCAATTTGAAGTGGGAGACATGGTTCCTGAAAATACAACCTTATAAGCTGAAAAGTCTGGCCAAAAGAGTGAATCAGAAGCTCAGTCCCAGATTCTATGGGCCCTTTGAAGTGATAGACAAGATCAATCCTGTGGCGTATAAACTAAAACTGCCAGAGGGATGTGCGGTGCACCCTGTTTTCCATGTTTCATTATTAAAGAGAACAGTGGCTTCTAACATACCTAGTCAGCCTTTACCAAGTTGTTTGTCTGAGGAATGGGAGTTGCAAACCCAACCTGAAAGGGTATTGGCGACCAGGATGAATCCTACGGGAAGGAAGGAAATTTTAGTACACTGGAAGAACCTACCAGACTTTGAAGACTCATAGGAGGACTTGCTGCAATTCCAGTCTATGTTCCCGGATTTTCACCTTGACAAGGTGAGTTTTGAAGGGCGGGGTGATGATACGAGCCTAACTAATTTTAGAATTAATCCCAATCGGGATTTCTCTAAAGTTTATAACCGCAGGGGTAAAAAGGGAAAGAGACTATCAGCACAAGAGAGTGGAGGCATAACCGACTAATGAAGAAGTATAGGTGTGGTTGAGGACTTGAGGGAATAAAAAGGGTAACCACTGGAGAGAGAAGGCATTCTGGAACGAGGGCAGAAGTTGTGGGGAGAGAGACCCTCTCGAACTGGTCTCAGTTTGCATCTACGTTAGTTTATCTTTGTTTTTCATTACCGTACATCTTCTAAATTGTAATTTCCCTGTTTCTGTGATCAATATAAAATATATATAATTGGTGTGTGGAGTTCGTACGCATCATTGGACAAACAACCAATGGGCTAATAGCAAAATAAACATGCAGATGTAGTATCTTGTAATAAAAGACGATCAAAGCAAAGACTAAGTCAAGCATAGCTAGTATCTTGTCTCTCTTCATCTCCCACAATGGATGCCAATCAAATAGAATAATCGTGTGTATAGAAGTGAGCCAACAAATTCATACCCGAGTCATAACATCAGCATTTGGATTCCAGTTGTTGAAATCTCCAATGAGGGTTGCCCACTACAAAGGCAGGGAAAAAAAGATATTATAAAAACTGAAATTTTAGTTCAACAGAAGCAATCAAACTGTAATACTAACCTTGGCTCCTGGAGCCCATTCCCGATAGGTGATACCTGTAGCACTAGCAGCAAAAAAATTACATGTGATCAGAGGGTAATAAATCACAATACTAAAAAACCACAGTAATAAATATATGTGCAAGTGAAGTAGAGGGGAGTGGGTTACACAAGCTCATTAATGATGATTATTTTATTCTTTTTTTAATACTTTTCCTATTCTCGAAGAGCATTGGCTCTTTACTTAGATGCAGAACTGCATAAGTATCAAGTACCATCCATGAGTTCAGCCTTGGTAACTGAAATATAAATTCAAATAAGCAAGTTTGCTACTAAATATTCCTCCCACATTCAGATTATAATTTCAAAAGTGATTTCATTGAGCACGTCTTACAGGAGCTCATTAGACATGCCTTTCCCGGTAATATAATTATCACGTAGGCCTCTGGATCTTGTCTAGTTCTCATGACAAAGTCGAATAAAAAGATATATATATATATTTAATGTTACTGAATAGACATCTTGATCTTTTAGTCAAACTCTTAGGCTCCCATATGGGATAGTGCTTACGGTGAGAAAGCTTTTCCAATAAGATTTTTTGACAACAAGTCAACAACCCCAATCCCAAACTAGGGCTTAGTTTATGTTACACGGTCTTTTTTATGATCTTTGCAAAAACTTAGGTAGTGACACTCAAACTTAGCTGATAGCTCAACACACAAGAAAAAGATTTATTGATTGACTAAGAGAGAGCACGGGACCTATTAGAGAAATACACCCCTGTACATTATGTGCCTACAGTTACTCCATGACACATGACTTGTCCTACTGCAGGAAAAAAATAATACTCCAGATGACATTATGACAGAATAATCACATGAACAAGTTCTCTTTACCTCCGAGTGAATCCTAATTTCTCATAGCCACGAGAGAATGCTTCCAATCCACCCTCATGCTGGTCAATTGTTTCCCGCAACTTCCTATAGTGCGAAAACCTGCAGTATGAAATTTTCCAATGTAAAGAGTTAATATTCAGCTATTGTTCAGGTAGGGGAACTTTATGAAAAGAAAAGTGAGCATCAGATTCATGGAAAGAATTTGACTCACAGATGTAAGGGGTTGACATGTTAACAAGTCAGATGTTTTTTTCCATGCCAAATTTAATGGAGTATTTTACATATTTGCTTAGAGGGTGGGAGGCGGTGTAGGGGGGAGGTGGACGCGAAAGGGGGGTAAAATCTAGTTTAGTCTGCTTTTCTTTGACTAAATTTTACAACAGATCAAGACCACAGACAGTCAAAACTACATCTTGCAATCTTCTTGACATAATGTGATTAGGATTTAGAATGTTGATGAGCCAATTGTTTCATAAAAGCTCATGAAATAGCATGGCACAGCAGAAACTATAGTTTTGGAAGTAGAAAAGAGAGGAAACTAATACGAATAATAATATGGAAAGAATGACCCAAATATTACTTCTAGAGTTTTAGTGGACAAAATATGATTAATTTTAAATATTTTCACAAACATGACTAAATTCTCAAACGCTAAATTCATACCATCTCTTTTCTCTCTCCCCCATCAACCTCACATCCACCTTACACCCAACAGTACTGCCCAGGCACAGCCGGTTGCACCACTGCCCAGCTGCGGTTGCCGGAAAAATTCCAAAAAAATCACCGGAAACTGCCGCCATCAGTTACAATGAAAGGCGTGCAGCGTCGCCTAAAGTGGCGGTGTGGGATCTAGTAGCAGTGTCACTGAGTAATGATGACAGCGGGGTGTCACTCAGTTTTTTTGTGCACTGGCAGTGACATATTTAGTCCCCTTTTGGGAATTTTTAAGAGGTAGTCATATATTTTTCTTTAGCTTATCCTTTAATAACTTATGTCAAAACCAAATAATGTTGTAACAAAAAGGAGAATCGCCGAGTCAAGAGGTTTACTGCTAAAAATAAGACTATTTACATATACTGGAAAAACATTTGTTATGTTTCTATAACAGAATTTACACTTGCAAAAAACATGTTACCTATAATCAAGATGGTTGCGGAATTTTTTTAAGAGAGGGTCTATTTCATAGATCCTCTGACCAAGTCCAGGTGGAGGAATGATGCTCCTTTTTGCCATTTCAGACTCAATACTAATGTGGTTTGAAGTAAATGCTATTGGGGAAGCCTTCACTTCACCATCTTCTTCATATTGTACAGAGGAAGCATGACCCTGCTCTTGAACACTTTCTTCAGAGTCCCTTGTTACTTCAGCATTTCTCATATTGTTTTTTCTGTTACTGATCTCTTCCATCGTTATACCAACATCAGCTGATACCTAAAACGGCAATGAATAAAAAGATGTGGTCTTGCAGGAAAATGTAACAAAAATGGGCCCAACAATCAAAGAGAGTCTGGACATTAGAGAATTAAAGAAAACCACATATATATACAAGATCATGCCAACAAGAGAAGAAACAATTCCACACTGAATCAATAAGATAAAAATATTAAGCAAAGTTATGCTAAATGAAAGGACACACACATCTATCATGTTTGTAACCTAAGATAAATATGTTGCAGATATTGTGAGGGTTGGAAAGTTATTTGGGATATCATACTTGTTTTATTTAATAGAAGAAAAAAACTTTCACCTCTACTGAAATCATACAGCAATTTGGTGATAACTCTCACTGTTTAATAGAAGAAAAAAACTTTCACCTCTACTGAAATCATACTGCAATTTGGTGATAACTCTCACTGCAATTCATCCACATCCCCTACTTGTTCAAGAAGAATATTCAATGAAGAGGTAATTTACATAAATTCGTTCACAAACTTGTCCTTAAGAAAACTTATTTGCAATGTTTTACAATAATTTGCATGAACTTTCACAAATGCTGAAGACTCTAATTCATTTGCATCAATTCACTGATGCAGTTATCAGAAAGTATGTTATGGGGGTGCGTAGGCTATTCATACCTAGGGATATTATTCCCTATATTTTATTAGTTTCAAATTAATAATTAGTAACATTCGTACTCCTAAGAGTTTCTTATACTAATAAGAAAATTATATGAGTACCAAATTTACTAAGGCTTCCCTATTGGATAATCACGGAAATATTATTTTTTAGGGTGGTTGCACCACGAAAATACGTTACTAATATACAACACTGCTTCCATTAGCTCCTCCGCAACAAACAAATCCACTGCCCGCTCTGTGGCCACCTGCAACACCTTCTCCACCACTTCAAAGTCTCTTCCTACCATCAATTCTAGTACTCCTTTCAGAGGATGCCGTACAGCACTGAAAAAGTCAACCATTGGAGGTCGACATGATGAAATTTCAAGTCCCACCGAAGACAATTTGATACCTCTTCCACTCTCCCGCTTTCTTTCACTCATGAGAATGGAGTGCACACAGACGTGGGTTAGGGGAGTCGGAAGTGATATGCTTCTTCTTAGGTTAGATGAGGGTATGACTTTGGAGACAGCAAAGTGGAGGGCGGGTATTCGTGTGGAGGAGTGATCTCGTATTATCTTTTCCCCTCATTTTTTTCTTGTTTTTTTTAATCCTTTTATCCTTATATATATAAAAATCATTTTTATCCTAAATTTTACAACAGTATTATCTTTTTCATAATAGCTTATCTTTTTTATCTTTATTTTCTTTCTTTTCCTTTTGGTGGTGATATCACGTATCGATTCATGTTAGCCGACCCCAATATCTTTTGGGACTAAGGCTTGGATGTTGTTGTTGTTGTTGTTGTTGTATGAGAATGGAGTGCAAAGTTGGAGATGGCATGTGATGGAAGCAAAGAAAGCTATCAGAGAGAGGCATATATATTAGGATGTGACACTGGAAACTTTATGTGGCTCAGAAAATAATACTTGAGGAAGGTTTCTATTAATCTTCAGAAGCTTTGAGAAGCTCCTTAACATACACTGTCCACTCCCTCCTTCCAACTCATCAGGATGGCTCATCCAATGTCCTACACAACTGTACAGCATAGGGGGAAATAGTATGGAGGCAACAAACGTCAATCTAGTTTCTGAAGAGAAAACTGCTGATAATTATTCTGACATTACTCGAAGGCTTCATGATATTCCTGAAGAAAAAGGTCTAAAGGACTCATCTACTGATCCCAATGCTTTACTAGCCAGACTGATAATTGATCGGGTAGATCGGAAGGTAGTGAAACTGACAGTATTGACTTCTATGAATGGTTCACCTGAGCAGATTAAAAGAAGGTTAGAGACGAAAGGACATAATACTAATGCAAAGCTGGTTTTCAGTGTTGTTCAAAGCTCGCCTTTCCAGTACCTGCAACATGAGTATGTTCAAAGTCTGAAATATCACAAATGCCACCACCTGTAGGTTATCTGTTTGCTGATGTTGTCGTTTCATCATGGACGGATTAGCACCGAAAGGTTCTACACTTTGAATTGAAGGACAGGCTTGATGTCCACAGGTGGGGGGGGGGGGGGTAATGTGTTGGATGTGGCTAGGCTATTCCTACCTAGGAACATAATTCTTTATTATTTTTAGTTTCACGTATACACTTAGTCATGTTGTTATTTATTAATATTAGTACATGTATTGGTTTCGTATTAATATTCTTACTTCCTTACTAGCTATAAAAGGGTCCCTAGTGTAATACTACTTTTTGGTAAATTAACTCTTATGTGCCTTGACTCGGTCCTACACCGAGTAATTCAATGATAAGCATAGCTCTTTCAATTCTCACACCAAACCCCTATTCCCGTTGTTTCATCCAAGACCTTTGACCAGATCCCTACCCGTAACAAAACACTGGTGACTGGAGCACACCATAGTGCAGATGGTTTCCTTTGACAATCAACATGATAACTGTTTTTTCCTTTCAATGAGTACTTCTATCTTTTACATGAGATATACAGTCTTATTTTCATGTTGCACAACAGTAGTAACTTTTACAGTTTTACATATACATACTTGGGTATCTTCCAAATATGTCTCAGAAGCCTGTAAATTATCTGTTGAGAATGATGATCCCTCACTTTGGCCACCAGGAACAAGGACTTTCTCTGATGAAGCAACTACAGAAGAAGAGGATGTGGGATTGTACGAAGACATTCCAGCAAATATCGCCCCTACAGACATGGAACACACTCGTTACGTTTCCACCAAAAGAAGAAACATGCAAAGCAAATTAGGCCAACAGATAGAATTGACTGATAACTTGATGAGCAAATTAGTTCCTTCAAATTAGTCAATGCGTGGAGATTACTTTAGAATAGAGAGGTTTGTGTATCCAGTAATATGGATTACAACCAAACTAATTCATGGAGACTCCCAAAATTCAATACAGATCGAGTAGATTGCGTTTAAAAATAGCATGGTCCTCAAAATCTTGCCAACCCAGCAAACGAAATAACAGAGAAGCTATAGAGGTCAATGAACAATTAGAAAGGCACCCACTTTTTAGAAAAGCTCTCCACTGTATCTTTAGACTATCAATTCGTAGTCATTTATTTTCTTAAATAGACTATGAAAAAAATACTCGTATCAAACAAAATAAGGCTTCAAAGAAAGGTCAAAGATACAGAGAGTAGGCCCCTTCAAAAACGAAGAAAAAGCTAAGAAAACAATTCACTTCGTTTTGGACTAGTAGAATAAAGAGAGATCAAATATTTCTCAACGAAAACAACACAAGCACACACACGTATATATGTGTGTATATATATGTGTGTGTGTGTATGCGCTGACCGCTTGTTGATATGGATTCCAACAAGCAGAACGTCAAGTACTTGGTAACCAAATATGTTAGAAATCAGAGACTGAGAGACGATGATGACGACTTACGAGGAAATGAGTGTTTTCTCAGGAAGATAGTAGGATAGGCATTCCTCGGATCAGAGTGGGAGCTCGATGCGTGATGCTTGAATACTGAGGGAGCAGCAGGCAACTGGAGGCCAGAGAGGGTGTAAACCATATCTTTCGTCCTTCGGGTTTCTCCTCCAGCTTCCTGTTCTGGAAAAAAGATGATTGGGTGGGCGGAATGCAGAGTACAATTTTGATCTGAGATCTGATACTACACTAGGATACAGTGTAGCAGGAGGGAGGCAGTGGCTATTATTAGTAGACTATATCAGGCAGGCGCCAAGCGTATCGTGAAGAGAGAAGCAGATGGTATGATAAGAGAGAGAAGGTGGGGTCCTATTGGACGACAGATTCCCAAACTCCAATGCTTGGCATTTGACATGTATCGAATTTGTTATTTAAAAAATAAAATGTTTTGTTGCAATCATATTTTTTGCAAAAATGCAAGTGACTTTGTAAAAAACACTTTCCCTTCTTCGAAAAGACAAGTATACACACTCTACATAAATTACATATCCCCTAAAACTTTCTCAAACTTTCTTTTTTCGGTTGTCTCATTAACTTTATCACTTTCCGTTTTAAGTAAAAGGATTGTTGTTCTAGTTAATTCTCTCTTTTTTACATAAATCTCAACCACACAGTATTATTTTATTAATCCCCATGTCAGTCAAACTTGATAAAGTTTTAAGGGACAGAAGGAGTATGATACACGGTTTATTACACAAGGACCCGTTGGTAACCGCCTCATCCAGTCATCCACCAACATTTTTATCAAATGGCGTAATTTTCAATTTTGCGTACCGAATTATATACACTCTCTCAATCCCCCTAACTTTGTCTCATTTTACCTTTTCTAGTTTGTCTCATACTGCATTTGGTAATATTTGAGTGGTTACAATTCATTCTTACTTTACTCACGCTTTATCAATCCAATATTAATCACACAATTCTATTTTTTCTTAAAAATCACACCACACATTTGTCCCAAACTTAAGGGGACAGAGGTAATATTAATAAAAGATATTAAGGTTGAAGTTATTTTTCTAAATGAATTTTTTTTGTTCATATAATTAATCTTTATTTTATTAATATAATATATTTTAAATATTATTTCTCAAACTTCAGCTTATTCGGCTGTTAGATCTTGGATTTCGTAAGTTTCAGCAAACTTAGCCGATTCGATCAATTTCAATGTTACAAGCATGCTCAAAATATATAAATTTCGCAAAATGTGTCAGACCAATTTTATATACCCCATACTATCACATAAGAGTATATAAAGTGATAAAACTTACATCATTATTTTACGCTATTTCTGGTAGCTTTCTCAGTTTTAATATTCTCCTTTAGAACTCTTCATTTCAAATTAGAATTTTTAAGCACACATGCTCCAATTGGAAATAACCATTGATCCCTCTCAATCTCGAGCTTGGAAAGTTTGATAAAGAGAATAGAAAAACACATAAAAAAAAGGGTAAATCTTTATCTTTATATATATCTTTATCTTTATATATATATATATATATATATATATATATATATATATATATGTTGAGGTTTATTCCTTCAATCTCTGGGCCCAACACGTAAGCCCAAAGGATCTCGAGTGGAAGAGGTGTAGGAGTGTGTGGATATTTAGCCCAACAACAATCAGAAAGATCAGGAAACAGAAGAAATAGCAGGCAATGTAAACAGGTATTATTAACTTCGTAATAACTCCCCTAAGTACAATCTACTTGCTAAAAAAGGCGCGTCGGCCGTTCGTCTTACAAGGCAGTAGAAGTGCTACCAGTAAGGATGCTAAAGCTAGAGTGCTAAGAATAGAAAGTTGCCCACCCTTTACAATGAAATAAATGTTTCTATTTATACCCACCAATGGGCAGGTGGCTATACTGACGTGGCAGCCTGTGGACCGCTGGTGCCCCAACCACCAAATCTTCAGCATTAAATGCACTTCCCGCCAGAATCTAGGTTTCCCGCCTAATCAGTGGGGACGTTCGTCCGCCCGGGAAGCGAGTTGGATTGCTCCAAGTGACCCTCAAGAGGTACCGGCTGTTCGTCTCCTGGCCTTAATGGATTCTCATCATGTGGACTGGGTTTCCTCCGATAACTATAGGCTTGCTCTGGAGACGTTCGTCGTCATTCTGATGACCCGTGGGCCTGCTCCCTGTCCCCGCATAGACGTCCGTCGAGATGGACCGCTGGGCCTAACTCCCTATTGCAGACGTTCGTCCCTCCTGGAGGAAACATGGGCTCGCCAGGCTAGTCCAGTGATCCAACCGGACGTACGTCTGGTAAGAAAGGGGTGAATGGGCCGGACCCCGGGCTTGGGCCATTAACCCAACACAAGTCCCCCACTTCTGATGTTCTGAGCATGCACAGGACATAAGGAAGTATGAGTCCCGTGAAGTAGACGTTCGTGTCTTGATACTTGTGTTTTATTGCATCCGGTGGAAGCGTATGCCCGTGATCATGGTGCTTGACAGCTGTTGACGGTTCAGGAAACGAGGTGACGGCTGCGGTAGCGGCGGTGCATTTTCCGAGGAAATGTCATCATTACGCTTCCACCCCACGCGCAGCGCGTGAGCCGGACTACGCTCCTCGCTACGTGTCGACCCCCCGTTGGTTCCCCCATCGGTGCTCCCCCTATAAATGCCGGGTTTTCCCTCTGGATTAGGGTTCTCGATTTCTGCTCTCTTGCTCTCGAATTTCCGCTGCTCTTTCAGTCTTCTTCCCCGCTTCCGAGTTCGGCTAGTCCCCTTGTAAGGTAATTTCCCTTCTGCTTCTTTTATCTGTCTTGACTTCTCACCGAAATGACCTCGATGGAGATCTCGTCAAGTTCTGATTCCGGTTCATCAGGTTCCTCCGCGGGCTCCTCTTCTGATTCCGGTGTGCGCTCCTCCGGGAAGGCTAGTGTTTCTGGGGCTTCCGGTTCGGCTACGACGGTGGGGACCATCCGGGCTGATGGTGAGCCCGATGACGCTTCCCAAGGTAACGGGAGCGTCTCCGGAGATGGGGATGTCAACGGGGCAGTAGATGTTATCGATGCAGTCCCCCTGAATGAGCGCCCCGCTGATTATGATTCTGGGGAAGAGGCCAAATCCGGCTCCGACATGGAGGTACATGATCTGGGGATCCCCACGGACATGGAGCGCCACATTTGTCCGATCAGGAGCGCCCTTGACCACGATCAAGTCCTTTCCCGTGTAGCTCTCAACAAAATCCGCACTTTCTTCCCCCCGCCGTTCGTCTGGAGCGTGAAGGGCGCTGAGCATGTGATGAGGAGACGTCCGGGGATGATCATGCTCCACCTGGATTCCGTTGAAGCCGGGCTGCGGTTTCCGTTTCACCCCTTCTACGTGGAGTTCTTCCACTGCTTCCAGGTGGCCCCGGCGCAATTTATGCCAAATTCTTATAGGTTTATCTCAGCCTTTCTGGTGCGCTGCAAACTAGCGGGAGCCACTGCCACTTTGGACCTGTTCCACTACTTCTACCGCATTACTCCCCAGAACTCTGATGGTTATCTGAGCGTGGCCGCACGCCCCGGAAGGCGGCTGTTCAAGAGCTATCCTTCGTCTATCCATGACTGGAAAAACCGCTTCTTCTTCCTTAGATACGATGGCCCTCCTCTCCCGGTTCGGTGGAATGGCTATCCCCCAAAGATTGAGTCACCGGAGCCGACCGACGATCTGCTTTGGGACGTGGAGAAGGTGTTGGAGGGCGGCGTCTGCCCTATAGCCGGATATCTGACCTTCGAGGCACTCTCCGGGGTAGGCATAGGTACCGCCCGTGTCCCTGGACTTTTTCCACCCTTCGACGCTCGTCTCGGGGTACCGGGCGGTCCTGTCCTTCGAGGTGAGTGTCCTATTACATTCTCTGTTCGTCTTCTAACCCTTAACTGTTTCGTGCAGGTTCTCCACCAGATAAGGCCCAGATGAATCACGCCGAGTGCTTGAAGACAAGGAAGGCCAAGGCGGCTGCTGCTAAAGCCACGTTGGCGAAAGCCAAGAACGCCCCTGCCTCGGACTCCAACTCTTCGGCCTCCGATGCTGTCCGGCAAACGGCTGAGGGTGAGCAGCACTTGATTGCCACCATGCTGGCCCAGGGGTCCGGGGCCCCTGCTCTCGAGGCTGCACTCCCGCCGCCGCCCGTCCCCACTAAGGCGGTCTCTCAGAAGGGGGTAGAGAAGGCCCCTGAGAAAAAGCAAAAGAGGGGCCGCGAGGCAGCCTCCGCCGGCCCTCTGCTTGAAGACGCCGGTGCCCTGCCCTTAAGCCGCCCGGCGGAGGAACTCTGGAGGGAGATGGCCCTCAAAGCTGGTCTTGAGCTGCCTCCCCGTTCGTCTTCTGAGGCGACCAGCGCTGCTCTGGCAGCTGCGCTTCAGGTACTTCCTCTATCCCAGATCTAGGTACATCTCCCATTCTCTGTTCATCCCTTGACCATGTGTTCTAACTCCCCTCTTTGTTCAGTCCGGACTTCTGGTCCTTCAGGCTGAAGCTGCAGGGAGGCCGACCTGAGAGAGGTCAAGGCCAAAGCAGATGCAGCTGTTGCTACAGCCCGGGAGGCCGCCCGTCGAGCCGAGGCGGAGTCTGCGGCCAAGGAGAAGGAGATTGCCGCCCTGCGGGCAGAATCCCGCAAACAGCTGGCCAGCCTTGAGGAAGCTGGTTTCAAGCTTGTTCCGGTGCACCCCACCGCAAAGGATGCAAGTCCAGAGTGGTTGATTGACACCTCCGGCTACAGGAACACCAGGGAGTTTATGGACTCTGCCAAGGATTATTGCGTCGGGGCCTTTGGCGACGTATTCTCTGCGGCCCTGGCGAAGATACCGCCCCGGCAGCGTCTGGCGTGCGGCGTCCGGATTCTAGAGAGCTCCCCTCTGTCGCACAAGTTCCTCTATGAGGTCGGCGATAGCACCTTCGCCGCTGGCTATAACGAGGGGGTTAAGGCCACCCTTCCCATTTTCTCGAGGCTGCAAGGGGCCGATTTTGAGCTGGCTGCGAATACAGACGACGATCTGCTGCTTCAAGCTCTAGGGAAGCTGGGGAGGGACCAGCGTCGAGAGGAGGCCAAGGCCAGAGGGGAGATTCCGGAACCCCCGACCCCCGAGCCCGAAGCTGAAGAGGAGGAGCAGATCCCGGGAGGCAGCCGGCCTGAGTCCCCATTTATGGTGTAATGTAATTTATACTTCTTTCCATCTTGCACTTGTAATGCCCAGTCGTTAGAGCTGAAGAATATACATACTTTTGCCCATAGTTGTCTCCACGTTCATGATTTTTTACTTCATTACTTTTCTTTCCTCTATCGCCCGTCGCGTGGAATCTCCTCCGGTGCCTCACTACACTTTTGACGCACAGTTAAAGTCTGTGGGGACGTTCATACCGGTCCCTCACTTTGTTTAGGGCAACGGCGTCCCCTTGCCATGCCTCCGCACGTACTCGACCGTGCGGACGTACCGCGAGAGTTCGTCTTCGGGCAACGACGCTCGGCACTGATGCTGGCTTGCCGTCCGGCAACAGTACTCTGATAGTGGCGCCCATCCTACAAGCGCGAGCATACCACCAACCGCTGTCTGTAGTCATCCTCAATGTCGCGAGACGACGTTCGTCGGTGGTTGCCTCCTTGGCCAGTAGTAATTTCTCAAGTATGGAGGTACGAACGTATTCCCCAGAACCAGCATTTGATAACGATGTTCGTCTGTTGTATGCATAAACACAAACATTCATGCTGCGCGTGCTCTACCCAAGCTTCGTAGCAAGACGTTCGTCTGGTCTAAATGGAAAGACGGACGAAGCCGCTGACGCGTATGCCTCTCATTTAGCTGCCGATATTAGGCGTAGACGATGGTCGCGATCTCTGGGCGTCTCTAAACCCTTTGGAACTGTCAAAACCCCCTTGGCGAGACGTTCGTGGCATTGATCCGGGTTTCCTCGCCGTGATTATGAGGTGAGCGAATCGAGGCACCTTTAATACCATGGTAGGTACCGGTATCTAGGCGCCACGTGTCCTACTTCGGTTGGCGCGATTCCACGGTGCTGCCTATAAGTACCCAAAAACCATGTGATTCATTCACACTTCTCCTTACGCTGCACAATTGTCTCCTCTCTCTAGGTTTCCTTCACCCCGTGTCGAATCTCGGATTTCCAAGGTACCGTTCGTTGCCATGTCTTCTGAAACCCGTTTCGACGATGGTTGTTCTTCTGGCGAGGACTTGGAATACTATGAGCGGGGAATGCTGCCCCGGCCTCCCCGTTACAGCCTCAGCTTCTCGTGCGTTCGGCGTCAAGTTCAACGCCTGACGAATGCTGACAAGCGTCTGATCAGCCAATGGTTCTATCCTCCAAGGACCTACGACGATCGGCGTCTGCGCAACCCCATGCGCCATCTGCCCGGCTATGTGGTGGTCCATTTGGATTCGGTGATAGCCGGGCTGAACTTCCCCTTACATAGCTTCCACTTGGAGCTTTTCAGGGCCCTTGAGATAGTGCCTGCGCAGTTCGTCCCTGCCGCTTATAGGATTATCGCCGGGTTCATCATTAGGTGCCATAGCGTCGGTGTGATCCCCACCGTGGACCTGCTAAACCACTTCTTCCGGTTGTCCCCCTTCGGACGCACGGGGTATTTGACCCTGATTGCCCGTCCGTCCATGGTTCTGTTCTCGAATAATGCTGGGAATCCGGACGGCTGGGAAGAGCGCTTCTTCCTGGCCGGAGTAGGCTCACCGATGCCATTCTCTGACCGGTGGAATGCTTACCCGGTGAAGACGATTCCGCCGCCCATGACGGACGAGGAGCTCGGGTATGCCAAGCGCATAGCTGGACTCGGCATCCAGAACCTCCGGTTGCTGGTGGCCGAGCCTTTTAAAGCTCGGGCTGGGTTAGGTGCGTCCGTTTGTACTTGTATTGTTTTATCATCTCTTCGCTGTTATGGCTCTGAACGTCTTGGTTCCTTTTGTGCAGGAGTTTTCCCATCTACGGCCACCATGGGTCGTACCAACAATACTTCGGCTGCCGCTGGCCGTGAGCATAAGGACCACAGCAAACCGGAGAGGCCGCTCGTCCCCAAGGTCGAAACACGGATGACCAGGTCACGGGCTGATGATGCTTCTGGGGCCGGTTCTTCCAAGAAGCCGCGCGTCGAGGGTACTGCCTCCAAGGCCATCATAGTGGCCGACGACTCTGATGGGGAGCCCGGGAGTCCCCTCAAGCGGAAACCCACTTCCCGGATCAAGCCCCGTGCTTCTCCTCCGCGGAATCCTGACGTCCGCCGTCTCCGGGATGATGATGCCCAAATTGCCAAGGGTTCTGACGACGCTCGTCCTCTTTCGCCCCCAGAAGCCAATGGGTCCTCCCTTGGCTTGATTGAATTCTCCGGGGTTGGTCCCCGCAAGGAGTCGATGATGCTCTTTGGCCAGACAACATCCTCTATATGGTGTGGCCTGAATCTCAAGGTCCCGCAGGACTTTGCTGCCCAAGAGGCCCCTGAAGATCTCTTGGAGTGCGGTCAGAGCACCCTGGATAAGGCCGGGCTCTACTTCCATAGGGCTCGGATGGCTTTCGAGCATCAGGGTAGGGAGATGGCCAGAGTACGGGCTGAATGTGATGCCCTTCTAAGGAATGTCAAAGGCAAGGCTGGAACTCTCCAAGAGAAAGCTGATGCCTACGACAAGCTTGTCCAGGAGAATGCTTCCCAGAAGGAGCTCCTTAGGAAACAGGAGGCCGAGCTCGTGGACCTCCGTAGCCGGATGTGGGCCGTAGAGCAGGCCAAGGTGGAAATCCGTCGTACGGGCGTTGATAATCATGTTCCCATTTATGAGGCCGACGTTGCCAAGATCAAGGAGTCTGGCTCTATCGCATTTCAGAAATCCAAAGCTTACATTGGTGCCATTCATACCATGGCCATGAAGTTCCTCCCGAGGCTCGTCGGTGAGTTTTTGGCCACCTGCCCGGACGCCTATCTGGATGGGGTTAAGTTGCTCCAAGCCACCCCCACCGGACGGCGTTTCCTTGATGATCTCGCCGATGACACCTATCGTAAGGGCATGGTTGGGCTAGTAGCGGAGAATCTCCTGACGTTCGAGCGTCACTTCGGGGCTCCTTTCGATCCGGAGGCGGCTGGTTTTGACTTTCTGATGGCGGACGCTCATGCGGGGGCCCTTGAGCTACTGAAGGAGCGTAGGGAGCAGGAGGAAGCCGAAGCTAGAGAAAAGGCCAAGCAGACTCTTTCCAAGGCTCCAACTCCGGACGTCGATCAGCAATAATTCTCCGTTCATTGTCTTGTACTTGTACTAATTTTTTCATTATCCACATTGTACTTAGCACATTTGTTACTTTCCGGTCATCAGTACCGAAGAATAAAAATCGTTGTTTGCTCCGTGCTCTTCTTCTTTTTTTTTGGAGTCTTTTAGTCTTCGTTCGTCCTTGGTTCTTGGTCCTACCGGCATCCTTACTTCGAAGGACGTCCGGTATCCTCGAAACCCGCAAGGAGGAACAGGTTTATCTACATCGAGATTCCCCCTTTTTCGTTCGTCCGTGGTCCCTTTAGTCCTACCGGCGTCTCTTGCTTCGAAGAGGACGTTCGGTATCCAAAGAACTCGCAGGGACGAACTGGTTTACCCTCGCGGGTTCCCGGCTTTGTTACCCCACGTCCATCGATCCATGGTCATTGTGGGATGAACAGGTTTATCTTGGCAAGGCTCCCTTGGTTCGTCTAGCGCCCTCCGCGTCTCTACTAACCTCTACATCGAGAGGTGTTCGTCTTCGGCGGTGGGAGAAGATCTGGCACGCCCGGGCGAGATTCCCTTCCACATAGGAGCTCCTCTCCTCTTCTCCCCATCCTTTTTTTTTGGGGGGGGGGAGGCAATCTATATTCTTCGTTCGTCCTTGGTTCTTGGTCCTACCGGCATCCTTACTTCGAAGGACGTCCGGTATCCTTGAAACTCGCAATGAGGAACAGGTTTATCTACATCGAGATTCCCTGGTGCTTCGTGCGTCCCTGGTCCGGGGTTCGGCCGATGCTCCTTGCTTCGAAGAAGCCGATCGATGGCCGTGAGACTCACAGGAACGGACAGGTATATCTACATCGAGATTCCCTTCCTTGACGGCCGTTGGAAAGAGCAAAACTGATCAAAAACAGGGGGCCTTATTATTGACGACGTCCGGTCATTTTACATGGGAGTAGGAATAATACAAAGACAACAGCCTCTAACTATTGATAGAACTTCTTCAGGTGTTCTACGTTCCATATCCCGGCATGGTTCCCCTCCAGGGTATGGAGGAGGAACGTCCCCTGGTTATATCTTCTGATGACCCGGTAAGGCCCTTCCCAATTTTTAGCCATCTTGCCACCCTCGAGTGGTTTGCTCTTCTCTCTTTTTCTGAGTACGAGGTCCCCGGCCTCTATTTCACGGAATTTCACGGCCTTGTTGAAGTATCTCTGCGTGGCCCTGTGGTACTCTTCCATGCGACGAGCCGCTAGGTCCCTCCGTTCCTCGATGAAATGGAGCTCCGCTCGTAGGTTGGCCTCGTTGTCCTCCGGCTGGTAATGCTTGGTGCGATGTGTGGGCACCAGCACCTCCGTCGGCACCTTAGCTTGGAAACCATAAGCCAAGGCAAAGGAGGTTTCCCCAGTCGCCGTTCTCGGCGTCGTCCTGTACGTCCACAAGACATAATTCAGCTGCTCCGGCCAGGTGGAGGTGTAGTCTTCTAACTTCTTCTTGATGCCATCCATGATGGTCCGGTTCATGTTCTCCACCTGGCCGTTCGCTTGCGGTTAGGCCACCGAGGCCTTAGAGTGCCTGATGCCCCACTTTGCCAAGTATGCCTCAAATCCTCTGCCGACGAACTGCCGGCCGTTGTCGGTGACGACCTGCTCCGGAATCCCGAAGCGGCATATGACGTTCTGCCAGACGAACTTCTGGCATTGGAATTCAGTGATGGATGCCAGTGGTTCGGCCTCCACCCACTTCGTGAAATAATCAATCGCCACAATGACGAATTTTCTTCCTCCAGCGGCTGTTGGCAGAGGACCCAGCAAATCTATGCCCCACCTAGCAAAAGGTAGTGCGATGGTCATCGGGGTGTAGAAGCTCGCCAGACGTCCAGGGACAGGTGCATACTGCTGGCATACTGCGCACTTCCGAGTATGGTTGAAGCAATCTTGCTGTATGGTCGGCCAGTAATAGCCCTGCAGGATGATTTTCCTGGCCAAGGTTCGGGGGCCTTGGTGGCTGGAGCAGATCCCCTCATGTATCTCTTCGATCACCGCTGCTGCTAGGCTCGGCGGGAGGCACCTGAGGTAAGGCCCGCCGAACGTCTTCTTGTAGAGCTGCCCATCAATAAGCTCAAAGTTAAGGGCGCGCCTCTTTATCCACGCAGCTTTTCCTGCGCCGCCGTCATCTTCGGGCTCCGGGAGTGTTCCATCCCTGAGGTAATCTGCTATCTCCTTCGTCCAATTGGGTTCGGCGAGAGAGATAACCTCCACCTGGATGACGTCCGTCGCCGGTGCTGGGAACACCTCCTGCCTGACGAAACCTCTGATGTGGCGGGGGATGCTTATCTCTGAATCATCAGTTGGGGGGTTGCTTAGCTTTGACAGTATGTCCGCCTCTGCATTCTCCACCCGCGATACCTGCTCAAGGATCACCTGCTCAAATTGCGCGGTTTGTTCCTCCGCCAATTCCTTGTAAACCTTCATTCTCTCCTCCCTGGTTTCTGCAACGCCGTTCATCTGGGTTACCACCAGCTGGCTGTCCATCCTCACCTTCAGACGAGCTGCTCCAAGTGCCTTCGCGCATTTCAGTCCTACGATAAGTGCCTCGTACTCAGCCTCGTTGTTGGTGACCTTGAACTCAAATTTCATAGAGTAATACGCCTTGAAACCCTCGGGGGAAGTGATCACCGCTCCTCCGCCACAGCCTCGCGCGCTTGAGGCCCCATCGGTGTACATCTCCCACCAATTATTGAAGTCGTTGCTGTCATGGGATTCGTCCTCGGTGCGCGCGGTGCATTCTGCAATGAAGTCCGCAAGTGCCTGTCCCTTGATCGTCGGCCTTGGTTTGAAGTCCACGTCGTACTGGCCGATCATCAAGGACCACTTGGTTATCCTCCCGCTTGCCATTGGGTTTCTGAGGACTGTGGCGAGGGGCTGCGTCGTGTAGACTGTTACCGGATGTGCTTGGAAATACGGTGCTAGGCGCTTGATGGATGCAATCAAGGCGAGGACCGTCTTCTCCATCAGTGTGTATCTCGTCTCGGGACCGTTCAACGCCTTGCTCACAAAGTATATTGGCCGTTGAACGCCTTCTGACTCCTTCAGCAGTACGGCACTCACGGCCAGATTGGCTACTGCTAAATACATGTAGAATCTCTCCCCGGGATCCGCTTTGGTGAGGACGAGCGGAGAGGACAGATATGCCTTAAAATCTTCGAAAGCAGCCTGGCACTCCGGGGTCCATTCGAAGGGATTGGCCTTCTTCATAATCTGGAAAAAGGGAATCGCCTTATCAGCCAGCTTGGATAAGAATCTGCTCAGGGCTGCCAGACGCCCGGTGAGCCGCTGCACGTCCTTGAGATTCTTGGGGGCCTCCATGTCCATAATTGCCTTTACCTTCTCCGGGTTAGGCTCGATTCCCCGCTCGCTCATCATGTATCCGAGGAACTTGCCGCCCCTGACGGCAAAGGCGCATTTCTTCGGATTGAGCCTCATGCTGGCCCTCTCCATGATACCGAAGACCCTCTCCATATCTTGGACATGGTCCCCCTTTTTCTTACTCTTGATCAGGATGTCATCCACGTAAGCTTCCATTGTGTTCCCCAGTACGTCCTTGAACAACATCCCGATCATCCTTTGGAAGGTAGCCATGGCATTCCTCAGGCCGAATGCCATGACGATGTAGCAGTACACGTCATCCGCCGTGACGAACGCCGTTTTCTCGGCATCATCGGGGTGCATGAACACCTGATGGTAGCCTCTGAATGCGTCCATGAAGCTGAGCAGCTCGCAGCCTGCTGTCTCATCCACCAGCAAGTCGATCCTCGGAACAGGATAAGGATCCATCGGACAAGCTTTGTTGAGGTCCGAGTAATCGACGCACATCCGCCACGTGTCGCCCTTTGGGGCTAGTACCACGTTGGCCAACCACTCCACGTGGATGACCGGCCGGATGTGTTTGATGCTGAGGAGAGTTGCTGTCTCCTTTTTGATGAAATCGCGCCGGTCGGCCGCCATGTATCTTTTCTTTTGTTGTATGGGCTTGGCGTCCGGCCGCACGGCGAGCCTATGGCATATGAGATTGGGGTCGATGCCCGGCATGTCCTCCGACCCTCTAGCAAACAGGATTTTGAACCTTCGGAGGACAGTTATGATCCCCGCTCTGATCTCCGGCTCTAGATCTGCACCGATTGACACCTTCCTGTCCGTCGGGTCGTCGAGCTCGATTTCTTCCAGCAGGGTTGCTGGCTCCAGATGAGCGTCCTAGTCGGCTTGTTTGGCCTTCTCGGAGATGCTGTTGACCCGAGCCTCCCGCTCGTTGAGCTTCTCCATGGCCTTTGTGTAGCAGGCCCTGGCCCTATGCGGGTCCGTACGTGCTACTCCCACTCCAGTGTCGGTGGGGAATTTGATGCATGAGTGCCGTACGGAGCATATGGCCCCCAGGTCTTCCAAGCCGGGCCGGCCCAAAATGGCGTTGTGGGCGCACTTCAGGCGGACAACGACGAACGTCATCCCGATCCGGGCAGTGTGAGGGCCGTCGCCGATCTCTACTGGCAGAATAATGGTGCCTTCAGCGTCAATGCAATCCCCGGTGAAGCCGGACAGCGAGGTACGCAGAGGGTGCAACATGTCCTTTTTGAGCTTCATCCCCTCGAACGCCTCCCAGTAGAGTACGTTCACACTGCTCCCGGTATCAACAAGGACGCGGCGGATGATGGCATCGTTCACGTCCATGCTGATCACCAGCTCGTCCCTGTGCGGCGCTGGTGACATCGGCAGATCGGCGGGCCCAAAAGTGATTGCCTCGATCTTGTTGCGTTTGGTGGGGGGTGCTGATATGGAGCCCACATAGAGTGATCTCTCGAATTTTTTCCGCTCGGCGGGTGTATCCCCCGTCTCAGCGCCCCCGAAGATCACCTTGATCTCCAGCTTCTTCTTTTTGCCCTTCGGGCCAAGGGACCCCTCCGAACGTTTATCTGTGTTCCGATAATCCACGTCCTGAGGTTCCGCGTCGCGGCGTCATGTTCGAGGTCTCGGGTTCGGCTTCTGTTGGCTGTTTTTGTTCAACAGCTAGGTGAACTCGCCCAAGTACCCCTGACGGACCAGCTCGTCGATTGCTTTCCTTAGTTGGCTGCAGTTGTCGGTTAGGTAGCCGGCCCTCCGATGGTATTCACAGTAAGCAGATTGGTCAAGCCCCATATGCTTCTTCATATCTTGGGGTTCCACCAGGAGGCCCTTGTCTTTGATGGCTTCAAAAATTTGGCTCACTGGATAGGCCAAGGGAACGTAGCGGTCGTCCGGCCGCGTCTGACTATCTCCGGACAGAGCCTTCCAAGGGACCATCGCCCCTCTCGCCTTCTTCTTTTTGTTTGGGGGGGAGGGCCCGGGTCTAGGGCTGAGCCTGTCCGCCATCTTCCGTTGCTGGGCCGCGGGAACCCCGTCCCGCTGCCTGATCTCCTCCTCAATAGAGGCATACTTCTGGGCCCGAGCCAGAACCTCGGTGTAGCTGGTGTCGGGGTTCCTCCTCAGGTCCCGGTACAGATCTCCAGTAGCCAAGGCGCTGGTGAACATGTTTGTGGCCAGACGTTCGTCCAGATCATCGACCTGCAGGACTTCGTCCCTCCACCTTACCAGGAACCTAGCCAGCGGTTCGTCCCGCCCTTGTTTGATGTGGGCGAGAGCCGTGACGTCCTTCCTGGGGGTGGTGCTGGCAGCGAATTGGGCCATGAACTGCCGGGAGAGCTGTTCATATGAGTCGATGGTACCCGGCCTCAGCTGGCCGAACCATTCTTGCGCTGGCCCCCTGAGGGTGCTGAAGAACAGTCTGCAGATGGCCTCGTCCGATGCTCCCAGCATGGATAGATTTCCTTGGTAGCTAATCAGGTGGGCCTTGGGGTCACCGGCTCCATTGTACACCAAGTTGCCCGGGGGTCTGCAGTCCCGGGGAATCTCGACGCTCATCACCCGGGGGGTGAAGGGCGATGTGAGAGAGAAGGAGGGCGTGGCTGAGCCGGCATCCGTCCGTCTGTTCATATCGGCAATCTGCCGTTCCATCGCCTCCAGCCTTGCATCCTGTGCGGCCCTTCCGGGGGACACAGGAGGCATTGCCTCGAGGGCAGTGTTTCGCTGAGCGGCCACAGCATCGTGCGGCCGCCTAAGGATTTGTGCCCCTCGCCGTTGGAAACGTCGTCCAACGGTGTTGATCCTTGGGGTTTCGTCCCCCCGCGAGATTTGGCGGGGAACTGATGGTGTGTGCGTCCTGAAAGCAGTAGCGCTGATATTCGTTCGCCCTCCCGTCCCTTGGGAGCCTGAACCTCCACCCAGCCGCTCATGGACGGAGGGCCGGTGGTCGCTTGATCCTGTCGTATCATCGTACGACTGCATACGGCAGATGGGAGAGAGGGGTGTTCGTTGGGTGCTTGCAGAGTACACCTGCTCCTGAGCCTCCCGCTCGTCTGCCAATCGGCGCATGGTGTCAGCAAGTTCCCGCATGAGGCGGGGATCCTGCCTGGCCTCAAGGGGAATGAGGTCAGTGATACCTGACCGCTTTTTTTTCTGCAAGTGTACAGATCGGTCGTAGTAAAACCTAGAGTATTCTAGGGTCGATCCCACGAGGAGCACAAATTGAATTTTAATGGTTTAAGTTTCTATCAACAAAGTAAAAACTGATTTTGATTTGATTTTGATAAAATAAGAGCGAGAAGTAAACAGAATTAAGAATAAATCAAGTAAACAATAGATAAAATGGCCCTCGGGATTCGGGTTATACACTTAATATTAATAGAAAATCTCAGTGTTGGTTCAAGCAATTAAAGTGACAATTGGTTCTAAAATATGCTAATACTCCGTCGAGATATTAGCGTGTACCGGTTAAGCTAGTGTTAATCCGTCAATCAAACACTAAACTTAACTAGTCAAAAGGCGACAATTGAAATTCACCACAAATTCCTAACTATTTCTAGTATAGGTAAATCATGTTTATTTTACGGGCTCAAGTATCATGCCTCACCCGTCGGTGCATCACACGATACCTAACATAAGAATTAAGCACGAGCTCAATGCAAAATTCATCAATGAAATTCATAAAATAAATTTAATTGGAAAAATAATCTGTCGATTACAATGGAAGAACCAATCACAAGAGACAATCACTTAATACCAAGCTTTAATACCGAATCCCTCGGGATAAAATTCTAGCCAAAAATCATACTTAAAGTAAGAAAGAAATCACTTTTCAATAGCATAAACATGAAGGTAGAAGTTCTGAAATTGAACTACAAAAACTAGAAATTCTGAAATTAAACTAACTAATTAAAAGAGACTGAAAAACCGAAGACATCGATGAAGGAGCGGCTGGATTCCTCTTTCTTTCTCTCCTGTTTTCCCCTCCGTTCCCTCCTCCTTTCCTGCTGCGATGCTGCTGCATTTTATATGACGGCCTGGGCAGATTTTTGGATCTTCAAATTGGGGGAGTTAATCCCCAACGGCTCCCTCCATTAAATTCGGCCAAGATTGCCTTTTCTTTTGATGATTGGGAATGTCAAATCCATCTCAAGATATGAAGGAGAGGTTAGGATGATTTGCCAGAAGTTTCCTTGTTATCCAAAGACGAAAATTATGCCCTCTTTGTGCGCAAGATGATCTTTCTAAAAATGATTTGGAGAGGTTACGGGAAAGTTTATTTCCTTGTCATTCTTGGGCTGATTTTGAGCAACTTATCCTTTTTCTTCTCATCTCTTCTAAATTGACCTCAAAAGTTCAAGCTTCTTTAATTTAAGACTCATCCTAGAAAAAAAATAGTTTTATCACAAATCAGGAATAAAAGTCCAAAAAATGAATTCAAATAGGCCCAAAATATCAAAATGAATTATCATAAATAAAGAATAAATTTGGGCCTATCAAATTCCCCCACACTTAGGGTCTTGCTTGTCCTCAAGCAATAAAAAACGAGTGCATGCAAAGTCCAACTTGAGCACAACCAGAATACTTAGAGTTCTCCCAGGAAGACCCTCATGGTCTGATTTGCTTACTTGCCTCAGGAATGCCAAGTTAGAATCAACTTTAGCTACTCAAGCACATTGCTAGTATAAAACAATATGACCATGCTATTCTTGAAGTATTAAAAGAGAGTGCAGAAACAGAACTTTGAAAACCAGCTGGAAACTAGTAAAATTATCAACAAAACAGCTGCTCTCTAAGGCAAAAAAAACAGCACTTCAAAGTTCAAAAGACAAGTGCTTCTTTCTAAAAACCATTTCATCAATTTGTAGCACAAAGCTTGCCCAAAAATCACCATTGAGTTGCAGAGCTGCATTAATAACTTAAAAGAATCCCCAGCACACTTGAGAATCAAGGAATAAAGTTTAAAATTCAAAGATTCTTTCATTTACGAATACCAATGACATATTGAAAAAAAAACTAGCTTTATGTTTGAAGCTAACTAAAATTGATGCTAACAAGGTATTAAACTCATCATTGGCCATAAAAGGTCCAAACTGGGAAAGAATTCAAGCTCAACGTTACTGAGATTCAAGGCCAAAACCACAACAACCTCCCCCCACACTTGAACACAACATTGTCCTCAATGTTAATAGTAAAAGGTGAAGGGAAAAGAGTACTCCCTTGAATTATTGATTTAGAAGAAATCAGCTGGAGTATATTCAGGCTATGCTCCATCATCAGATCATCATTTATTCTGCAAACAAAAGGAAACAAAAAAAACGAAGAAAGTAGAAAACTAGAAGAAGAAGGAAAAATGAAAATCAAAGGACACCAAGGTAATGAAATGTTGGGTTGCCTCCCAATAAGCGCTTTAGTTAACGTCTAGAGCTAGACACTTCAAAAAAAATACGTCAATCCGAATGGGGGGTGTTTGATTCAGCATTAGGAACTGTCTCCCCACGAAAAAAATGCTTCAATCTTTGTCCATTGACCACGAACGGCCTCTTCTCACTGCCCTCGATCTCAATTGCTCCATAAGGATGGACTTTGGTCACAACAAAGGGTCCAGACCACCTGGATTTCAGTTTACCTGGAAAAAGCTTAAGACGAGAGTTAAATAACAAAACTTCTTGCCCTTCCTTAAACTCCCTCCTTAGAATTTTTTTATCATGCCATGCCTTAGTCCTTTCTTTATAAATTCGAGAGTTCTCGTAAGATTCTCGACGAATCTCATCAAGTTCATTTAACTCAAGCAATCTCTTTTCACCTGCAGCTTTCAAGTCATAATTCAAAGTTTTGACAGCCCAGTAAGCACGGTGTTCTAACTCAACCGGGAGATGACAAGACTTACCATAGACTAACCTGTATGGAGACATCCCTAAGGGTGTTTTATAGGCAGTCCTATAAGCCCATAACGCATCAAGCAACTTTAATGACCAATCTTTCCGAGTTGAGTTAACTGTTTTTTCAAGAATAGACTTAATCTCACGGTTGGAAACCTCTACCTGTCCACTTGATTGTGGATGGTAAGTGGTTCCAGATTTGAGATGACAACCATATTTGGAAAGCAATGATAAAAACTGAGAATTTTTAAAATGCACACCATTATCACAAATGAAAGCTCTAGGTACACCAAAGCGAGATATGAGAGACCTAACAAACTTAACCACGCTTTTTGCGGTATTATCGGGTAAGGCAACTGCCTCTACCCATTTAGATACATATTCGACCGCAACCAGAATATAAAGCTTACCATTGGAAGGATGAAATGGACCCATAAAGTCCAGACCCCACAAATCAAACAATTCAACTTCAAAAATACCTTGTTGAGGCAATTCATGCCTCTTACCAATGGTTCCAGTACGCTGGCATCTATCACACGCCATCACAAAGCTCCTAGTGTCTTTAAAAAGAGTTGGCCAGTAGAAGCCGCTCTGCAGAACTTTTGCTGCTGTCCGCTCAGCCCCATGATGACCACCGTAAGGCGAGGAATGACAATCGTTGAGAATCTGGACCATCTCTTCCTCGGGCACACATCTCCTCACAATTCCGTCAACACATCGTTTAAAGAGCAAGGGATCATCCCACATATAATGCTTGACATCGGCAAAGAACTTCTTTTTCTGGTGGTAACTTAGGTCCTGCGGAACAATGTTAGAAACTAGAAAATTCACATAATCAGCAAACCAAGGAACTATAGATTTATCAATGGCCCAAAGGCCCTCATCTGGAAACTCATCATTTATTGGTTTCTCAGGAATTACAGCTTGTGAACGCTCTAAACGAGACAAGTGGTCAGCAACAAGGTTTTCCGACCCCTTTTTGTCTCTTATTTCTAAATCAAACTCCTGCAGTAATAAAACCCATCTTATTAGTCTAGGTTTTGCATCTTTCTTCGATAGAAGATACCTCAATGCAGAGTGATCAGTAAAAACTATCACTTTTGATCCAACAAGATAAGAGCGAAATTTATCAAGAGCAAAAACAATAGCTAAAAACTCTTTTTCAGTAGTTGCATAATTAATTTGAGCACCATTCAAAACCCTACTGGCATAACAAATAACATGCAAATTCTTCTCTCTTCGTTGGCCCAAAACTGCCCCTAAAGCAAAATCACTCGCATCGCACATTAATTCAAAAGGCAAAGTCCAATCAGGAGCAACTATAATAGGAGAAGAAGTTAAAGCTTGTTTCAAAACATTAAAAGCATGCAAACAGTTTTCATCCATCAGAAAAGGTGTATCTTTTACTAGTAAATTACAGAGAGGTTTTACAATTTTAGCAAAATCTTTAATAAACCTTCTGTAAAAACCAGCGTGTCCTAAAAACTTCTAACAGCTTTTACGGACGTAGGAGGAGGTAACTTTTCAATAACCTCAACCTTAGCCCTATCAACTTCAATTCCTTGGGCAGAAACTTTATGTCCTAGAACAATACCTTCAGTGACCATAAAATGACATTTTTCCCAATTAAGCACAAGGTCAGTTTCCACACATCTCGCTAAAACACGTTCTAGATTAGTTAAACAACAATCAAAAGACATGCCAAACACAGAAAAATCGTCCATGAAAACTTCAATAATGTCACCAACCATATCAGAAAATATAGACATCACACATCTTTGAAAAGTAGCAGGTGCATTACAAAGACCAAAAGACATTCTTCTAAAAGCGAACGTACCAAACGGGCATGTAAATGTAGTTTTTTCCTGATCTTCCGGAGCAATAGGAATTTGAAAATAACCGGAAAAACCATCAAGAAAACAATAATATGCATAACCAGCTAGGCGTTCTAACATCTGATCAATGAAAGGTAGCGGGAAGTGATCTTTTCGGGTCGCAGCATTAAGCTTTCTATAATCTATACAAACCCTCCACCCAGTCACAGTCCTGGTAGGTATTAATTCATTTTTATCATTACTAACAACCGTAATACCCCCCTTTTTCGGAACAACCTGAACTGGGCTAACCCACGAGCTATCTGAGATAGGATAGATAATACCTGAATCCAGCAACTTATGAATTTCTGCCCGCACAACTTCTTTCTTATTAGGGTTAAGACGTCTTTGGGCTTGCACACAAGGAATATGATCATCTGTTAATAAGATTTTATGCATGCAAATCGAGGGAGATATACCTTTAACATCAGCAATAGACCATCCTAAAGCTGCCCTGTACTTCTTCAAAAGAGATAACAACATTTCCTCTTCTTCAGGCTTCAAATAAGCATAAACAATCACTGGAAAAGTATTATTATTTCCAAGAAATGCATATTTCAGATTTGAAGGAAGAGGTTTAAGCTCAAGTTGTGGAGGTGATTCATGTGAGGGAGGAAGGGGAGGGGTGCTTCTACCTAAATCCTCATATTTCTTTCCAAAGTTACTGGTTAATGAACCTCGACCCTCTAAACTCATCACACAATCAGAAAAAACAGAATCTTCCTCTTTTTCATTCAAATTAAGAGCAATACATGCTTCAAGAGGTTCACAAAATGAATGCTTAGCAAAAGTTTCAGAAATAAGAGAATCAACTGAGTCTAAAGCATAACAAGAATCATCAAAAGCAGGAAACTTAACAGCCTTAGCAATAGTAAACTCCTCTTTTTCAACCCCAACCCGAAAAATTAATTTTCCTTGAGGCATATCAATCAAAACCCCGCCAGTTAATAAAAAAGGTCTGCCCAAAATAAAAGAAGTATCAGAATCAATTCCTATATCAAGCACGAGAAAATCTGCGGGAAAATAAAATTTACCCACTTTAACTAGGACATCTTCAACAACACCAAGCGGATACTTAACCGACCTATCAGCCAGTTGTAAAGAAACAGTAGTGGGCTTTATATCAACAATTCCAAGTGTTTTGCAAACAGTTAAAGGCATCAAATTGATACTAGCACCTAAATCACATAAGCACTTATCAATAACAACATTACCAATAGTGCAAGGTATAGAAAAACTCCCTGGATCTTTTAACTTTGGTGGCAGTTTGCTCTGTAGTATGGCACTGCACTCTTCACTTAACTGGACAGTCACAAACTCCTCGAGTTTCTTCTTGTTTGACACCAACTCTTTAACATACTTGGCATAGGAAGGCATCCTGGCAAGTGCTTCAGCAAATGGGATATTAACTTGCAGCTTCTTAAACATCTCTAGAAACCTCTGAAAGTTATTGTCCTGATTTCTCTTACGCAGCCTCTGTGGATAAGGAATAGGCGGCACATACGGCTCGGGAGGAACATATGGTTTTTCAGCCACCATTTCAGCTGGTTGAACCACGTCATTCTTGGTGAATGTCGAGTCATCTTGATCTCCGGTTACCTCTTGTGCAGCAACTTGATTTTGGATAGTTTTTTCCTTGACTGGAGCTCTCTCATGAATAGTGTTAGGCATTTTTTTTCCGCTTCTTAATGTGACTGCCATCGCGTCTCTTGGATTAACATCAGTGCTTGCTGGAAGCTTGCCTTTGTCCTTCTCCGTTACCATTCTAGCTAATTGCCCAACTTGCACTTCGAGAGTATGAATCGAAGCTTGGTTAGATTGCACCACCTTGTCAATTTTAGCATCCATTTTTTTCATGGTTGCATCTTGATTCGCCATGTACTGCACGACTAATTCTTCAAATTGTGGCTTTTGTGCTGGCATTTGTAACTGATATGAAGGCATTACTTGTTGCTGAAATGGGGGAACTTGTGCTTGCTGGAACCCAGGAGGTCCCACTGGCCTAGCATTGCCCGGATCCTTCCATGAGAAGTTAGGGTGACTCCGCTAACCTGGATTATATGTGTTTGAGAAAGGATCATTCTTTTGTGGCTGGTTTTGCTTATTTCCATAAGCTCCCATATAGTTCACCTCTTCACTAGATTGTTGGTTCATACCTGCATGAATACATAAGTTAGCACTGTGTCCAATTAAACCACAAAAAGCACATACCTCGCTGCTTGGATTTTCACGAGCCATCAGTAACTGCATTTGATTATTTAGCTCAGCCAATTGTGTTGCCAAATCTGGTTGGGCGTTCACTTCATGCACAACCTCCCTACGACCTCTCACAGCCTTCTGTTGAGAATTAGTAGCTAAATTCTTATAAATGTCCCATAACTCATTAGCATTTTTATCTCCTGTATAACCACCACAAGCAGTATCTACAAGAGTTTGGCAATTCGGAGTAAGACCATCATAGAAAAATTGAGTTAAAAGTAACACAGAAAACTGATGGTGGGGGCACTGGTTCAAAAATAAATTAAACCTTTCCCATGCTTCATGAAATAATTCCCTTTCCCCTTGAACAAAATTGCAAATTCTACTCCTATAATCCATTGTTTTCTGGTTAGAATAGAATTTGAACATGAAAGCATCATAAACTTGCTCCCAATTGGTTAGAGAGCGTTCTGGCAAATTTAGCAACCACTGTCTAGCCTCACTTTTCATGCAATAAGGAAAACATCTCATGCGAAGCTCATCTTCGGATAAATTATTTAAAGGAAAAGTTTGTACCGTACTATAAAGCTCACGCATGAATCCCAATGCATCCTCAGTTCCCAGTCCATTAAAGGAGGGAAGCATATTAAGATGAATATTTTTGAGCTCATAGTTTCTTGCAGCATCAGAAAGTAAAATACAAGAAGGGTTGGCGGCTATTACCGGACGCTGGATATCCCTCAAACGTGGAGGTGGCGGGACAACAACTTGCCTATTATTGTTATCGTTCGCCATAACTAATCTTCTTCTTGCTTTTCTTTGTCTAAAAGTGCGTTCAATCTCAAGATCTAAGGGTTCCAAATCTGCGTTAAGCTGGTTTCTGGATCCCCTTAATCGCATAAAAATCTGCACTTACTGAAAAAATTGTGAAGCATAATGCAGTGATAATAAAAGAGAATAAAATGGAAGAAAGAAAAACAATAGTTAACAGAAACAAAACCAAAAAGAAACAATTTAAGCGCTCCCCGGCAACGGCGCCAAAACTTGACCGCTTTTTTTTCTGCAAGTGTACAGATCGGTCGTAGTAAAACCTAGAGTATTCTAGGGTCGATCCCACGAGGAGAACAAATTGAATTTTAATGGTTTAAGTTTCTATCAACAAAGTAAAAACTGATTTTGATTTGATTTTGATAAAATAAGAGCGAGAAGTAAACAGAATTAAGAATAAATCAAGTAAACAATAGATAAAATGGCCCTCGGGATTCAGGTTATACACTTAATATTAATAGAAAATCTCAGTGTTGGTTCAAGCAATTAAAGTGACAATTGGTTCTAAAATATGCTAATACTCCGTCGAGATATTAGCGTGTACCGGTTAAGCTAGTGTTAATCCGTCAATCAAACACTAAACTTAACTAGTCAAAAGGCGACAATTGAAATTCACCACAAATTCCTAACTATTTCTAGTATAGGTAAATCATGTTTATTTTACGGGCTCAAGTATCATGCCTCACCCGTCGGTGCATCACACGATACCTAACATAAGAATTAAGCACGAGCTCAATGCAAAATTCATCAATGAAATTCATAAAATAAATTTAATTGGAAAAATAATCTGTCGATTACAATGGAAGAACCAATCACAAGAGATAATCACTTAATACCAAGCTTTAATACCGAATCCCTCGGGATAAAATTCTAGCCAAAAATCATACTTAAAGTAAGAAAGAAATCACTTTTCAATAGCATAAACATGAAGGTAGAAGTTCTGAAATTGAACTACAAAAACTAGAAATTCTGAAATTAAACTAACTAATTAAAAGAGACTGAAAAACCGAAGACATGGATGAAGGAGCGGCTGGATTCCTCTTTCTTTCTAAGACATCGATGCTGCTGCATTTTATATGACGGCCTGGGCAGATTTTTGGATCTTCAAATTGGGGGAGTTAATCCCCAACGGCTCCCTCCATTAAATTCGGCCAAGACTGCCTTTTCTTTTGATGATTGGGAATGTCAAATCCATCTCAAGATATGAAGGAGAGGTTAGGATGATTTGCCAGAAGTTTCCTTGTTATCCAAAGACGAAAATTATGCCCTCTTTGTGCGCAAGATGATCTTTCTAAAAATGATTTGGAGAGGTTACGGGAAAGTTTATTTCCTTGTCATTCTTGGGCTGATTTTGAGCAACTTATCCTTTTTCTTCTCATCTCTTCTAAATTGACCTCAAAAGTTCAAGCTTCTTTAATTTAAGACTCATCCTAGAAAAAAAATAGTTTTATCACAAATCAGGAATAAAAGTCCAAAAAATGAATTCAAATAGGCCCAAAATATCAAAATGAATTATCATAAATAAAGAATAAATTTGGGCCTATCAATACCCCCGTTCCCCCGGAGGTCCATATCGTTGTGGACTGTTCCGAGTTCTGGCCGCGATTCCGGCGGCTTGATTCCAGACGCTCGGAGAGGTCACGCTGATTGTTACTTCCTGACATCGTGTTTTGTTGAGGGGCAGGTTGTTGCTGTTCTAGCAGGGAGAGTTTTGGAAACTTTTAGTTCAGTTTCCCACAGACGGCGCCAGTGTTGAGGTTTATTCCTTCAATCCCTGGGCCCAACACGTAAGCCCAAAGGATCTCGAGTGGAAGAGGTGTAGGAGTGTGTGGATATTTAGCCCAACAACAATCAGAAAGATCAGGAAACAGAAGAAATAGCAGGCAATGTAAACAGGTATTATTAACTTCGTAATAACTCCCCTAAGTACAATCTACTTGCTAAAAAAGGCGCGTCGGCCGTTCGTCTTACAAGGCAGTAGAAGTGCTACCAGTAAGGATGCTAAAGCTAGAGTGCTAAGAATAGAAAGTTGCCCACCCTTTACAATGAAATAAATGCTTCTATTTATACCCACCAATGGGCAGGTGGCTATACTGACGTGGCAGCCTGTGGACCGCTGGTGCCCCAACCACCAAATCTTCAGCATTAAATGCACTTCCCGCCAGAATCTAGGTTTCCCGCCTAATCAGTGGGGACGTTCGTCCGCCCGGGAAGCGAGTTGGATTGCTCCAAGTGACCCTCAAGAGGTACCGGCTGTTCGTCTCCTGGCCTTAATGGATTCTCATCATGTGGACTGGGTTTCCTCCGATAACTATAGGCTTGCTCTGGAGACGTTCGTCGTCATTCTGATGACCCGTGGGCCTGCTCCCTGTCCCCGCATAGACGTCCGTCGAGATGGGCCGCTGGGCCTAACTCCCTATTGCAGACGTTCGTCCCTCTTGGAGGAAACATGGGCTCGCTAGGCTAGTCCAGTGATCCAACCGGACGTACGTCTGGTAAGAAAGGGGTGAATGGGCCGGACCCCGGGCTTGGGCCATTAACCCAACAATATATAAAGAGAACATGGTGGAGATCCAAATAGAAATCTATTTGGAGCCAAAAGAAGTGAAAAATTGTTGTCACTATTAATTGAAGCATTACTTAATAAAGTCATATTAATTGTCAACCTAATTAATTGTTGTAAGTTATAAATAAAAGTTTAGAAAATTATTGTCACTATTAATGAAGCATTACATGGTGAAGCCATATTAAGTGTCAACCTAATTAATTGTTGTAAGTTATAAATAAAACTTTAGAAAATTATATTGAGCATAAATACATTAAATATTAAAAAAATATTAAAAGATACATATACATAATTAATTAAGACACATAATATAATAAAGTTAAAAATGAAATGTTCTAATTTCATAATATAAAATAGAGTACTGCAATTGATGGACAGTCTATCCGGGGGGTATCTTATCCGAGGGGTTATTGCGGGAATAACTAGAGAGAAGTCAGAGCAAATAGGAGGAGAGAGAGTCGATTTTATTAAATGAACTCGAGATGTGGAGTTGAGATCGTTTACAAGTAGAAATGGACTGCTATTTATAGCAGCAATAAATGCAATGAGAGCACACGTGTCAACAATCCAACGGCCGAGGGATCACATCAATCGGGTGGCACCGGCAGTGGTACGTTCACCGCATTGAATGCGGTTGGCGGATGTGACGTTGCATTAAATGCGGTGGTTGGCTGTCTCCAAAGGGAATCTTCGATGATTGAGCATGTTTGGCCGAAGGCTCCTTGCGTAGCCGAGGGCTCCCTGTGACCGGGGACCCCTGTGTAGCCGAGGGCCCTGCGTGACCGGAGGCTTGGTTCAGCCGGAGGCTCCTCTGATGCCGAGGGCTTCTGTTTTCCGCCGTTTTTCTCCTAGTAGCCTCGTATGCCCAAAAAGGCTATCCTGTGAGTTTTGGAGCCTTTGGCCAAGGAGGCCGAAGGCACCCCAGTGTGTATTTTGGGCTTCTTTGACGCCCGGGCCGTTGCATTTGGGCCTGAGATGTTCCCTGGGCTCAATGGACTTGTGTAGGAGAAGTGGGAGTCTATGGGCCGGGGGTTCCTGGGCCATATACTCCATCAGAAGTCCCTCACTCCTTTTGCCAAAAGGTACTTGAGGGAAAAGGAGTAGTTGTGTTGATTCTTCTGGAGGCTTCATCACTTCGTTGGGTGCCTCTGTTTGAGAACTTGTCTTCTGCTGGTTGCCGAAGGCTTCCCTCAGTCCCTCACATGTCGAGGGTTTTCTGAGGAAAAGTATACATAACATTCGCAGGTTTGGCGGAGGCTCCCCTCAGTCCCTCACATGTCGAGGGTTTTCTGAGGGAAGTGCATCACCTGTATGTGTTTTGATACTTTGCTTCTGCTGAAGGGTACATTGAGGTTTGTACCCGAGGGGTTCCACTTTGATGTTTGCCCGGAGGCTGTATGCGTCATTTGCAAAATTTTGTTCTTCGTGATTCCCGAGGGGTGTATCCCAGTCCCCCACTCCTTTAGGCCTATGGCAAATTCGGGCTGAAGGAGTCATGATGTGTTGATGAACTCCCCGGGGGCGGTAAACAGTAATAGCCGAAGGCTTACACTACTGCATGCTCGAGGGTGCAACATTGACAAACCGAAGGCTTATACTGCTGCCAGTCCGAAGGCGCTTGTTGGAGTTCGTCGGCTGGAGGCTGCGGTGAGCGATAGCCGGAGGTTATCATTCGAGGGCTGATGAGTGTTTTCTCGCACTAAAAATGGTTGTAGAAAAGTGGTGGAAAGTACGAGTATCGTCTCCACAGGGACGGACAAAAGGGAATTAAAGATTAACTAAACTTAGCGATTTAAAAAGAAATAAATAAAATAAAAGTGCAATTGTGCGAGATTGGTTGATTGATTGAATTAAAACTAATGCTAAGAAGCAGGTAAAAAGATTTGGTTTTCCTTAATTAACGACGAAGGGAACAAGAATTGATTCCGGGGTTAACCAGATTTCTAGCAGAACAGGCCTAATCACATGAATTTAATTTAATTGAGCCTAGCTAATCATTACTAAGTTCTTACCGCTCTCGCGGCGAAGAGTACAATAATTTAGGGGTCCAGGCTGATCTCTCATGCGACAAGATCCTAAATTATTGCCAAAACGAACGAGATTACGGCCCCTTAATCGCTACTAATCTCTTAGCGAACGATTAAGTGTGTGTGAATGTGTCCTAGAACAAATTAGATCTCTCTTAATTTATTCTATAAGCAATTGTAATTCTAGTGGCCATCTAGGTTACAAGAGATATCAGTTAAATTATTCAAACACAAATTAAACGGCATTCATGCAATTAAACCGACAATAATCTAGCCATCAATCATGATTAACCCCTTCATCAACCCCAAATCCCTAATTAAACTACTCACGCCTCATAATTGACGAATCAAAAGAATTGGGATGAATAGAATAAATTGTCATTAATTAAAGAATTGAACTTACAAAGAATCTCAGGTTCTTGGATTAAACAACGTAAAAACGCAGGTAAAACTCGTCCCTAGGCCTCTCTCCAAAGTTCGTAACCCCCAAAACGGGGTTATAGAGGCCTTATTTATAGAAAACAACGAATTCGGGTCGAATTAGGATCAATCGCGGCCAGGCACGGCGCCAGGCACGGTGCCAGGCACGACCGTGCCTGCGACCGTGCCTACGGAAGGAGGCCGAATTTCGCGTCCAGGCACGGCGTGCCTAACTGCCAGGCACGACCGTGCCTGGCCTCCAGTAGCCAATTTCCTCGAATCATGCCAGGCACGGCGTGCCTAGCTGCCAGGCACGACCGTGTTTGGCCTCCAGTAGCTTCCAGGATAATTTCTCTCCAGGCACGGCGTGCCTAACTCCAGGCACGACCGTGCCTGACCTTATTCTTCGCTTTTCCTTTGTTTTCTTGCTCCAAACGCTCCCGGATGCCTACGAGGTCGATCCAAATGCTCTTTCTTCATTAGAATTTCGTTGTGAATCTCCCGGTGACCTCCAAATCTCTCAAATCTTTCTTGAACGCCTTCAAATCCTTCCCGAATGCCTCTCAAGCGCCGATTGCCGGACTCCATCTTCTTCAAATCAACTCCAATTGCAACTAAACTCGATCCAACGCCTGCTAAACACAACTTGAGCCAAAATTGAGACTTGCAACGCCTTAAAGCTAGGAAAATCATCAAAATCCAACCCGGACACGCATCAAATGCGTGTCTAAATACGGACTTATCAAGGGCGCTCCAGTGTTTCTGAAATATAGCCGTTGCAATATGGCCGTTGGAAGAGGGGTCGACGTGGCTGGCTGGCGTTGGCTGAAGGTGGGCGGGAGCCATCCATTGGCTAAGGCGGCGGCCCGTAATGATGGGCTTTTCAAATCGAGGCCCGTCTTTCGAGGCCGGAAGTCTATAAATACCCCAAGGCCGGATTCATTTTTCTTGTGCGTTCATTCTGAAGCGAAGCTCTGCCCTTTTGTTTTCTAGAGAGAGAAAGCCTTGTTCGATCAAACCCCAAGTTTCGAGGTCAGTTTTTCACTGTTCTTCGATTCTTCTAGCATATTTTGCTCTACTGCTCTTAGATAAAGTGTTAGAGCCTCCCTAGGAAATCCCTAGTCTCCTTCTTCCTCCTAAACTTCTACCCTCTCGATACCGGAGGATGTCATCAGCAAGCGATTCCTAGAATTTCTCTAGGGAACCTTCGGTTGTAGCGGAGAGCATCTCCGACGCGGAGTCAACAAGCGAGCGGTCCTCGACCAATAATGACCTTGCTGTGGCTGAGGAGGTACAAAACAACCTTCGGGTTGAGCTGGAGGCTGAAGAATTTGAGCAGGTCACGGAGGATGAGGAGATGGCATTGGCCCTCCAGGTTGCCGAGGAGAAGGAGGAGAAGGAAAGGCAGTAGGTCACGGTTGCCGTGTTGCCCCTTCGTGGTGCAGGCGAGGTGAGTACCTCCCGGGCCTTAGATCCGGAACCCCTGAGCGTAGCTCCCGGTAAGAAGAGGAAGAAGACAAAGGCTCCTCAGAAGAACAAACAGACCGCAGTGGATTGTGGGAAACCCGTGGGAATACCCGAGGGGCATTCCTGGCTGAATACCGCCGCCCTCGCACTGAAGTCGAGAGCAGACCGGGCCGAGTGTTATGTCACCCAGCTGCATGTGGGCCCTTCGGCCACCGTGATTGAACCGGGGTCCAACGACCTCCTCTCCCAGGCTCCCGAAGGATGCTTTGTCGTCCATGTGCTGTCAGTTTCCATGGGCCTCCGGTTTCCGTTGCACCCATTTCTCCTTGAATACCTTAGGTTCGTAGGCCTAGCCCCCTGCCAGCTCACCCCAAATAGCCATTCCTACATTACCGGCTTTCTGCAACTCTGCCGGTCCCGGGGGGTGACTCCAACCCTTGACTTATTTTTTCAAAGCTTCAACTTGTGCCGGGGGGGGGGGGGGGGGGGGGGGGGGCACACCAATTACGAGAGGTTCGCAAACCTGCAGCAGCTCACCCCCTGGAGGCTTTTCGACGATGTGCCTTCGTCCCACAAGGGATGGAAGGACCGCTTCTGCTACATCAAGATGGCAGAAAATCCATTCCCGAGGGAACTGCGCAACCACTTCAGGCGGCACCCGAAGGTGGGAAGTGCCGCACTTCAGAGGGAGGGGAGGAAGATTGCCGCTTTGCCGCCGGGGGCCACAAAACATGTGACCGTCAAGGACTCCACTCTCCCAGAAGACTTGCTGGCCTTAGGCTTTCGGCGGGTACCGTTTTCTGGGCAAAAAGGACGAACAGTACCCTGTCCTTGAGAGAGCCTTCGGTAGCATTGGAGGTAGTTACCGGAGGGTCTGCTTTATTGTACTTAGGATTTTTGTATTTCCTTATTTCTCTTCTTTTGTAGTTGACCCCTTCGGTCTGACTTCATTGTTGTTTTGCAGGTGTTAGCATGGATATCTCCAACTTTGCTGCTTTGAAGAAGAAGCTGGCCAAGGAGCCGAAGAAGAAGAAGGAGACGGGGGCTCAGAAACCCGTCGATGAATTCTTCAAGAAGGATGGGGCGTCTCAGGTCCCGGAGGGCGAGGGTCCCTCCAAAACTGTTGACGCCGGTGCTGGTGCCGGGGGCTCCAAAGGGGAGGAGCTTAAGAGAAAGAACTCCAGGAAGGGAGTCGCTCCCCCGGAGAACAAGAAGCAGAGAAAGGGGGCCTCTGGGAATAAGGACGCCCCTATTGTGATTGTCGAGGAGCAGCCATCTTCGAATCCTTCGGCGACCACTCCTCCTCGCTCCCCTCCATCCCCCATAGACGAGGAAGTCCGCCCGGCGGAGATCATCCAATTCCCCGTCAAGTCGGGGACTTCAGTTCTTCATGGCACCCTTCACCCCGTTGGGTTCATGAGGGGGGTGATGGCACCGAAGGACAGGTCCGTTCTGGCCCGCCTCGGGGACGACATCCTCGACTACAAAGTTGCGAGCTACAGCACTATGGTGAGCCTTCTCCTTGCCTACCTTCCAACTTGGGTTGATAATTTAATTTTAACGTCTTCTTTACCCTTTGTCATATTTGTAGGCTGCTCTGGCCGCCTCGGAGCAGGCCCGGAGGGTGGAACAGCTGAGGATATCGAAGGTTCGGGCAGACGAGGCCTTAAAAAAGTCTGATGAGGAGATCTCTACCCTCCGGAGAAGGCTTGCCGATGCCGAGGCTAAGGGGAAGGCTACCGCCGAAGAAACCGCTGCTGCTGCTGCCAAGACCGCCGCCGAGGCCGCCGAGATTGAGAGGACCGAGGCAGTGACTGATGCTAGGAGGAAGGCGGTTGAGGCTTTTCTTGCCGGGGGCTGGACGGCGGCGGACCACGAGGGGTGGGTGGCCTCGGTGGTGGAGCAGAAGGTGGATGCCTGGGTGAAAGGCCCCGACGGTGAATGGTTAGCCCGCAAGGGCAAAGACTATTATGATGGTGGCGAGTTTTTCACTCAAAACCTCATCTACCGGAGGCTAGCCAGGCACCTCAAGATGGATCCGAAGAAATTTGACCCAGCGGCATATGGCCTCCCCCCTCTGCAGCCAGATGTAAGAGTTCCCCTCCCCGAGGGAGAAGAGAGGCCAGATCTAGAGGATTCTGAGCTGATGGGCGAAGGCAGCGGTGAAGATGTCGAGGATGATGCTGCTTCCAAGCCGAAGGGTGATGCGGGTCAAGAAGATCTAACTTGAAGTTTTCTAAGTTCAAACCTTGTAATAGTCTGTAGGTTCCGGCTTCGGCCATGTATTGTAAAAACATCTTTTGTACTCTCAAATCTTTTGATGATGAATGTTCCGCCTTCGGGATGAATGTATGCCCATGCTTTGTTTCCTTCAGCTTTATTCCCTTTATATACTTTTCTTTTGTGCACGAATGTATGTTCTTCTCGTTTTCCCGAAAGCCGCAAGTTTGTGGACCTAGAGAATTTTCTAAGTAAGACTTACCAACCAGCCCTCGGTTATAGTGTAGAATCACCGGGGGCTCGCGGTTGTGGACTTAGAAAATTCTCTAAGTAAGACCTTGATCAGAACCTTTCGGACGCAGGAGTTTACTGAGCCCCTTGCTATAGTGGACCCCTTGATGTGGACTTAGAAAATTTTCCAAGTGAAAATTGACCAGAAGCCTCCGACTGCCATGTAGATTCACCGAGGGCATGTAGTAGTGGACTTAGAAAATTTTCTAAGTAAAAAGCCCAGCCATGAGCCCTCAGTTGTATATTGGGATAGCCGGGGGCTTATTGTTGAGGACTTCGGCAATGAACCGTTGGGGTTGCCTCCGGGTGGTAGTTGTAGGACCGAGGGCTAGAGTCACTAGTAAAAAACTGCCTTACAGTGACACTTTTTTTGTGACACTTTTTTTTTAGTGTCACTAATAGACGACTTAACTAATTACTAACATATAAGTGTCATAAATGTGTGATACTATAATATCAATAAATATTTGTGATACTAAATATTAATTTAACATTATTTTTTCATTTTTTTCTACATCAATTTCCCTCCCAAACCTAAGAGCCCGTTTGGTAGCACCAAAATCGGCTGTTTTGGCTGATTCTGCTGAAATTTATGATATTCTGGCTGGAGTGGCTGTTTTGGCTGATTCTGCTGATTTAAGAAAAAAATATTTTAAAAATATATTTTATTAATAAATTAAAGAAAAAATTATATGTAAAAATAGCTAAAATGGTCCTCTACAGTAACTTCAGCCAATACAGCCAGAAAAGTAACTCCAACCTTACTTTTTCGGCTTATTACACAATTCAGCGTGCGAAAGTAAAAGTTACGTGTTTGGTGAAAAAGCTGGCTGATAAGCCTGATAAGCCGAAAACAGAGTTCTCCAAACGGGCTCTAAATCTTCCTCCACAATTTTTATTCCCCCAAAATAATTCGATTCCCCCCAAAAATATCCTCCATTAGCCCATTACCTATCCGCTCTTTCACTCTATCATACATCTGCGCCGCCCTCATTCTAACCCTAATTTCCATCGTTCGTTCATCATATCCAATTCGTACAAGTTGTGCCATCTCTCTGCAGAACTCTCCTACGACGAAGCTCGGTCATCTCTCTGGACTCTCCTAGGACGAAGCTCGGCTGTTTCTCTGGACTCTCCTACGACGAAGCTCGACCGTCTCTCTGGACTCTCCTATGACGAAGCTCGGCCATCTCCCTGGACTCTCCTTAGCTTCAACGACCAAAAGGTAAACTTCACACATTTTCCCTCTGAATTCAGTCGTTGCTTAGGTCGGATGCATTTTTCAATTTTAGTGATGAGCGGCATACATGAGTGGTTTGCCCCAAATGTTTCGTAATTTGGGCTCTCTATTTTTTAATTATCAGCGTCCACCCTTTTTCATTATTATTTGGGCGTCTGGTTTGTTTTTTTCTTCCTAAAAAGCAAAATACCTGGATCGTTTATCACTTAGCCACAACCCTAGGTCCTCCCTTCTTCTAGTTATCAAGAAATGTTCTGCTTTTGGTTATTTAAATGTTCTGTTTTAAAAAATTAAATGTTTAATTTTTTTGGTTATTTAAATGATCTGTTTTAAACTATTTAAAGTTATTAACTACTGTTAAATTTCGTCCAACCTTTCTGATCTTTGCCTATTTGTCATTTGTGTTTATTGTTTACCCTTTTTAATCAACCTTTTACTTTTTTTTTTGGAAAATTAACCTTTTACTTATTAAAAGTTATGTTTTGAACTATTTAAAGTTATTAAATAGTATTACTTTTCGTTCAGCCTTTCTAATCTTTTTGTGTTTGTCATTTATGTTCATTTAAGTTTACTTTTTAGTTTTTATATACTGATATATACCATTTATCATTTTACCTTACTAATTCATTTGTTTAATAAGTAATACTACGTACTTTAGTAGTTTACTAGTTCTGTTTTGCATTTACCACCTTACTAATTCATTTGGTATTTTAGTCTTATGTTATTTTGACTTGAATATTGTATTGTTATATTTCTTTTACTTCTGATTTTGTTTAGCTGCGGTATTGTTATGAATTATCTATACTATATGATCTATTGTTGGCTAGTAGGACAGACTTAAGCAATTAATTTCAAGGATTACGCCTCATTATGCCTCGAGGCTTATGGCTCGGGAAGCTCAGACCGAACGCCTCGGGGCCCGGTTTCACCATTCAAAACCTTGGGACTGAGCTGAGCTGATAGGTAGCTTCTTGGAATTTGACAAGGTTTTTGTTCTACTTGATTAGAATGGGAGTTGAATGTTTATATGGAGTATATTATTTCGTAGAGTTTTTAGAGTTTATATGATCATATGGAGATGGCTGCATGAGCTTCTAGTTATGTTGCAATTTATTGATTTGTTACTTGTTGGTGGACCCTAAACAGGAAAGTTTATCATGGAGGCTATGATGATGAAGTGAAGGAAATTGCTGAAAAAATAGTAAGCGTAACTGATTTTAAAGTTCATCATGCTCTGTTTTGACTTAATAAAAACTTCAAAGTGTAATTCAGAAAAGTTTATGTTGCTGAAAAAAGTTTATGAAAGTGCTCTTGTAGTTTCTTGCTAGTTCATGTTTTCTGACTTTGTTGTTTCTTGCACTAGGCATTCAAAGCAGAGCATGATATGTCATGTAAGAGATGCCATTTTGGTTTTACTTTATTTTCATAGAATTGCATATAGTTTTTATTGCTGAAAGTGAAGTGTTTAAGAACTAACAGATTAGTCCAAACTTTAATAGTTCTGAATAAGGTGTTTGAGAACTTGAGTATAAGGCGTTTGAATGCTATAAAGTACCTAGATTGCTCTAAGAAAAATTCCTTGATCAATGTTTATTTACCTTTTCAGGCCGAAGAACTTGACAAAGAAGTTGAACTTTGACAAAGAAGCTACAGTGGTGACTGATTTACCCTTGGAAAATGATGGTGTAGTACTGGTGAAAGTAGGAAGCAGGCCGCAAATGAAACAAAAGACTCAAGTGGCGAGAAATTTTAGCATGCAAAGAACAACAAGGTCTCTTATTGAAAAGAGAAAGGAGCAGAGCCCCAACATGAAGATGTTTTCGATCTTAGTTGACAAGTGTATGGGTGATGGATACACAATCAAGCATGACACGGAAGTGTTTGGATTCCCGACCAAATCTGTTTTTAACAAGGACATCTGCAAGTTACTGCTCAACTTTGACAAGGCTAATAACGCTGTCATAGAAATATGGTGCAAGTAAGTACCATTCAAGTAATTTGTATCCACCGTTAGATGTTTCTGTAAGATACTTTCTGTTTCTGTAAGATACTTTCACAAACTTATCAAATTGTAGGCACCTACATGAGAAAATGATTGACGATGGTGGAGAAATGCCCGTGCAATTTGGCACTTCTACTGCTATACCTTGCCCTAAAAACAATCTGAAGAAGCGATGACAAGAAGATCTCAATACATAGCGGATTTACTTGGCGTAGGCTTGGTCGGGCAGATCACACTTATCCCATATAATTCAGGGTAAGTTGAAGCAACAAAGCTAGTATATATTACTCCCTCCGTAACATTCATATCTTCTCACTTTCCTTTTTTAGACGTAACATTTATATCTTCCCATTTCAAAATCTTCCTATCATACCCTCAATAATTTAAAAAATAATACACTACTACACCTACTCTTTTTGGATTTATCCTTCATTCCATCACATTATTTCTCATCTTCCCATCATACCCTCAATAATTCATACCCAATTTCACTATTCTTAATCTCACCCACTTTGGAAGTGAGAAGATATATGTGATACGGAGGGAGTAATTTTTTGTAACTAAAAATGGTTTTTTTTTTGTACTACGAATTATTTTTGGTATCGGGTTAGGCTGATCACACTTAGTAATGTGGTACTAAGAATTATTTTTTTAACTTTTTAACCAAATTGTTTAATTATATGCAGCGATCACTGGGTTTTAGTTGCTATTCACATCGCGTTTGGGATTGTATACTACTTGGACTCGCTTGGGGATATTCCACCCTTCGATTTGCAACTTATTGTGGACCAGTTAAGTGGTTTACTAGCGTGGAATGAATTATATTATGTGCTTATTGGTTGTGTTTGTATGTGCATGCTGGCCCATTTGATCTCCAAACTCATAACTTCAATATGAAGTGCCATCACTACTGCATGAATAATCTGTTTTCTCAGACTGTAAATAATGTATTGATCTCCAAACATTCCTTAGACTGTTAATAATGTAATAATCTGTTTTCAATGGCTCATAGATATGATAATCTGATCAATAACTATCATAATGCACATTATATTTTTAGGGGAGTGAAGATGTATCAAGCATCAAAGTCAAGTAGGCTGAAGTCAAATTGGATCAGAGTTGCGGTATGACAATTATATATTTGATTATATCTTCTTACTTCATAATTATCAATGCTTATTATACTTGAAATATTAGTGTCCTAAGCAAAAAGGAGTCACAGAATGCGGGTATTTTGTGATGAAGTATATGAGAGATATCATTTCTGATGTCAGTGTGTTGAAGAAAAATGTGAGTTTTTTTTTCTTGTAGTAGTTTAATATATAAACAATTGGAATCTGATTTTTTTTGTCATTAAAGTTCTCTGCAGTGAAGGAGTATTCAGAAGAAGCGTGAAGAATGGATAACATATGCTGCCAGCTTGCTAGGAGCGTGAGTATGATTGGCATGTTTAATTTGTTCATAGGCCAACTTGTTCGTTCGAATTTCTTGTTCATCGGAATATCTTGTTCATTGGATTTAATGCATTAGTTGATTCATTCTGCTCATGTGACTTGTTTGTACAGAATGAGGGGTGATTTGTGGGAAGAAGCTTGTAGCAGATCAGGGCAGGAATTTTGAGTGAAGCACCATGGATATTTGACTACTAATTAGCACTTAAAAGTGCTTGACTGTATTATCATGTTTTGTCATTTTGGATTCAACTTATGGTTTATGTATGTTATGTCAAAGTCATGGAATGTATTTTGATGAATTTGCAAGTAACTTGCATACTCTATAGTTCATGGAACTGAAGTAGGTTAGTCCATGAAAAACATCCCAATGATACATGTGATTCGTATCATGCATTTTGATCATCAAGTGAATTGTAATGGATATATGTAATCTTACTTATGGATGTATGATGATTTGGTTTTTGGTGATAATGATGGTGTATTTAAAGTTATAGATTTTCTTAAATGCTTTGTATAATTAATGATAGCATAATGCAAAGATTTCAATGACAAATATACAATGTTATTGATAATAAAGATACTAAGGTGTCAATTTTTTTTGATGTCTTGGAGTCACTTTTTTGTATGATACTAATGCATCATAATTAGTCGTGTCATTACAGTATCGCAAGTAATTGTGATACATCTGCGTCATAATATTTAATGTCACATAAATGTCATAATCTGTTGACATTACGCCTGTGACACTAAATTTAGTGTCACCATTTCCTACCTTCTGCGACATTTGAGAAGTGTCACGGAAACTTTCTGTGACACAAATTTAGTGTCACTATAAGGACTTTTTCTACTAGTGAGTGAATCACACTTAGGAAGTTTTCCAAGCTAGTTTTATCCTAGGCCACCAGCAGTTGTTGAGCCTTCGGGTCATAATGCAACTTTAGGTCCTTGCCAAGTAGTTCGGGGGGGGGGGGGGGGGGGGCATCGGCTGCAAGCCTGCGGTTGAAGACGGCCCCCGGTTTGCCCCCGAAGGGTCCCCAATTGTGGACTTAGTCATTTTTTCACAAAGTTTGAATAGAGGCTGTAGTGAACCTTCGAATGTGAGAATTGCTTGAGCCCCTGGTGTGTATAGTTGCCGAGGGGTTCAAGATTATGGACTTAGTGGAATCCTGGGATTTGTCTCCAATAGATCTTGTGAGTAGCCTCCGGTTAGATGAGTACTTTCCGAAGGGTTCCAAATTGTGGACCTAGAAATATTTTCATCGTTGAATGAGCCTGGTGACATTCTGCCTTCGGCATGAGACCTCCAGTTTGTGTAGATATAGATTTAGCTTGCCTTAGAACTTCGTGTAGCCTTCGGCATGGAACATAGTTGACTTCGATTCAGCCAAATTTCAGACTTAGCCAAATTCAGGTGAAGTTTTACCAGTGAGCCCTCTTCTTGGGCCTCCGGGGGAACTCTTGTGCTCCAAGGCTTTATGTAGTGAAGCCTTCGGCTATGTAGCCGGATGACTTGTTGTTGAGAGATTTTCTTGTTCCTTTGTAGGAGCCTTCGGGAATATATATCCGAATTGTTGAGCCTCCAGGGAGAATAGTATTCGGGGAGTTCCTTCCCTCCTACACATCTTTTTTTTTGAATGATGTAGGAGAGGCATCTAGAAACTTGGTTTCTAGGAAAGGCTTGGCCTGTATGGGAGGCAACAGAGTAAACCGTTGGCTCCCCCTTCGGGAATGACCTTCCGATATCCCGAAGGGTTTGAGGGTCGTTTCCTCGGCCCGAGACTTCGTCTGTTGCCTGCTTCCCCTTGGGAGATAGCACGGAAAGCGTCTCGATTTTGAAAGTCGTCCCCTCAGCCCGAGACCTGGTCTATTGCCTGCTTCCCCTTGGGGGATAGCGCGGGGAGCGTTTCGTTTGTGAAAGTCGAATCCTGGGCCCGGGACATGGTCCGTTGCCTGCCTCCCCTTGGGGGATGGCGCGGGGAGTGTTTCTGGGAAGGGTTTTATTTGTGTGTAGAACACAAATAACCGGGGGTACTTGGTACCAACCGGACCCGGGAGGTATAGCACCCCCCCTTTTTTTAGAGAGAGAATGTGTAGACATATGCATAATGTATGCATGAGGGCGTCCTCGTGGGGTACGGCTTAAAAAACACTTGGTGTTTTCAAAGGGTGACGGGGGCAACCCGTACACTTGGTACTTGGTACCTAGATTGGTGTTCCTCCTTATGAGAGGAAGAGGCCTTGGGCCCGTTTTGGTAAGGAGATGAGGGCTTGGACACTCATTTTTGGAGAGGAGGGGGCCTTGGGCCGTTATGAAACATATGGGTGATGAAGGCTTGGCCTTTTAATCATTTACTCGAAGTGAAGTGGGGCCTTGGGCCGTTGATCAAGTACATTTGTGAAGGATGAGGGCTTGGCCGCTTATTGATAAAATTTGACTAGGTGGTGCACATTCCAATGTCTAGAGACCTCTGTCTCATTAGGGCATCTTAGCTTGTATGTCCCTAGTTTGATGATGGCTGAGACGATGTAGGGGCCTTCAAATTTAGGTGCCATCTTGCCGCCCTCGGTGGGTAGACTGGCCTCCCTTCGTCGGAGGACGTAGTCCCCCACTTGAAATTCCCGGGAGCGGACCTTGGCGTCGATGTAACCTTTGACTTGTCTTCTATAGTTTTCAGCCCTGAGGAAGGCTTGTTCTCGACGTTCAGAGATGAGATGAAGGTCGAGGGCCATGTTGGCGTCGTTGACCTCGGGTTCGTATTGTTCCACCCTTCGGGTAGGAAGGGTCACCTCTGTTGGAGCCTTGGCCTCAAAGCCATAACATAATGAGAAGGGTGTTTCACCTGTTGCACGCCGAGGGGTGGTGCGGTAGGCCCATAAGATGTTGTGGAGTTCTTCTACCCAGCCTCCCCCTTCGACCTCAAGTTTCTTTTTCAGGCCCTCAAGTAGGGTGCGATTGGCGTTCTCTACTTGTCCGTTGCCTTGAGGGTAGGCAACGAATGAGAAGGTGTGTTTGATTCCCCATGCCTCAAGGAGGACACAGAAGGGGGCTGCCTCAAATTGAGTGCCGTTGTCGGAGATGATCTGTTGGGGGACGCCAAACCTTGTGAGGATATTCTTGAGAACAAAGTGGCGGCACCGGGCCTCAGTGATGCTGGCGAGGGGCTCGGCTTCGACCCACTTGGTGAAGTAGTCAATGGCAACGATGATGTATCTATTGTTGGAGGTACCCCTCGGCAGAGGGCCTACTAAGTCAATCCCCCATCTGGAGAAGGGTATAGCGGTGCTGATGGGGGCATAGTTGACCGCTGGTCTGCCGGGGTCCTTCTGGAAGTGTTGGCAAGCGGTGCACCTTCGGGCTAGATCCGCACAATCTCTAGCCATCGTGGGCCAGAAGTAGCCTTGAACTATGAGCCTTCGGGACATGGAGAAGGGTCCCTGGTGAGCTGAGCAAGTGCCACTGTGTACTTCCTCCATTGCGACTTCGGCCTCATCCTGATGAAGGCACCGAAGGAGGGTGCCGTTGTAGGATCTCTTGTAGAGCCTACCATTCTCGAGGGTGTAGCTAGGAGCCCTCAGCTTTGTCAATCTGGCGCGGGCCTCATCCTGGGGCAGTTGCCCTGTGGCGACGAAGGTGATGATGTCAGAGATCCAATCCTCCGGTCTTAAGTGAATGTTCATGACGGGGCTCGCATGGATGCTTGAGAGGCTGAGTTCCTCAATTCTTGCAATCTTTGAGAGGTGCTCGGGGGATTCATCCGAGAGCTTGGACAAAATGTCGGCTTCGGAGTTTTGAGCCCTCGGTATTTGGGTGAGAGAATGTGCCTCAAATACCTTGAGCAACTCCTTGGCCGCCTACTTGTATTGTTTCATTCTCCCTTCATTGGCTTCGTATTCCCCGGAAATCTGACCCACGACAAGCTTGGAGTCACATTTGACGTGGATCATTTTAGCCTTCAGATTTGCTGCCAGCCGAAGGCCACAGAGGAGGGCCTCGTATTCGGCTTCGTTGTTGGAGACTTTGAAGGAGAAGCGAATGGCGCAGTAGGCGCGGAATCCTTCGGGCGTAATGAGAACTACCCCTCCTCCGCATGCTTTGGTGCCCGAGGAGCCATCGGTATAGAGGGTCCACCACTCATCAAGAGGTGCCGAGGGCTCCTCACTTGTTGCTGATCTTGCCGTGCATTCCGTCACAAAGTCTGCCAGGGCTTGGCCCTTGATGGCAGGCCTCGGACGGATATCTATGTTGTATTGGCTGACGAAGATGGCCCATTTCACCATTCGGGAAGAACTTGTGGGGCTTCTCATGAGGGCGCCGAGGGGTTGATGCGTGAGCACTTGGACCGGATGAGCTTGAAAGTAGTGGCCAAGCTTCTTGACGGTCCAAACGATGGCTAGCACCGTCTTCTCGACGGGAGAATACCTGAGTTCGGCCTCCCGGAGGGTTTTGCTGACGTAGAAGATAGCGTGTTGGACGCCATCTTCCTCTCGGATTAGCACTGAGCTGATGTCAGCAGGGCTAACACCAAGGTATAAGTATAAAGTCTCCCCCACTTTGGGTTTGGAGAGCACAGGGGGAGAGGAGAGGTAATTTTTTAGCTCGTCAAAGGCCCCTTGACATTCAGATGTCCATTGGAAGCCCGCTGTCTTCCTCATGATTTGGAAGAAGGGGAGAGCCTTCTCAGCTGATTTGGAAAGGAAGCGGTTGAGGGCTGCTAGGCGACCCGTCAACCGTTGAACTTCTTTAACGTTGTGTGGAGGCTCCATGTTGATGATGGCCTGAATTTTCTCGGGGTTGGCCTCAATACCCCTTCGGCTGACCATGTAGCCTAAGAATTTCCCTCCTTGCACGCCGAAGGTGCATTTCTTCGGATTCAGCCGGAGATTGAATTTTTGCATGATGGCGAAGATTTCCCGGAGGTCCTTGGCGTGAGTGCTTGCCTTCTTGCTTTTGACGATCATATCGTCAACATAGGCCTCCATAGTACGTCCTAGGACGGCTTGGAAGATCCTGGCCACCATGCGGGTGTAAGTGGCGCCTGAGTTCTTGAGGCCGAAGGCCATCACAAGATAGCAGAAGATGCCTTCGGGTGTCATGAAGGCAGTTTTTTCAGCGTCCTCCTCATGCATGTAGATTTGATGATACCCGCGGAATGCGTCGAGAAATGACATGATCTCGCATCCTGCGGTTTCATCCACCAGTTGATCAATGTTTGGCAAGGGGAAGGGGTCCATAGGGCACGCCTTATTCAAGTCTGTGTAATCCACGCACATGCGGAAGGTAGGAGGCTTCTGTGCGAGGACTACGTTTGCCAACCAAGAAGGATATTTCACCTCCTTAATGTGTTTGATAAAGAGGAGCATGGCCACCTCCTTCTTCACGAACTCCCTTCTCTCGGCCGAGAGGGGTCTTCTCCGCTGTTGTACCGGTTTGGCCAAAGGGTCCACCGCCAGGCGGTGGGTGATGACCCTTCGGTCAATTCCTGGCATATCCTCCGGCCCCCATGCAAAAACAATGGAGTAGGCGCGGAGGGCTGCGGTGATGGCAGCCTTCAGGTCTTCGGGGAGCTTGGCTCCAATCTTCAGGACTCTCTCCGGTTTGGCCGGATTGAGTAGAAAGTCTTCAGTTTCCTCGCCAGGCTCGGCCCTCGGCCTACCCTCCTCTTCCTCCAAGGCCTTGGTGGTGATGGTGTCAACACGAAATTCAGTTTTACTAACCTTCTTGGTAAGTTGAAGGTAGCAGGCCCTGGAGAGCTTCTGATTCCCCCTCGAGTAACCGATGCCGGTAGGCGTGGGGAATTTGAGGCAGAGATGCCTCATGGAGATGACAGCTTCCAAGTCTTCGAGGGCAGGCCGACCGAGGATGATGTTGTGCGCGCAGTCGAGGTTGACGACGACGAATTCCACTTTGAGCTTGGCCCTATGGGATCCGTCGCCGAATTCAACCATGAGGGTTATGACGCCCTCGGCGTCTATGCTGTCCCCTGTGAATCCGGAGAGGGGGGTGTTGATGTGCCGAAGGGATCCCCTGTCGAGTCCCAACTCTTGGAAAGTGCTGAGGTACATAACGTTGACAGAACTCCCCGTGTCCACGTAAGTCCGGAGGATGATGGCGTCATTGATCTCTGTGCGGATGACGAGGGCATCCCTATGTGGCAGAGAGCCCGAGGGGAGGTCCGCATCTGTGAAGAAGATAGGTTCCCCCCTCGGCCTCTTAGTTGGGGGCATATGGTTGACCTCCCCAATGTAGAGGGATTGAGCCCATTTCTTTCGTTGGCTGGTGGAGTCTCCACCACTATTGCCACCATTAATCATGTGGATGTGGCGTTTGTACTGCTGATGGGAGCCTTCTCCCTCGTCATCCAGGCCCCCAATTTCGCGCTTCTTCCCCTGTGGGTTTCCCAAAGGGATGGTGTTGGAGTTTACCCACTTATTAGCCTTCGGCGGAGGCCCTTGGTGATGAGGGGGGCCCTGGGGAGGAGGCCCCCTGACGAACTGGGATAGGTGGTCTGCCTGTATCAGCCTCTCAATGGCTGTCTTCAGCTGGTGACAGTCATCGGTCTTGTGGCCATGGTGGCGGTGAAAGCGGCAGTAAGGCTCATCAGGGCTGATGGCATAGATTTCGAGGGGTGTGCGGGAGTCTCGCTCCACGAGCCCTCGCTCTTCTGCGTAATCCAAAATGATACTGACGGGATGCGTCAGGGGAGTGCGTGGGTGCTCAAGGAGGACGGGTTGCGCCCATGCCTTCGGATTGTTTTTGTAACCGCCCCCGGGTCTGGCTTGGCCACCTCGGGAGCGATTGTTGTATTGTGCCTCTCGGTTGGCCGGAGGGGGAGGCCCTCCGGGCCGATTCCTGCCTTCATTCTTCTGAGAAGGATCCGTGTTGCGGCGATCCTTCTCGATTTCTTCTGCTTCGGCGTATCGGTCCCCCCGCTGAAGGGCCTTTGTATAATCGCGGGGGGGATCAGTGATGAGGCTCCTGGAGAAGTTACCATTACAGAGGACGGTGTGGAAGAGGGCCATCAGCGCCCTGTCATCGGCGCCTTCGACCTCGAGGGAGGCCTGCCTCCAGCGTTCCAGGAAACTCCGAAGGGTTTCCTCCTTCTGCTGCCTCACGTTCAGAAGGTGGGAGAAGTGTTTCTTTGAGCGATGCCTCCCAGCAAATTGTGTGAGGAAGCGGTGAGCAAGTTCTTGCCAAGAATCTATGCTGCCTTCGGGCAATCGGTTGAACCACTCGTACGCCGGCCCCTCCAAGGTGGAAAGGAACCAACGGGATAAGTATTCATCCGACGCCCCCATCATCATCATCATACTGTTCTGATACCTGCTGTAGTGTTCTTGGGGATCCATCTTCCCCTCGTATGGTTTGATGGGCTGCCCCCGGTATTTATGGGGGATTTTGGCTTCCAGCACCCTTGGGGTGAAAGGCGTCCTAGTGCGGAGTTGGATGAGGGGCTCGCCGGAGCCTTCGGCTAGTTTACGCTTCATTTCTTCCACTTGTGCCCGGAGGTCAGCGTACTCTGGATCTGGCCTTGCTGTGGAAGCCGTCGGGGGTGCCTGACGATTCTCCTCAAGTTGACGGAGGAGGGCTTCGATGATTTCGTCCTTGGGATCCTTCGGGGCAACCCCTTGGGAGTTGGCCCGGAAGGATTGAGCCTGATTGATTTGGTGCCTGACGTCATCGGCATGGAGGAGGGCTTTGCCTTTGCTCCGGGGTGGAGGCATGCCCTCGGCACCCAAAGCGGAGGCTCCACTTTCCTGGGGCCTGCTGAGCGCCTGTTTCCAGAGGCGGTCTTGGACCCCTCGGTGCCCGGGAGCTCCCCCTAGCCTCTCAAGTGCTGAGGTTCGGGGTTTCTCCTTGTTTATAGGGCGCTTGTCCTTGGATTGGGCCTCATGGGAGGTGGTATCCTGCGCCATGACCCCCTCGGCGTTTCCAATCCCCGGGGGAGGATTGTTGAACAAAGGAGGGAGTGGCGGAAGCTGGATAACATTTCCTCCAGCGTAGGGCTGAAGGGGTGCTTGAGGGACGAAGGCTCCGGAATTGAGAGCCATGTTTTGAACAAAGTCCGCAAAGGCAGCCTGAAGATCGATGGCCGGGGCCGGAGGGGGAACTTGGTTCTCACTCCGATCCCTCCTTCGATTATCAAGGCCAATGCGGGCATCAGGAGCGTTCTTCTGTAGCTGCTGACGGAGGTCAGCAGTAGCCTGCTCCAATTCGAGGATGATACCACCCTCGGGTACTAAGAGCCTGTTGGAGGCCTCAGCCCCGTTGGTTTCGCCGGGGGCTACGTGGTTCTCCTCAAGGGTTTTGGATTGGGCACGAGTTTTTCCCATTTTTGGTGGGTGTTTTGAGTTTGGCAGAGGGGGGGGGGGGGTTTCTTACTTGATTGTTCAGACCTCTCAATGAGAGCACCAAATGATGGACAGTCTACCCGGGGGGTATCTTATCCGAGGGGTTATTGCGGGAATAACTAGAGAGAAGTCAAAGCAAATAGGAGGAGAGAGAGTCGATTTTATAAATGAACTCGAGATGTGGAGTTGGGATCGTTTACAAGTAGAAATGGACTGCTATTTATAGCAGCAATAAATGCGATGAGAGCACACGTGTCAACAATCCAACGGCCGAGGGATCACATCAATCGGGTGGCACCGGCAGTGGTACGTTCACCGCATTAAATGCGGTTGGCGGATGTGACGTTGCATTAAATGCGGTGGTTGGCTGTCTCCAAAGGGAATCTTCGATGATTGAGCATGTTTGGCCGAAGGCTCCTTGCGTAGCCGAGGGCTCCCTGTGACCGGGGACCCCTGTGTAGCCGAGGGCCCTGCGTGACCGGAGGCTTGGTTCAGCCGGAGGCTCCTCTGATGCCGAGGGCTTCTGTTTTCCACCGTTTTTCTCCTAGTAGCCTCGTATGCCCAAAAAGGCTATCCTGTGAGTTTTGGAGCCTTCGGCCAAGGAGGCCGAAGGCACCCCAGTGTGTATTCTGGGCTTCTTTGACGCCCGGGCCGTTGCATTTGGGCCTGAGATGTTCCCTGGGCTCAATGGACTTGTGTAGGAGAAGTAGGAGTCTATGGGCCGGGGGTTCCTGGGCCATATAAAGTGTCAACCTAATTAATTGTTGTAAGTTATAAATAAAACTTTAGAAAATTATATTGAGCATAAATACATTAAATATTAAAAAAATATTAAAAGATACATATACATAATTAATTAAGAGACATAATATAATAAAGTTAAAAATGAAATGTTCTAATTTCATAATATAAAGGCTAAAGGGTCAAATAGGTACATGAACTAACTTAAAGTGTTCAATTAGCCCCTTATATAGGAGGTTCTGCCCGGCCGTCGCCAATTGGGGAGGTTCCCGGTGGAATTTTTTGATGAATTTTTTTGAGCATCTTCTTCATTAAGTCTAGTTTACCCATACCAAATTTCAGCTAAAAATTCAACCGGGAAGGAAGTCAAATGATTTTCCGAAATGTGTTGCGCTGTTTAACTGCGCAGTTATCTTCAAAAAATCATTTGACTGCCTTCCTGGTTGAATTTTTAGCTTAAATTTGGTATGAGTAAACTAGACTTAATGAAGAAGATGCTCAAAAAAGTTCATCAAAAAATTCCACCGGGAACCGCCTCAATTGACGACGGCCGGGCAGAACCTCCTATATAAGGGGCTAATTGAACACTTTAAGTTAGTTCATGTGTCTATTTGACCCTTTAGCCTAATATAAAATAGAGTACTGCAATATATTTGGATACAAAGATTATGTAAAAGACAATGATAATACTCATTACCCCGTTAAATGTCTCCATAATTTACTTGCATGTGGAACACAAATAAAGTAAAAATTACTTTGTATGTGATTGAGATTTTTACAAATCAGTTGAGAAAAATAATTTACCTACACATTTATTAGTTTAAATGAAATGACAATTTTTTTGGGGCAGTTGCAAAAATAAAGTTAGCACAATTTAACGAAATGAGAGAGTAAATGTTTTTTTATAATTAGCTGCAACATAAAATACAAAAATTCATTCATTTAATTCTACTATAACTATTCATTAGTAAATAAGTAACTATTTTAAAAATCCGTTGAAATCACAATTTGAAATAATGTTTCCCAATTCTGAAATGATTTTTAGCTAAAACATTTAGTGATTTTAACAATCTTGATCTGTAGCTTTTATAAAACATATATTGAGATGAATGAAGAGATATTATGGAGTATAAAATAAATAATTTCACTTTTTAGATGAAGTATATTTAGAAATTTTAAAACACGGCAGGATAGTAAAAAGTAATGTCATGTGTTGAATAATCATCATAATTATAACTAAATAATACGAAGTACAACGTATGAGATTGTAATATGATAACAATTGTTATCATCTTCATTAGACAAGATATGTTAGGGATGAAAGAACACCTATTTGGTAGTTTTATACTAATTGACGATCATACATGTATTCTAATATAATTCTATATCATGATTTTTATTTTTATACAATAAGTATGTATATACACATTACTCATTATATAAATTATCTGTAAAAGTAAATTGATTTCATTTTTTCTCCGTGCAACGCACGGGTGGATTGACTAGTAATATATAAATCTGTTTAGCTCGGCTCTTCATGATAGCCCAAGGTGCTCATAATTTTGGTCCTGGAGGTGCAGATATGTACCTCCATACATCTTAATAAAGCACCCCACCCAATCACCTTCATGTTTCCAATGAACAGCGCACTCTCAATCACATGTGTGAACTCCTTCAGTGACACCGCACCCGGGCTTACTTGAAAATTTCGATTTAAAAATTCAATTCATACATTTGAATACCCTATTATCAATCATGAGTAAAACGATCAAGGATTTAGTTGATAAATGATTAATTAAACTACTAATCGGGCCCGTGTTATATGGATGAACTAAGAAATACTAAATTAGGTTATCTTATTAGTTATATGTAGGAGCCCAATATAATATATAGAAAGGTTCATAAGTCATTTGAACCAAAGGAGAAAGGTTGAGCAGCCTAAAAGCGTATTTGGACTCAACTTGTCAAAAATAGTAAGAATATTGGGGAGGGACTCCCTAGACCCATTTGGGGTTATTCCACACATATTCTAGACTCCAAATAAATAATGTAGGGGCTAACATTATTGATATATACGTAAAAGGGGGTGAGGGAACCCCTAGAAACAAAAACAAACTCCTATGGTCCCACTGTTTTCTTTATTGAACTATATTATGAGTAAGGTTATTCTCCCGTAATTGTACATCATATGAATTATTGGAACCATCATACACATATTACAGACCAATAATATGATGTAAAAAGTTAACTTTATTTAAAGAAATTTGAATGGGTACAAAAAGACATCACATGACAAGAGGACAAAACAATAGGACTCATTCTTTCATTTTTGGAAGTATTAGTATATAATTGATCCCAAATTAATTGCGACCACTTGGGGAGTGTCCCACGCGACTTATAAGACCATTTGTAGTGGTCAAGAGTACGAATTGTCAAATATGGACTCCGTTCATATGAAAACAGTGCTTAGACTCCGTCAATACTGTTTTTCTCTGCATTCGTGCACCGTCAATAAAATACACTCTGCATATTTTTACATATCAATTTAGTAAAAATTATTATAAATAATGTTTTACTTTATAATTTTATCCCTGAATAGTTATGGAATAAAAAAATACACATTTCGATGTAAAAACAAGTAATTTTTATTAAATTTTTTTTAACGTTTTTCGGTTAACAAAATGAATTTGTTTAAGTAAAGTTCGATTATGAAATATTAAATTATTTGTGAAGGCTTCATGAATCAAAAATTTGTGTTTTTTAGCTCAAGAAAACTCCAACAATTAAAAATAAAAATAAAAACAAATTCATTTTATATATCACATATGAATGTCATATGAAAGATCATAAAAATTCATGAATTTTGATATACTTTTTGAAAATTTTGGAGAACAAATAAAAAATTTATAAGAGTTTAAAACAATTTGGGATTATGATGACATCTGCGTGAGGTTATTATGATGTCAGCTGAACCATAGCAACGCCTTGGAGCCGGCCACCACTTTCTTTTCTTTTCTTTTCAATTTTTTTTACCCTGTCAATCCAACCCTCTATTTTTACACTCCTCCACTCCCTTCCCACTTTTACTCCCCATTTTAATCGACCACTACGCCTAATTAGGAGTCTAAAAGTTCCATTTTTAATCTTTTGACTCCTAATTCTTAATCACTACAAATGGTCTAAACCTGCAAAACAAAAGAAAATGGTCAGTTAGTACATATTTGGGTAGACCAATATGTGGAAGAGAACCAAACACCACACATGAGACAAAATTATGGCCCATACATGTGTGGTTGCGATGTTTTGGTGAATTATCCTTCCCATTCTATCATCTCGACTCATACATCTCATTTTAGTCCTTAGGAAGGCCTAGAAGGTTGAATTTTATGTTGAGGGATGGGCGCATGAGGTATGGGGGGCTGCACATGGAGAGAATGACAAATGGGGACCTGTTGCGTACTATTTTCGTAAAACTTGCGAGGGTTTTCTGTCTCCCTCATTGGAGCTACACTCATCCAATTTGAACAAGTGATACATCCCTAGATAGCCCTTGATAAGAACTTTCTTCATAGCTTCATTTCTGGAGAAAAGGGGGACCTTATACAAAGAAAAAGGAAGGAAAAAGATACTGCTTCGGACTGTCTCGCATAGTTTCACTTGTTGGGATTGTTCATCACATAACTTGAGTATCCCTTATCTAACTTGGTTGGTTGAGGTATCTTTGGAAAGGTATTGAAGATAGATTTCATACGAGGACAAAAGCCTTAAGAGAATCAGAATTACCATTGACAAAGATGAGAAGATCATTCGCCAAAGCATGGTGAGTAATAAGTGGTACATTCCTTGCAACCTAATAAGCACCAATTTGTTTCGAGGTGATCATGGAGTTTATCCCCCTTGAAAAGCTTTCTAAGACTAGAATGAACAAGAAAAGATATTGTGGATCTTCTTACTTGACTCCTCTAGTTGGACTATAGAAACCATGCAATTGACCATTCATCGAAATGGAAAGATGTGTGTGTTTTCAAGTTATTTAGGATAAGCTCAAAACTTTATCATTGAAACTAAATTTGTCAAGAATAACTTGTAAAAACTCCCATGATATCCTATCAAAAGTTTTAGTCATGTCAAGCTTGATAACCACATTGCTTCCTCTAGCCTTTTTATTTAGAGAATGGATCAGTTCTTTGTCAAGTAATTAAAATATGATGATTAATTTCTTTCACTTACATAAATCCAATCTGCTCTGGTGAGATAAGTCTAGGCATAAGAGGCCACATACTGCTAGTTATGATTCTAGTACAAATCTTGTTAATGAAGTTGGAAAGACAAATTGATCTAAATTGACTTAAGTCCTTAAGCAGTGATAGTTGAGGAATTAGAAGCATTTGGGAAGAGGCTAGTGCAATAGGCATAGGAGGACCCATGAAAAAAAATCCTTAACACCCATACAGACATTTGAGCCAACTATTTCGCGGCATGTTCTGAAGAAAGATCCTGAGTAACAATCAGGTCGAGGTGAGCTGTTTTTTTTATTAAGATGCCACAAAACTTCATTTATGTTTGAGTCTTTAAGAATGGTAGAAATTGTGTTAGTTAGGGAAAAGAGTCAGATAGACCCCCGAACTTACATAAAAAGTTCAAATAACCTCTTTATAGGAGGTTCTGTCCGGCCGTCGTCATTTGGGGCGGTTCCCGGTGGAAATTTTTGATGAAATTTTTTGAGCATCTTATTCATTAAGTCTAGTTTACTCATACCAAATTTCAGCTAAAACTTCAATCGGGAAGGCAATCAAATGAATTTTTGAAGATAACTGCGTAGTTCAACAGCGCAGTATATTTCAGAAAATCATTTGACTGCCTTACCGGTTGAATTTTAGCTGAAATTTGGTATGGGTAAACTAGACTTAATGAAGAAGATTCTAAAAAAAATCATCAAAATATTCCACCGGGAACCACATCAAATGGCGACGTCCGGACAGAACCTCCTATAAAAGGGGTTATTTGAACTTTTTATGTAAGTTCGAGGGCCTATCTGACCCTTTTCCCATAAAAATCAGAAACCAGTTTAGGGATAAATGATAACATGAGATCCATAACATCCTAATCTGAACTATCACCTTGAAAGAGATCTTTATAGCAATTCACGATTGCTTCTCAAATAGTGGCTTGAGTATTACATTCATGACCATTTTTTCATTGATTGAAAGTACTTTCTCATGTTTAATTCTGACTTTGACATGATTATTTAAAATACTTGAGCCATTTTATTTTTGATTTTTGCCTCCATAATTTCTCTTCTTATTTGAGCTTAAGTTGCAGTTTAGCTTGTGCTATTCACCATTTTCTCTAATATTTATAGAAGAGCCAGCTTCAAAAAGAAGTTCAGCTTGCAGAGCCTCTTGTTCAGTATTTGCAATGCCTTCAAATATATTGCCAAATGATGTTTTATTCCATTCTTTTAAGTCAATTTTCAATCTATAGTTTTTATATAAACCACACATCCCTCCTATAATTTTAGTAGAATGTCAACTCTTACTAACAACATCAAGGAACTTTTCAATTCAATGCCCACATGTTTTGAAATCGAAATTGCTGAGGACCTGATTCTGATCCTTTAGTTGCAACCAACACCAAAGGAGAATGATCAAAAGATGTGTCCTAAGTGATGTTCAATTACATAACCAAAGTTTTCAAACGGTTACAAATCTATCCAAACGTCTCCACAATCTCCCATTTGATCTTATTGTCCAGGTAAAGATACTCCCCTTAAAAGGAATGTTCTGTATCTCACAATAATTCGGACAATCTATAAAATGAATGATACCATTATAGTTTGGTCCAGATCTTCCTTGATGTTTTGAAATTGAAGCTAAGACATTGAAATCCCACCTACAACCCAAGGAACGTCTTTATTGTCCTTCTAAAGCTTAAGACAACCCCATAGTTTTTGCTGATTAGATCTGGTATTAGGGGTGGCCCTGAACCGGCCGGTCCCGGTCTTTGGTATGTGAAGCCCGACTCCGACCTGGTTAATTGTGGGTCTAGTTCGATTCCGGGTACCCGGGCGGAGGTTGGAGGGCGGAGATGTTGGAGGGCGGAGGTGACAAAGGTTGAGACGATGAAGACGGGGGAGGCTATGAAGACGACGTGTGGTGGAAGCGGTGGAGTCAACGGATCTACAGTGAAGAAGTTGTGATGGAGGCTTCGATGGATCTGAGGCTTTGAGCGTGAAAGCATCGATGAATTTGAGGTTAGGAGAAGGAGAAAGAATGGAAAATAGGTGCATGGGCAAAATTGGGATGCTAATTTTCCTGTGTTTCATTTTTTTTATATTCCAGGGGTCGTACGAGAAAGGGGCCTGGGATAAACTGGCCTGAAACTTACTCCATTAAGTTTCGAACTCGAGACCTTCCATAAGGGAGAGTCAGTCGGTGACCAGCTAAGTTGGACCGCTTCCTCATTTTTTTATATTTCATAATAGAAGTAAATTGGTCCTATTTAAGAATAAAAACATAAGAAGTCATATTTTTTATTTTTACCGTATTTAGAAAAGTCAAATTTGTAAATCAATTTGGGACAAAGGTATTATATCCAAACTAGTACCCATTCTTTGCTCGGGACCGAAAAACAGAGTCAGTCCAAGCCTACATAGAACTGGTTTGGGCCGGTCCGCTTGATCCGGTTCCAGACGGGGTCCATTCCTACCTAGAACCAATCACTCCTTGTCATTCAATCTTTTACTCAAATTAATTTAATCTATTATTAATCAAATCTTTTACTCAAATTTAATCTGTCTGTGTCAAGATACTACTCATATTTATACCCTGTGTAAGTTTGTACTCCATAACTCCATTATTAATGCATTATATGATTATACCATCAAAAGTACGTTCAAAACGAATCCATTCAAAGCAATGATTCATTATGAAAATTTATTCATATACTTTGACACTAATTGAGAATTTGAGAATAGAAATTAGCATTATATGTACGAAAACGTTATTATCTTCTTTGAAAGTTCAATAACTTGATACCACATGCAAAGACAAAGAAAAAGAGGAAAACCCAACCAACATGGGCTAGACCAACAACAGGAAGGAATTCATAATCAAAACCCAAGTAAAATTTAAGAATCTGCTTCAAAGTCACAGTAGTAGCTCCAGGAATCTCAATCAGATCGTCTTTATCCCCTAATTGAGACGTTGCTATCCCGTAAAACGTCCATGAAATTGGTGAGGCCCAATAGTACCATCTCCACCATATCGGAATTTGCTACAAAGATAATAGAAAAGAGAATTTTTAAAAAATAAATGACGAAAAACAGAAGTGCATCAATTCAAGACCCGAAATATTCATCATCTATCAATTAGGAACATAAACATAAAAATTATCAGTTTAGGAAATTAATGATAAACTCTCAAGCGTAGTATTTTAGAATCATTTATCAATTTCTGTATTAAATTTAATATGTTATCTGTGAAAGAATTCTATATAATATAAAAGTCAGCATATCAATAATTAAAACTTGAACAATTTCCATTGTGAGAAAAATTAAAAATAAAAAGATCTGAAATTGCTTTTTATAGTGTTTGATAATTTTCATTTTTCAGGACCTCGAGTGATAGACAACATAGTTGTCGGGTTCTGAATAGTAGCATATAAAATCCCCACCCCCCAAAAAACTCAAATCTTAGTACGTATAGCGAAATGTAGCCTACTGTTCTGGGAATAAGGAAGCCAGAGAAGAGGTTCCAAAAAGTGAGGAAGAAAGCCATCACAATGGCAGCAAACTGGATGCCAGGTGTCAATGCTACAAGCATCATTCCAAACAGTGTGAAGTACAAGAAACACATATACAGAAAATAGTAGAACCATAGAAGCTTTCCAACATTCCACTCGAATCCAATCATTGGGTATATCAGAAGACAGTAAAAAATAGTCTGTACAGCCACATATATTGCTTCTATACCACCCTGCAAAATATTAAAATCCGATTTCTTAGTCCAAACAATAGTGTATATGAAGAAGGGGTAGGTCGATGATGCTTCTCAGAGAGGCAGTGCCGGCCCCTGGACCGTTAGATATCAAAAGGCATTCAATACTTGCCTAAAGGGAAAGTTCCCGAAATGGGACTAAAAAAGTTCGAAAATTCCAAAATAGGACTGCCATGTTTTTATTCCCAAAATAGGACTAATTACTGCCAAATTTGGAAAATACTGCCATGTTTGAAGTCTGGTACTGCCAAAACATGGCAGTAATTAGTCCTATTTTGGGAATAGCAACATGGAAGTCTTATTTTGGGATTTTCAAACTTTTTTAGTCCCATTTTGGGTAATATCTCTTGCCTAAATGGCATACGAGCTCAATCCTTCTAAATATTGAACTTATAAAACTATGCACCATATTGGCTTAAAAAGTGTAGAACAACTACCATCTCTTGAGGAAGAGCTCTTTTGAGATTGAAAAAAAACGGTTACCTGAGCAAATGCATAGGGCAAAGCTGAATACATCCCAGCTGCACGTTCCCGATAGTAAACTGCTCTCTCCACACCAACAATGGCTAACACTGACGTTGTGTTTGTAGCTCCAATGAAAATTATAGCAGAAAAGATAGCTCCCATAATATTCTGCAAATCCTGTTGCTTTTGGCTGCAAATGTAAATGATCTTTGTTAACTTTAAAGACCAAGAGTTAATTGAGTCCAAGGATAATTAAGAAAACTGTGTGTGAACTTACAATTTGTTCCCTTTATCCCAAAAGGCAAGTCCAAGGAAAATGCCAGTAAATATTGTTATGAATAACCGGATGGCGTTGTACTGTGGGTTCCTCCAGTACGACCAATGTTGTTTCCAGAAACAAGCTTTGCATTGTTCACCATATGATTGGGAGTACTTTGTTGGGAAGTGAAGGTCCTTGGAACCAGGAGGTGGGGTGTTTAGTTCTTTTACGAGTTCTTGATTCTTCCTGCAAATTTAATGACATGGACGGAAGAAGCCCATTATTATTATTTTTATTATTATTAGTATTATTAGTATTATTAGTATTATCATTATTATTATCATTATTATTATTAGTATTAGTTTACTATTGTTATTAATAGTTATAGTTTCCTATTAGTCGCGGCGGATGTCAGCGGTTCGAGTCCGCTTATCTCCACAACTCCTTAATTTAGCCTATCGAAAGTTGAGTCAAATAAGAAATTCCTTGCTTTACTAGGATTAGGACCATTCCCCATATTTAATTTGGCAAACTCTTATTTAAATTTGATTTATGAAATTTTTTTGTTTAGAATTATGGTTACTCTTGTACTAGGCCACCAGGACTCCTGGACTATCTTCTTGTGCATTTGGTGGAAAAGATAAACACCTTGTCGAGAGCGGGAAGTTGAATTATTTTTCCAACCTTCTTTTTTTATCTCCCAACCAAGCCCATAACATATACTATCGTACTTCATTTTCAACAGAGCTATAACACACGTGAACCTAAACTGAATATGATCGGTTGTGCAGTTTGTAACTTGAAATCTTATAAACACATCTCTCTCTCTCTTTAATCTACCTACTTGTAAAGTGAAGAGTTGGCATAGATATCTGCAAAATCAACTCCAAGTTGGGCCTCTACAGCATCAGTGCTGATATCCAACATCCATGTAGCTGGATTATATCCATCCTTGATCTTAGGAACACCTGGTACAGCCTACAAGAAGGATCAATTTCAATGAACCTAACAAGAAGATTGATACTTTTCTCTGTTACAACTGTTAAACAAGTTCTAACTCACCCCAAATAGATCCTAAGGAAGTGATCTCAAACTTATATATGAAACTCAGACCCGATAGATACCCACCCTTCAGACCCAAGTCGGGTTGGGCAAATAGGCCGAAGCGAACTCTCCAGACAATCAACTGGATGGGCGCTCCATGGATATTATAGATCATGTGAGCAGAGCAAATCAATCTTAAAGTTCACATGTAATGTGTTTCTTTACCAGGGCTGAGTAGCTGGTTTAAGCTTAATATATTTGGACACCTGATGTGGCGTTGGTCCAAGTCACCCAAAAATGATACTCAAACCTCACACTTGTGTATCATACTTAAATCCAATGGCTTGATATGAACAAAACACAATGTGAGAGAAAAATAATTACCTCAAAATAATCAATCATTTTCTGAGAGTTAAAGCCAAGAGGCCCTGCATAGATCACCTCCCCTCCTTTCCTAATCAACAATAGCTGCAAGAAGTCGCTTCTTATCAACATGCTCACAAATAAATTAAATATGAATACATTTCAAACTACTCCCATCAAAAGTTGGGGCATACTTCATCAAAAGACTCGAAGATGTCTATGCTTGGTTGGTGAATCGTGCACACAACTGTTCTACCGGTGTCAACCGTGTTCCTTATGGTCCGCATAACAATAGCAGCAGCTCTGGCATCAAGACCAGATGTTGGTTCATCCATGAATATTATGGATGGATTAGCAACTAACTCCACAGCTATGGTCAACCGTTTTCTTTGTTCAGTTGAAAGCCCATCAACTCCAGGAAGCCCAACTAAGGAATTTCTTATAGGATTAAGCTCAACCAATCTCATTACTTCTTCTACAAACATCTGCACTCATACATACAACCAAAAGTACAACCACAGAGTTAGTCATCAAAACCTTGGAATAAAACTGACATTTCAATAGAAGTTAAGCTCCAATTGTTCCAACAAAGCAACTTTTGAAAATGTTTCCGGAAAGTGTTTTCCTGGAAAATAATTTCTTTTGTGTATAATATAATATATATTTGACCCCAAAAAAAAGTAACCATAAAAGTGTTTTAGAAAACGACTTCATGACACCACAAAAGTCCAAGGCTATGTTTGCAATGTAGATAAAGGTTGTACAATGAAGAAAACAGAAGTTAGTCCTTTATGTTTGCCTTTACCTTGGACAATTAAATCTTTACTTCTATTTAGAATATATAATGGAAATATACATAAAAAGAGGTTTGTACAAAAACCTTAAAAACTCTGAGTTTGAAATAGTATTGTCCCTGAAAACTTATTTCCTTCAAAATACCACATCCATTTTTCTCCCTGTTTTGTTTTACTGGCATTTTCTCAGCTCAAACAGATCCTAAGAAAAAAAGTTCTTATGAAAAGTTGGAAAATAATTCTAGGAAAATAGATTCATGTAAACAAACAGAGCCTCAGTGGAAAGATGAGTTCAATGAAATATGGTTCACAACCTCTCGTGTATTCTTAAGTACATCTGCAGAAAGGCGCAACCAAGCAGAATAAAGGACAGATTCGTAGACGGTCAGATTGGGGGAGTGGATATCATTTTGTTCACAGTATCCACTAACTCGGGCAAAAGTTGATTGGTTCTTCGGGTATCCAGAAATGCTGATGCTACCTTCAACGTACCCACTGGTTTTTCGTCCGGCCAAGACATCCATTAAGGTTGTCTTTCCAGCACCAGTGACCCCTACAAGAGCTGTCAAGACGCCAGGTCTGAAAGCACCACTAATATCACAAAGGAGCTGGAGACGATCCTCCTTCATTCCTTCACCCTTCATTTGCTGTGTCCATATTTACATCAGTATGCAGAAAAGAAGCAATTCAGCACTCTGCCCCAAAAGAGCTCTCAAAAGAGAGCAGATGGGATAAAACTGCTTATAAAGGGTCGTTTAATCATATTTATAATCAGTCAATATGGGATAACTCCAACTTTGTTCAGAAAGAAAAATGTTGTAAAGTAACCACCAGCCGTACAGTTGGTAATAATTCAAATAATGGAAATGGATTAGGGTACTTGAATAACTTCTTACAGAGGGCATATCCACATAGTAGTTAATGTGGCTGAAGGAAAGTGACAAATGGTCAAAAGGAAGAACCATTCCTTTCCTAGATGCCTGGATCGCTACGGCCTGGGGTTTGTCTTGTGAAGTCGTACCTACAGTTATTACTTAAAGTATATTAGACCAATAATCTTGAATGCTAAGATTGTTATTTAGGACCCTTTTAGTAAGAGTTCTTTGGCTGAAAATGACTGAATTTGCTAAATTTTCTGAAAGAAGGTGTTTGGTTGCAACAGTTTCAGCCAAATAAAGTAAAAGCTTCTTATCCTCAAATAAGACAAAAGTGTCTACCAAACGGGCTCCCTGATTTAGATCGAATTCTTATAGAGTGACAAAAATGCCAAACCTTGATATGACTTTTTCCCCTTATCTTCTACATATTCATCAGAAAGTGAAACCTTTGACTCGCTGAAAGCTGAAATATAGAAGAGAAGTACAATAACAAGGCTAGTTGGTTAAGACGTTTATAAGTAAGTATTCATATGATGGTAAGATCTACTTACGGTTTAAGAAAGACAATGCTGCAATAAATAGAGCGTTGAAGAGAAGGGAAAATCCCCAGAGGGCTCCGTTGCAAATCCAGAACCAGTAGTCATCAGTAACGAAATTCCTTTCCTTGAGAATCGCTCTCCCAATTGTAGGTTCATCAATTCTGGGATCTGTATTTGGCTGCATGATGAACAATTATAAGTTTCACCCGCAGCAACTTATGATTTTTAACAAATTTCCCATATAGACAAGAACTAGTGTAAGAACTTACAGCACCCCATCTTTCGTGAAGGAATTCATTTGTGGCTAATGCATTTTGCACATAAGTCATAGGAGAAACATAATAACCCCATTTCATCCAAGGCTTAATGTCATCTACATGCAATCAAGAAAGCACTTCACTTTGAGAACACTCTTAGGGGTGTTTGGTATGACCTAAAATAATTACTTTGCATGTGAAGTGTAAGGATGTAAAATGTTTACACTGTTTTGTTTGATTATTTAATGTAAACTGTAAGACACTTTTTTAAAACATTTCGCATTGTATCATGTAAAGTATTTTACGTGGGGGGTGGTAAAATACTTTGCATGCCTTTTATGAAGCACTGCAACGACTTTGCGTGCAATTTAAAAATAAACTGCACATCTAGCCAAACATTGTAATCTATGTTACATGCAAAATGATTGCTTCCCTATAATTTGCATGCAATCACTTCGCGTGCAAAGATTTAACGTGTAAACTACCAAACGAGCCCTTATAGTAATAATATAATCAATAACGATGTGAACTCGTACTTAAAAAAACTAAACAAGACTCATAATATGTAAGACCATAAGCATGCACGAGTCTCAACCATAAAACATATGTTATAAGATTATGGGCTAAAGGGTCAAATAGGTACATGAACTAACTTAAAGTGTTCAATTAACCCCTTATAAAGGAGTTTCTGCCCGGACGTCGTCAATTGGGGCGGTTCCCGGTGGAATTTTTTGATGAAATTTTTTGAGCATCTTCTTTATTAAGTCTAGTTTACCCATACCAAATTTCAGCTAAAAATTCAACCGGGAAGGCAGTCGAATTATTTTCCGAAATGTACTGCGCTGTTTAATTTTTCAGAAAATCATTCGACTGCCTTCCCGGTTGAATTTTTAGCTGAAATTTGGTCTGGGTACACTAGACTTAATGAAGAAGATGCTCAAAAAAATGCATCAAAAAATTCCACCGGGAACCGCCCCAATTGGCGACGTCCGGGCAGAAACTCCTATATAAGGGGCTAATTGAACACTTTAGGTTAGTTCATGTACCTATTTGACCCTTTAGCCTAAGATTATGAGGCTCATCTCCTATATAAAAAAGAGAAAGAAAGGAAAAAAAAGGCTCATCTCCTATATGGTGCGCAATATGTGGTCAAATTACAGATAAGAGACTCTCTAGCACGATTTACTAATGTTATTTTTGACCAAAACACATTATATAGAGGCTGCTAAATTATCCAGCAGTCCCTTGTCTGATCTCGACTCAACCTCAAAACATCACAAAACATCCAACCCTTAATCCCAAAAGATTTTGGGGTCTTCTAACAGAATTGGAGCCAAAATAGAAGAAAGAAGAATAAAAAAAAAAGTATGATAAATCCAATAAGATAACAATAACATAAGAACATAAGAAAGATAAAAGATAAAAAGATAAAAGAGATTAAGAAAGATAGAAGATAAAAATAACATAGGAATATAGAAAGATAAATAAGATAAACGATAAAAGAAAAAGGAGAGACAAAAGATAGAAAAGAGATCAATCGTCCAAACAAATGTGTGCCCTCCACTTTGTTCTCTCCAAAGACATACTCTCGTCCAACCCAAGAAGACACATATCAGTTCTGGTATGTTCACACATTCAGCGCAGCATACGCATCTCTGTCACACAAATCTTTTATTGTGACATCGTTTCACCGTCCAACTCTCTACGCCATACATTAATGCAGGCCTAATTATATTGTTCTGCGATAAATTTACCCTTCCATTTCATCCACCCACCTTTGATTCTATGTGATACATCTTCATCTAATTCACCATCTTTCTGAATTATGGAGCCCAAGTAACGGAACATATCACACACCGATATCTCCTTACCATCAAGAGCAATCTCATTGTTACTACTACTTCTACCTCCACCAAACTTGCACTCCATACACTCAGCCTTGCTTCGACTCAGTCTAAAATCCTTCGATTCAAAACATCAAATGCTTTAAAATTACTGAGAAAGTATCACATACCCTTAGCAACAATGAAGCCTCCGAGCACGAACACTAATAGCAAGGTAAATGTACCAAATGTGTTAGCAACAACATCTGTTCTCCCAAGAGCTGCAATGAATCGGAATAGAGATAGTGCCATCTGATGTGTACCAAATAATGTCAAAAACTGGCGAAAGAATCTGGAACACACATGAGAAAAGAAAAAAAGGTAGGCTGTCAGTCAAAATCAGATTAAATAACTTACATTATAGTTTCAGTCACCAGATATGAGGAACTCGTGAGTGTTAGTGACAAGGAAATTTAGAACGATGATGAGAATCACTTCATTTAAGCTGTCTCACATTAGAAAACTATTTAAAAAAAAACAACAAAAAACTCCTACTCCTATAGTCCTATCATGTAATCCTTCTAGATACGAAGGAACTTGAAGTCTTAAAAGTTTAGTGTGCGACTTTCAATGGGGTTGGTGAATTCATTCATAACAAAGGACTGTTACCTTCCGGCAGAAGGGGCAAATCCTATTGTGTAATATGTAAGAACAACCCATATTCCCGATTCAATAAATGAGATGGGTATCCTAAAGAGCCAAATTGGTAGGACAAAAGCCCAAGCCGGATAGAACAAATGATCCCTTTGCTTAAAGAAAACGGGAAGCCTCATAACCGTCATTGCAATCTCAGCCATCCCATTAAACATCACGTTGATCAGACTGAAGAAAAGAGCCCCACAAAACTTCCCACCGTCTTGTAATCTCCCATATGGCATATCCACTCTCAAGAAAGCAGTGAAGGCACATATGGACATGACCGTTATCTGAGTAGTTTTGAAAATGTACAGAAAAGAATTGCGCTTCATTAGCAACCATTCCCTAGAGAAGCACGCCTTGAGTAATTCCAGGTTGGAGATGCCGTAGTTCCTTTGCACCAATGCGGCGGGATGGGTTTTTGACTTATCATAAGGAATGCTAAGCTCATCACCTAGCTTTTGCCCAACCCCGAATGAACTGAAAGCCTCTACGAATTCAGAAACTGATACATATCTGTATGGCTGGTCATTTCTGAACCAATATTGCTCTTGATCCTTCTTGGAAGTCACTTCTTGGAGAAAATCAGCAGTTCCCTTCCGTTCGGGGCATCTGAATCCCCTATCCTCAAAGAACTCAAGAACGTTTTCTTTTGGACCTTGATACACTATCTGGCCTTCTGAGAGCAATATTATGTTGTCAAAGAGATTGTATGTCTCGGGGGCAGGCTGTAGTAGGGATATGATCATCGTTACATCCATGACGCGCACCAACTGCCTCATGTATTTTACGATCTGAAAAGTTGTGGAACTGTCTAATCCAGTTGATATTTCATCCATCAGAAGAACTTTTGCAGGTCCAACCAACATTTCTCCTGCAAATAAAAAAAGGTTTTATAATGATGATGACGATGACGATAATAAAGAGTTGCATAGGAACAGAATGCTAAAAGTTGTTCCGCTGTTGAAAGTATTACCTGTGGTTAAACGTTTCTTCTGTCCGCCAGATATACCACGCCTCATGTCATCGCCAACTATGATGTCCGCGCAGCCTTCCAATCCTAGAATCTGCTGCCCCAAGAAATTGCATGCAATAAATCCCCTCTATCTGTTAAATAACGTCATCCTGAAGGATGAACATTTTTGGGGTTGAAAAAGATTTGTTGGTCTGGCCGTGAAGGTTGAAGAACCTTACTTATTATAGGTGTCTGGTTACGATAGGTGTCGATGAAAGGCTCGTTTTTAAGCTTCTTCTTAGCTTAAACCCCTCAAAAGTTCATCTTAGGAAAGCATGAAAAAGAAATGAAAAGAAGGAAGAAGAACCTTGATGAAGTAATCAGTGGCCAAGCTGGTGTGTTGACCAGGTACTGAAATGGACTTCAAGAACGCATCAAGCTGAGGCTCTGGTTTGATTCCCGCTGCTCTCTCGCGTCTCGACAATTCTGCCAGAAGCTGATATATTGATCCAACCCCCAAACAGCGCCCCGAGAAATCCAATGTTTCCCTCACTGTCATCTCTCCGTGGTGAAGATCGTGCTGACTGATATAAGCGCATGTCTTCCGAGCCACAAATTCATCAAACTCATGTCCACAGTATGTAACTTTCCCGCTCTTCTGAGGGAGGGAGCATGGAGGGATATCATCAAATTCAATATTTTTTTCTAGAACTACTTTTTATTTTATTTTTGAGAAAGAAGCTACTTTTATTACTAAACAAAACTAGTCCATGTATTTTTAAAAAAACGTCAAATTGAGTTCATGTACTTCTTTCAAGTCAATCAAGTATGTGAACTATCAAAAAACGATCAAATCGGCTAATTAATAGGTAGACGATCGGTTATCTGGTTAACCGCCTGCGTGGACGTCCAACTAGCATTTTTTTACTCTTTTCTATTTTTATTTTTCTTTTCCTTCTTCTTTTCCTATTTCTTTTGCATATGCCTGCGTCTCCATTAATAATGTAATTATATAAGGATTACTATGTAATTTCCTAAACTCTGTTTTAGTATAAATATACCCTCAAGGCATCCAATAGGGTACACCATTATTTCCCAAAATTATTGTTTTGTATATGGTATCAGTCGCCTAGGTAATTTTTCCTTCTTAATCCCTTTTCCTCATGGCCGGTCATCCCAACCATACGGCCGCCACCACTGAGGCACCCGCCACGGCGGTGCAGCCCACTACCGGCGTTCCTGTTACAAGTGCAGTGCCCACTACCGGCGTTCCATCTCCCCGCACGTTTGCAACTCCATCTCCCTGCGTCTACAACTGCCGATCTATGGAGGAGGTGGTGGTGGTGGCTAACGGGCTATGGAGGCCGGTGTGGTTAAAGGTCGTTCCAATGGAAGAAGCGGAGGTGGAGTCGTGGAGACCGCGGAGGTGGTGGCTATGGAAGCCGACGCGATTGGAGATCGCGGAATTGGTGGCTAGGAAGTAGTACTAGTTATGCTAATACTCCAACTGTCCCATAAATAAGTTCCCGTTTCAGTTTACAATGTTTGATCGTAGATAAAGCGCATCGATCTCTGCCATCATTCCGATTGTTTTTAATAAATAGAATTTATGCATTCAGAAACTACATTAAAAATTCTACAAAGTAATAGATTAAGAGTAATTTAAGTTGACAAAGTAAATAATGATTGAGAGTGATTTAACTTCACTTTGGGACGAAGGTAATAATTTTTTGGGAACTCTTTTATTTGAACAATCTTATTTGTTATTCTTAATCCAATTTTTTTTAAAAAACAATTTTTTAGGGGAATAACTACATTTTAAAATATAAAAAATAATTAAATTGAAACCGGATAACCGAACTGCAACTGCAAGATTGGAATTCAAACTGTGTGATTCCAATTTAAATTCAAAACGTAACCAACGATGCAATTCTGGCTCCGTTCAATTTGGAACCGGGGGACATCCCTACATGGCTACATATACATCTTATTCACACACCTCTATATACAAAATATTTCCGTCCGTTTATTAACAGAGACAGTTTACAGTTTTTTTTGTTTTCCATTCTCTAATTTTCTATTTTAATTTTCCGGTTTTTCTATTTCCAATTTTTGTTTTCATTTTCAGTTTTTCATTTTCAAATATGAAAACATGTTTCCAGTTCTCCAGTTTTCCATTTTCAAACAGTTTTATTTATTACGTCTTAGAACTGTAATATGTATATACTATAATTCTACATGCAAATGCGATAAGAAAATAATTTGATAAGGAAAAAGCGTAAAGTTACTTGAAATTGAGCCCAACGTAAACGTTGTTTAATTTCCTTAAGACGTTTTTGCCCGACACGTAGCAAGCGCCTCCCATGATAGAACAACTCTTCGCTACTAACGGGATTCCGACGAACTCAAAGATGCACGAAGGTAGAAGGAGAATTTCAAATTGTTGGTGGATTGATGTTCGGAAATTGAAGTATGGAAAATTGAAGGGGGTCTTGGATTTATAGTGCTCTCACAAGGACACACTTCCTGACTTCCAAGAGACACCTCTCCAATAAAAGGTGGGAACCTTTAATCAAACAAACAAGACTGCTCGTATGGGAGAAAAATCCGAAATTCAAAGAGAGCAAAAAAATAAATCTTCCTATCTAAAGTCCGATCGCTTACTGGTCAAAGACCTGAACTCGAAATCCGACTTCGCCAGCTGGGCAACGGCGGTGGTGCATACGTGTGAGAAATAATTTCACACTTATCTTTCGGGAGACAATTTCTCATTCATTTCAAAATGACTTCTTACAAATAATATTAATGACCATAATATTAATTTGTGGAACCATTTTTCCAACCCCCCATGAATGGGAAATTGGTTTAAAATAGGAAACATGTTGGAATTTGACAAAGGAAGACGGGAACTCTGAATAGGGTTTGGTAGCCGTGAAACTTTGTACCAACCTTAGTGTATATCCATCGGATTTACCGGACAATCGGTGAGCAATTTGCTTTGAACCGTTAGCCGTTACGTAAACCTAGACAATGAATAACACACAAACCCTCGAATGCATCTTTGGTTCTCACGTTTGTGTTCATTTCGGCCTTGAACACCTCCTGGTTCAACTAGTATTTTAGAGAGTTTATCGTGTACCGGAGAATTTATCTTTGGTCCAAGTTTGGTTCTTTTACGGTACCTGGTCCCGGATATAACAAAGTGGGATCGAAACTGGCCGGTTCCGATCGGTCGCAACGGGTAATTCGACTAATCCCATTCCTTTTGCCCTATTGCTTGGCAACCCGTAGGCTCTTTTGAAACTCTTTACTTTGGGAAAATGATTCAAAAAACGGGAGCCGAACCGCCGCACTGTCGACCAGACCGGACAGGGTTCGTCGGGTCATTGACCGGACTGGATTAGGTTCGCCTGTTCATCGACCGGACCATACAGGGATCGCCGTGTTGTTGACCAGACCAGACAGGGATCGCCGGGTCGTTGACCAGACCGCAAAGGGGCCGCCGGGTCGTTGATAGGAATGGACCGCTGGATCATTTACCGGGCCACACATGGATCGTCGGGTCATTGATCGAATCGGATCAGAACTGAGACTGGAGCATGATTGGGTCCACCATTAGGCGTAAGTGTGTAAATTCATTGCCCAAAACTCACTTGTCCAACTCATTAAACAAAGCAGAGACATGTCTCATTTCTTTGGTTTTGGAAAATGATATGGTAATACATTTTCCTGTTTTCCTTTCTCCAATTTTCCAGCAATTTTTTCAGTAAGCATGTTTTCTGTTTTCCTTTTTTAGTTTTCCAATTCTCTAAAAAAATGGAAAATGTCTATGTCAGTAAAGAGACAATTGTGTTCTCCTTAGGGCATCCACATCCCTTAAATTATTTATTGTTTAATTGAATGATGTGTAAGATTATTTTAAAGATTATCATTGTGAGTGAGAGATTATTAAGAGAGATTATTGAAAAAGATAATCCGGTATCAAAATTTGAATCCCGAACTATTTTAGGTTGTAGTTAAATTGCATTTAATACATGGTCTAGAAAAAACTAATTATTTGAGTATCAGAGTTGATGAAGAGTTTTAAGATTTGAGATTATTTAAAATTTATTGAATAAATGTGATATGACAATGATAAGTAATAAGTACTTGGTCAAATCAATTATCTCTTTCCGGTGGCTGGTGAAACATGATATTTTAGTTATAATTCTTTCATGTTTTCATTTGAATAGCAAATTCAGCAAAACTGTTAGACTAGACTACATTATTGCAGGGTTAGCGACTTGGAAGGATTAATAAGATCTTTTATGTTCTATGTCTCATCCCATTGTAGCCTTAGAAAATGAATAAGTAGTTATATGTTTGTCAAAAAAAATGAATCTCTAATATATATTCATTTTATTATACTTCATTGATATTATCATACTCAACTCCATGAATTAGAAGTTGCTAAGTAATTTTATTTACATGACATAATTGTTGCGAATTGATTTTATTATAATTTGACACAAAAATGTTTGGCAAAATTAATACTAATAGAATGTAATATTAAAACTTTCTAGATATGAAAAAGCTAATAGAATATCCCGATTTGAATAATAATAATATAACTTTCTAGATATGTCAAAATTAATATTAATAGATCTAGTTCTGTGAATATATCAACATTTCTTACCTTTTGTAGAATATACAGTACTAAAGTAAGTTTATATTATACTCCGTATATACAGTACATACAAAATTCACTATTTTTGCACATTCAAACTCAAAAATTTTAGAGGAAAAAAAACATTATGCATATACAGTATTTAAACTAAAAAAATCATATGAAATTTAAACTCCAGGAAACCCCAAACACAACACTATTATTGTCAAAAAGAGAAGTAGGAATTTGATTTTAGGATATCCAAAAAGGAAAGTGGAAACTGTGAAAATTTAAGAGACGTAAATTATGGATACGATAGATGTACAAAAAATGTGTCCACCTACATGCGTAGTCTAGCTACTTTCTACATTATTACCTTGAAATCATCATCAAGCATCCCAGCAAGTGCTCGAAGCAATGTAGTTTTCCCTGAACCAGGGGGGCCTAATAGCAATGTCATCCTGAGCATATATAATCACATTATTATCAACAAAATGCAACATTGTATGTGAATACAGATAAGCCTAATTAACTAATTTGGGACAATGAATGAAATACGTACCTTGATGGTTTTACTATGCCACTCACATCTTTGAGTATTTGAACGCGTCTTCTTTTGGAAGGGGAAATGTAAGCCATCCTTAAAGCATTCTATTGTTCATTTCGTGAGAGGAAAAATTAAAAAAGATGGCATCAAATAAATCCTTGTACTATCAATTTGAAAGGGGAAATATTATTTCATATCTACTTTAAATAAATCCATAGTTTTTTGGAGGAAAACTATCAATTTGATCATAGTACTATCACGAAACGACAATAAAGTCCTCGTACTTTAAAAAAAATCAATCGAATTCCCGATCATTGAAAAAACTTTAATTGAGTCCAGTAGAAGATTACCCGTCATGTTAGCAAGTCACATGAACCAACATGTTATCACACAAATATGTAGTAGCAACTAAATACGGAGTATGTGTTATTTTTAATATTTAATAAATTTAAGAATGTTTTAAAAAAAGGTTTTGTTTAATATTTAATGTATCATACAAGAGTTGGTTGAGTAAAATATTCATCCATACAAGAGAAATCCTAGATGTACCCCATTTTGGGGTACCTCACTCATTGAGTGACTCACAAAATCACAATCCCACAAAATAATTGCCCCACTTTAACTCATTGCCTTTGTGAACCACAAAATTAGGGAGGGAGTACAAAATGGGGTAACCTTAGAATTTTTCTCCATACAAGTCGTTCCCGATAAAAGGTATTAATCTGACTGAGTAGGCCCATTAACCTTATCTCATCGAGCCTAGTCTGAGCTGTCTAAGCCCATGACCTTATCGCACGGTTATATAGAAAAATTTGGAGGAGCACATCTCGTATTCTGGTGTGGGATAACATTTTGGAAACAGTATTGAAAGTTGAAAAACAAGAATAGTACGATCCACTAATCGAACCCCAGACGTCAATTACAATTTTCATGCTCCGCTTTCGCCTCACCAACAAAGCTGCTGTAGATGATTCGAACTGCGATTATTTTTAATTTGTAAATTTTCAGTTCGGTTAGGCGCAAAACCATATTTTTAATGAAGAAGAAAGAAGAATTATATGCAACATTCCTATCAGTCTGAATGACACGAAGGATAACTTCTGGTGGAGCAAAGGCAATAATGGCCTCTTCTCAGTTAAGAGTTGATATAAAACATTAAAACTCTTATGCAAAGTGTGGAAGCAGGGGGCTAGGGTGGATGGAAAGATATGTGGGACCTAAAAATTCCTCCTAAGGTAAAATATTTTATTTGGCAGGTGTTGGATGGATCTCTCCCTTCAGCTAAAAATCTCGAGCGGAAGGGGGTATCTATCCCGATTGTGTGCAAGTTTTGTTCCCACGGAGAAGAGACGACGGAGCATGCTCTAAAATCTTGCCCGAAGGCGGCCGAAGTTTGGAGGGCGGCGGGAGTGGCTCTCGGCAGCGGGGATGAATCTTTAGAGGCTTAGAGGTATGGCTTAAAAAACTTTTTTTGAATTCGGATAAAGAGTTGAGTTGTAAAGTGACTATGCTAGCATGGGGATTATGGAAGAGAAGAAATTCCCTAGTTTGGGAGGATGAAACGCAAGATACGGCCAACTTGTTGAATAGCTGTGTGTATGCATGCTTCTTGCGTGGAGGGAGGCACAGGGGGGCACGAAGCCGGCGGGCAGCAGGCATGGCAAAGGAAATCCCAGGTGGAGAAAGCCGAGAGCAGATTATTTGAAGATAAATGTGGATGCAACAACGGATATTCAGGGGGAAGGAGAGCGTGGGGTTGGATCGCAAGGAATGATCAAGGGGATTTTGTTAAAGCAGGTGGCGGGTCAGTGAGAGCCGATTGGAGTCCAGCGGAAGCAGGAGCAATGAGGATAAGAGATGTGCTTTTGGTGGCCATGGCGGAGGGATGGAGAAGGTGGAGGTGGAATCTGATGCACATGTGATTGTTCGCGGTGTTCAACGCGGCGGCAATTTGGCTTATTTGGACTTGATCCTTGATGATATTCGAAATTTAGTTCATACAAAGAGTAATTTCTCTATCTCTTTTTGTCAACGGTCTGCGAATCGTGTTGCTCATAGTCTTGTTAGAGCACACGTATCTCTCTCAATCATAGTAGTAGTTATGATGTTATTCCGGATTGTATTGTAAGCCAATTGGCTAATGACCTTTTGAACTAATAATATTGCTAGTCTAGGTTTCAAAAAAATGTACATGAACCGATTCCAATCGATGTATTTTACAGAATTACAGGTCTCAATTTTTTAAATCTCAATCACATCGGACATTGATTCAAGTTTTTTCATCACGTTTCTGCTCGATTTTTCTCAACGCTATTCATTTTTTTTTCCAATTTGACTTTCGATTTTTCAATTCAAAATGACAGTCCTACCAGTAGAGTTTTTTTTTACCAACCTACTAGTAGAGTTAGGTATTAAAAAGAATTTATACAATATCAACTAAGATTTAATTAAGTCGAACCCTAAAGAGGTTTTGCTCTAATCTGACAAATTAAAAATGAAAAGTTGGAAGAAAAAGTTTGAAACTAAGAAAAGGAAAGAATAAGTGATGCTATCTTGAAATTATGGATCATTAATATTAAACAATCAATGCTATCATTATCAGTAATAATTATCAGTAATTAATTCAATTTACAATAATTATTCTTATTGAAGGAAAAAATATAGCACTTCATCTATGAAAATAACATAATTTAGGATAAACTTTTAAATGAAAAAAGCAAAGTCAATAATAATTAATTACCTCAATTGCATTCATGGTGTAATTTGCTAAAGTGGGTAATGCTCTACTCCCAACAAGAGCCTCACCCACAACTGACAAATGCTCAAACCGTACTTCAATCTTCGGCATATCGATCCCGACTCTGCATCCCCATGGTACAATTTATTTATTTTAAAAATGTCGTTGTATGACTGAGTAAATTAAGTTGAAAATTATTGTCATCAGATAGTGTATATAATATATATATGCGTGTCAGCGTGTTTGTTGTATGATATATATGTGTGTGTTCAGGTGTGAAATATACTCCGTATTTAATATCAGAAATGAGAATTAATACTTATATCTCAATCGTTGAATTTAGCATATTGCACTAAAATAATTTTATGTTGTTTTAGGTTTAGGGCCTGTTTGGCATGATGTAAAGTTAACAGTTTGCATGCGAAGTGTGGGGAAGTAAACATTTTATACTGTTTGTTTTAAATATTTAATGTAAATTGTAAGTCATTTTTTAAAAACACTTTATACTGTACCTAAAATTTACAAGGAATAATGGCACCAATATTACTCCCAAAGTTTCTAATTTCAAAAATATGACCACTTTAATTTTTTTTTTCCATAAAACTGATCCATCACTTAATAGAGTTTCTACGGAGTATATTTCGCACGCGACTTCTCTTCTCCACACGGCTTGACCTCTCTCCAGCCATGGCAGTTCTCTACCCGCACAACCGGCGTAGCTTCCTCTCTGCCGCCATACGCTACCGGACACGGTGCCACGCCGATCTTTCTCTTCTCACGGCCATGACGACTTCTCTCCGCCTGTCCTCCTCTCTAAGCTTCGCTGTGCCTATCTGCTGCATCTCCGCTGGCCCACCTCTGAAGAAGGTCGGCGAACCTCGACATAGGGATATGCCTCTCCGATCTTCCTGTATTCTTCTTCTCCTTTCAGATCTGGGGGTTTTCCTTCTTATATTTTCCAGATCTGATTTCGTAGCTGGGTGAGTCAGGTGGGATACGGGTAGGGAGGTTTTTTGGGCGAGGCTTGGAAGTAGATGTGACTTGAGGGGCTGGGGTGCGTCGTTGCTGGCCAGACAGGGCTGGAGAGGGTGATGTGGGGCTGGGCCTGGTGGTTGGGGGGCTGGTGGAGGGGACTGTTCGCGCCGGAATCCATGGTGGTGGGACCTGATCAGAGAGCTGATTGGGGGAGGTCAGGGGGCGGGGCAGGGGAGCAAGGGAGGGGATTGGAGGGCTGGTGATGGAGACTGCAAGGCTGGGAGGAGGGCTGCGAGGGGGCTGGCGAGTTAAGTTGGGGTGGGGCGGTGCTGACGGTGTTGGTCGGCGGCAGTGGTCCATGGTCGGTGACGGCGTTGGGGCGAAATAGGCGGGTGACGGGGCTGTGAGGAGCAGGGGCAGGATGGGGCGTGTGCCGTGTGTCACTATATATGATCGAAGTCGACATGTCACTGTGGCGGTGTCACCGATAGTGTTCGTGTCACTATGATGGTGTCACCGGTGACGGTATCACTGTGGTCGATCGGCGGGCGGTAAACACAGTGGAATGGAGTCACTGTAAAAATGTTTTCGTTGTGTCACTGACTCACTATAAGAATTTCACTGTATATGTAGCAACGTCACTATAGCAACGTCACTGTAGTATTGTCACTATAGTGCGGTTCCTGTAGCGCCACTACAGTAACCGTTACTGTAGCGATTCTGTTAGTATTTTAATCACTTTTTGGGAAAAATAAGTTAAAAGTCACTTTTTGGTTAATCGGACTCCATTTATTAGTAATATTTAATAATGTATTATCTTGGGACTTATGTGTAATTCTCCTAATTACGTTTTATTATAAATATAAGCATACGGCACCCAATAGGGTGCGCGATTACCTCCTAAACACTATTGTTTGTATATGGTATCAAAGCTGGCCCTATTATAATTCCCAATTTACAATTTAAACCTGCTCCGTATAATTTAGAGACGCCCGGGTAAGGCGGTACAGCAACAATCTCGGCCGCAATGCATAGTAAAAAAAAAATCATCAACCATTCCTCCATATTAGCTGGCATTGTAAGCACGTTCCAAGATTAGTTTTAATACCCAAAGTTTATTTTGTATTCTATATTATTTTTTTATATTCTCTATCATATACTGTATATAGTATATTTATATATATACACACACGTAGTATATTCTGTATATATAGATATACCTGTGTTTTTTGTTCTTATAGATGCATAATTTTGAGGAAGAGAGCTGATATCGAAATGAAGTTCAACAATTTTTTTGTATTTCTTCCTTGCACCCTGTCCCTCTCTCTTCTGGTAGTTTCATACGCATCTTTCATTTTGTCAATTAGTATTTCTTTCATTTTGTTTGTTTGTTTATTAACAAACAATGTAAAGAATTTGCGTGTAATTTAAAAATAGATTACACGAATAACCAAACGATGTGCTTCGTATTTTTATTCTACATGCAAACTATTTCACCGCCCTAAACTTTACATGCAATCACTTTATCTGTAAAATTTTAATATGTGAACTATTAAACGAGCCCTTAAATTTGACAATGTTTCACTAAAACAATTTCATTATCCAGCAAGTGACACAACACCACATTTCCACAACTACTTATGAAAGTGTCACCTCACAATGAGTCAAATGAAGCTTTTTATTGCAACATAATCCAATTCAACATCTAAGATTCATTCTTATTTATCACCAAATAAGACTAAATTAGTAACCAACTTTTATAAATTTTATAAGAATTTTAGTGACAGAGGTTGTACGTCTTATATTTTTAAAATAAATACTACGTTACGTACTACTTATAGGGAATGTAATTATTAGGAAAATTACCTTAAATAGGATTAAAATCGTAATATGAGTTAATTATCAAAATAGGACTAAAAACTTGTTAGTTTGCACAAATAGGACCAAAAAGTAAACTATGTTTTGATAGGACTAATTATGTATGTGTTGGACAAATATACCTTTGTTGCTATTGAAATGTTTTAATTCATAATAAAATAATAAAAAATAATAAGAATTTGTAAAAAATACTAAAAATTAATAAAAATATTTAAATAATAATAAGTTAAATTAAAAAAACTAAAAAAATTTAAAAATAAAATACGCAAAAAATAAAATAAAAAATCACCACCGCCTCTGCCTCCACAGCACCACCACCTCCAGTCACCAGAGGGAAAATGCCAAATTCATTATGAATGCCGAATTTATAGCAGAAAATAATGAAAATGTTGGCATTTTCAGAGAGTAATATGCCATTTTTTGGCATTTTCAGAAAAAATGGCAGTTTTTAGAAAAAATGACATTTTTTACACCGGTCAGAGGTGGTGGTGGAGGGAGGCAGTACCACAACCTCGGGTCACTGGGGGGGGGAAAATGTCACTTGCATTAGGAATGCCATATTGTTTTGCAGAAACAGTGAAAATGTTGGCATTCTCAAAGAGTAATATGCCATTTTTTTGAGCATTTTAAAAAAATGACATTTTTTACACCGGTCGGAGATGGTGGTGCAGGGAGGTAGTACAGGCGGTGGGAAAGGCATCCATATATTTTTTAATTTTTTTATGGAGTTTTACTATTTTTTATTAATTAGAAAAATTGTTTTTTTAATTTTATTTTATTTTATAAATATTTTGTTGATTTTTTTTATTATTTTTCTACGTTTTTTTGATTTTTTTCGAATTTATTATGAATTAAATATTTAATTAGGACTTTTGACTATATTTTACTCATATTTAAAGGAAGGGTAAGAATGAAATGAAAAATAGGTATGTTTCCAATAGGACTAATATGGTTCTATTTTGAAATAAAAAACATAGCAAGTGTTAAGACCCGGGGTTCCATTCTAAAAGGTCAACCTGATAGGAGGAGTAGCCTATGTGTTAATATATCCAAATGTTTCCGGTGTGGGACATTTAACACCCCTCATCACGACCAGACACTTCGTCTGGATCGTGCAATCAATCATTTTTTTTCATCGGTCCATTTTTTTTCATAAGGGGCCCCACACCATGGATTGATTTGACTCTGATACCATGTTATGACCCGGGGTTCCATCCTAAAAGGTCAACCTGATAGGAGGGGTAGCTAGCCCATGTGTTAATATATAGCACTTTGTTCATCCAAATGTTTCCGGTGTGGGACATTTAACAGCAAGTCCTATTTTGAGTTTTTACCGTAGTTTTAGTCCTATTTGGAGTAATTTCTATTTGTATATTTCAAAATAGAACTATCATGTTTTTTTACCAAAATAGAATTAATTATTCTCATGTTTTTACAGTACCAGACTGACAATATTTTCTATGCTAATTACTCATATTTTGGGAATAAAAATATGGCAATCATATTTTGGATACTTTCGGGAATTTTTCCAATTATTACTCCCTCCATATTTTTTTGTTTACTACAATAAGTGTTGACACATGTATTGTTTAAGAGTGAAATAGTAGGGATAATGAATAGTGTAGAAAAAGTTGGAAATGTGGTTTAAAAGTAGGCAGTAACGGTATAGGTAAGTACATTTTCATCAAAAAATTCTACCGGGAACCACCCCAAATGACAGCGGCCGGACAAAGCCTCCTATATAAGGGATGATTTGCAATTTTTAAGTTAGTTCAAGAACTTATTTGATACTTTAGTCTGGAAAAGTATGAAAAAGAAGATCAAAGGTAGAAACAATAATGATAGTTGAATACTTTTAAAGGAAAAACATAACAAAAAAGGAAAGTATAGCAAATTTTTGAATGCATGCATAGAATAACTAGAAAGTAAAAAAAATATGGAGGGATTATTATAACGTACCGATCAATCCGTTCCCTAAATCTGAGAAGAAGATCGTGATGATCTTCTCCCTGAACCCCATTGAGAATGCTCTCCAATAGCACTTCCCTCTCTTGCTTCCGAAGCTTGGTGACGTCCACTTCCTCCGCAACAACTCTACCGCTACCGCCTACTACGGCCGCCGCATGCCTCGTCAGCATTCCTTTCCTCATCCTTTCAAACGTGGGCAGCCTTTCAATGGCAGCCCACACCAGTTCGTACTCCTCCTCCTCCCGCCGCGAGCTCCGACCGAGCCCACCGTTCTGCCGGAGCCTGCTGCCGGATTGCCAGCTCCCGGAAGCCAAACTCCTCCTGCTACCAGCACTGTATGATATTATGCCATCTTCATCTAACTCTCTCGACATCTTTTATCACGCCGCACATGCACGCTAGTATAGTACAGTACGTATATATATATATATATATATATTGAATTGAAGCTAGCTAGCTCAACTCAGCAGAGATGAGATGAGAGCCGATAGATCGAGGATAATATATACTACTACGTCTACATCTAGCTAGCTTAATTCATTCACTACTATATATACTATACGACTAGCTGAGCTACTTTAATTAATTTAGCGATCGAGCTACTGCTGGGTGCAGGTGCATTAATTGTCTACCTAGCTCTCCCATTATATCCGCGAGCGGGTATGCATATATTATGGTTAAACGATGGAACTAGCTAGCTCATGCAATGCATTCTCCGATTCGTAGGTAATTAAGGATACGTATGTATATATCGGGCATTCAAACCATGCTTCCCCCACCTTACCTCCCCACGCACAGTACACTTGATATTAAATAAATACATAAATCATTTACTCACTCTAGTGGATCGGAGGAGCTGGCCTGGGGCCGGCATGGGGGGCAACTTACATGCATAATTACGTATTTACATACTGTCTGCCGACTTCTCATCTAATTCACAGTTATGGAGTATTCGTTTTAGGAGCTGAGTAGTTTATACTCACATGTTCATAGAAAGTTTTATTTGAGAATGAAACACATTGTTGTGTTGAAGGTGAAGAAAACATCTGGTCATTTTCATATCAAATTTCTTAAAAAAGGAACAATCTCAACCACACAACATTAGTTACATCTTTAAATAAAGTACACAATGGATGGATGGCACTAAATGAAGCATCACACTATCATAGTAGCGAATTGCTTTATTATCCTACCCCATACACATGATCAAATTTCTACCACATGTGTCCCATGGATTGAACACATATATAACATACTCTTACCCAGAAACATAAAAGTGTCAAATCAACCCTTCTACTATTATAAAAATGTCAATCAAATCCACCAACTCAAATATCACTCATTTGAAAACTCAAACTTCAAAAAAGGTCAAATCAATTTTTTAATAGATTAACCACCAATTATTCAAGTATATGTGGCGACACATGACACATTTTTCTTTTTCTTTTTTCTCCCTTTCTATTTCTTCTTTCTTTCTTCCTCCCTCTTCTCGTTGGCTTTCCTCTCCGATCCTCTACCCCTACAATTTCTTTCTTCCATTCTTTCTTTCTTTTTTGTTTCTTACCCCCTTATTTCTTTATTTCTTCTTCCCCTATTTGTCTTCTCACCGCCTCCAAGTATAGTTGTGTTCGTCGGGTGTCTGTGTCAGCTCCCAATAGCTTTCATGTTCTGTTAGGAATAACATGCAGGATCCTGCTAATATGAGAAAAAAACACTTTGTTATGTAATATGTGGATGTCCATTACTCCCCGGTCCATATGTATTATTAGGGTTAAGCCCATTAACTAGCGTCACCCTAATTCCCATGTATATATGTGCTATGTGCTAATGAAGAGGATAACTTTTGGGTTCGCTCTATATAACACACTTCTATATTACTTTCAATTCAAGAATAGAAAGAAGAGACATACAAGAAAACTCTCAAAAACACCTCACATATCTCTTAAGGATAATCACAACTCTTCTTGATTATGCTATGATAATCTATGATCTAATTTACTTGATGATAGAAAGACTCTCCAAACTTTTCTATTTATAGCACCAAAAATAGGTACTAAGAAGGTGGAAGGAAAGTGTGATTAAACATGGGGAAGCTTCAATGGTGGTCGAGGAAGCTCCCCTTGTCATTCTTGCACATTGAGGAAGCTTCATGAAAGCTAGGAATTGGATTCTTCAATTTGCTTGTACTTGGATATGTCCTGGAAATTGAATCCTTCAATTTTCCCCTTCCGGGCATATTCAAAACAAGCATCCCGACTATGTCTCTGCACAGCTTTAGCTTAACTCGTGTCACCACCTTTGTCAGCATGTCTGATGGATTCTCCTTTGTATTGATCTTCACTAGTCTCAACAGTTGTAGATCAATCGTCTACTGTATCCAGTGATACCGAACATTAATATGCTTTGCATGAGAATGGTACATGGAGTTCTTGCTCAAGTCTAGAGTACACTGACTGTCACAATGTACCTTGTACTCTTTCTGTTGGATCCCAAGTTCTTGGAGAAAGCGCTTTAGCCACAACATTTCCTTACCAGCTTCAGCGGCTGCAATGTATTCTGCTTCTGTTGTAGATAAAGTGACACTTCTGCAATCTTGATTGCCAAGAAACAGTCTGTCACGCCCCGGGCCTACCCGGACACGTCAACAACCCGCCGTACAACATGAATAGTCAACCATAGTCGACCACATCCATATTATACCAGGCGTCATGAATATCATTCACACATAAGTCATCCATAAACATACATAATAAACAATTCAATACGCAACGGAAAACATAGTTTAAAATCAATGCCACACGGGGCAATCATGAGCACGCAGGCCCTAAAGTAAAATATTCATGAGCAAATTTATTAATGTTTCAAATAGAATGGAGGAAGCACGAACCAAGTCTTCTCTCCGAGGGATCACTCAATCAACGAGCACATGATGCAACCTCTAGCCTCAACCTGAAATGGTGGTGGGACGCCCCCGAAGATGTCAGTACTTTATAGGCCAGGGCTATAAAGTACTGGTCTGGATGTCATCTAATAGATATACAACAAGTATTTCAAACACAAGACCCTCAAATAGGGTGATAGTACAATGTGGTTGTAACCCTAAGTTACCCCGTTTGAAAATATACTTACTTTATATAAAAGTCAAGTAGTCGGCCCGTGGGCCCATGTTCATTTAGAAATCACCATTCCCATTCCCCGTGACTATAAGCCACGACAACTCATAGAGTCCAACCCTAATACATGACATTGTATTCTAGAGCTCGGCTCTATCACATCACCATACAATTCATGTCACTTAGGTCAATTTCTTTACCTTGCGTACTAGAGCTCGGCTCTATCACATCACCACGCAAGCCCTAGAGCTCGGCTCTAGTTATACAATACATAGACTACAAGTCTACCACCTTACCATGCATCCTAGAGCTCGGCTCTATCACATCACCATGCACCAAGGTCCAATTCCTAATCAAACATATGCCTAGAATTGACATATCAACAAACTACCATGGGTCATCCTTAAAGACTGCCCATAACTTAACCTTAGCTTCATACTAAGTCATTATATACACTTGAAGTATATTCAAGTGCCTTTCATGTAATCCAATCCCTAGGATCAATTCTATCAACAATTTCCAATAACCACTAACTTGTATTTCAATACTATTAAGATTATTGTTATCATACAAATATTCTCTTTTTTTGTAATTCTCTACATATTTATAGTTATGTAGCAGCATCTTAAGTATTCACTCTCAATACATAAAGATCCATTTATGTATCCACATAATTCATACATGAGTAAAATGCCTATTTCACACAATAGTTCATTTATAACTCATTTAATCTCATATTATTCATACAACCTCAAATCATTCCCAATTTCATTCTTTGACAACTATATCAATATTTCATCAATATTTAATCATCATAATCCATGAAAAATTATGATTTAGGCATTTAGGTAATCTCATGCTTAACCTACAAGTTGTAAGTAATTAGATGTCGATCTTCACCTTAATTAAGCTTTAAACTTTTCCTTCTTGATCCAACGGTCAAAGATTCGGTCAAGGTGGATTAAGGACTGATTCCTTGCTTAAATATGAGTGTTAAAAAACCTCCTCAAAGTGCTAGCTCAACCCCTAAACGTCGATACGAAAACAGCCCCTAGAATGGGTGTTTTCCGGCAAACTCCGTTCCTAGTCTTTCCAAGATTTTCTCTAGGTTAGTATCTAACATTTACATCAATAAAATAACTTTGTAAGGACATATCATACACTTAGAGTAGTGTATAATAGTTCCACCAATCGTTCATATCAATTGGAAAATGAAAGGAAAGGTTTTGGGGTTTAAACTCACTTTAAAAGAGTAAATCCGTTTCTGCGAGGTTGTGTGTTGCTCTGACGATTTGGAAGCCTTCCACTACTCCGATTGATGCAAACCAGACCTTCACGGGTTCCTCGTCTTGAGAGCTTTCTTGGTATTTTATACGCCTTATTTGGACGAGTGAAACGCAAGTTATGGATCAAACAAGCAGCACTACGTACTGAAGAACGAACCTGCGGACTGCTCTCTTCCTTCCTTCTCTCTTGAGTTGTGTGGGTCCTTTTTTTCTCTTATCTCTTTGGGGTTCGAATGGGGTGTAGGGGGAGTGTATAGGAGGCCTCAATCATGCTAATATAGCATGTGGTTCACACAAAAGAAGGGTAGGATGTTTGATTGCAATCAAACATAGTGTGGACCTCCTCTTTTATTTCCTTTTTGTAATGTTGTAGCTCTTAAGTCAAAATGTCCGCCCCACATAGTTGTCTCACCCATTTTTATTTGTCTTGCAGGTACCAAGGTCATGTGGAATGGTTACCAACACTACTAGAAAATTATGCTTAGCCCACAAAATTCGTTCATACAAAGTTTAATTTGTAGCTAAATATCTCTTTTCCCCACAAATTTTATATTTTGTTGGGATTGTATATTTCCCACAAATATTTCTCTACACACAGAAGTTCATCGTGGCTAGAAGTTTCCTTTCCCCACAAAAAAAAAAAAAAACGTCCCCCATGCTTTTTTCCCTCAAAGAAAATTTGTCCCCCATGCACTATACCCATAAAAATATCTATTTCACAACAAAAGTCATCTGCAAATCACACATAGTTTAATAAAAAAAAATTGGCAAAATAATTGGCTTAACATAAAAGTTGAAACCGTAAATAGCCGCGATATGAATTGTTATATGACAATTTAATTTTTTCGACTAGGAGTTTCCCTCGCATTTCCTGGAATCCTACCATCGACAACTAAAATACACCAATTTAACCACAAATGTATTTTGCCCTAGTCGCACGCAGTAAGCGGTTACTGGGAATCGTATCTGTTTCTTTCTTAGATCTGGTTCAGGTATTATTCATCTTCGTAATTTACTTTGATCATCTCTTGTCTCCGTGTTAGTGGGTACCAATAAACAATATGAGAAGCTGATTGTGTATTTATATAAAAATCATTGTTGAAAATTTATTATTTTTAATTTGGAAATTTTGACGTAGTTTTCTCACCATTCTTGAGCAAGAGGAGTTGATATGAGCCGTTTCTGTTCATTATAGCAATATCCTTCGTTATGAAACTTTTCATTTGAAGAAATTAAAGTGATTCTGAATTCCCAACTCTATTATCAAATGAGTCGATTTGTATCCTTTATTCTTTTCTAGGAGATTTGTTAATATCCTCATGATTTCAAATCTTTATGAATCCAGTAATTTAATGCTCTGTTTTTGTTAAATTAGTGTCCCAATTAATGTTAAATTAGTTTAATTCTGTTCCGTTAGAGCAATAATCTTCAAGGGGAAAAGTTGGGAGAGCAAGCAGTTTGTTAGTGTCCTAACTATTTAAAATCTGTAAGAATTCAGTAATTTGATGTTCTAATTCTTACTTATCATGTCCTAATTAATACATATGTAGTAGTATTTAAGATATGTATAAATTCATGAATTTGATCTTCCAATTATTGTTTGAGAAACTATGCAGCCAACATGTTTGACATAAGTCCTAAACCAAAACATGGCTCAAATCAATATGGTGTTGAAAATGAACTGGAACTAGAGTTTAATAATGCACAAAAAAACTTTTACTAATAAAACAGTATTTTATCTCTACTTATATAATCCTCTTATTATCTGATGCCATTGTTCAATTCTTATGACCAAGATCTGTTTAAACAATAGGTTTAGTTAGATATACAAATCACCGATGCGATAAAAGTGGTCAGAACTGATGCCGTGTTGAATGTCTGCAATGCTTTCTATACAGAAGCTGTCTGAGATTACTTCAATTACTTTTTCAAAACCTGGTGATGTTGATTGGTTTGTCTAAAAGTGTGTTTTGGGTTGTTGTATTTACGTAGATAGTGTGAGTTTTTTCAGTTTTGGGTTAAAGGGCTAGTTTGCCGTGATGATTTTGCTCAATTATGTCTAGACTCGTGATTCTTAAACGTGATTAGTTGCTGTGCAAAACTTTGAACTTCATTTTAGCAGTTCATACTTGCTGGAGATATCTTTATATTTTAACAATATTTGAAGTGAGGTTTCCAATTATACTGCATTATTTTTTATTAGACATTATTTTAATGAAAATGATGATGAAATGATGATCATTTTAATGTTAACATTCAATGGTCTATTTGAATTTAGTTGTTCAATTATTTAATATTTTCAAAGCATGATACAGTAAGTTCCTACGACTTTGTCAGTTATCTAATGAAATATACATCTATATTGAATGTGTATAACCTTAAAGTTATCTCACATGTTTTGCAATTTGTATACCCTATCAAAAGTTACCCCCATCTATTTTGTACTTCAGATTGTAAATTCTCAGAGCATCCATCTATCCCGTATGGAGAATCAGTTAGTAGATGACTTTGCTACTAGAAAAGTATATGCCATGGCTTGAGTTGAGACAGAGTGATGACAGAGCAAGCATCAGACAGGGCTGAATCTAGTGGACTAGTGGCTCAAGCGGTGATAGAGTGCGGTCCAGAGATAGAGCAAAGGTTACCCAAAAACTGAATGGTTTAGACCAACTGTTCCAGTACATCATGGCTTCAAGGGCTTCACATACTGACATACTTCACATTAGATGAAATTGATCATCTTGATGAACCATGAAGATCGAGGAGTTATAAAAACATGTAGTTGAATCAATATTCTTAGAGTTTTCCCTATAATTATGACCAATGTAATAGTTTTTAATTAATACTATTCAGCTATTGTTACTCCTTTTGACTTTTAGCAACATATGTCCATCTCTTATTTTGCTTATATACAAGTTTTGGGAGTAAAAACAGGTCTGGTTTCTAATTACAATATACTATCGTATATAAAGATTATTGTATTCTGGCATGAGTGTTAATTAATCTACAAACGTGCATATTGTTTGTTTGTGGGAATATTTGTATGCTCTCAGCTTTCCCTATAAACAAACCTTGTCGGAAAAAATAACGTGTCTCCATGAATGTATTTTTGTGACAAAAGAGTTAAGGCTATAAATTTAGTTTGTATGCTTAACATTTGTCTTCTTAAATTTGACCATACAAAGTATCAATCTTTGTGGGCTAAGTTCTTTCCCTTCAAGCTTTGCCCCACAAATATGGCCACAAATTAATTTTGTTGGGAAAGAATTTTGACTACAAAAACCGATCTTTGCATACAAATATCATGTGTAGGAAAAAGGTGATTTTCTAGTAGTGCTGCAAATGATCCCATTCAATTTGGGGTCCAAAATACCTACCAATACTTCCAAAATGAAAAGATGGATCCTATTGTTTTATCTTTGTCATGAGATGTCTTTTTGTACTCATTATAATTTATGTAGGCCAAGTTAACTTCATACATCATATTATTGATCCCCAATATGTGTAGGATTATCCCAATAATTTACATGATGAATATTATAAAAGGAAAAATCCTACTCCCATTATTTAGCTCAATAATGTCAAAGATGGGACCATAGGCATTTGTATTCTTCTCTAATCATTCTATCACTTATTTTGACATTTGTCATTCATATTATTGGACTACTAGCCGTGTGGGTCGCCCCCGAGTGGGCCTAGGACGCCCTTCTCGAATACTTGCTATTTTTAGCAGGTTGGGCCCAATATAATGTTTGGGCCGCCCGACCTTCCTCAACTTGTCTTGCAAGGTTATGTAACATTATTTAGGTAATGTTGGGCTCTTATGTTCATTAATAAGGTCCAAATAAGTATTTGCAAAACCCGACACTAATATACGAGTTTGAACAGTACAATATTCAATCATGCACTACGTAAAACATAAATTGTTTTACAATTGTTTGGGAATCGGAAATTCAATACATAAACTTTGAATTTTTTAATTGGATTTTCGAGGACGTTCGGGTGCGGTGTCACACAGCCCCCCTGCAAAATGATAGATATATCCTGAAGTAGACTTTCTACTATCAATATCTCCGGCGATATCAACATCTGTGTAGCCTTCCAAGACTTGATCGGCTCCTTCGTAGCAAAGACATAACCTCGTGATACCTTTCAAAGTACCTGAGAATCCATTTGACTGCCTCCCAATGCTTCTTCTCAGGTTAGAGAGGAAACAACTCACCGTACCCACTACTTATGCGATGTCTGACCTTGTGCATACCATGGCGTACATCAAACTTCTAACTGCTGAAGAATATAACTGCTAACATCTCCCAGCTGATCTCTTCCTTGGATGTAGGGCATGTTATTTTTCTCGACTTGAAGTGATTCGCAAGTGGAACACTAACTGGTTTGGCATCATTCATGTTGAATCTCTCAAGTACTCGTTCAATGTACTTCTCTTAAGACCTCGACCTCCAAGCCTTCGAGAAGCTGGAATTCTGCCTATCCTCATGAAGGCTAAGGTGCGAGAGGCCTCCTATTCCCCCGAATTCCCCCCTAAAGATTGTATACGTTGAATAAGAGAAGGAGGGATGGGCTCTGTCTCCGCGGAATATACAATCTATTCCGCATCATTTTGGTTTGCCAGATTCCTCAGGGTCTCAGCTAGCGCCCTCATCACCTGCGGGTCCCAGCGGGCATCAGCTGGGATCAAGTGCGTGAGGTAGGTCTCCCAACCCGCCCGGGTTCAACCAGCCACTACTGGATGTCTGGATGGCTCAGCAGAGGTGAGGGTGCGCAACCCTTGCTTTCACACAACTGCTTAGAAAGGTCTCTTGTGTGCTCGGATGATTGTCTAACCACTTTTGCTTGTTCGAAGTGGAGTCAAGTTCGTAGAGTGCTATCTAACACGAGACCTTGCTAAGGAAATTTTGTTCAAGTTCTCTCAGTCCAAGGGCACAACACTCACCCTTGCTGCATATTAGTGGATATTAGGGGGTAAAGTGGGCCAACTTCTTTTGATGATTTAGAACAATTACAGCACATCCTTACCGGGCCGAGCGTCGATCCTCTATTCTAAGTTGAGAGGTTACAGAAGAAACAGAGAGAGATAAGCTAATGTTATCGAATACAAGTTGTCAGCCCTTTACAATGAAATAAATGCTACTCCCTCCGTCCCGCTAAGATTGTCCCATTTTACCTTTTCGGGAAGTCCCACTAAGATTGTCTCATACCAAATTTGGTAAAGTTTGTGTGGCTCTAAATCATTCTTACTTTATTTTTACTTTTTCAATTCAATATCAACCACATAAACTCATTTTTCTTAATAATCGTGTCACCTTCTTCCGTCCCAATGTTAGTGGGACGGAGGTAGTACTATTTATACTACCAAGGTGGTAGATTGTTGTAATGACGTGGTGAGCCCTGAGTGGCTAGCCCCAACCTTAAAATCTTCCATATCTAGTACATTAAATGCATTTCCCGCCAAATCCTTTCTTTCCTGCCAATTCCTTTGGGGGTAGCAGGACAAGAGCCCATCCACAATGGCCTAGGCGATTTGCTCAAGGATATCGTGTCGTGCGGCTCACGCTGTGCGGGTGACATTTACCCGTAGGGGTATTGGGCCTAACCCATGCTGGGCCAATTACCCCAACAATAATGCATTAACTTAAAACTTTTATAAAGAGTATAGGGTGTAGAGGATCACCCTGAGCTCTGATTTAAGAGACTTAGCCTCTAATTCTCACTTCCAAACTTCCATCTTACTTCCACCCCAAAGCCAAGAATAAATGGTTGTGTTTGGGAAGACGATACACATATCTCCACATTAAGATTAATCAGGCGAGGACACTCAGGACACGTCATGACTGAACATTGGTGGCTTGTGGGTATCAAGTTTTTTATGTATGTAGTCTGATTATTTTCAGCCTTTTCATTTGGTTCAATGCTCTACTTTATTTTTGTTTATTCTCTATGGATTTAGTAGAGGGGTTGTAGATTTTACAACATTTCATATTAGTTCAAGACTTCAAGTGGTTGGTCAGTGGTCACAGCCTTATAGGGAGGTTTTATTAAGACTAGAAGGAAGATGATCAATACAGCTAGTTTTGACTTAATGTTGTCCGTTTGCAATTCAAATTGCTCTTTCAGAATGCTCATTTCTTTGCCAGATCCTAAGGCTTTTCCCGAGTCAATTGGTTTGGACTGCTTGAAATCTTATATGATATTAACTGATTAATATGTGTTTGTTAACCATAAAAAATATCGCATGAAGTGTGAAAGTTTTCTTACTTAAAAGTGTGATAATCTCTCTTTGAAGTTTTGTTCAATTAAAAGTGTGATCATCAATGTCGTTTTTAGATAACACAAAATAATAGAACCAAGAAGCAACGCATTTGCAATTTGTATTTAATGTTACAAACCAATGATACTCATAATACCACTACAAAAAACATGAGAGGTAATCAGCCTGAAATGGACACTGTTTTTCATCTCTTTTTAATAACCACCGATGCATGCGGCCATGCCAAGCATTTCTAGTGACGTCATTTCATATAGTTTTTGGGTATTGAAGTTGTGGATTACACAGGGGAATATAATATTGGTATAGGGCATCACATGGCAAAGTAAAATGACACAACTTTGGAGATGACTGTAAGTGAGCTTTCAGCAAGAACATCAACCACTCTATAAGCCTCGCGAAAGATTTGGTAATCTTTTTAATCAAATAACGTGTGATTTCATCCAAGATAATCCATATTTTCCAAGGTGCATGCATGATAACCTTTTTAATCATCCCAGCCAATAGTTTATTCCACTTCAATCTTGATTTTAAAGAATTTGTGCACTTCTTATGACTGCATATGCATAACCAAAATGAATGTCCAAGAAAGATGAGCACAATACAACTCCAGTTGTAAGGATTGTGCCCAACATGTTCCTACTCTACAGCCACCAAACTAAATTTTCTGCTCTAATAAAAATATAATTTGCTTTTCTTATTTTCTTTTCTTCATTTACATCTATGTTTATCCGTGGATTCCTTGACATACTCCTGCAGACCCCATCAGATTGCTAGAGTCAGGAAACTGCTTTGTTGAGAATCTAAGAGTGAGGAGAGCGGTATCTCCTGCAGCCTGCCATTGTCCAACTGGAAAACTCGTTCGGCCATTAGCACTGTCTCTAAGCGGTGGGCAATGATTATCACCTACATAGACCCGTAAAGGATGTAGGGACTGTCAGGATTAAAGGAAAACTGTTTCATAAAAGTCAATTTTAGAAAACTTATTCGGCTGAGAAACTGATAATAGGAAAAGTACGGATAAGGCTAACAGAAAAGCCTAAATCAGAACTAACTGGGAAAAGAGATGGTGGTCCGTAAATGGCTACCAAATAAGCCTAAATCAGAACTAAGAGCTTACAGTGCGATTTTGCATCAGACGTTGCAGCGCTTGCCTCACCATCAACTCTGATCTGCTGTCTAATGCAGAAGTTGCTTCATCCAGAATTAGAATGGAAGGATCTTGGTAAATTGCTCTAGCAATGGATATTCTGGCAAAGCACCACAGAAACATAACTTCTCAAGTATCTCACTCAACCATAAATACTCTACCAATATGGTTATGACCAGTGACCACAGTATCAGATTTATAGATAGTGATAATTTCAGTATCTGTTTTTACGAGACCCGCATATGGGCTTCGCTGGACCACAATGCCCCCCCCCCCCCCCCCCCGATGAAGCTTTGTTCTTTAAAAACTCCACCAAAGTCCATTTGGACCACAAATGTACCTTCTTTGATATTGTCCGATTTGGATGAAGCCCGTGGGGATGTGTATGGATATCTTCCAAAAGGCCCTTCATACAAATAGATTTAGGTGCAAACTAACACGCCCGCCTAACGCTGATTTTTTCTTAGAATGTAGTTGCAAAGAATCCATAATGTGTTGTAACTTGTAAATAATACATACCTTTGCTTCTGGCCACCACTAAAAGCAGAGCCCCGGGGGCCGACGTTAGTTTGATACCCATTGGGTAGTTTTCTAATGAATTCGTCAGCATTGGCAGTTCTAGCTGCAAGTTCAACTCTATCCATATCAATACCTGTCATTCGATCCCTATACCCAATGTTCTCGGCAAGAGTACCAGAAAAGAGTGTCTGAAAGTTAAATGAATGCCAGATCAACTACTAAATAAATGCTGCATGACTTTACAATTTTCTTTGATATTAAAAAACATAGACAAATCAGATGCCATGCCTGAAATCCCTTATTTATTCCCCAAAATTTAATGGTGAAGCTTAATATTGCTTAATATGAATTTTAGGCTTTTAGCATATTGTATTTTTAAATAAAATAGTTATTAAGGGGTGTGTTTTTTCAAACGTGATTTTTAAAAGTTTTCAGGACCCATTTGGTGAAGGTTCATTTGGCTGAAATGGCTAACTAAATCCACTGAATTTGTTAAAAAGAGAAGTGTTTTATAATATCCATTTCAGTTAAAATACATAGTCAAAAGCTATTTCTGCTTATGAACATAACAAAGCTGGTAGATGGATCCCAAATGGGGAGCTAAATAAAAGCAGTTCTACTAAAAACATTTTACTAAAAAATGTACGCAGTAATAAATTAGGAATTACAATTCCAGAAGTGTTTTTGGTCAGAATTAAAAAAAAAAACTTTCTTAAGAAGCACTGTTGGAAACATCTTTCTCACGTAGTCACGTGTATAAGTTTTTTTTCTTCTAAGCAGCGCTTTTCACTGGTCAGGAAATACATCCAAACATGCATTAAGCACTGAACTGGATCACAAAAAACAGTTAATATAACTTACAGTATCTTGAGAGACAAGACCCACATGTCTCCTCAAACTATCCAGCTGAATATTTCTAATATCATACCCATCTACCTGTATGGTACCTTAAACAAGGTAAACAAGCATAACTTGATCAACTGATCAAGTTACAAAGAAATAAAAAACAATTCATGACCTTACCAGTTTTAATAAATCCGCAGTACTAAGAGAGCATACCTTGAAAAGGATCATAGAGGCGAAGGAGGAGTTTTACAATAGTCGTCTTTCCTCCTCCAGATGGTCCAACAAGAGCAACTGTCTGTCCAGCTTTAACATGAAAATTCAAGCCTTCCAAAATTAGGGGTCCACTCTCTCCATATCTAAAAGATATATCAGAAAAGCTTACTTCTCCAGCAATGCAGTCCAAGTTCACGACATCTTGTTTATGATCATTTACCTGATATTGTTCATATAAAAGAGGCCTCAGACCAGTAAAACTTTAAACATTAGCAACCAGATGGTGGTGGTGTCTACAACCGAAGATGACTGTATGAAGCACAAGTTCTCAAAAAAACATTCATTTACTCATTTCTTTCTACATCCTCAAATTCTTAACACAAGTGTATACATGTGTCATCATTAACTTTGACATCAGAAAAGTTTACCTTGGATTTGAAACTCGTCAGACTAAATAAACGCTGAATAGCCGGCTCTCCTTGTTTTATCTCATTGTATGCTCTTCCGATGTCCTGCATAATTGGAGCAGTGGTATCCACCCATTATAACAGCACGAATAACAAAACTACAACAAACAAAATGAGACCTTATAAAATAATATACTACCTCCGTCCCACTATGTTTGGGACAATTCGGTTTGCGAGGCTTGACCGACGATAAAGCAAACAGATCCCTATTCGTAGTCAAATTATTTTTAGAAAATAAAAATTACATATTGAGAAACTACATTAAAAGCTTTACAAAATCGCAAAAACCAGAATCGAATATGATAAAAATTTGATATATAAAGTAAGAGATTAAGAGTGATTTGTGTTGACCAAGTGAATAGTGACTGGGACAATCTTAGCGGGACGGAGGGAGTATTAAGCCAAACTTTAATAAGCCAATTGACAACAACAAAAATGCTGAAAGATATGCAGCCAGTCAGCCACTTCACTTTTCACAAAGATAGTTAAATAAAGGTGTTTCAAGGCAACCTTAGGAACCAATATTGAGCCATATGTTTTTGTCAATACAGAGCACACAATGATTAAATAGACAAATTTCATATTATTTGGTAAATTGGTAAATACCATCACCTGAATTGGTTGAATCAACAAAACCAATGATGTTAGAAAAGAAACCATGGCAGAACAATCAAAAGACCCTCTTGAAATAATCAGCGAGCTAGCAAAAAATGTAAACAAGATCCCGAAGTACACAGCTTGCACGAACTGTGGAATAAATGCCTTCATTCTTTTCCTTCCCAAACTTGCTGATAGATCATCTGAGGCGAGAGACTCAAACCTAGAACTTTCATAACTTTCTGCATCACTTGCCTTCACAAAAAGAATGGATGGAAGTACCTAACAGAAAAACCATTTTTTCTATGTAAAATATCATCACAAGCGCTTCATTACAAGTAGACTAATTTAATTACGAGTATGAGTTTAATGAATGGAGGAGACTCGCGAAAAATCTACGGGATAGTGATAATAAAGGGCTAAATGACAAAAAAAACCTACACTTCAAATTTCTCATTTAGCCCTTCAATAACACCAGTAACATATTAATGACCCTGAACTTTCAAAAAAGGTCATGAAAGACTTGGGACATATCAGGTGAATCACACTTTGTGTTAAAAGTTCAGGATCATTTATGGATATTTCCTCAATTAAAAGAGTACCTCATGGAGGTAGGCAGATAGATCAGCAATGGTAAGATGTGCCTGATTAGATATATGCCGAAGCTTCTCACCAAGGTATCCCATGACATAAACCATTAGTGGAATAACCTTAAAAAATGACCAGAAATCATCTACTCGAATCCTGAAGAATCCCAATTATGGTAAGGAAATACAACAGAAATAACAAATAGTAATTTTTGTTTCTCACCATCGCTGAAAGTAATGATAGGCTAGGACTGATTGCCAGCATCTGAGATGCCATTGCGATCAGCTGTAAGGTGCAGGGTACGGTTGTCTGTGAAAAAGTAAATTACCGTGTAAAAAGGTGAGTGAGAATGAAGAAAAAACAGGGGATAGATAAAAGAACCCACATTCAAGAGAGAATAAACGGTATCTGCAACATCAGAAGCCTCTGCAGTGATCCTGTATGCAATATCCCCAGATGCAACCGCACTCTCACCTTCAAAGAATCCCAAATCCCTTTCCAAAACCTTCCGGAACACGAAAACTCGAACCTTATAAGCACATCTCAATGCGGCTATCCAGAGGAAATCCTGTTGGAGGTAATTAGAAACGAGTCTGACCAAATAGAGAGCCCCTAAGATCAAACTTCTTTCCCTTATAATTATTATACCGTCCGTTGGGGAAATCAAGGCAGAGAGCTTCCCGACAGCGGGGACGAGTTCGGAAATACAGTAAACAGAGATCGAACTGCATAGCCATCCGTAGAGGATCGGTTGCCACTCTGATTTGAGGTAGGGTTTGAGGTGCGAAATGGAAGTGAGGGGAGACAATGCGGCACCCGGTGGTGAACAGTGAGTTCTGAGGGGATGAGTAAGGATGGGTGATTTATTTGGGATTATTAGAGGGCGGAAGGCAGTGGATTTATGGTTGCGGAAGGACAGGGGGTAGGCGCAGTACGGCTGCCGCAGATACACAGCCATTTTTTCTGCCGTAGATAGAAGAAACGGTTGATAACTTTTTCGCGCTAATATTTTGCAATGAACCTAATGTGTTTCCACTTTCCAAGGTAAAAAGAATTTTCCCTACATCTCTGTCAAAAACAAAAAGTGATTATGTTCCATTTTTTCAAAAAATATGATTGATCTTTTATTCAATTAAGGGTGAATTTCCTAAATGGAACTAAAATAGAAGATAATTTTTTAATTAGGGCTGAGCATCCGCAATGCCCTCTGTCTAGTGTAGCTAAAATCTGTCATGTCATTAAAATTAGACTTCGTATATTAAGTTATTTGTATATTAAGTTATTCTTCCAATGCAGGTAGTCTTCACACACGGAAATTTGACATGTCAAAAATAAAACTCCACAGTGTGATGCCGGAAGTTTGATTTTAGAAAGGCTACAAGACACGCTGACTCGGATACATGATTTTCGGCATAGAACATAAAATTCGATGTAGGCAGAATTATAATTTACTATTATATTAATAAATACATACTAAATTCCATGTAAGCATTAAATTGGGCCGTGAGACATTACGCATTGGTAGCTCCTTCGTTAGTTTATTATCTAGTCAATGCACTTCCTATTATGTGTATTAGAAAGTCTTTTATTTATTTGACATTTGGCATGATTTATTGAGACTAGAGACTATTGCATTGTGGATGCTCTAAATATGATTAATCTTGGACGCATATGTCTTTTATGAAATGTTGTTGAAACCATACAATTACAACGCTAGTGATAGGGCTATTGCCGTCATCGCCGTATGCCGTCGCCCTCCATTCACAATCATAAATCGACAATTTCATTCGCGTGATCCTATACGACTTTAATGTTCTTATATCTATTATGTATGTAATACACTTATTACTGTGATTGTTATGTATTTCCGAAACAAGAATATCAAATGCACATTATTACACATTTTTCTATTACTAGTCCAAATGCACAATTAAACACACACACATACATATATAATATGTATGTATGTATATATATATATACAGAAAAGATCAGGTACTTTTGGAAGATAACTGCGTTTTATATGTATATGATAAACTAGATTTCATGAAGAACATGCTCAAAAAATTTCTTCTTCCTGATTGAATTTTTAGCTGAAATTTGGTATAGATAAACTAGATTTCATGAAGAACATGCTCAAAAAATTTCAGCAAAAAATTTCATCGGTAAGGGCCCCAAATGGCGATGGCCGGACGACGGGTCCTGTCCCTCCAGCTGGACATGATCGTGTATATAGGGTGCGGTTCCGGTGAGAAGACATCATTAGGTGAGAAATGAGAAGCAATCTTGGGTGTTGATCAAAGCAATCGTATGGTACACAATAGAGATAGTACATGCTGTGTTTAAAAGGAAAGAAAATAAAACTAGTCTACGACTCATGTCAAATAATTAAAGTAAGGGGCTTATTAGTAAAATGTGCTAGGTCATTAAAAAGGAAAGATTGATGCACGCTTGCGTATGTAACTGATGCCTCTTTTTTATTAATGTTAGTGGTTAATTATATTTAAGAAATCAAGAAAAATATAGAAGTCTATAGTGCAATATTCGAGTAAGTTGGTGCACCAATTGATTAATTTAAAGTTGAAAGTCAATATAGAGCAGCACACAACCACACACTGCAAAATGAGACCAATTGTGTGCAAAAGATTTTGGTATTGAGGGTGAATCTAATAAACGTACAAATAAGGGTGTACTACTACCAAATAGTTTTTTATTATTATATCACTACATAATTGTGAAATATTTAAAATATGCTTTCATTATATAATCAATTAGAAGATACTAAAGTTTTACGTCAAGAAGTTGCACATTGTATCCACAATTGGTGCAACAATAATGTTATTAAGTGTACTCTATTCAATAATAATACTAGAGTTTTGCTTTATGAGTTTAGGGGTAGGATCACATACAAACTAGTCTTCCCATGCTAACCTACAAATTGTCACAAATTGTGCATCTTTACATTATTTGTACTGCATATTGAAGTTCAAAGTGCAGCATATTATTTGTACTGCAGATTAAAGTTCAAAGTGTTGCATATTATTTGTATTGCATATTGAAATTCACAGTGTGCATCTTTACATTATTTGTACTGCATATTGAAGTTCTAAATGTTGCACATTATTGAGTTTGTAGGTTAGTATTTTAAGCATGGTTTGTATTTGATCTCTTATCTATGTGTTTATGCATTAAAATTAGGATATCAAGTACTACCTTCATCCCCATCCCATTTTATGTGTCTGTATGACACAATTATTAATAAAGTGTTTGAAAAAGTAAAAAGTGTGGTTGAGATTTGATTATAATAAAGTGAAATGACGACGTGGACCGCATATTTCTTTTCAAAAAAAGAAATGTAACATTTATTTTACGATGATCCAACATGAAAAGTAATACATCTAAAATGGGATAGTGGAAGTAACATTTTATGATGTCATCGATTAATGTAAATAGTGCACTTGTAAAGCATAGTGAAATATTTTGGATTAAAAATGACAAAAACTAGAAAAAAGTGGATATAAATATTGTTTGATGCACTTCAAAGGTATGAAACACTGCAACACAACTTATTCAATGGTGCAACTTGTGGCGATAAGATCAATCCATTATACGAAACGTAAATCTAGTTATTACGTAATGTGGGCAACCAGTAATTTGAAGATACGCACCACATACATACACCACATATACAACCATGCAAGTGATGCAACAACACATATTAGATACTGCAGCTAAAGGTGCTCGAAAGTGCATAATATTATTTAAAAAATCAATGCGCTGATAGTACGTTTTATTGCACAATCTTTTTAGTGAGGGAATTAACTTAAGTGATATAATTAAAGACGTAAATAAAATAAGTGATATATTGAAAAAAAAATATAAAACTTTCAATAATGGGGAGCTAGTCGGTTCTAAATAAGAAAAAGTAATAACTTTCAATAATGATACTTCCTTAAATAAAATTGACAACGGTTTGAATCAGCTTGGCAATAAATGATTTTAAAGTCAAATTCCAAAACAACCCCTACTACGTGTGATTTTTTATTCTAGATCGTAGGGTTTAAAATGTTTCTCATTTCTCACATTAGATTCATTTCTCACTTGAATCAATATATATATATATATATATATATATAGGGGTTAGTTCCTGTGAGAACACCCTCTTAGGAGAGTAAAAAAGAACAAAATCTGACCATCTAATATGCTTAATCAACGATTAAGATTTGATATATGAGTCATGGCAATGTAAAGATCCGACTTCATCCACCACCAAAAAGGAAGAATTGGTTTGACCAGAAACTAACAAAGAAATTTGATCGAGTAGAAATTGATTGAATCAACGATTTGACCAGCTACAAAAGATGAGATCCTGTTGAGCACTAACTTCCTCTCAGAGTAAGGAGAGGTTCAAGGGGAGAGTGAGTAGTTGAAACATCAGAAAAACTAGGTTGAACATACCTTGCCAACCATGAATAATGAAGAATAAAAATTCACCGTTCGATCTGTTACACCGACGATGAACATACAACTTCTAGATGTTGATATGAGAAGAACAAATTTCAAGCTCACATGAAATGGACATAAGTCTCGCCCATAGAATAAGCTGAAGCAAAAGGAGAATTTTATAAGGTAGTGTTGAGGTTTATTCCTTCAATACGTAGGTCCAACACGTAACCCAAGGATTTCGAGTGGAAGAGGGTGTGTAAATATGAATGCAAGCAAGTAAGATGGGCTAAACTATATATGCAAGAGTGGGTCGTATCTTATTAATGATAATAAGGATTTGTTACAACACACTAATGCTATCTCGCCTGCGGTCGATCGTCTGACTCGCTAAGGAAGAGCTGAGAACGACTGCTATGAGCTAGGGAGAATGCTAGAATACTAAGGCGAATAAGTTGTCAACCCTTTACAATGAAATAAATGTTACTATTTATACTGCCTAGGGGCAGGTGAGTGTGCTGATGTGGAGGACAGTGGATGGCTACGATCCCAACCACCAAATCTCCTGCATTAAATGTGATTCCCGCCAGCATCTTGGTTTTCTGCCAAGCCTTGGGGACGAGCGTCTTCTGATCTTGGGTCATTCCCTGGTGGAGGAGATAAGGGGCGATGGCTGAACGTCTTCGGCATGTCGCTTGGTTGTAGCTGCCATAGTACTGGCTATTCCTCATGGATCGAGGCCGAGCGTCGCCTCCATAAGACGCTCCCTGTTGATGCCTTGGGTTGTTTGGACAATTTCCCCCGGTGGGCCTTGGAGCTTGGGGATGTACGTCTATGGCCCGGAGCCTTATCGGGCCTTGACGATCTTCGGATGAAGGGGTAATGGGTGAACCCCTGGTTGGGCCATTAACCCAACAGGTAGAAATAAAAAAAAGTGTTAGCATAGGAAAACCAGAAGCATCATGGTTCGTTACTGCCCATAGAAGGTTTCCATCATTGAAGACTCTTGTTAATAGAAGAGAAGAAGACGGGAGATCGGATCATTTGGGAGAATCATATAAGGATTTTCCGCCTAGGTTTCCCCAGAGGCGGTTGTCACCTCTCTCTCATGATTAAATGTTAATATTTCAATTTCATACTCCCGAATAACTAATAATGGTACAACGTGACTCCAAACTATTCAACTGCATGGGGGACTTCTAAGTCGGGGGGGCTATCACACGTTAATCTCATATTGGACATTAATGTTTTGAATGGGGGACTGATAAGTGGGGGTGGGGCTATCACTTGTGAACTCCATATTGGACACTAGTCCAAATCTATACTACCCCTTAGAAATTTTACAAATCCAGAAGAGTGGAGGACTAATAAGTGTGGGACTCGACCAAACAATAAGCACGCATAATATTAATTTACAACTGAGAGAACAAAATCCAACAACCTCGACCTCTCCAACCAAGTCAGGTATTACTTTAAAGCAACTTCTAGATTATTTTAAATTTTTTTATCAACTCTCAACTACGGCAGTTTTAGTAGGAACTAACCTACAGGAATACGAAATGAAGTTCACTAGGAATTCTGGAACATCAAGTCTGTAGTCGAGCTGGTTTCTCGAGCCGAGGTCATGACAAATTTGGTCAATAGAACTACAGTAGAGGCCGAATTTGGTGACAAATTCGTGAAGTTAACAAGACAACTCCAAAGCTATCGTTGAATTAAGCTTAGTTCACTTTACCCGAGCCAAATATCACCACAACTGAGCTAATTATCACCTGAACCGAGCTTTGCCACGACTGGGTCGAGTTTCATTTTATCTAGGGGTGGGCCGACAAAACTGAAAACTATAATTGAAGTTGACAATACCTGAACCGCAAACAAAATAAACCGAACCGCAAGAAAATCGAAACCGAACTAAAAAAACTAAATCGAATCATAGTTGTCAGGTTTTGGTATGCACCTCTAAAACCGAACCAAACCGAACAAATTGAACTTTTAAAAATATGTTATTTTATTCTATTTTAATTTTAAGTATATTATTTTTTATGCTAGATCTATTATGATTTTAAGATATTGATATTTTATATTTATAATTTAATTAAACAAAACACTTACCCCTAATTTTATTTGAGCTAAGCATATTCAACCCCACACATGGCCAAGCTCATTGCTCTGCACGGTGAGGGGACTTCGACATTTCAACACAAAACATCCTAAAGGACCTAAACAAATCAAAGACAACTTAACATCACCAAGAAATAATCAAATCTAGGGCTGACACCACTAGGTCTGTTAGACTATTTGTAGTGGTTAGGTATTAGGAGTCTAAAATGTCAAAAATGGAAATTTTAGACTCTTAACTACTTACATTGGTGATCAATTTGGGAGTCTAAAAATGGAAAATTGGATAGAGGATCTCAAATATAGAAGGTTAGTTGACGGCCAAAAAGAATGAAAAAAACGGAAGAAAAAGTGGACTAAAGAAAAGGGGGAAGAAGAATGGGACCACATAAAAAAAATATTTTCTTTTTTTTTAAAGTCTTATAGCTTATTTATTTGTGATCCAATTTTTACAAAACATATATCAAAAATTTTAATTTTTTATGATCTTTCATATGACATGAATATCACATATATAAAATTAAATAATAAAATGATGTTCAAACTGCTAGAGTTTTTAGGCTAAAAAATACAAGAAACATAAATTTTTAATCCATTGTGCCTCCACAGATAGCCAAAAAGTAGTTGAACCCAATTTTGAACCCAACTTATATTTTAGTAGCAGAAAAAAGTGCAAAAGAAATTAAAGAATTTTTTATTTCTTAAGATCGAAATGTGCATTTTTACACATGTAATAGAGAAGAGAATCCAATGTGATATGAATAGACACATCAAGTTGAGAAGCGAATCCGATGTGTTATGGATAGACACAAAAGTTGAGAAGAGAATCCAATGTTCCAAAATTTTAGAACTCGCTACATCGAAAAACGTAAAAAAATATTAATAAAATTTATTTTTTTTTTACATCAAAATGTGTCTTTTTTATTTTATAATTAATCAAAGAAAAAATTAATAGTAAAACATTACTTATAATAATTTAATTAATGATTTACTAAATTAATATGTAAAGAAATGTGCAGAGTGTATTTTATTGACGGTGTTGAAATGCAGAGAAATAGGAGTCAAAACACTGTTTTCATATTGACGGAGTTCATTTTTGACATTTAGACTCCCACACCACTACAAATGGTCTTACAATAACCACCTGTGGTTGACTCGTTATGCACGTGTGGCTTATCCAGGTGTTCTGTTAGACAAAGGACAATCACCTGTAATTCGTATCAATCAATCATCAAATCTCCCACCTATCAGCCCATACATCACGTGGCACATTCTTATTAGACTAACTATTATATTTAGTCACCTTACAACTTATGGAATGGGATCTGAATTATGAGTTTTAACATATCGTTACTCTGACAAATTTTATACTCAAGCTCATACTTTCTCACCCCCAGTCCCTAAGGACTAGCTATCACATCTGAATCTCATATTAGACACTAAGGTTTCAAGTGAACCAAATAAACACATATTTAATGCTTTTTATCATTTTTTGACACCCATCAAAGATTTGTCAAACTTCATCAACAGATGCTATTGTTATTCCCTTTCCTTTTTTATATCTAATCAAATAAAAATACATTAATTGATGTGTTTAGATTTAGAATATATAATTAGAGATCTCCAATGCTATATATAATGTGCACGGTGCACATTAGGCATGAGAGAGATAGACACAAAAAATTGAATTTATAACATTTCTCATTTCTCTCTCATTCTTTCCACGGTTTTATGTCTTTTTGGTAAGTTTTCCTCTACAATGTCTACATCTAGACATTATGTTTGACATTGTGAAGAAAAACTTACCAAAATAATATATTATCCTTCAAATAAGAAGAGAGATATTCAATTTTTTTTATTGTCTATCTCTCATGCCACATATGCACCGTTCACGTTTTAGCATTGGAGATGCTCTTAGAACATCCCCAATGGTACAATGTGCACGGTGCACATGTGACATGAGAGAGATAAACACAAAATATTGATTTTATGACATTTCTCTCTCCTTTTTTTCCACGGTCTTATGCGTTTTTGGTAAGTTTGTGTCTGCAATGACAACCACAATGTCTACATCTAGACATTGTGCTTGACATTGTGAAGAAAAATTTACTAAAATGATGTAAGATCCTTTAAATAAGGAGAGAAAGATTCTATTTATTGATTTTTAATTGGTTGTTTCTAATGCGACGTAGTATGCACTGTTAACGTTTTAGCATTGAAGATGCTCTTAGTGTAACATTATTTTGAAATATTTGAATTAATCAAATAATAATGTCCCATAAGTGTGGTGCAATGATGGCGGATATTGTAACGGTTTCCGTTACAAGAGCCACCTTGATGGTAGGTGGCTATATAAGTGCTCCATGGTCCTCCCACTCCTCCTATCACAACATACATTCACATGTATGCTTAGCTCCATATCCGAATAGGCTCTAAGCAATATACACCATCTAGAGTGAGGAGTGAAGTGGGAGACGAAAAGGATTTCCGGTGTTCTTCCACGTTCTTCGACCGTTCATCAACAATATGGCTGGAGGTTAGCGATCCTATTATTTCCGCTGCGTTGTTATGATTTTAGGCTAACACTTAGATGTTCAAATTAAGAAATTCTATTATAATGTAACTAAATTCTTTAATTCCATTAAATGAATTTAATCCATCCATATTTCTCAAAGTTCCATGAAAATGGTATAAATTAAAACTCCTAAATACTATCGTATATTTTTAACTTTTTTTTTTTTAAAGGAACATCTTTTAACTTCTTAAATGTAAAGAGTTCAAAAAATTTATATATCTCATCAGAGAGTGAGAGGGCATCAGGGCATGTTGATTTTTATGAATTTAGTATGAGGGAAGAATTGAGCGATGTCCTGAATGTAAGGATCATGATAGCTATTATACCTATATAAGCGATTTATCTAAAAACATGGAAAAAGGGTCAAACAAGTCATTCTACTATTTTGAATTCCTCACTTAAGCTCCTCTACTAAAAAAGTATTATATAAGTACGTCTATTTTTAAAATACAATCAACCAAGTCATTTGACCTGCCAATGTAGGTTATTTTTTTAAAGTTAACTTAGGAATATTGATAAATCTTACAAAAGTTCATATAAATTTGAATAAATAACCTATATATTTTTTTATAAATGTAGAAATAGATAAAATTTGAAAAACATTAATATAAAAAAATAAAAAAAATCATAAAACTGAAAAATTAAAGTGAAAATAAAAAAATAAATAATAAAAAAATTTAAAAACCTTTCAAATAGATGTAGAACATACAAATATTATTAAAAATTAGAAAATATTAACTTTGATATTCTTAAAATTTTCTCAATTTTTGTATATATTTCTTCAAATTATTTTTAGAGTTTTTAAATATTAAAAACCTCCTACTATACTACAGGTAAAAAAGTGATTAAACGGTCAAATTGATCAATTTTGTAAAGTAGAAGTACTTATATGATACTTTTTTAATACACAGGTTTAAGTGTTGGATATGAAATAATAGGTATAACTTTATTTTATTCGCGTATAATTCACATATAATACACTCAAACATATAATTCACGTATAATACTCCTGTTGATGATTTTTCAGAAATTTTGAAAAATTCACGTACTCTAAGAATAAAATGTATAATACGCGTACATTTTAATGAAAACTAATGGAGTGATACAATTGAAGCAAAGTATCTAGCGGCTCAATACTATTTATATTACCTTAAAAATTAATATGCCTTAGACGTTGTTAATTGTTTAATACTCCGTAGTACATAGTTATTAGCTTTAATAAATAAATAAATTCCTTAAAGTCATAATATGTTTGAATATTACTATTGTATTATTCTTGAGCTCCACTCATACCAAGACTCCAAAGAGGAAAAAATATTGCGGCAGCTAACCAAACTCGTGGCCACAATAATATCAATTATTCTTTAATAATATCTCTCTACTTCTATTTAAATAGGCAATGTCATTTTTATTACTTATTGTATCTATGAATTCAAATTTGTATATCTGAAAAAACTATTTCGTAAATTTTAAATGGTTGAAGAATGCGGTGCATATGTTAAATTACTCTTTATTTTTCTATCATTAACGTAGTATGTAAGACACATATTATATGCTTTATATTTTAATTGTGAAACGTTTAAAACACATATGTATCTTTATTCGTTTCACGAACGTATGAAACATATATTTAGCCATATTTTATATAATTGTATCATATTATACAGGAACATATGTATTACTTTATTATTCACGAAAACCGGTATAATACTAACAAACTTTTCCCAAAAAACATTCAAAATAGTCTAAATTTGTGATCATTGCAAATCCAAATAGAGGTATATCTTGACCCGCTCATCCTTGTTTCTCTGGGTTTAATGCACCAAATCCCCTCGTGATATAGAAATTCAGCGCATTAGCCCCCTGTGATTTGAAAAAATGCGTCAAACCCCCTTGTGTTTTAATTAATCATGCATGTAACCCCTTTTAAGAATAAATTTAACGATTTGAAAACCACTTTTCCTAATATTCGGATTGAATATGTAAGTAAATATGTCGAAATTTCTAAATCATACAAAAATGTTGATCATTTTCTTTTATTTGACAATTGAATTTGTTTTTAGAAGAGATTTGATGCATGATTAATTAAAATACAAGGGAATTTGAAGCATTTTTCAAAGGAAAAATTGACAAGAATAATCTCACTTTTCACTGGTTTTCTCATAATAATCCCACCTTTAAATAATCCCAAATTAATCTCACTTTTGCACCTCATCTTCTTTCATTGGACCCTGACCATGTTTTTTACTCTTTCTTTGAAAATTATACAAATAATCTCACCTTTCACTTTTTAATTATATCCTTATAAATGTTAGATTATTTATATAAGATTTTTAAAAAAGGTAAAAAACTTGGTCAGGGTCCAATGAAAGAAGATGAGGTGCGAAGGTAGGATTATTTTGAGATTATTTAAAGGTGGGATTATTATGAGAAGACCAGTGAAAGGTGTGATTATTCTTGTCAATTTTTCTTTTTTCAAATCAAAGGTTGGTGCATTAAACCTTTCTACCAATGGCCCGATTTGAATCTGGAGCAGTGATTCTCAACCCAGCTATAGATTTGGGGGATGTCCCTCATGTCCGTATTTTTTCACTGCAATTTCTCACGTTTTACCGCCCTGTAACCTCCCCAATTCTTCTTTCTACGGGGCGGACATTGTTGCTAATGATAATCAAGCGTTTTTGCTACGATCCAACCAATTGCCAGTTCCCAGTAGTTGTCGCAATCTTCTGATTCATGTGGTGAGGCACCTGTATTCTTTTGTACATTGCGTTTTCTCGTATCTTCTTTGATTTGTGTGAGTTCATTTATTCCTACTGCGATGCTCTTAATTTATTGAGTTTAGGGTTCTTTTAAGGTTGAGAATTGAAGAAATCAGTAATTAAGTTCCATTTTATTTACTTTAAATGTTTACTTTTCATTGATTCATGGATTTTGTATAGTGTTTGAAAAAACTATCAAATTACTTTATTTCTTTTCACATATTTCGTTGTGCAGCATTTCAAGTTAGACACTTAACCATTTTTAGTATAACGTTCAATTTCTCGTCCCAAAAATATTGAATTCCTAGATTTTGCAATATTGAAAGTTGAAGAAATTTAACAACTTTTTTTGTTGCCTACTTCCTAAGAGATAAATAAGTTTACTCAAAAGGCCATTTTGGTAGTGCCTTATTTTTTGGTAGTGCCTTATTTTTCAACAGAATAAGTAGCCTTTTGACTTATATGTGGCTGAAATGGATTAGTCATGTTACCAAAAGCTTTTGCATTCGAAAAATTCAGCCATTTCAGCCATATCACCCTTCTCACTCGTGCACTCAGTTGGTTTGTTAGTAATTCAAAGAAGCTCTTTTAACTGGTGTCTAGTCCAATGTTTAATTGATTCATTTGTGCATTTTTCCATTTTTCTTCGTTTTAAGCACATTTGGAGGAATTTATATATGCATGATTTCACATTCTGTTAGTAAATTATGGTCGGTGTTTGTGTGTATCTGTGTTTACATAGACTTGGTTTCTAGTTCTTCTGAGAGGAGTAGAGGAGTTAGTATATGGAGAACATTCCCGTTGAGGTGGTGGGTAACATACTACACTGGCTAGACTCTGCACGTGATGTGGTGGTTGCATCTGCGACCTGCCGGAAGTGGAGGGAGGCATGGAGAAACCATCTCCACTCTCTCATTTTCTGCTCGAATGACTGGCCTGTGTACCATGAGTTCACAAGGAGTAGATTAGAGATCATCATAACCCAAACAATTTTCCAGACCCATGGACTGCGCGGCCTTTCGGTAATAATGGAAGATGTGGGTGAGTTCTCTGCTGCCCCCGTCATTGCTTGGTTGATGTACACGCGGGATACTCTACGTCAGTTGAATTACAGTGTGAAAACCTCACCTAACATTAACGTCTTGGAGATCTGCGGGCGGGAGAAGCTGGAGGTTCTGGCACTCGGGCACAATGTGATTACTGGGGTGGAGCCCACTTACCGAAAGTTCATTGCCTTGAGAGTTCTGACACTGGACTGCGTGAGTGTTTCAGCTTTGGATTTGAGCCTCTTGGTGGCAGCGTGCCCAAAGATAGAGGTTCTGAACCTGATGAGCTTGGATATCGTCATGTCAGATCCGCAAGCGACAATGGAGCTAAGCAGCAGGTCACTGAGGGATGTTTACGTGGAGGAGCTCAACCTGGAAAAGGTGGTTATGGAGGCTGATAATTTGGAGAAGTTGCACCTGAAGGACTGCACGCTTGAAGACTTTGAGCTGGTGGGCAAGGGGGGAAAGCTCAGGGTCCTCAAGATTGATGATGTCAGCGTCATACATCTCGACATTGGCGAAGCCATAAAGAATCTTGAGTGTGTCGATGTGACCAATTTCACCATCACGTGGTCTAAGTTCCTCCACATGATATCCAAGTCCAAGAGACTTAAGAAGCTCAGACTCTGGGGAGTGGTGTTGGATGACGATGACGAGGAGGTCATCGGCCTCGAAGCCATCTCCTCTTGTTTCCCCAGGCTGAGTCAACTCTCATTGAGTTATGAACTGAAAGAGTCCGCGATTGAGTACGGGTTGGCAGGCTCCTTCAAGTTGAGCAATGTTTTGGTTTTGGAGCTCGGGTGGACGGTCATTAGCGACCTATTCTCAGACTGGGTCGGTGGCCTTTTGGAGAAGTGTCCCTGCCTCAAGAAGTTGGTCATACATGGGGTCGTCTCAGAAACCAAAGGCCAACTAGAGTGTCAGACCTTGGCTAACTTTACATCGTTTATTGTGCGGCTTATGAGGAAGTATATTGATGTTGAGGTTCTCTTCGAGTATGATTAACAAGTACTAGATGGTTTTGGCAATACAACTCTCTCCTTTGTAGCTGCTCATTCTTGGCTTTGTATGTAAGGGTACATTTTTGCTATTGTCTCACTTCCTAATTGTTTGTTAAACCATCGGTTCACTCCCGTTCCCGGGTTTTGTTTCATGATGGAATTATAATCAAGGATGGTTAGAGATGTATTTCGAAATGTCTCTGTTGCGTATAAATGTGTCATTGCAGAAGATATTTTTAGTGATTCAAGATGTTTTTCCTTGGACTATTTTCAATTTTACCAGGAGAGACGAGACCGGACTTGGATAGTTATAACATGCAGAGACCAGACATTTATCAGACTAGATCAGACTAAACTAGACCAACAAATTTAAGTCCAAGTAAAAACATTTTAAATCTTTTATAATGTGATGTAGTGTTCATATTCTTGAAAATTCTTGTTTGACGTGGAGACCGTGGAGTTTAAAAAATTGTTTTAAATGTCCAAACTCGAAGTAATGCTTCTCTTGCACACACATATGCATATATACATCACCACAGAGTAGCATTCCTGTCCGCCAGTGATTATTTAAATTGTTTTTTTGAAAGATTATTTAAATTGCTATAACCATAAATTTACTGAATAGTCCAATTTTTAAGTTCATTAGTATACTGTCTATCAACTACTCCATAAAAGTTTTAATTGTTAGATCTTATATTGTTCAAAAATATTTCTTATTTTTTTTCCGCTAAAGGGTCAAATAGGTACATGAACTAACTTAAAGTGTTCAATTAGCCCCTTATATAGGAGGTTCTGCCTGGCCGTCGCCAATTGGGGTGGTTGCTGGTGGAATTTGTTGATAAAATTTTTTGAGCATCTTCTTCATTAAGTCTAGTTTACCCATATCAAATTTCAGCTTTAAATTAAATCGGAAAGGGAGTCAAATGATTTTCCGAAATGTACTGCGCTGTTTAACTGCGCAGTTATCTTCAAAAAATCATTTGACTGCCTTCCCGGTTGAATTTTTAGCTGAAATTTGGTATGGGTAAACTAGACTTAATGAAGAAGATGCTCAAAAAATTTCAACAAAAAATTCCACCAGGAACCGCCCCAATTGGCTACGGCCGGGCAGAACCTCCTATATAAGGGGCTAATTGAACACTTTAAGTTAGTTCATGTACCTATTTGACCCTTTAGCCCTTTTTTTGTTAAAATGTATTCGTCATGATAGTAGTAATAATATATTATTACTATGAATTGAAGTTAATCACAACTTTAGTTGGCTCTGATACCATGTTCAGAAAAAAAATGTTTCATCCTATTAAAGTTGAAAAATTTGAAATATTTTAAGCTTAGAGTTAAAAAGATTTTCAATTAAAACTTTAAATGCTCGAAAATGACAAAAAATCTCACTCTTAGTGCGCATAGGATGAACTCGAGTAAAACGAGAAAAATCATCAATAAAACAAACATAATATTAATTGCCAAGGTAGAGAAGAATTATGGCTAGCATTTGAAAAGGGTAATTGTTGATATTTGCCTAACCGGCAAGAAACACACTCATAGGAAAAGTTGATGAACTACAAATAAGGTTTTGAGCAAATATAAGACCTCTTTCAGTACTTCCAAAAAGGAGACCACCGGTCTGATCGTTTAATAACTTTTAGGATCATAATCTATATCTATATAATATAATAAAGCAAATCTTTGTGGAATGCTTTAGAGAAATTTTTGACATGTGGCAATTCTCTTCATTCAAAAATCCGCCAAGTGGCAGCTCCATATTAATACAATATCATTATGAAGCTCAAAGCAAACCTTTTGAGCTTCTTAACCCATGTTACATACATCAATTATAAGCATTTAAAATGATCAAGAAAAATGCATTCACCTTCCAAAAAACTCCACATATATATACTTCGTATTACAGTAACGGTTTTGTCCAGTCGGATGGACATGACCTTCTGTCTGGCCGACATCATTAGGGTCTGTTTCCGGTTGAAGTTTTTGAACATGTTTATGAAATCTAGATTATATCAACAAATTTTCAGCTTATATTTAATCGGGAAGTCAGTTAAATAAATTATTGAAAAAAATCTGCTGTTATACTTAATCGAGAAGTCAGTTAATTAACTTATTGAAATAAACTGTGCCAAACTATATACATAATTGTCGTTTTTTTCAATAATTTATTTAAATGACTTCTCGAACTGAAATTTTGTGGACATAATCTACACTTCATGATGAACATGCTAAAAATTCATAAAAAATTTCACCGGTAATTTTCCCAAACATCGGTCTGTCGGTCGAAGGATCCTATCCGGAAGACTGGACAAGATCTTTTTCCCTCATAAGCAAACAATGCCCCCTTATAATACATCGATTACTTATGTCATCATATTTCTTTTTAATGCATTGATCCCACTTCTTATTGCACTCGCTTTTATGGTTATTTTGCCCACCTACTTATCTGCTTTAGCAGCTGAAATAGACACATAATTATTAAAATAAAGATTAAAAATTCTCGAAAAGTTTTAGTTAAAATTCTTCAAAGCTAGATTACATTTTCTCTAGACAGGTTTTTGATAGATCATCAACCGATAAAACTATTTCAATCTCAATTTACTAAGCACACTGATTCACTATATAGATTAATCATTACATTTTTTTTTTATCAAGTATGGTGTTCTATTATTGTAATTATATTGCTTATTCTAGGGAATCAAGATTCATACAACAATTAGGGAGATGTTGATTTATAAGTTTGAGAGACTTATGGATGAGTCCAAATTCTACATATGAAATGGTTTGAAAATCATGCTTAAAATACCTATAAAACATAATGTTATCAATTAGACTAGACCATGTCACCTCCTAATAATGATGGCGATGATAATGTTGTTGTTGATGATGATGATGATAATAATAATTTAATAACAATAATAACAATAATAAAAATAATAACAATAACAACAACAACAACAACAACAACAACAACAATAATAATAATAATAATAATAATAATAATAATAATAATAATAATAATAATAATAAAAGTAATATATCATATCGATTTGATTTGAAAATTTCACGTCTGGTGTGGATATTTTTTTATGTGATTTAATTTGATCTGTATCGTCTGATCTAATCTTCTGATATGGTCTGAATAAAATAAGTGTAAGGAATAAATGTAATTAGATTTTGATGATGCTATAGGATTAGAAAGTTAGAGTACCCCCAAGTTAGATTTTATGTATTAGATTTTTTAATTGTAAGTATTAGTGTAGTCGACGATCAGAGTTGCTCTATTTTGGATCAGATCAGAAGTGCATCAGAACTGCTCGACCAGACTTCCTCTATGAGAACTGCTCCATCAGAGTTCTCTTACCAGAAGTCCATCAGAGTTGCATCATGAGAGTTGCTGATAAGCCTGGACATCTGATAGCCTATGAGAACTACAGATCAGAAGCACTCATCAGCGGACCTATCAGAGTCAGAGTTCAGTCAGAGATCAGAAGACCATCAGAACTCAACTCATCAGACAGCCATCAGAATCCAACATATCAGAAGAACCTGATCAGAGCTCGACGAACACTCAGACGATTTCAAGCAACATCCAACAGCTATGAATTCAACGGGTAAAAACATCCAACGGCTAGAAGACTGTGCATGAAAGGAAAGCATTTAATGCACATTAAATGAGCCTGATACGCTGAAGGATTGATTGCAAATGATTGACCAAGGAATCCGGGAAGATATATTATAAAAATAGAAACCTTCCAAAACGGCGGTCAAGTCAACTGTACGCACATTTAATGCAGTTGTCTCCTCCTCCAACGGGCAGACAACCTCAGTATATAAGCTACACACCGAAGAACAGAAAAACAACTTTGCTACAACTTTTGCTCATCATCATTCAAGCTCTCTTGAGATTCAAATTCTAACAACCTTCAACAAGACAAGCTTACGTTGGGAAGATTCAAACTCCAAATCTCTCATCCCCAACAAACAAGCAAAGTTCATCCTGTTCTTCAACACTTCAAAAACTTCATCAAACATCCTTTGTAACGAAGCAAGTTGGAGGAAAAACTCTGTTTTTCAAAGGATCTTCTGAAAAGAAGGGCGTCCAAGTAACTGCAGTAGTGAAGTGGTGATACTTCCGGGAAGCTGAGTGAAAGGACCAGCCATCAGGACGTGGAATTGCATCCTGGGTGGCAGCTAGACTTGAAGAAGGCGTGGAGAACTTCTTAAGTGCTAGGAACTAAGCTTTGTAACCGATCTACTTCAAAGCTAGTGGAACAGTGGACTAGAGGAACGAGTTGTTCCTTGAACCACTATAAAATATCCGGTGTCATTTACTTTACTGCAATTTTCATTTCTGCACTTAGGATATTAACTGATTAACTCTAAGACTTGGAATCTGTGTTCAGCAGATCTTGTTTTAAGAGTTATCAGAAAGGCATTTGCCTTAGTGTTTCTGAGGCTACCCGGACAGATCAGAATCCGCTGCCAAGGCCAGTTCTGATATCAGAACCAGCCTTTCTCTGTCATCAGAATCAGACCTTCTCTGATAAGTCACTTCGGACTTAGAGAAAATTTGAAAAACCGACCAGTCTATTCACCCCCCCCTCTAGACTGGTTACCATATTTAACGGGACCAACAAGTGGTATCAGAGCCTCCTTGTTCTTGTAATCTTTTAGGTTACTCTCTGAACAAAGATCCACTTGTTCTTAGCCTCTCTTTATTTATTATAATGGATAATTCTCTTGCAAAGCATCTTATGTTCACAGATCAGAAATATGATGATTGGAAGATCAGAATGAAGGCACATCTATGTGCCCTACATGATGAAATGTGGGAAGTCTTGGAGAATGGACCCTTTATCCAGTTCATGAAGATCAATCCTGCTCACTCCATTGATAACTCTCAGCCCCAGATGATTGAGAAAGCCCGGTCAGAATGGACCAAGGAAGAGAAAAGACAGTATAACCTTGACAACATTGCCAAGGACATTCTCTACAAAGCTATTGATGAAAGATATTTCAATAGAATAAAGAAGTGCAGAACTGCCAAAGAAATCTGGGATAAGCTGGATGAGATTGGAGCAGGAGATGAACAAGAAAGAGACAACAAGCTGACCATTGCAATGAAGAAGTTTGATGACTTCAAACTCCTACCAGAAGAATGCATTGCTAAGATGCATGAGAGATTGCTGATTCTCATCAGTGAGATTTCTGAGCTTGGGAAGGAGCTCACCATCAAAGAGGTCAACATGAAGATCCTCAGGGGACTGCCTTCAGCTTGGAAGATGAAGGTGATTGCAGTCCAGGAAAGCAAGAACATCAAGACTTATGCCACTGAAAGACTCATCTCTGATCTCAAGGCTTATGAGTTTGAGATGCATGAAGAGAAGGAAGAAGTTCCTGATGAGAGGACCACCACTGCTCTCACTGCTAGCACCTCAAAGGTAAGTGACTTTGACCCTTCTACTCTGTTATCTGATGAGTATATGGCTGCTTTTGCCAGAAAGTTTAAGAAGTTTATGAAGAAAGATGGAAGGAGTCCATCTTCCATCAGAAGACCACATCAGAAGACCAAGTCCTCTGAAAGCAATGGAGAGTACCTCTGTTACAACTGCAGACAGCCTGGGCACTTCAAAGCAAACTGCCCCTATCCAAGAGTGTCCAAGAAGCAAGGACATGAAGATGAAAAGAAACCAGATGATCAACACAGAAGAAGAAGAGCATTTGTCTCAGAACAAGCTGAGAGAGATCCACTCTCTGAATCAGAGTCTAGCTCAGACTCCGACTCTGATGAAGCATTCTGCTGCCTGGATGCAGAAACTGAAGATCTTTGCCTCATGGCACAATCAGATGATGAGGTATGCTCTACTTCTAATTCTATTTCCTCTTCGGTAGGCACAGCCTTAAATGATGATCCAATGTCATCATTCTGGGAAGAGTTCCAAACTATCCAAGCCACTTATTCTTTTGTTAAAGAAGAGAACAGTAGGCTGAAAGTTGATATCTCTGATCTAAGGAAAGAGACTGAGTGTAAACTTAATCTCTTAACTGAGGAAAGAGATAGACTGAAAGCTGAAAATGAGTCTCTTCTGAAAAGAATAAGAGACATTGAGGAACTTGAGAGTAGATATAATAGCCTTCTGAAGATGCAATCTTCCATGAAGAATATTGGTGACTCTCATAACTTCACCTCTGGTCTTGGATATGTCGAACCAGAGTCTGGTGAGCCTTCTGTAAGGCCTAGCACCCGAGTTGCTAAGGCTAAAAAGGTCATAGTGCCACAGACTCTGAGCCCCAATTGCCATGCTAGTACTTCTGGTACTAAAGTTGTTCATGAGAAGGTCATACCAGAGAAACAAACTCTAAAGGCCAAACCAAAACAAAGTTTGAAAACTAATGAACCTGGCAGACACTCTAACAAAAGGAAAAGTTTTCAGAACAATAATAATCAAAGGCCTAACCCTATCAGACAATCTCATGACAATGGTATCAGAAACTGCTATCAGAAAGGCAGATATCAAGAGAAGATTAACTATAGGCAGAAGAGGTTGTCTGGTCAACCTCAGAAGTCTAAAGTTAAGCGCTCCTCTGATCTTGATAGTATATGGGACTTCTTTCCAACAAAGAAGGCTATGCAGAAGTATGCAAACAGAAAGCATGATCCTCACAAGCATCTGCCCAAAGTGAATCATACATCTGTTTACTACAACTACCAGGTGGACAATGGGTATCATCCACCAAGGTTTCAGTTGATGAGACCAAAATGGTACCAACTACCAAGACTGCATTACCCCCCAGGACCCAACATTGCTTGGGTACCTAAATCTTCCTTTTAAACTTGCAGGAACAGTGTGCTGGAGCTATCTCAGAAAAAGAATGGTATATTGACAGTGGATGCTCCAGGCACATGACAGGTGACAAGAGTTGCCTATCAGAGTTCCAGAAAATCAATGGACCCAGAGTCACTTTCGGTGGAAATGACAAGGAAGGGCAAACAAAAGGAAGAGGAAAGCTGATCAAGAACCAGATAATCATTGAAGATGTCTCATATGTCAAAGGTCTGAAATTCAACCTCCTAAGTGCTAGCCAGTTCTGTGACAAAGGCTACACAGTTGAATTCACCAAGACCCTATGCTATGTCAAGCATGAGACAACCAAAGAAGTGGTTCTTACTGCCAAAAGAAGGAAGAACATCTATGTTGTTGACTGGCAAACAGCAAAAGATGGAACCTGTCTGATAGCAAATGACAATTCAAAGCTAAGCTGGGACTGGCACAAGAAGCTTAGCCACCTGAATTTCAAAACCATCAACAAACTGGCAAGGAAACACATTGTAGACGGTCTGCCTGACATTGTCTACAAGAAGGAGACCCTCTGCAGTGCTTGTCAGAAAGGCAAACAAGTGAAGACCTCATTCAAACCCATAGCTGGAGATCTTTCTACTTGTCCTTTAAATCTGATTCACATGGATTTATTTGGACCAGTTGAAACTCCCAGTGTTGGTGGAAAAAGATATACTCTTGTTATGGTTGATGACTACTCAAGATACACTTGGACTGTGTTCCTAACCAAGAAGAATGAAACTTTTCAGAAGTTGCCATCTCTGCTAAAGCAACTCCAAACTGAGAAAAATATGAAGGTCAGAACAATCAGATCTGACAGAGGAACTGAATTTGTCAACAAAGTGATCAAAGACTTCTGTGATCAGAATGGTACATTCCATCAACTTTCTGCTGCCAGAACACCCCAACAAAATGGTGTTGCAGAAAGAAGGAACAGAACTCTGAAGGAAGCTGCAAGAACTATGATTGCAGAATCAGGATTGCCCATCAGATACTGGGCTGAAGCTATCAACACTGCATGCTACACTCAGAATAGAAGCATGATCCACAAGAATCATCAGAAGACCCCCTACGAGCTGTGGAAAGGAAGAAAACCAAACATCAGCTACTTCCATGTGTTTGGATGCAAGTGCTACATTCTAAACAATGGAAAGGATAATCTGAAGGTATTTCAAGAAAAGGCTGATGAAGGTGTGTTCCTAGGCTACTCAAGTTCAAGCAAAGCCTATAGAATACTCAACAGAAGATCTCTACAAGTTGAAGAATCCATTCATGTCAAGTTTGATGACAGCACCTCTGCAGAAGAACTATCAGAGACCTTGCAGAAAATCAATCTTGAAGATAAGGGTTCAGAACTATCAGAAGAGGCCATCAACAATCCTGTATTCTCAACTCCTCCTGCCAATCCAATTCTGATAGACAAAGATGAAGATGAAGATGATGTATCAGAAGATGAACCATCAGAGTTGCCTAGACAGCAACTGTCAGAACCTGATCTAACTTGGTTGAGAGATCATCCTCCTAATCAAGTGATAGGTCAAGTCACCAGTGGTGTTAGAACCAGATCTGCATCAAGAAGAGAAGCCATGTTCACCTGCTGCATATCCCAGATGGAACCAATGTGTGTAGAAGAAGCTCTAGAAGATTCAGATTGGATCAATGCAATGCAAGAAGAGCTGACACAGTTTGAAAGGAATGAAGTATGGAAACTTGTTCCCAGACCAAAGCATCAGAATGTCATTGGAACCAAGTGGGTATTCAAAAACAAAGCAGATGAAGAAGGCAACATTGTAAGGAATAAAGCAAGGCTTGTAGCAAAGGGATACTGTCAAGAAGAAGGCATAGATTTTCATGAAACCTTTGCACCTGTTGCAAGACTGGAAGCAATCAGGATATTCCTAGCCTATGCTGCTTACAACGACATCAAAGTATACCAAATGGATGTCAAGAGTGCATTTCTGAATGGAGAACTTGAAGAGGAAGTTTATGTTGAACAACCTCCAGGTTTTGTCATTCCTACTCAATCCTCTTGTGTCTACAAGCTCAGAAAGGCCCTCTATGGTCTTAAGCAAGCTCCCAGAGCCTGGTATGACACATTGTCCCTATTCCTAGTAAACCATGGGTTCACTAAAGGAAAGGTTGACAAGACCCTGTTTAAAATTTCTGTTGCTAATCATATTCTGTTAGTGCAAATTTATGTTGATGACATTATATTTGGAAGCACTAATCCAGAATTATGCAAGAAATTCTCTCAAGTTATGCAGAAGAAGTTTGAAATGAGCATGATGGGAGAACTCAGTTATTTCCTTGGATTGCAAGTCAAACAAGTTCCTGAAGGCATCTTTATCAACCAAGGGAAGTACACCAGAGATCTCATCAAGAAGTTTGGGATTGATGGAAAATCTTCAGTCAAAATTCCTATGAATGCATCTCAAGGCATTGGACCAGATGATGAAGGCAAAGATGTTGATGCAACAACTTATAGAGGAATCATTGGATCTCTCCTCTATCTGACTGCAAGCAGACCAGACATAGCTTTTGCAGTAGGAATCTGTGCCAGATACCAATCAAAGCCCAAGGAGAGCCATCTAGTTGCTGCTAAGAAAATTATCAGATATATCAAAGGAAATCCAAATGCAGGACTATGGTATCCCAAGGGAGGTAATTTTGAACTAATTGGTTATTCTGATTCAGATTTTGCAGGTTGTAGATTGGACAGGAAGAGTACTTCTGGTCACTGTCAATTGTTAGGTGGGAGACTTGTCTCCTGGTTTAGCAAGAAGCAGAATTCAATCTCAACTAGCACTGCTGAAGCTGAATATATTGCGGCTGGAAGCTGCTGTGCTCAATTGCTCTGGATGAAGCAACAACTCAAGGATTATGGAGTGCAAGCAAAGGAGATCAAGCTGTTATGTGATAACACAAGTGCCATTGCCATCACTCAGAATCCTGTGCTGCATTCAAGAACCAAGCATATTGAGATCAGACATCACTTCATCAGAGATCATGTGGAGAAGAAGCACATCTCAATTGAGCATGTCCCAACTGAAGACCAGCTTGCAGATATCTTGACCAAACCTCTCTCTGAGGCAAGGTTTAACAAGTTGAGAGAAGAATTGGGAATGATGGATGATCTTCCCAGAGAAACATGAATCAGAGTTGCAGAAGTATCAGATGTGGATTCATCAGAACATCCCATTTCTGATACCTAAGCCCTTATCCATCAGAAGCTTGAATCAGAATTGCAAGGTTCAGACTTGCAAAAGTCAGAGTTGCAGGAAGGATCAGACTTGGTATTCATCAGAGGTCCTCATATCAGAACATCTCTATCTCTGATACAAGGACTAATACCTATCAGAGTGGCTGTGGACTTAGAAAAATTTTCTAAATTTCAGACGAGACTATTCAATAAACCGGAAGTTACTATTTTACCCCCGGTAGTTATTACCACTTTTGGAAAACGGCTTTCCGCCCGCATTCCATTAAATGCAACCTCGAAACCGTAAATTATATCAAACGTCCACTAACCCAAATTCATATTTACCCCGTCTGAAAACCTAAATCGCTACTGCAATTGTATTCCTCGTCTTCAAGCTTTATCTCTCTAAAACTCTCAAATCTCAGACCTCTCAAACTCTTCACTAAACAAAAATGAAGTTCATCAACATCAACGAACTCTCCAAGGAGGAAATCAAGACTCTTGTGAACAACATCGTCACTGGCATGCGCGTTGACATGTCCTCACTGCCTCTATTGGCAGAAAATCAGAAGCGTATGAAGAAAATCATCCAAGGAATGCATGATTCCCAGCTGAGCAAGATTGTTGCTCATCCTTATGAACAATACAGCACGAAGGACGTTGCTGAGTTCTACTTAAATGCCATCATTACCACTGAGGCCATCCACTCGCAGGTTCAGGGCAAGGACCTGAAAATAGATGCTGATGCTCTCAATGAGTTCTTCGACATCAAACTCGATCCTCAAGAAGAGGATACTACCAGCCTCATTGAGCTTGACGATGTGAATATCTCTGTCCAAACTTTTGCTGAAACCTACTGCCGGGAGGATGCAACCGGAGTAGATAAGCTCTACATGAAGAAAAACCAGCTGAAGAAGGACTATGAACGTCTGATGAGCATAATGCACCGGTGCCTGTGGTGCAAAACCGGCTCAACTGATCAGATGAACAACACAAATGCTAAGGCCATCTATGCTGTTCATCGGGGCATGAACATCAACTGGGGAAGGGTACTATTCCAGTCCCTCTCTGAGTCTGTGGCTAAGAAAGACAAAAAGACTGGCCAATTCTCAACCAAGATGGGTCATGGACTTCTCATTTCAAGACTGATTTCCAATATCAACATATCGCTCCGAGAAGCTGCTGATGTCAATCACACAAAGACCATCTTCCTCACAGCCTCTCCCAAATTCAATGTAGCCATTGCTGCAGAATTAAAGAAAGCCAAGAAACAAGAACAACTGAGGGAGAAACCAGCTACCGCAATTGAGGTTGATGATGAACAACCCAAGGGCAAGAAGAAGAAACCTCAGAAGAAGCTTGAAACCACCACTGAGGAGGTTGCATCAGAGGTGGAAGCATCAGAGGAGGATGCACCCGCTATGGCCCCTGTCAAAGTGTTGAGACAGAAGAGGAGAAGAAAAGCTGTGATTCAGAGTGACTCTGATAGCTCCCAATCTCATATCAAAGTCCAGAAGAAGAAGAAGAAGCAGACCAACTCTCCCCCCAAGGAATCAGAACCTCAGGGGGAACCAGCACCAGAGCTGGCTACTGCACTGGTGATCTCTGATGCTCAGGGGGAACCTGAATCAGAGATCCAGCCCATCTCTGAATCAGCACTGCAAGTCACCATCTCTCCACAAGAGCACCCAACTTCCTCAACTGGGATTCCTGAAGTAGATCCCATCTCTGCTCTCGAGAGACAATTTCAAAGGGTGCTAACATGGAGAAAGTGGAGAATGGGACCACTGCAACAGATTCTTGCTCAGGCTGCCACTTTTGAATCTGAGGAAGCTGAAGTCCTCAAATGGGCAGACACTGATGATATCTCCTTGTGCTTTGACCTCCAATATCTGCACTCTATCCTTGAAAAGAAGAAGGCAATCTACAAAGGAAAGGAGAAGGTACCTACAACCTCACCAGAGAGACCTGTCAAGGCTCTAGAAGATCATGAGAGGGATGCCTTTGATGCCTGGCTGATGGAAAAGAAAAGGAGGGAGTCTCTAATCAAGATGAAACCGATTCCAGGTACAGAGGGAGAGCCATCAACTGCCAATGACCTATCTCTGGCAATGATGAACCTTATCAGAGAATGGAGAGACTCTCAGTTTGAAGAAACTGTTCTTGAGGTAATTCCTAACTCTCCTGACCCAATCCCATCACCTCCCAAATCCCCCTCACCTAAACCAGTCACACCAACCACAACTCCACCCCCCTCTCCTCCTCAACCTCAGCAAATCCCATCTCCAACACCCAAGAAATCCTCCACACCAAAACAACCCTCACCCTGCCATCAGATAACCCCCATCAGAAGCCGATCACCCTCACCTCCTCCTCCATCACATCATCAGAGAACCCCTATCCCTCAGACTTCACCCCATCAGAGTCCCAACCATCAGAAATCCAAATCTCCCTCTCCTCAGCAGAAGCCTACATCTAACTGTCCCTCCCCTCAGCATTCTGCTGCCTCAGCACAAAAGAGAGAGCCAGTTGTAAGGATTCTTTCCTCAACTGAAGATAATGATGGGTTTCTCACAGCTTCAATGGCTGGTGATCTTCAATCTGCAAAGAGAAAGACTCCTACTCCTCCTCTATCTCCTGCTCAGCCTCAACCGCAGGTCAACCAAGTACCTCAGCCAGAACCACCCAAAGCTGTCCTCATTCCCTTCCAGGAATTTGTGGAATCAGCAGAGGACTTTGGAGATCAGATGGTGGCTGGACTGAACAAGCTACTTGTACTAAATCAGAAGCATGATGCTCATCTGGATTTGGTACAGTACAACATTGAGTCAGGACTTGAGAAAATCGCCAACGCCCTCTCACAACTGTCGACTACCTTCTTCAGCTACATGAAGACATCCAATGAGAAGGTTGATGACATTGCTTCCGAGGTTGCCAGTCTGCACACAGTCCTGTTCTCACAATCTCAGACTCTCTCTGCTCAAGACAAGGCTATTCAAGACCTATCTGATGCTGTGGATGATCTTCAATGGTCCTCTGATAAGCATGCTGAGCAGCTCACAGATGTAGAGGACATCTGCAAAACCTTGAAGGAATTTGACATCAAATTGATAAACAGTGGAAAGGACAGGGATCACAAGTTGACCCTCCTTGAAGCTACTACCAAGGATATTCAGTCGGCTGTGGGCAAGCAAAAGGAGCTGATAGAAGGGCTGGCTTCTGTAACTCAGACTCTGCCAGGTACCCTTGAAGCTATAAAAGAGAACAATGCTACAGAATTCTCGAAAATTGGACTCCTACTTGGTGATCTTGTTGATGCCAAAAAGGGGGAAGATAGCAGAGAACCTGTCCCACTTCCCAGAGAAGCAGAAGGTCCAAGCTCCAGAGCCATTAACCCTGCTAGGTACTTTGAAAGAGCAAGGCAAAAGAGGCTAGCTGCTGGTATTCAAAGACCTCCTCCTCCTCGGTCCAAGAAAGGAAAGAAGACAGCCTCCACTTTCACTTTGGCCCAATGGCTTAACAGTGACTTAGCTACTCCTGATGCTGCTCAATTCAGAGAGATGAAGAAGCATATGACCCCTACTCAACAAGAGAATCTCATTCTGGATAAAGATGGACTAATAATAATTAACCATGGTGGGTCTATGCAAGAAGCAGAAGACTGGTGGCGATTGAAAGTGATCCCTGGCAAGGACCTATCTGAAGCCATCAGAAACTATCTAGATTGCCAGCTTGAACCTGCCTGGTCAGAATATCAGAATCCCAGGAATCTTGCTACAATCAGAGCTAGGGTCAATGCTGATCTGAAGGAAATTGAGGCAAAGGAAGCTGATCTAGAAGAGGAAGATATCTAAACTCTATCCTCTTGTTGCTTTAAATATCTTTCATTAATAAGATAACCAGCTTGCCTCTATTTTGCATGGCAATTTCAAATTATCTCTATTTGCACTCTGACTTTTTATGCTCTGATACCTTATGTTATTTCTCATTTGATTATTGCGTGATTGATTGTATCTCACTCTTACTACTTTCCTATGCTAAGTGCCCACCAAGTTTTTAAATGAAAGTTTATTTTTTTACTTATTTTCTTTATGGTGAAAGGCACTTCTCTGGAAATAGTTTAAGGGTTTTGGCATCATCAAAAAGGGGGAAATTGTAAGGAATAAATGTAATTAGATTTTGATGATGCTATAGGATTAGAAAGTTAGAGTACCCCCAAGTTAGATTTTATGTATTAGATTTTTTAATTGTAAGTATTAGTGTAGTCGACGATCAGAGTTGCTCTATTTTGGATCAGATCAGAAGTGCATCAGAACTGCTCGACCAGACTTCCTCTATGAGAACTGCTCCATCAGAGTTCTCTTACCAGAAGTCCATCAGAGTTGCATCATGAGAGTTGCTGATAAGCCTGGACATCTGATAGCCTATGAGAACTACAGATCAGAAGCACTCATCAGCGGACCTATCAGAGTCAGAGTTCAGTCAGAGATCAGAAGACCATCAGAACTCAACTCATCAGACAGCCATCAGAATCCAACATATCAGAAGAACCTGATCAGAGCTCGACGAACACTCAGACGATTTCAAGCAACATCCAACAGCTATGAATTCAACGGGTAAAAACATCCAACGGCTAGAAGACTGTGCATGAAAGGAAAGCATTTAATGCACATTAAATGAGCCTGATACGCTGAAGGATTGATTGCAAATGATTGACCAAGGAATCCGGGAAGATATATTATAAAAATAGAAACCTTCCAAAACGGCGGTCAAGTCAACTGTACGCACATTTAATGCAGTTGTCTCCTCCTCCAACGGGCAGACAACCTCAGTATATAAGCTACACACCGAAGAACAGAAAAACAACTTTGCTACAACTTTTGCTCATCATCATTCAAGCTCTCTTGAGATTCAAATTCTAACAACCTTCAACAAGACAAGCTTACGTTGGGAAGATTCAAACTCCAAATCTCTCATCCCCAACAAACAAGCAAAGTTCATCCTGTTCTTCAACACTTCAAAAACTTCATCAAACATCCTTTGTAACGAAGCAAGTTGGAGGAAAAACTCTGTTTTTCAAAGGATCTTCTGAAAAGAAGGGCGTCCAAGTAACTGCAGTAGTGAAGTGGTGATACTTCCGGGAAGCTGAGTGAAAGGACCAGCCATCAGGACGTGGAATTGCATCCTGGGTGGCAGCTAGACTTGAAGAAGGCGTGGAGAACTTCTTAAGTGCTAGGAACTAAGCTTTGTAACCGATCTACTTCAAAGCTAGTGGAACAGTGGACTAGAGGAACGAGTTGTTCCTTGAACCACTATAAAATATCCGGTGTCATTTACTTTACTGCAATTTTCATTTCTGCACTTAGGATATTAACTGATTAACTCTAAGACTTGGAATCTGTGTTCAGCAGATCTTGTTTTAAGAGTTATCAGAAAGGCATTTGCCTTAGTGTTTCTGAGGCTACCCGGACAGATCAGAATCCGCTGCCAAGGCCAGTTCTGATATCAGAACCAGCCTTTCTCTGTCATCAGAATCAGACCTTCTCTGATAAGTCACTTCGGACTTAGAGAAAATTTGAAAAACCGACCAGTCTATTCACCCCCCCCTCTAGACTGGTTACCATATTTAACGGGACCAACAATAAGAATAAAGAATAGATATTGGACATACATAACAGCTCCTAGATCACAAGGTCTACCACATTAACATGGATGTAGAGGGTCGATTCAATCTTTTGTCTAAGTTTTATTAGTATCTTTCTCCTAAGTTAAGATTTATCTGTCTTCCTCCCATTCTTGATTCAACTATATATTCAATTCTATTTTTCAACAATAATCTTTATGATTTTTAAATTCCTTCTTGGCGACTCGATATAACTCATTGAAGTGCACAGTTTATGAGTTCACGTGTGATTTAGTATCGCTTCTATTTTAAGATTTATTTTCATTCGTAATTTTTCATAACAAATACTAGAACATATTTTTCCGTGCGATGCACGGGTACATATACTAGTATCAAATATGCCCCTCCCAATTAATACTAGGTACTCCGTATGCAATAATTAAATACTCCTTCTGTCTCTATATTTTCTTCAAACTTTCCTTTTTTGTCTGTCTCAAAATTACCTTTTCTTTCTCTTTTTGGCAAATAAGTTGTGGTTCACAACATTTATTACACATTCTTATTCATTTCTCTATCCTCTGCACAACTCTCCACCACACAATACTCACTATCTTAATCCGCATGTCATTTGTACTTCAGGAGATAAATTAGGGACAGAGGAAGTACTATGTATGTCTCATTGTTTGTAACCGTTCCCTACTCCTGAAATTGCCCCATGCAAGGACCACAAAACTGTGTTGACCTTTATCTCTCCCAATTTACATTTATCCGGTATCAATTTACAGTTACTTGACGTGATCAATTACAATGACACTTTTGATCGGTTATATTTATCCGCCCGATCAATTACAAATGCATGCTCAATCAATTACAACTACTCGCCCGACTAATTACAGTTACCCACTTCCAGTTACACTTACCCATTGGACCAGTTACAGTTACTAGTCCGACCAATTACAATTACTCGTCCAACCAATCACAATTACCCAAAACCATTTACAATTACATGTCCAACCAATTATAGTTATCTGCCCAACCAATTATAGTTATCCACCGCCCATTACAGTGAGAATGACCTAGCAACTCGACTCGATCACCCGCCACCACCCCTGCCAGGCTGCCAATGCTCCGGTTAGTGACCCGTTCACCGTGACCTAGGTCAGTGATGAGTTTTTTTGGGGTACACAAAATGTGTACACAAACTGTGTACACATGTTTGTCCTTAACAGAAATTTTGTTTGTCACAGACAACTTTGAGTTATCTGTGACAGACAAAATTTCTGTGAAGGACAGACACATGTAGACATTTTGTGTACCCAAAGCATTACACATACGGAGTAATTCTCAACTGGATCTGCCAGCCGTCATCGTCGTGCGTCACCTCGTTGGCCTGACCGCTGCCCCACCAGTCCATCTCAGCCTCCTCTCCTGTTCCCCAATCCCGCTCCGCCTCTGTCCGCAGCTCAGCCCTGATCCACTCCTCCACAGCCCCAGCTCCGACCGGCCCAACACATCCCCAGCCAACTACGGCCCAACCTTAGCCAAAAACTCTAGCCGTCGAACCAAATCTGGCGTCAGAAGAGATGAGGAAGAAGGAACACATAACAAACTTGCAGAGGCGAAGTCACTGCACCACTGCCACCCATTCACTGCCCCAACTACGACTAGCCCAAACCCATCCCCATCCCCATCCCCATCCCAACCCACCGCCTAACCCTAATCAACCTTAGCCATAAACCGGAGTCGTTGCCGATTGGAGGTCGTAGCCATCTTATTCACATGTGGTCCTCGTCGTCACCGTTTCCTTCACCCTACATCAGACAGAAAACAAAGAGAAGAAGCATAGAAGCCGCTAGCGCGATGTGAAGGCAGATGAAGTGATTTGGAGGAGAAGGGGGCGAGCTAATGGCGGAGACGAAGACCGGTTGTCTGGTGGTGCGCTCAGCATCTACTCGTAGTTTGGTCATGGGTCATAGATGAGTGAAGGAATAGATGGCCTTAGGGGTGGGCAAGAATCCCGGTCCCATTGTTTCATTCCGGTATATCCCGAAATCGTACCGGTGTTGTCCCGTTCTGCATGGGATTCGATTATTTTGTCCCGCACCGGTCCCGTACCGGTTTAAAACGGGACATGACCGGGACACCGGAAGGTTATCCCGAACCGTCCTGTTGTCCCGTTTGTAATAACTATATAGTTTTTAGCATGTGACTAGTTTGTAGTGCTATCTCAAAAAAATAAAAAACAGTACTGGGTATGTTTTTAGTTTTTCAGGCTCAATTTTTTAAATTAAAAATAATAAGAGTACCTAACATAAATATTTACTAACTTAGATTTGTATCTCACTCTCTATATATTTGCATATGAGTATCCCACATTTAGAACACATAATTTTAAATAAATTAATTCTTTTCCTGCTTTGTTATAAATTTTAATTTCTTCTTTTGCTAAACTTAATTAAAATCTAATACTTCGTAGCTTTTAGTTTTTTTTTTGTAATAGATAACTTGTTATGAACACTAATTGACTTTTAAAATGTTAATATTTTGGTGCATGATACTTTAGAAATGCTAATATATTTTAATTATATATAATGATTTTTTTGTGTAATACTATTTTGTTAGTTTGGGACGACCCGAACCGTTCTGAATTATCCCGGTCCCGATTTAAGCGGGACAAGACTAGGACAAAGACGTGTCCCGTCCCGTCCGGTACCGTTATTAATTACTAATTGGGTCGGGACCGGGATAACCCTAATCCTGGACCGTCCCGACCCGTGCCCACCCCTAGATGGCCTGAAGGAGAGTGCGATGATGGCTGAAGCAAGGTTGAATCCATACGGTTACTTCAGTCCTCCTATTATTAGGAAATCACTTTTTTGTCTAATTTTAAATGTGATCCAATATTTGGAAAAAGGACATTCATAGGTATTGTTTGAGTCATTATTTCAAACATTTTCGTCACAATGACATATTCTACGGTGTCACATAAGACCAAACGTAGTAAGACTAGATCAAGAAAGGTGAAGGCTGACTAAGGTTGAGAGGATAAAGTTGTCCCTTATGCGGCGCCCGAAGAAGAATCCCCCAGAGATCTATTTACTATGTAATAGCAAAAGAAGTCTTGCACATGAAATTCCCGCCCAAAGATGGTGTATTCCAGAAGCATGTGGTTTTTTAATTAATTTACAAAAGGATAATTAATATAGAAATTTGTAACCATTCTCTGATGCGCCGAAGCACGGAAGAAAGTATACGGCAACATTAATAATAAAAACCACCAGCAACTATTATCAGAAGTATCGAAAATGCTAGAGAAGAGTAAAAGACATATTTGTTGTGAAATGAAGAAGATGCAGAACAGATTAAAGAGATAGATATAATAATAAAAGCTCTAAATTATTTATTCTTAATATATGATAATTTCTGAATAATTTACAAGGCTTCACCAAGCTCCTATTTATAGTGGTTGAGCTTGATGATTAGTCATCTAAAGGATGACTTTACAGATTTGGTGGCAATAACAAATTGAGCCATCTGTTCTAAGTTGGTTACAAGGATTGATGCTAGATTAGTGTCCTGATTACAAGGATGAATAATTCACACCTGTAATTCCCATGATTTTACAACACTCCCCCTTGAATGTTCATCCTTGAATAGTTATTTTGTTATTATGAAAAATTAGTGTGAAAGTTAAGGGGTAAAGATTACGACATATAATGTCGTTGTATTTGGATGTACTGTCTCGTTAAAAACCTTATCAGGAAAAACCCAGTGGGATAAAAACCTGATGAAGGGAAAAAGAGTGCAGTGCATTCAAATACTCCCCCTGAAATTAACATAAATTTTGAAGGCGGCGCATGCCGATTTTCTGTACAAGTTCATCAAACTTCTTCGGGGGTAAAGATTTGGTGAAGAGATCAGCTGGATTTTCACTGGATCTGATTTGCTGAATGTTGATCGTCCCTTCTTTCTCAAGGTCGTGAGTAGAGAAAAATTTTGGAGATATATGCTTCGTTCTATCTCCTTTGACGTAGCCTTCTTTAATTTGAGCTATGCACGCAGTGTTGTCTTCGTAGATCACAGTAGGGTAAACAGTAATAGGCTTCATACCGCATTCATTCTGGATGTGTTGAATCATAGATCGCAGCCATACACATTCTCTTCCGGTTTCATATAGTGCAATTAACTCCGAATGATTTGATGATGTAGCTGTCAACGTCTGTTTCATAGATCTCCACGAGATTGCGGTATTACCATAGGTAAATACGTACCCGGTTTGTGATTTTGCCTTTTGAGGATCTGATAAGTATCCGGCGTCTGCATACCCGATTAAAGAAGCTGTTGCATCTTTGTGGTAGAATAGGCCGAGATCAACTGTACCACGGAGATAACGGAATATGTGTTTGATCCCGTTCCAATGACGTCTTGTTGGACATGAGCTGTACCTAGCTAATAAATTTACAGAAAATGCAATATCTGGTCTAGTATTATTAGCTAAATACATTAAAGCTCCGATAGCACTCAGATATGGTACTTCGGGACCGAGTATATCTTCGTCGTCTTCTCGTGGACGGAATGGATCATTGTGTATGTTGAGAGATCGAATGACCATTGGTGAAGTCAAAGGATGAGCTTTGTCCATATAGAATCTCTTCAACACTTTCTCGGTGTAATTGGATTGGTGGATGAAAATTCCATTCCTCAAATGCTCAATTTGAAGTCCGAGACAAAATTTGGTTCTCCCGAGATCTTTCATTTCAAATTCTTTCATAAGATATTTTGCAGTATTTTCAATTTCATCGGGAGTTCCAATAATGTTTAAGTCATCAACATATACTGCAATTATGGCGAATCCCGAATTTGATCGCCGAATGAAAACACATGGACTAATCGGATCATTCTTATATCCTTCTTTGAGAAGGTATTCACTGAGACGATTATACCACATTCGTCCAGATTGTTTTAGTCCATACAATGACTTTTGTAATTTAATGGAAAACATTTCTCGAGGTTTCGAGCTATAAGTTTCAGGCATTTTAAATCCACTGGGAACTTTCATATAAATGTCTGTATCGAGTGAACCGTATAGATAGGCGGTCACTACATCCATTAGGCGCATTTGCAGCCTTTCAAAAACAGACATGCCAATGAGAAACCTTAATGTAGTTGCATCAACTACTGGAGAATAGGTTTCTTCATAATCGATTCCCGGCATTTGAGAAAAACCTTGGGCAACAAGTCGGGCTTTATATCTAACAATTTCATTTTTCTCATTGCGTTTACGCACAAATACCCATTTAAAACCCACAGGTTTTACGCCTTTTGGCGTAGGGACTATCGGTCCAAAAACATCACGTTTCTCAAGTGATTTTAATTCAGCCTGAATAGCTTCATTCCATTTTGGCCAATCGTGTCGTTTCCGACATTCTTCAATTGATGTTGGCTCATTGTCATTGTTTTCATTCATTACATTTGTGGCAACGGCATAGACAAATATCTCATTAATATCAATATCTTTTCGATTCCATTGCATTCCAGTAGAAACGTAGTTTATTGAAATTTCATAATTATCAACGTTTCTATCAGTATCTGGAATATCTTCCTCATTTGAGGAAGTTGGATCATTATTTGAGATGTTTGTTCTGTCAATATCATTTTCTATGCTAGTATTTTCAAATTGTTCATTTTCTTGTTCATAAGGATGAACATCTTTGGCATCACAGATCAATTCCTGCCTTTTAGTTTTTCTTGGTTTGATATCTTTTGATCCAAGTGGCCTGCCACGCCTTTTGCGTATAGAAGAATCAATTGCAAGAGATTTTTCAGAATTCTCTGCTGGAATTTTGATTCTGGCAGGAGCATTTATAGCAGGAATATGTGACTTTGTCACTTTCTTTGTGTCTGTGAATGCATCAGGCAACTGATTTGCAACATTTTGTAAATGGATTATCTTTTGCACCTCTTGCTCACATATATTTGATCTAGAATCAAGGTATGATAATCCTGTTGCATTCCATGTTATTTCTTTCGTACTTGGGTCCGATTTATTAGTTTCTCCCCCTAAGGTTGGGAATACTGTCTCATTGAAATGACAGTCAGCGAACCGTGCAGTGAATAAGTCACCAGTCATCGGTTCAAGATATTTTATTATTGAGGGAGATTCAAATCCAACATAAATTCCCAACCTTCTTTGAGGACCCATTTTTGTACGATGAGGTGGAGCAATCGGAACATAAACAACACAACCAAATATCTTTATGTGTGCTAAGTTTTGCTCTTGTCCAGTAACTAATTGCATTGGGGAATATTCATGATACGCAGTCGTTCTAAGCCGAATTAAATTTGCTGCGTGCAAAATAGCATGTCCCCAAGCTGATGAAGGTAAATTACACTTCATTAATAATGGTCTAGCGATTAATTGTAATCGTTTAATCAAAGATTCAGCAAGACCATTTTGTGTATGGACATGAGCAACTGGGTGCTCCACATCAATCCCAATTGACATACAATAGTCGTTAAATGATTGGGAAGTAAATTCTCCTGCATTATCAAGTCGGATTCTCTTTATAGAATGATCCGGAAAATGAGCTCTTAATCGTATAATTTGAGCGAGGAGTTTAGGAAATGCTAAATTTCTAGTCGATAAAAGACTAACATGTGACCAACGTGTTGAAGCATCAATCAACACCATAAAATATCGAAATGGTCCACATGGCGGGGCTATCGGCCCACAAATATCTCCTTGAATCCTTTCTAAAAATGCAGGTGATTCAGTTGCAATTTTGGTCATAGAAGGCCTGATGATCATTTTGCCAAGAGAACAGGCCTTACAAGGAAAATCACTTGATAATGGAACCCTGATATTCTTTAATGGGTGTCCAAGTGAAGTCTTAATGATTTTATGCATCATTACTTGGCCTGGGTGACCTAAACGGTCATGCCACAACATGAATGTTTTCTGATCATCTAACTTTGTGTTAGAAACCAAATTTATTTCAAATGGACTAATATAAGTGAAATATAGTCCTGAGGAATATGCTGGCAATTTTTCACAAATATATTTAGTGCCAGATTTAGTTGTCGTAAGACAAAGATATTCCTTTTGGTTTTCATTCATGGTTTCTATGTGATAACCATTTTGACGCATGTCTTTAAAACGTAATAAATTTCTCCGCGATTTGCTGGAGTATAAAGCGTCATTTATAATTATTTTTGTCCCGTTAGGGAGCATCACATATGCTTTCCCAGAGCCTTCAATGAGCTTTGCAACACCTGATATTGTATTGACTTTAGCCTCAACTAAAGTCATTTGAGAAAAATATATTTTATTTCTCAAAATGGTGTGCGTTGTGGCGCTGTCTATCAGACATAGCTCTTTATCACTTGGGTGATCCATATCTTCAATATATGTAAATAAACATAAGCTTGACCACAAATTATGCATATTATTTAACATAAGAGTACACATTTATTTAAAAACAGGATAAAAAGGGGAAGAGAGAAAAAGTACATAAAACTAGTATTTTACAATATCGGGAGTCTAATATTTTATTTTGTAGCATTTTGATTAATGGCAAAGGCATCGTCCATAATAGCATCATCCACGAAGAAGTCGGATACGTCAAATTTTGGCAGAGGTGGAGTTGTGTCATTAACATAATTAGCTTCCACATTTTTGCCTTTGTTCAGATTCATGGAAGCTTGAAATAACTCCACCAGATGTTTAGCCGTGCGACATTTATTAGCCCAGTGTCCCGTCATGCCACATTTATAACAAGTCGACTTTCCCGAGGATTTTGGAGGGCGATTTATTTGATGGGTCTTTTGTTTGCCCTTGCCCTTGTAATTTGGTCTTTCGACCTGTTTGTATTCTCGGTGTGACTTGTTTTTATGACCATTAAAATGCCCACGTTTAAAATGCCTTCTACTGCCACTGTATGTTGCATTTGATTCAGTGGCTAAATTATGGCCAGATGGACCATAAACAGAAGGACTAGAACCAGTGGGTCTCAAATTATGATTTTTCATCAGAAGGTCATTATTTTGCTCAGCTACCAATAATACTGACATTAAGTCGGAGTATTTTTTAAAACCCTTTTCTCTATATTGCTGCTGTAACAGCATATTAGAAATATGCATTGTAGAAAAGGTTTTCTCCAACATATCAGCATCAGTGACTTTTTGTCCGCATAATTTTAGTTTAGATGTTATTTGGAACATGGCAGAATTATAGTCACTGATTGATTTAAAATCCTGGAATCTTAAATTGATCCAGTCATACTGAGCTTTTGGCAAAAGTACCTTTTGCTGGTGGCCATACCTCTCTTGTAAATTGTCCCATAATTCTTTTGGATCATCAACCAAAAGATATTCAGATTTGAGACTTTCATGGAGGTGATGACGGAGGAAAATGATAGCTTTCGCTTTGTCTTGGGAAGATGATGGCTTATTTGCCTCAATAGTGTCTTCCAGACCGTTGGCCTTTAAATGTGCTAAAGCATCCACTTTCCATTCCAAATATTTTTGACCAGATAGATCAAGGACGTCGAATTCTCTTTTGCTAATATTTGCCATTATACTACAAGAAATGATTAATATAAACTTTATTAGTAAATTTTATATGCGATGAATATTTCCTTAAAAAGTATTACGAAGTATTATTGATGTAAATAATATATATAGAATTGATAAACTTTGTAGGAAAATTTTTTTATCATGACGAATGGTAATTATATAAACTTACTTAGTACTTTGTATATTTAATTTATGTATACGAATAATTTGTGCATTTTGTAAATATAATAACCATGCAGTAAAAGTCACCACGACACCATATACAAACAAAAAAATGATGTTTGCACTATGCAGACCCGTGACACGTCTTCTGGTTATGTATTGTTCAAAACTGATTTTTTTATTATTATTTATTTGTTGGCGTGTAGACTATTACAGAGTAACTGAGTAAGTCTCTAAGTGATAAGGAAATACAAATGAAGTTTCTGCATGCAAGACACGTAACACATTCGGCAGCATTCAGATGAAATATATACTTGCTAAAAGCTTCTTTTGTTCGGTGTTTCCATTACTTATTCTTTGGTTGCTATATACTCCAGTATTCTTATTTTATTTCTCACACTATCTCCTTTATTTACACATCCCTTTTTTAAAAAAATGTCTGTCTTTCCTACTGTTTATGTTAAAAATATTACATATAGAGGATGATTTTGTTTTTCACAGATTCTCTTCTTCTACCAAGTGAT